>OZ007562.1:118117838-119317838 GCA_963931875.1 Pollenia griseotomentosa | reverse complement strand
AAAGTGCACCGTTGTTCGGATTCACAATCAGAAGCAATTTTTTCTTTTTTATAAACAACGTCTATGTCAGTCAAATGTATGTCAAGGTTGATGCAAAAATAGCATCGACCGGACTGCTTCTTACAAACCTTTTCATTTCAATAGGTCCATTTGTAATCTTTAGGACAATGTGTTTTTCAAGTCGTATGTTGTAGTATCTTACACGAGTTTTCAAAATGTTATTTTATTTCGGTTTCCCCGCAGTTCACGGGTATATAAACCAACACAAATTGAAATTGAAAATTTGTATTTATCACCTAATAAACATATCGATCCTTCATTGCATCATAGTCATATATCAAAATTTGAAGTAACTTTAGCAAAGTTTTCCTTCATACCTTCTCGTATTATATCTCAAACTGAACCGAAGTTATAGCAAAATATATCTTTAAATCGGTACATTTTGAAAACCTTAATCGCATTTTGCCAAGATCGTTTATTTTTGTAGATATGACTTTGTTGCAATTAAGGAGCGTTATGTTTAAGTATCTCCTATTTTTAAGACTTGTTCATGAACAATGAAACTTTACTGCCTGCATCTTATTTTGAATTAATGTACTTTATTAACTCTTCACTTCACTAAATGTATTAATTATCAACTGTTGCACTGCCAAATCTGCTTTGAGTAGATTTATTGCATCAGGAGACATTGATTTAAATACATGTACTCACTTATTGCAATTGATCTAATCCACAACTCATTTACAGATGCTAATTTTTAGAGAATAGAAAACTAAATTTCAAAGTACAAATAGCTACTTTCTGAAATTATGAAGAATTTTTTATTTCCCGGGATCCCGCAAGAAAAATCCCGGAAAAACGGGAAATAAAATAATTGAAAAACCCTAATGTTGAGCTAAAAACTAAAAAAAAAAAAAAGTCCCAGGAAACAACGAATTTGTTGTCTTTTGTTAACCAGTGTTATTTTTCAAGGTGATAACAAAAAAAGTACCAACATTTTTCATATAAAAGGTTCTCATTCACTCAGGACCGTTCACCTATAACCTTATGTTTCAAAGTTCAATATTATAAAGGGTGTTTAAATTTTAAGGGCCGATGTTGATTTTGAATAGAACACAAATAATTTAGGAAATTATTGTCATATCTTTTTATTATGATAATATTTATAATTATGTATGCACACCTCCATCCGATGGTCCAAATTTTCGATGACGCTGAAAAAAGGGGTTCTATGCCGTTAATGTGCCGAATTATCTCATCCTTAAGCTCTTGAATTGTTGCTGGCTTATCAAAGTACACCTTTTCTTTCAAATAACCCCAAAGAAAGAAGTCCAACGGTGTCAAATCACATGATCTTGGCGGCCAATTGCCATCGCCACCACGTGAGATAACATGGCCATTGAATTTGTCGCGCAAAAGAGCCATTGTTTCGTTAGCTGTTTGGCAAGTGGCACCGTCCTGTTGAAACCACATATCGTCCACATCCATATCTTCAAATTCGGGCCACCAAAAGTTCGTTATCATCTCACGATTTTGGAAAAAATTCGGCCCGATGATTCCGCCAGCCCATAAACTGCACCAAACAGTCACACACGATATGCATTTTGATTTGAACGCCCATTTTCATAATAAGCCTGAATAACTTTAACGCATTGCTTTATTTTGTATCCTTAAATGGTTCAAATTGTGTTAGTCTGAAATTGAGAAATGTCAAATGAAAAGCGGAAAAAACTTGACGTTCAGGTGTGGTTCACATTCGACATCGGACCTTAAAATTTAACCACCCGTTAGAAAGTTCAAAAAGTGCAACATGTTGAAGGGAAACGAAAAAGAAAGAAATTTAATTTCCCGTATTTTCCTTTTTTGATACTTTTTTCTCCCCACTGAAGTATCCATAATTTCAATATTGTAGCAGGAGATTTAAAATTTTTAGTAGAAGCAAAACTATTTTAAAATTAATATTAAAGGCATATGAAAAAAAAAAATTTAAACCAACTGTTTTTTTTTTTAACAAAAAGTAGACAAAATGTCACGACATTTTACCATCAGATAGATATGAATAAAACTTGTCGGTTTTGTCAAAAATTAAGAACTTCGAGTTAAAACCCTCTTGTTGATCAGGAACAATAAGTCATAGCAAAATGCTCTTAAAAAAGTACCAAAAAAGGCGCGATTTTCACGCTAAAACGTTTGAATTTTGAAAAAGTTCTACATTGATTTTTATTTTTATTTTAAATAATATTAACCTTATATAAATATAAGACTAATATGTTTACCAAAGTATAGAATTAGCTTTAATAATACACAACCAACACGAAGTCAACCTTTGATATGAAATGACTTTATCATTCGACATCAAACACAATTCTCAAACGTTTTTCAATTGTTTTATATTAACATTGATAATGATTAGAAAATAAAAATTTGACATAAAATGTTTTATCAATTTGCTGTCAAATTGGTATCAAATTTTAAATTCAAATCAAAACTAAACTAAATAAATGTAAACATTAAAAATGGCGATTAAAGTTAAATTTTTACTTCGTGGTTAAATGTGTTTTACATGTTTCTTTGCGGAATAGGGTCTTTGTGCCTCTTAAACATCTAGATTTAATTTGGCCCAAGCATATTTTGTTGCAATAAAATCATCTTACCAAATTTTACTAAAGTCGGTTTTTTTTTTTTTGACCATAGCTCCCATACAAAGACTGCTCCCGATAATAGTTTTTAATGCCATAATTTCCATATAAATGTCGGTATTAGCATACCTACAAATTGGCGATAATAACTTTAACAATGTCTTATTTGTCAAAATGTGGTTCTGGTTGGTCCAAAATTAACCATAGGTTCCATATAAACCCTTATTCTAAAATCTCATATAGATGAAGACATTTTAATAATATTCGGCACTAACAACTTTTACACGAATCTTAACCTCATAACATTAACATTTTGTTTAAGCGGGTCCATGATTGCCCGTGGGTCCCAAATAAGGTACACTAGCAAAAATTGTTTTTATATACTGTGGTGAAGGGTATCATGCGGCTCGACCGACTATACTTTCTTAATTGTTTTTAGAAAAGTTAGGAATGTAACACGATTTTTTTATTCATTGTTCATTGTTTTAAAATATAGATGAGGTTTTTTGAAACTCTTTTAGTTAAGAAGATATAAGGTTACCGCATTTACCTTCTTCTACCCCCTCAACATTCCAATATCCAAAAATCCCAAATCCCGATTTGGCGAGAGACTCAAATTCAACTTTTAAGCTTCAACGTTAGAGCAATAAAAGCGGACATTTGTCCCATCGAGTGAACCGTAACTAGCCATAATTTGGAAAAAAAAACATACAAACCGATTTCCAACATTTGCATTAGGCTTTTGTCCTCAGATTTTAAAAGTCTAATTACACTATGCTAGTTGAAAAAACTGACAAGCCGGGCACATGGCGTTTTAACATAATTCGGGGACGCTGAATCCAGTGGTGCCCGCGGTTTTTTCAGATTGGCTCTGGTTTTCGAGATATACCGTTATTTCGAAAATGGAGGAGGTTGCACAACATATATTCGCGTAACTCAAAAACGGTTTAGTTTATTGAAATTACTAAAAAAACCGAAATTCCGCAATAAAATTTCATTTCAGAAAAGTAAAATTCTTTTTTTAATATGAGTAGTCGTTATTGAAACATAATTTTTTTTTGAAAAAAAAAATAATTTTTTTATCAAAATTATTAAATTTTTCCATATTTGAACTATTTTCAAAAAATTGCGACATGTACCTTACGAACATATATCATATAAGCCATTCAGGCATACAAACATCTTTACATAATGATTCCTAAGCTTGAGAGTACACAATATATGAGATAAATTTTTTTTTGCAATATTTTAACACATTGCATATCGCTTGAAAGCTTAAAAACTACATATTCACGTAATGCCTCATAAATTTCTACTTTCTAAGATTCTCCTTGATATTCGTGTTGTGTATGTAAAAATATTTGTGAGCAAGAAGAACGATGCTTAACATCGATTAAAACAGTACTTCTGAGTCGATCTGGCGATGTCTGTCCTTCCGGATGGTTGGTTGTCTGTCCATTTAAAGGTGTGCGTAAAGTACAAGTCGCTTTTTCCTTTATAAGTTTGTCATTTCATTTGTAATTTCTACAATATGGATCTTAGACCCTTTGGAGTATATAAATTCTTGGTCCTTATGAACAACGGAGCTGATTTAAGAGATGTCGGTCTGTCCTTCTATCTGTCGAAATAGAAGACCCCAGATATGATGCCTTTAATTTTACCCATAAATATCTTATTGTTGTTATATTTTTGTCCTGTATATCTGGTGAACGGCAAGAGAAAAGTTTCCAAATTAGGTTTAATCAATTGATTAACAAGATCCATACACAGCAATCGGCAAAATGTGGGCGAGATTGGAAAAGTGGCAGTTTCTACACAAAGACATTATAGATTTCTGTATATCCGAAGAACGGCAGGAGCCAAAGATTCCAAATAAGACGAAAGCACTTTTGTTATCACTACACAACATCCGACAAATTTTGAGCCGAAGTGGAGAAGTTGGTATGGCACAAAATAGATTTATTTTTATCTAAAGAACAGTATCTTCCTGTTCTTATTCCACCATGGTGGAGGGTATATAATATTTGGCATAGTCGAATATAGCACTCTTACCTTTTTTTTATCGTTTATTTGACAAGAATTTTTTTAAATGTGAACCATAAAAAAACAAATAGTATAGTAATTTTGACTAAGCTGCACAATCTCCTTTGCACGATTTTTTGTGCAAATAAAACAAAAATCCTGATATCTAAAATGTACTTATCTGCCTTAAAGTACAGGTACATAATTGCTGTTCCTGCCTAAAAGTACAACTAAAGTAAAATGTCCAAAAGCTTAACAAAAAAGTTTTTATTAACATATTGATATTTTATGGAACTTATTATCATTTGTTATGCTTATTTACATAACAAATTTCCAATAAGACCATAATATGAAAGATATAGCCAAATTAGTAACAATAAAATTTGCTATTCCCTTCATATAACTTGGGTGCAGTGATGTCAACTTTTTGAGAGCAAAAAGCGCTTTAAAATTAAAAAAAGCTCTAAAAAGCACTATTTTGAGCAAAAAGGCGTAAAAAAGCACTAAGCCATTTTTACAATTTAATTAAACACAAAACAAGTTGCATTCGGCTGCGCCAAATATTATATACCTCCAAAATTTAAAAAAAGGCGACGGCGTTGATTGGGGACCATTTTCGTTTAAAATTAAATAATACATATACATATATATTTACATTTGTATGTAAACATTTTTAAATGTATTATTATTATCTTCAATAAAAATAATATCATCTAAATCATTTGGATCATCATCAGCTGAGTTCGAATTGGCCATAAACCAGTTTTAAAGAAATACAAATCGAGATCGATTTTCGTAACTCGAAAAAATCTGGCCTGTTGCAATTACCGAAAATATGCAATGACCGACCATTGTTTATAAAACTTAATGACAGCTTATATTTTAATAAAAAAACCTTATATTTTATCGTTTAAATAAATCTAAATTAAAATCGTGCAACGTTTAATAAAACAATTGGCATATTGTGCAACTTTCTTATAAAATAATGATATTATCCAATTATTTTAAGCTATGAACGCTTCTGAATAAAGAACAGAAGCGGAGTGTCGTGCGTTTGAAAACTTAAGCGCATGGAAATGTCAGGTTACACAACGCTCGTTTTAAAATAATTTTCTGCCAGCTGTTTTTAATTTATTTAAAACTTTGCTAATACCAAGCTACGGCTCTTTTTCTGTTTTTGCAGTCTTTGCGTTCTTTTGTACGGTTTTCGACTGCATGTTTTTCAACTTTTCAAAACGTTTTTTTAACATGACTTAAAATCGTTGTTTATTTTTCCATTCCCAATTCCTAATATTTCCAAGCCATTTTCTATTTTTGAAACAGAGTGTCTACATCTTTAAAAAAATGTTAACCGAAAACAAATACATCGTTTTTATTACGAGTACTAAATATGTTGTCAACGCTAAAAAGTGCAACGTTTTGTAAAATTTCCAAATTGCTGGGAAGCCCAGCTCTATCCCTGAAATTAAGTTTTTGGTAAAACGAATGGAACTTCCTTTTATCACTTTTTTTTATCATTTGAAATCTTAAAATCTTTACAGGCCTTCTCAAAATTGTACTCCAAATAGCCAAGCTCATCTAAATCATCCTCTATATAATCGAAGTTTTAAAAAATAGTAGAAAAAAAATTGTAAAAAGCACTAAAGGCACTAACGAAAAATTGAAAAAGCACCAAGTTAGTGCTTTTTCTAAGTTTGGCACTAAGGATAAAATTTTGGCGTTTTAAGGCATCAAAAAGCACCATAAATAGTGGCAAAAACACTAAGTTGGCATCACTGCTTGGGGGGTTGTTTCATGTCGCCTTGTATCACATATACATTTACAAAGTAAGCACAGTTTTTTTATTTCCTCTTTTATTTAATTGATTTTTATTAAACTCATAAAAACCAAAACATTTCCATTTCACTTTTAATTGCACTATTTACTTTGATTTTGCACTTTGCTTTTGCGCAAAACTTTTATTTCCCTTTTTGTAAACAAAAGCTTGCACTCATTCACTCTCTATTTAAAGAAAACACACACACTACTTTTTGCAAACGTTCTCTGCACTTCCTTATTCCCCACAAATACGCAGAATAAAATTTGATAACAATTTGACATCAAATTGATAAAACATTATATGTCAAAAGTTTATATTCAAATCATTATCAATTATCATATGGGTATTTCCACAGAAAAGTCTACTTTTTGTCACGTAGCGACACCAACCATTTTTATTTGTTTCTCAAAGAATAATGAAAATATAATTTACTTTTTTGCATTTTGGTGTAGAGCGCAACTAGCTTTACATTTAGTAAAAGAGGGGACAAATTTGAACAACATCGTTCTAAAATACAAGACTAATTGCTTGGTGTCGTAACGTGACAAAAAGTAGACTTTTCTGTGGAAATACCCATATTCAAATGTTTAAATCAAACAATTAGAAAAGGTTTGAAAATTATGTTTAACGTCAAATGAAAAATTAATTTCATATCAAAGGTTTGACTTCGTGTTTGTTGAGAAAGTACTCAATAATATTGTAAGTGTATGGTACCCAAGAAAATGGCAAAAAGAAAGCAACAAATATTAAGTTGTGTATTGCGTTAAATAAATGAATAGTGATCGCAGTTCGCGTGATGCTTTAAGTCTGGCAATGTCTCACAACAGATCTGACCATCTTTGATATCCAATCAGTGTTGCCAGAAGTAGGGGAAATTCCCTACATGCAGGTATTTTTTATACTTAAATAGAAGCGTAGGGAAAATCGGACAGATTTTTTTTTAAACTCCAAAATGTAGGCATTTTTCGTCATAAAGTATTATTTATGATATAAATGCAGAAAAAACTTGTTTTTAATATTTTATTGTCCAAAACGGTTGAAAAAAATTGTTTCCCCTAAAGTAGCTTTAAAATATATTTCCAGAGTTGTTTGTGGTTTGAAAGTTGGCGACACTTATATGTATGTATATATTTTTTCTAAGTAAACATTCAATAGGTGTGATCCCGTACTTTTTAGGTAAAGTTCTGTAAAATGAGGGTAAACAAAAATTTCTCTCACTAACCCATTACCGCCCACTGTCCCCATATGAGGACACTTGTTCAACTGATGGAAACGCTAGGAAAAACCTTTATGTCTCTCGATGTAAAAACTAATATCTCATCTAATGCTAAGTTCACAATTAGGTTTTTAAACGCGTTTAAGCAAAATGTTGATTTAGCTAATCAAAGCCGTTCACATTACATTTGAGATGATTAAGATGACAGATGATTAAGAAAAAAAAACAACAAACAAATTTTTATTTCTTTAAAGTATTAAAAATGTATAAAAACACTTTTATAAAGTTGTCAAAAGATTATTTTAATCATTTTAATGATGAAGTTGTGAAAATGTATGAATTATTTAAGGAAAAAAATAAAAACATTGAGCAGAAATCTTGGCCGGTTGTACACGATCATGTTGGCGATTCTACATTTGAGGTATGTTCAGTGGATTCTATGTGATTTATGAAGTGATTTAGTTGTAATCATGTCAATTTGAAGTGATTAACAAATCACTTCAATGTATGGGTAATCATCTCGATTTTGAAGTGATTAGAGCTTAATCACGTTCGAACTGCTTAAACGCGTTTAAGAAGCCAAATGTGAACATACTATAAAGGCCTTAATCAAATTGTGACAAAGCGTACAAGGTACCGTAGAAAATACAAATGTGGTTTTAAAACTTTTATTTATAGATTTAAATATGGTTTACGTTGTTCATTTAAAATTTGTTATTTTTTGTGCTAAGTGGCTTAAAATAAAAAAAATACAAATTATTTGTTATCTGAGAAGGGTATTGATGATTTCAAAATCATTTAGTAAAAGAAAAAGTGAAACATTTTATTACAAGGTATAATTTTGTATAGCTGTCCCCATTTGGGGACAATGGGCGTTACAAATAAAAAAAAATTTATTTTTTAGATTTTTCAATATGTGAAATGTGACTTATCTCAATATTTTTAGAGGCCAAATGATTTTTTGCGACTTCACGAGGCTGTTAAGTACAAAAAGGAAAACGATGACGTTGATACTGAATATAATGAGATGGTGCAGAACTGGAAAAGGAAATGCCGACTTTACTATACAATGATTATTTGTATAATACAACCAGGGATTGCGAGGTTTCGACCTATCCATTTTATCAATAAAGCGTTGGTGGTTCATTTTTACGTTTCTTGTTGATTTGTCAATAAGTAACGCTTTGCGGTTATAGGTTGTGTTAAATAGAGCTGATAATACAACTTCTATTGACCAATTGTCGTTTTAAACAAATATTACTAGGGCCTCTTTGCAGCCTTCAATTTCTAGAAAACGTTCAACTTGTGCTGCAGTACCTGATGCTGATCGTTAAAACTATAACCATAATCCAGAAAGGATAGCAAATCAGGTGCAATGTGTTGTTTGACATTGTAAGTCCCGACGGAGATGTGAAATATGTAGAGCGAAATTGGTTTGGTAAATTGTATAGCTAAAACGCCCATTGTCCCCATTCGGGGACACCCATTTTTCTCAAAAACCAGCAAAAAATTTAAAATTTTTTCAATGAATTCCTTTTATTCTAGTCACACTTAAGAAATAAATAACAAAAAAAAAATACTAGCAGTTTCTTCTTGGGCGTTAATGGGATAATAGACAAAAATGTATAAAAGTACGGGACAATAAAAACCAAATTTCTGATCCAAAAGAAAACGTTAATATAAAATATGTTTAAATATACATATAAATGACACAATAACGTGCATAAAATTATTAATTCAAGCATTTACTTACTTATTTCAACTTTTTCTATTGCTTATTGTATAAATATTTCTTATATTAAATATTTTGGTTAATTTGCTTGCGGTTTTTTATTTATTTTTGACACTGCTGATTTTTTTAGCAATATTTTTCTCTTAAAAGCTCTCCCACCTTACCAAACTTTGAGTACGGGAAAAGTTTTCGGTAAGATTGGGATCACGCGGGCTCCCAACGTTGAGTATGGGATCACACCTAATGTTGAAAGACTTAATTGAATTTAATTAAAAGTGCATACATATGTATTATTTTTTTTTTAGTTTTGATCTTATTTAATGTCAAAGCGTTAAAATACATATTCAAATAAAACTTTTTTTATAACTAATGTTTTTTTTTTAATTTAATGATTATATTGCGTTGGGATTTTTGTAGGGAAAATTTTTTCAACGTGTAGAAAAAAACGGATTTCTCTTAGCATGTGTAGGTATTTTTTTTCTAAAAATCCACTGGCAACACTGTATCTAATAATCTGACAACGGTGTAAGCCGAAAATGTTTGATTGACAAATTTAAAGTTAGACAATTGTCGGCCAATGAAAGTGTTATGCCTTGTTCGCACGGGGCTTTGGATTACTTCGCTCTCCGTTTTAATTACTTATTTGAATTACCATGTTCGCACGGCATATTCCTACTCGGTTTTGACAGTTTTTCTTCTTCTTCTTTTTATTAATTTTGTTTATTGCTAAGTTTTATTGTTTTTTGCGGTAACTTGTATTAAGAATGAAAAGAAAAAGTAAGTAAAAAATATTATTTCAAAGAAATACATACATTTATTTATTTTCCCAGTAAATAGAATATTTTGTTTTTTACTGCTTTGACAGCTGGTGATGGAAAAAAACCGATAAAAATTAAAGATCACATTGATTTTAAAGTAATCCACAGGGTAATAAAAATTGAATTACGTACAAATGAGATAATCCGCTCTCAAAATTTTGTATGACGAATTATGTAATTTGGATCATAATTAGGCTGTGAATTACGAATGAGAGAGCGAATTACGAAAAAACGCTGTCGTGCGAACATGGTATTAGCTTGTCTGTGAACTGACAAACTAACTTGTGGTGGCAGTTTTTATTGTCAGTCCATTGTCAGCTCTTTGCTAGATCTGACAATATTGTAATATCTGACAATCGTTGCTACATATCTTAAGGCCTTAAAATTTTTGTCAGTTGAGGTTTGTAGTAAATTGAACCACAGTGAGAGCTTCAGTGGCTCGAACATGGAGCAAATATGTGAAATCATATTTTTGGGTATTTTTTCTAAACATTTTTTTCGAGATTGTGGTCACTATCGTTCACCTTTTCAATAATTTTTAGATTAAATCAATTTAAATAGATAATCATTTCAAGCAAATTTCGATCTACCAAAGGTTAAATACAATTTGGTTTAAAGATTGATGTTTGGCTATTGACTGTCAGCAGCCGTCAGTGGCTGTGAGTGTTAAACGGCAAAGCCCTCTGAAGAGATTGAGTGGTTGCAATTAAAACATGTAACATTAACTTGTCCATGAAAGCCTGGCTTCGATTCCCGCGGCAGTCAAGAATGAAAAACTATCAATAAATTTTAATTAATTTCATGTTGTAAAATTCCTTTCTTCATAAAAATTATTAAATGAAAATTAAATTTGATGAACTTTAGCATAATTAATATATCAAAATTTTTATTGAAAACCATAAACAGCTTAGCAAAATAACCACAAAACTAATTCCTTCATTAACTGTTATCCCTGTTTCCCTTGTATAACCACCGCCCTTAGTTAAGCGCCTACTCAGAGTAGCAAGCTACTTTTCTAGCCTACAGCCAATAACTACATTTATGTACATATGTTTGCATATTTATAGACTTTGCTACAGATCTTTTAAACTGCAAAGTTTTTACCTTTAAAACATGTTACCATGAATCTTGCTTTTGAAATCGCACTAAAAACGTTATTTCCAAGTAGTCTTACCTGTAATGAGAAAAAGAAAAATTTGATTAGAAAAACAATAAATCCTATAAATTCTTTTTAATTACATTTATTTATTTAATTGTTATTGTTTTTATTAAGGTGATAAATAGCTAATTTATAGAAAGAAGAGTTAATAAGAATATATGTTTTAATTTAGAGTGAAAATAAAAGTCTAAATAAAAAAAAATAAAAGTAAAGATGGCAATTGCCACAAAATATGGCCTGTTTTGAAATGAAAACGTACAAAAAAAAAAAAAAAAAAAATTTTTTTTTGAAATGTGTAAAAGCTTCAAAAGTTATAGTTATAGCGAAACTGTTAAAGACACAAATATGAAATATTAGTTTAAAAGGTAAGTTACTATATGAAGCAATGCATCAAAATCGACTTTTCGCGAAAAATAACACTTTAATTGCTGTAAATGATTCCTTAGGGCCCCTTAAACAAGGTTATTCTACGACCTTTTTCATATTTTTCCTATCCGAAATTTTTTTTTCTTTTCTGTTGTTGAAGAAAATCGCTAATTGGACCCTCCAAATCTCGAAAGATGTCTTGAAAATATTTTAAAATTTTTAGAACGGTTGTTTCTTAAGTTTTTATAACATGCCAACCTCAAAAAATTTCAAATAATGGAAAATTGGTACATATCGTTTTTTAGCAAATACTTGATTGGAACCTTCTTGCGTTTTGAAACAACTGATAAAGCAGTTAAAAAGATAATTTAACAAGCTCTCCAGAAAGGTATGACTTATAAAAGTCGGATAAAAAAATTTGCAAACAAGCGGCAAAAACATATAAAATAAACCTAAGAATTTAACAAAAACGAAACCACTTGCATATAAATTTACTAGCATATTCATACATGATTAAATATGAAGAATTTTAAAAAGGTAAGGATTTTTAGTTTGTGTACTATACAATAAACTATGAAAATTGTCATTAATTGAGGTACAAAACGTCTCACATAGGGGTAACTATTTTGCCAATCTAGCCGGGCATTATTTTTGGTTTTAGCTTATATTGCTTCTTAAAAGTTATGGAGTACCCCTAGATCGATGAAACTTGGCAGAAATATGTATTCTGGTCCTAGGCAGGTAAAGCTCAAAAATAAATAAAAATCGGACCAAGGAGGAAAAAGTTCCCCCTAGAAAAACTAATCCAGCATCTGAAAAATGAAATTTTTTTAGAGTTTTCCCATACTTTTGTTTAGCAAATGCAACTTTTAACGTCGGCGAAAGTTAAAAAACCTAAAGTTGGACCCAGGAGACCGTACACTTACACCTTTCGTCCCCGCCCCCTTTTGTGGGCGGTTACATAAAATAATATTTAAAAATAATGTAAATATTTAAATAAATAGATTACTAACGCCTTAACACCATAAGAATAACATTTTTGAACTTTTATGGGCAGGGGGAGGTATCCCTCCAAACCCATCCCAGGAACGACCAAAAAAATTTTTTTTTTAATTGTTTGCTAATTTCCACAAAATATTAATTTTTATGCTTTTATGTGACTTTTGTATTTCATAGTATTTAATTTATCTGAAAATAATGAATTAATTCGTAATTATAGCTTATTTATAATTGTAGCAATAAATTTTATTTAAAATAATAACAACTAATTTATTTAAAACAACTTCTCTTTTGCACTAAGATGATGATGGGTGCCATGTTTCTTCAAAGTCCTCTTCCGAATCTGAATTCTCTTCAGAGCCAAGCACAGGTGGAAGCATAAACGAAATTGCTTCTTTCGTAAAGCGTAATGACTTTTTTTTTAAAGTTGGTCTTATGCCAGTAATCAGTGCAGAACTGAACAAAAGTCTATTAATAATATCTTTGTTACACTGAACCCTCGAAAACTTTCTAGCAAATTTCTGCCTGTTAAGCCGAAAATATTTATTTCGTGCCTCAGACGCTTCTTCTGATAATAGCCCGATAGACAATGCTTCGCTCATTACAGTTACGCCATGTATTAAAATCTTGTGCATTTTACGTGTCATAGTATGCCAGGGATATAGAGTAACGTTTGCAGTGGCTAAGCAATAATTGGCAAACTCGTGCAAATGGGTTTTGTAACCACTTGTAATTACTTCAATAATAACTTTGATTCGGTAGATAAATCAAATGCAATTCCAGTTATTTCTGCAGTTTATTCAGGATTGGAGAAAAATCTTCTGCTGGTACTACCATCGTTACTGTCTCCAAATCCAGTCTTCGGTACATCCCCTATTTGCCCTAATTCACTTCTAAATTTTTCATTGATAGTTTTCTTCCTCTTTAACAATAGTTTTGTCCTCATCCGATCTTAATTGCCACTTTTTTATTGTGAGTTTCACGACAGGTGTAATATGCTTCCTTATTTTACACAGGTAATATTAGTCTTAGATGTAATAATTGCAATAAAAGCCAACCAAAACATTTGGTGACTGACGAAAGGGTTTTATCAGAAAAAAATCATTGTAAAATTTTTTACCCACAAAAAAATATATTGTAAACCTCTCAAAACCGTAAAAAGTCAATGCCTTTAACAGTGTCCCAAAGCCACAAATCTCTAGCAAAAGACTTGAAAATTCACTATACGATGTAGAATTTTCAAGCTGCGTACTTAAATTTTAACATTTCTTAAATTGAATTTTTTTCCTAATGTCCGGTTCGATTGCAAAAAGCCCCTTTTTGCATCTTTCGAAAGGACAATAATTGTTGAAAAACGTTTAAATTATTTATAATCAAATCTTATTCGACGCGAAAAATTAGCAGGATATAATTATAAATTATTTTATTATTTTAGAACTTTTTTGTTAGGAACAGAACAACAATTTTTCAACTATTGTAAATTATTAAGATATTATGCCCATATGACTTAATAGTATATAGAAACGCCCCAAATGTGTATTAGACCCCTTTCACACTCGCCAAGTTACTTCCGCAAGTCTCTTGCGCAACTCTTGGCTTGTAGACGTCAGTGGTAAGGTCGGGGTAAGGAAAAAAAATGAGTACAGACTTTGTTGTACTCGGCAAGTAACTTGCGCAACTAACTTGCCGAGTCTGAAAGGGGTCTTACTTTAACAGAGTTTTTCTTTTTATATCTGAACAGAACAACTGTTCATTGGCGTACTTTTTTGGGTATCGTGCATAAAACAGAAAAATTGAAAAAATCTGTACCTTGTCGGCTTAAAACAGTTCGTCTGGCATCCCTAGGTAGAAATCATGGATTTTTATCCTTTTGCAAACAAAAGGAACAGTTTTCTGATTTCACATCATTTCAATGCATATTTCTTAATACAATAAGATATACATAATTCTGAAAGCACGTGCAAATGAAAATTATTTTTAGAATTTGTTACCAAAAGAAAAATAACCATTGTTAAGATCGGTGTCAATCAGGATATTTGCATGCTATCCAGTAGGACTAACCTTGGTGCAAAGTTCATCCAAATCGGAAGACATCGATTTAAAAATTGGGTCACATGACATGAAATCCCCCATATGTATAGCAGCGTTTACTTAAATAAAAACATCAAATGGAAATTTAGGAGCTCTCTGACGGATGATCACTTAATAGCATCTATTCGATTGTGCATCCGTGATCGCAATCATAAATTTACAGGAATTGATGAAATGGAATGTCACGTATCTACATCAAAAATATTTGCTAACGAAGTTCATTGCACAAAATAGTAAAACCAATCAGGGTTTTCATAAAATCGCTTAAAATTCCCGTTTGTGCAAATGGACATGAAGCCTTTTTTTAATTTTTTTGCATTTTTTTTTTTTTTGCAAATTTACGGTCTAATTTAAAAAAATTTCTTGTTTCAGCTTTAATGCTTACAATAGTTATCAAACACTTTTTGTTTTATAAGCCATTAATAAAAAGTCAGATTTATAAACGCTTAATAGCTTTTATATTTTTATGTTGGCAACAACATGTTATTTTAATTGTAATTTTTGTAATAGTGATGCATACAACTGGGGATTAAACAATACGAGATCATACAACGAACGAATTTTAAGTGAATTTCTGTTTTGTTTTCAATTTAAAATGAATTTCTGTTTTTTAAAACGTAATATTTTAAATAATTTTATGTTTTTTTTTTTTTTTTGTTAAAAAAATACATACTACATATTGAAATAGAAGCGAAATATGTAAATCATTTATTAGCAATATCAAATTTTTACTGCTCAAACTCTGTTGGTTCCACAAAAGATTATACAGCTTTATGTTTAATGAATAATTTAACCAATTTTTATTATACATTTTTTATACGCAGATGATTTGAAAATAAAACCTCCTAAGTTTTAACAAAACATTTTTAGCCACATATAACTGCCAAAATATTTTAGGTTAAAATGTTTTTACCTGGAACAATATCATTTTCCTCAATAGCAATATTGTGAAGTACTGCTAGGGCGATAATCAATGTTTTCCCTTTTGCCAGATAAACCGTCAACCCATCTAACAAGCAGCGAAATCGTTGCTTCCAAGCCCCAAAGCAACGTTTAACAGAGTTTCTAGTGCTTATCTGTGCAGCATTATATTTGTTCTCCTTTTCATTCTGTGGTTTGGATAGTGGGGAGAATAAATAAGTCTGCAGCTTATATCCTGAGTCTCCCAACAAAATACCTTTGAACTCTCCGCTTTCGAGTTTAATAGTTGACTCATTTAAAATACGGCAGTAAATCTACAAATCGTTTTTTTAACTTCAATTTAATTTGTTATAAGCGCTTTTTTGGTAATTGCTGAAATAAATTTATAAAGTTATAAATTTAATATCGTCGGGAGGTTTCTGGTGGACACATTTTTACAAAAAATTAGTTTTAAATCAATTCTATATAACAATAATAGCGCCCTCTTTTTTTAACATTTAATCCCTTTTTTGATAGCTCGAATATATTAAGAGATTTTGAGTTCTAGCATTGCCTGATATCTTTAATTTTACAGTTCTCTAAACATTGTTTTGCTTCTTTCGTCACTTTTTGTGCTATGAAGCAAATTTTTTATGCAAAATTTAAAATATTATTGTTTGTAATTGCTGTGCTGCATGTTCCATTCAAAGCATGTAGAACAAAACATTTTTGTTCCGTGCGGCAAACAAGTAACTAACAGACGATACACTATGTGGTTTCTACTTTGTGTTTGCTTTAACAAATACTTTACCTATTTGAAAGACCTTTTAAAATATAAGTGTAATGAATGGTTAAAAAAGGTTTGCAATATTTGAAATAAATCTTAATAGCTTTTTATATTTTATGCAAAAAGTTATAACGCCTTTAAGTTTCAACAGAAAACATATCTAGCGACCCACATTATTTTAGCAAAAAAATCTATCGAGCAGTTTATATTTAAAATTAATTCAAACGCTAGTTATCGTTTTTCTAGAGAAAAAAAATTTATGCGTATTAAACTTTTTTATTAAAATAAATAAAAAGACAAAAATGTTTAATTTTTCGTGCATTTATTAAAATTTTATTTTAACAAACATTGAAATGTCAACTTATTAAACGCTTAAAGTAGGGTAAAGGCTACAATAAATATTTCAAATTTATGATATGTTTATTAAACGTTTAATAGGCTATTAAACATTTATAAATACTCTTTTTTTGACTTTTGCTTATTAATGACTTATAAAGCTGCAATGATGCGTTTATAAATTAGACTGTTAATGTCTATTAAGTTTTGTATGACTAGGTATCAAATCTTAAAACTTCGTGATGATCGGCCGATAGTGTAGGATATGTCCAATGTAAATCATAAATACTTTCCAATTAGACTTTAAACACCTAAAACCGCAACAAATTATAATTCTGTGATGTCAGGTTTGTTAACTTGATATTTTACCATACATTCCATATAAAGTCCACCCCTAAAATTCTCTAACTAAAGCGTTTTACTTTTTTTAGTTAATTTTTTTTTTTAGGTTTTAAAGCCGTTTTAAAAGAAGATCTGATGTATTAAATTTTTTTTGTGCGAAAACTGCTGTTGCAGGGTAGATGTTATCAAGAAAGTATTATTATTTTTCATATTTTTTTTATTTTAATTAAGCTAGTTATCGTGAAAATGTAATTCTCTAAGGCATTGATGAATTAAAAATCCATAGAAAAAAGTTCACAAAGGTCCCCCCATTGCGTTTCGGTTTATTTAATTTCAAACTGAAAGGATTCTACTGGAATGTTTCCGTATTAAAATGGTGCTTGCGTGGGTGTATGGCCAATATGAATGCATTTGAAATCGTTTCTTATAATTAACTTTTGATGTTGTGCTAGAATCTAATAATCAACATAAAGGAAAAATGGTATGTAGATATGCATGTGTAACTCGCATGTGAATGAATAGTGGAAAATATTTTTAACATTTACACACAAGCAACAGTAATGACGAAAATATAACAATGTTTGTATGTAATGTTTTTTACAGTTAACTAAGAAAATATAGAATTTTTATATCCACATAATAATAGTGGAGAGGGTATTATGCGATTGTGCTGATGTTTGTAAAATATTGGTCCTAGTTAAACCACCTTTCAGTATACCTATCGATTCAGAATCACCTTTTAAATCGAAAAATTGATTTCCGTCCGTCAGACTGACTGGCTAGATGGTAATCCAAGCCTGTTGGAATTGGTGGGAGTCGGTCCTTTCTTCACATTGCATCTTACCGGAATAAAGTCTTTTTTCTCATAAGCAATCTAATTTTGTTGGTATTTAGGTTAAATTCATTCCAAATCTATTTTTTCCAATCTAAAACATCTTATCAAATTTTATTGGAATCGCTCCATTTTAAACCACAGCTCCCATTCAAATACTACTTCAAAAAATAGTTTTTAGTGCCATAAATTCCTTATAAGTGTTGGCATTGCCATAACAATAAGCGACAATAATTTTTACGGCAGCTACTATATTATGACAAAATGTTGTACTAATAGGTCCAAAATTAAACATAGGTCCCATAAAAACCCTCACCACAATATCTCTATTTAAAGCAAACAAATCTCATATAGATAAAGATATATAAACAATATTCGGCACAAAGAACTTTAACATGATTCTAAGCTCCATAACATAATTTTGTTCTGGTAGGTGCATGATTGCCTATGGATCCCAAATACCCAACGCTAAAAATGATGAGCTAAGAGGCCATATTTAGATAAAGCATTCAGGTAAAGGACTTTAAAAAGCAAATATGAAGAATGACATGAAGCTTTTGTATAAAAATATAAAAACCATTATATTCTTTTTATCAATAAATATACGCAAACAAAAATTTCATTAACAGCTGATTCGTAAAAACGGAGAAACATTTTAAATCTATCAGGTTCATCCGCAACGCAACGCCACGTTTAGGTAAAAGTACATTTATATACATAAGTTTGGTAAGGAAAACGGATAATAAACGGCGATCCGCAACGCATGCGTTGCACAGTGAAAAATGTTGGTCATTTTCGGATCAAAAATCTGTAACTTTTGAATGGATGAGTATTTTTGTAAGATTCTTTTTTTGTTTAATAGGTAGGATTGTAAGCTGTAATTTGTATTTTCAATCTTAAAAATCCAACAATAGCAAACAAAAAGTTATGAAAGGTTAAAATTACATTTTATAATCTGTTAACAATATTTACAAAAAATAGAATCTGGACAAGATGCCCTTTCTAACAACCCCATAAAATTTTTTATCATTTTGCGAAGCTCTAATGGTACATTTAAAACATAAGCGCACAAAAGTAAGTGAAAGAATTCTCAACAACTTTTATAAAAAATTAAATTTCAAGTGCCACGGCATTCCATTACTACGAAGCAGGTTTGTAAGGGAGAATACTAAATAAATAAATAACTGTATCAAATCATTCAGTGTGTAAAGCTAATCGTTACATCCAACAATTTGTATATGCGCTGAATAAGGAGCTTTATGTGTCAAAAATGTATTGCTTCAAAGTGGGAACTCGCCATATAAAATTCATGTCTTCCGTAAGCGCTATGGTAAGCGGAACTCTTAATTTTCTTTCTTACAAACCTGCTTCGTTGGAAGCTCCATTTTTTATTGGGAAGTCATAACAACCTATGCTCCCCAGAGGAGTAAAAGGAACATATATATATATATATATATATATATATATAACAACCCTAAAAAAAAAAATTATCAGGGGTGTCATGGAAATCGAAAACGTAAAACGAAAGAATTTAAAGAGTCGTTTTTCAATAAGATTTCTGTAATAAAAAAATTTTATGACAATTATTTTACAAATAATGCTCTATTAAATAGAATGTTTTAGCAAAAATTGTAAAAATTAGATTAAAAGTTTAATAAAAAGAACTTCCAAATTCTTTCGTTTTACGTTTTCGATTTCCATGACACCCCTGTATAACTATAAAAATACGCCCTTGAAAATGGTATTATTAGAAAGTAGTGTGTTCTGTCGCCATTTTCGAATACTTCTGTTGACATAATAACTATAATTTCTGCAAATAGTTTTTGCTTGACATCTTAGCTTTGCGATAGAATTTTTTTATGGTTAGTTTCAAACATTTGCAAAATCAATTATGAGATGCATACACCTTATATTATCCACTGTGCGTTGCCGTAAGAGTAACGATGTAAAAAAACAACTACTTTCCCTACCCAAAGAAGAGAGTAAGGAATATCACCATGCAAATATATTAAAACTTAACAGCATCCTCCCGCTCTTCTTATAGAAGGGAATAGCGAGTGTAGTCAAGTAAATATGTATGGTCTTTCTTAAAAAAAAATTATTTTTTTTAGAAGTCATATTTCTGAAGAAACGAATCTTTTAGGAAGTAAAACGAGGCCTTCAACTAGCAGTCCTTTCAATATTTACCGCAGGGTAGGGAACACTCTCGAAAATTTAATTTAAAAAACTGTGGTGTAGGATATCATATAGTCGTGTACCGATTATACTTTCGTACAAGTTTTTCATGGTATAGCCAAAAAACTTTTGACATCATTGAAGCCCAAAAAAATTCCCATTTTAAAATTTCACTCCTCCTGTCCTAAAACTCTTTAAATTTTAAACTTATCAACTTTTAATTTCATTTAAAATCGATTAGTGTACGTTAAAGTTGTGGCCATTTCGATTTTCCCCAGATAATCTAGGCCAATATACGAATTTTAATTTTTAGCCACTTGTTTTAGTAAATGACGAGAACAGTAGGGTTTCAAACAAAGTGATGCCAAAAAAGCTAACAAAGTGGAAAAAATTCAATCTTCAAATCAATCTTTGAAATGTTGTTCAATCTAAAATTTTTGAAATGTACTAATAAAGTCTCGCTCCTCTATTGAACACCGTTAAAATCTTCCAAATAGGTGCAAAAATAACATGTTAAAAATTCTTGGAAAGAATCAATTTATTTGGTTGGTGATCATATGCTGTCTAGTCTGATATTGGATAGGAATTTCAATATTTTTAGTTAGGCTTAAGTTCATTATATTTAATTTTCAATAAATTATTTTTACTGAAGTGGTGCAGAGGTAAGAACTCATAGAATTCTGATGAAAGAATGTGGTGATTCTTGAAACATGTAAACTCAACCCAGGTTCGAGCCCCAGCTCAGCCAAGAAAATTATCAATAAATTTTAATAAAAAATTTCATGTTGTAAAATTCCTTCCTTCAGTAAAAATAATTTAATGAAAATTAAATTTGATGAACTTAAGCCTAACTAAAAATATTAAAATTGAAAATAAACAGTTAAACTAAATCACAATTGAATAGGAATTTCAATGCTGTTATTCCTGAGAGAGTCTAATGGGCGGACCAGACTTGGTGGTGGGAGCGCGCGGAAGTTTGGTTCACCGACAGTTGAAAATAGTCCACAATGTATCAAAACTCCGTTTTTTATCGATAACTTTCGATTTTGGGGTTGTAATCGACTTTCTAAAAATAGCAAAATTATCTAAATCAGTATACCCCCAGCCTACACAACGTCTTTCTGAAAGTATCTTAAATTTTTCGATTTTTTCGCATAGTGTTATCCATATATATGTATATATATAAATTTTTTTCAACTCCCAAAGCTAATCCCGCAAGGCTCTACGCTTTTCTGGAGGAAACCAGAGTCTCTGGCGGGAATCGAACCCTCAACCCCGGCGCTGATAGACTAGCTCACTACCAGCTAGCCTACTCGTATATATCAACATCTACACGAGATTTGGACCTACCTGTACAACCAGGCGCGGATCCAGCTTGAGCCTTAGGGGGGGGAAATGTGATACAAAAAAAAAAAAAAAAAAAAAATTTGTTTTTAAAAGTTTATTAAAAACAATATGTGTATATTATATTTAAAAAAAACTCAACAATAAGGTTAAATAAAATATAAGATCAGTTCAATATAAATTGAAATAAATTAATCTTTTTAAATAAGCAATTTATGAATTCCTTGTGAGGCAAATTTAGATAGTACAGTCTATCTTCTGTCATTGTTGATCTGAGCCATGTTTTTATTCGACGAAGGGTAGGAAATGACCTCTCGCTCGTAGCATTACTGACGAGCATTGAAACGAAAATTTGAAATATTTTTCCTTGATTTGGGTAGATATCTTCATCACAGTTTATTAAAACATCTACAACGTTATCTGATAGATTTTCAGATATTTTCCATGTTTGTTGCCAATGCAACAGTTCAGGCTCAAGTTTAGATGTTAGTAGGTGTTTATCTCTTTTATCAAATATAATCAGCTTCAGCTAGTTGTGGTTTTACAAGTTTTGTATCTCTATATATGACTTGATTTCACTTTGAGGTAGAAGTTTAGGTATGTTCAATACATTTAGGATATCTATTTTGAAAGGTGTTTTGAGATCTTCTAAAATAAAATCAATAAGAGGAATGTAACCTACAACTCGGTAGTATTCTTCAACATTTTGGATGTGATTATTTCGTTCAAATCTTGTCTTTTCGATTGGAACCTCGATTTGAACGCAAATAACTTTAACTTTTTCAAAAATCGCTTTAAATTGTTCTTCGGCTTTATTTATTTTCTCTTCAAATCACATGATTAAAGTTTTGATAAGGCTTGATCCTTTTTAAGATCTATATCGTGCTTTTGTAAAATGATACTAAGCGGCTGTGTTACAATAAGTATCACACTTAATGTGTATATTCCGCAAATAAATTCAAAAGTACTAACTGAGTTCCTTAATATAAAGGTAGAGAAACTACCTTTCCACTCAGATATTTTTTTCAAAGCTTCTACTATATGATGTACACTTGTTGCAAAGTGTAAAATTAAGTCGTGACGGTCCACCCATCGTGTCTCGCATAATGTAGAGAGTTTGGCTCCCAAATACTTTGCTAAAACTGCGTTTCGCTTGGGATAATTATATTTAAAAAATTTTGTCGTTTCTTTAACAAATGATACAAATTTTTGTATTAATGGCACTTTATTGCTTTTAGAAATTAAGTTGTTTGATTTATGGGTTTCCATAATTTTTTAACAGTTCCATTTTCTGCTGACATCAGAGGGCACCCATCTGTTCCAACTCATACACAATTTTTAAGGTCAAGACCAAAATGTGTCAAAGCCTTAAGAACTATTGATGATAGTGGCTTCGCATCAATTGACACATCAACGTCATTATCAATATCCTTTGAAGCCTCTTCAAATGCGTTTACAACAAAGCCAATAAACTCTTCCCTAACAACTTTTTTGTTGGAAATCTTTCCCCGACAAATCCGTGCTTTCGTCAAAAATTATAGAATAGAATTTTGATTCATATAACACAAATATACATAAATATTGCATATACTAAGTCTTATTAATAATTCAACCGTTCGCATTATCAAGTCAAACGTTTACGTCTTTGGATATCGATGGCACCTGCTGGGATTGAATGTAGAATAAAAAGTATTTGAATACGGCAAACTAGATGTTTTATTGGAAATATCTAATAAATAACTATTAGGATTAAGATTTGGATACTTACTGAAAATTTCGTTAGATTCAATAAAAAAAAACAAAAAATACTTGTTGAAAATTTCGTTAGAGATTCAATAAAAAAACCTTGCTGTGATTTCCAAAAAATTTGTACATTTAAAAAAATATTATAATTGTGAATTCTTGTATTATCGAAATAAACAAAATATATTTTTATAATTTACGGGGGGGAAATTTCCTTTTTTCACCCCCCCTGAATCCGCGCCTGTGTACAACACTTTGCCAACATTTGTAAGAAAATTATGGCATTGCCCTGAAAATAATGCGACTAGTCCATACACGAATGTAAAAGGTAGCCCACAAAGGACTAGGACTTGTCCAAAGGTAAACCGCAATGTATGGTAAAAACATGGTATACGATGTCGGTAACCCAGCTTTCCATTACAAAGGAGTAGTCTTAAAAGTATACTCCAGTACTGAAATTCTGTAACTTTTTTAAAAATTGTCGTTAAGTAGTCAAAATTCGTTAGCTAACGATAATTGTCGTTAAGAACTATTCTGTAAAGAAATTTTAACAATTTTTATCGGCAAACAATGTCGGTAGCCAACGATACAAAAAAAGTTCTTGTTAAATAATAAGGATAATAAATATACTGTTGAAAGATTAAAAATATAGAGTAAAGAAGCCAATTTTTTACACAAAAAAAGGAAAAAAGTATAGTCGATAAAGCCCGACCCTACATAACAGTATTTGGGCGATCATGTGTCCGCAAAAAGAGTATGTTGTGAGGTTAAGATTCACATAAGAGATTTTTGTGCCAAATATTATCTAAATATCTACTACTAAATATAACTACTATGAGATAACATAGAAGCTATTATTAAGGTAAATTATTTTAAGTGTATTCGTATGGGAGCTGTGGTCATATATGGACGGATTCTAATATTGCTGATTTATGTAGGTTGCAACAAAATATTTTTGGACCTAATTAAACCAAAATGTCTATAAAACAGGATGGTTAATGGGCAAAAAACCCTATTCCGGAAAGAAGTTTGCATGTGGGCTATGAAAAATAAATAATCGCTTCTCCGCTTTTTAAAAGGCTTCGACCTTGTGGCAATAAAATCATATGTGCCAAATTTTATAAAATTATTTCCGAAATTCGACCTGTAATTTGCGCACAAAGTTATCTTGGACAGACAACCAGCCAGCCTGATAGAAGGACGGACCTCGTTAGATGGATTCTGAAATTGATTTTGAATCAATCGTTATACTAAAAGGTGGGTTCGGAATCTATATTTAAATGTGTTACACACATTTGGACAAACACATAATATCCTCTTCAGATACAGTAGTGTGGGTATAAAAAGTAAGAGCAGAATGTTGTGCTAGAGTGGTTAAGGCACCACGAACTTTTTCCCTATGTATAAAAAGATTTTAAACCAACATATTTGTTTAGAAATATAATCAATATTTACACTTTTTCATTCATGTTTTGTTAAAATAAATTTTTTACAAGCAAATTTATTTTATATTTTTTATTAATTTTAAAAATTTTAACTTTGACGTTCTTACATTTTGACCGATATATGTCGTTATTTTTTCTTATCAAATACATTTGTTAACTTAAAATAGAGAATAACAAATTCGTTAAGGTGACCGAGATTTCTCGTTACTTAACGATATCGGTAGTTAAAATAAACAAGTTACAGAATTGAGGTACAGGTATACTCCAGAGGACTAGTTTTGAAATCGTTAAAAAACGAAGACATGTCGTCTCACTACAAGCACTTTTTAACAATGACATGGTCCATGCTTGCATTACATCGGACCAGTCCATGGAGTAGTTCATTTTATCAAAATGGATCACCATTTTATCTAAAATGGATCAAGTAGTCCAATATTATTTGCAGGGTAAAACCTTTTTTTGGAGTCGTGTTTGTATGGGAGCTATGCTTCAATATGGACCGATGCTATAATAAGATATTTTTAAACCAAATTAACAAGATCGTTTATGGGCACAAAGTCTCTATTTCGAAAAGATGCTTGTATGAAGGCCATTTAAAAATTTGGACTGTAACTTACCAGTTTCGAAGGTCTTTTTCCTAAGATAATTGAAACTTATGTACAAAATATCTCTATATTATTTGCAAAATTGCGATCTGTACTTTGCGCACAAAATTTCATGGACATACAACCCACCAGCCGGACGGACATTGTTAGATCGATCCAGAAAATGATTCTTAGTCGACGGGTCTAGAACCAATAACCTCTCCACTTTTGTTTTGTGGGTACAAAAAGATCAACACAGTCCTTCTAGACAGTTCAACCACAACAGACGATACACAGTACACCCTAGTAACATTCCTCTGAGCCGAAACTTTTGTCAATACATGGACTTCTTGTCTTTCTCCCTAGTACTTACATGATCCTTAGAAATTTAAGAAATTTTATTAAAAAATAAGGTATTTGGCGCGGCATTCAGTCTCATAAGGAATAAGAAACGATTTTACAGCAGGTTTAACTAACATTTTTCACACAACTGTTTCTATTAGCCCGACCATACAATGCCCTACACCATAGTATATAAAAACTATTTTTCCTATTTTGGACCAATGCGCAATCATGTACACGCCTGAAATTATGTTATGAGGTCAAAATTAATGTAAAAGATCTTTGTGGCGAATACTATTTAGATATCTTCATCTATTTGAGATTTTAGGATGGGGGGTTTATATGGGAACTATGGACCATTTTATACCCACCGGGATAACATTTTGTCATGACATGTTAGCTATCGTAAAAGTTATGATCGCCAATTTTTATGTAAACACCAACATTTATAAGCAGTTATGGCATAAAAGCCATTCTGGATTAGTATGGTCGAATAAATTAAATGAAAAATTTTGTTTGTCGTGCTTAATACCCAATTTTTATTCTTGATAGAAACACTGAAATTGATTGTTGATGGGATAAGCTATTCCTATGCTTAGGACAGATCATCAGGAAACTTCATGATGAAGTATGTATTCCTAAAAATTACTTTGATTAATGAAAAATTTCATTAAGCCAATGAAGAATTATTAATGAAGCTGTTTCATTGTTTAAAAGAACTTTTTTTCTCTTGGTGTAGGTATCGATTCCAACAAATTTCGGTTATAGTATGTTCACATTTGGCTTCTTAAACGCGTTTAAGCAGTTCGAACGTGATTAAGCTCTAATCACTTCAAAATCGAGATGATTACCCATACATTGAAGTGGTTTGTTAATCACTTCAAATTGACATGATTACAACTAAATCACTTCATAAATCACATAGAATCCACTGAACATACCTCAAATGTAGAATCGCCAACATGATCGTGTACAACCGGCCAAGATTTCTGCTTAATGTTGTTATTTTTTGCCTTAAATAATTCATAAATTTTCACAATTTCATCATTAAAATTATTAAAATAATCTTCTGATAACTTTATAAAAGTGTTTTTATTCATTTTTAATACTTTAAAGAAATATAAATTTGTTTGTTGCTTTTTTGTGTGTTTGTTGTGTGTTTTTTTTTTCTTAATCATCTGTCATCTTAATCATCTCAAATGTAATGTGAACGGCTTTGATTAGCTAAATCAACATTTTGCTTAAACGTGTTTAAAAACCGAAGTGTGAACTTAGCATTAGATGATTTTGAAAGCATAAAATAAGTTTGGACCAAATTTAATCCAAATACCCACATAATAAGATGGTTTTTGGGCACAAAGACCCTGTTGCGGAAAAATTTTTGAATGGGGGCTATGTGAAATTATGGACCGATTCGCCTCAACGACTAACGGTCGGTTTACTTTTTGGTGGCTCTAGAACCAATATTTTAAGGTGTTACAATCGTCAGCACAAATGCATAATACCCTCTCCACTATTGTGGTGTGTGTATAAAAAGTAGGTGCATGTAAAGTATTTGAATGAAGACGCGTTGGATCTAACTACGACCATCTATAGCTCTTTATTACACATACACAAAGCATACATGCACATAAACATGCTCAAGTGTTAGTTAGTAATGATTGCATTTTTACCAAATACCACTAAAGTGCGAATGTATGTTAGTTAGTGCTGCATATCTTTGTGGGTTTTTTTTTATCTTTAGTCTGCATGCATGTATCTGTTTGTAAAGTAAATGAATTGTATGCAAGTGTAATGTTTCTTGTGGCGTTGAATTGAAATTAATTAAAAGTTTATATTTGAAGAGAATAGTTCGTTAAATTGAAAATGAATCTTCTTCCAGCGCTAAAAACGAAAACAAAAAGTTATAAAACACAGTACAAAAGTTAAAGATAAATCCACAAACAATCTTTTTAATTAAAGAGTGTTAAATAAAAAATTAAAAGCTTTAAGAAAAGGATCTTTACCAAGGTCCATGAAAAACATAAACATGTTAAAAAATGTTAGCAAAATAAATGTGCGACAATAAACTTTTGATATGGTTTTTTTTTAATTATTTGCAAATGTCCAAAAGTTCATTGGGCTTTCAAAACGTTCAACATATTTCGTGTTGTTATGTGAAAAGAAGAAATGGACTAACGGAAAAGAATTACAAAATTAACTAAGTTCAGGTTGTTATCCAACGTTGCGCTGTGCCAAACTACAACAACGCCTTGTTGTTTGTAGCTTTTAGCCAGCCTTCTATCGTCATTAATCAAATGTGACGAACCTTAGCGGATGGCGAGATAAAATCATTTTAATGTCTATAATAAAAAGAATGGTTTGAAAGACCCTGTCTAACAGAAAACTTGCTGATACGAACGCAAAAAAAGGCTAAAAGTGAAAACAAAATTTTTATTTAAACAAAAAATAACACTTGTTTATTCATAAAAAATATGTATGCATGATTTAACCTTTTACACCTTAAACCTGAAAAGCTGAAAAGGTCTATGGCGTTATTACAAGCGCCATCATTATTATCGTCGTTATCATCACCAGCTTTATTGCCAGCGACATTACCATCGTTACGGTGGCTAAAGACAGACATTTGAAAAAAATTTCAACGCATTTATCATCATACTTTGGCAACATCACCGGCAACGAAATGCAGGTGACAAGCCTATAAAAACGTTTTTCTGTGTTTTTGTAAATTTACTACCATTCTTTTTTCATTGTGGTAAATGTGTGTGTATTAAAAAAAAAATGTTCTTTAATACCACAAACACGGATATTATGTGTAAAAAGTTTTACTTAATTCTGAAAACTGTGTTGTACCTTTAACTATGATAAAAAAAAAAAAAATAATACACAGTGGGACGTTAAATGGCATTTTGATTGGCTTAATATAAAAAAGGCTTAATTAAAATTTTTACAAGTAACTTTTTTTGTTCATTATAAAATTTATAGCATTTGTTTATTAAAAACTGCATCAAAACTTTTTATATCTAAAATTCTACGGATTTTATCCAGTTCTTTCCATCCTTTTTTATAGTTTTCTTTTCACACGTTCGTTTTTGGTTTCATCTGACAATAATCAAATTTGCCTACAGCAGCAAATAATATACATGCCTATTTATCTTTTTATTCGCTTTTAATTGAATTTTAGTTTATTAAAAATATTGTTTTTTAAAAAATTTAGGGTTAAATAAATACATTTTTGTGTTTCCCCAAGACTGCAGTTTTCAATTGAAATACAAGCGTCTTGGTTATCAAACCGACACAATGTGAGCGGGATTAGAGAAGGGGGCGTGACACCTCCCGTACAAATACATTATAGATTTCTGTATATCTGAAGAACGAAAAGAGCCAATGTTTCCAAAATCAGGAACAAGCAACTAACTTGGTTGTCAACCAGAGAACGGCTTTGTGCGATTTCAAAAAATTCGCATTAAATCAACAACATCTAATACACTCATTTGTGTTCATTCAATCTAACTTTCTCAGCCACACACATCGGTGTTGTTTTAAAATTCATCCAAGTCATGCACAGCGTATTGGCTTTGCCATTCATACAATTATTGCTTTGGTAAAAAACATATACAAAGAAAAATACACAAAAATCATTGCTCTGATGACTATTCAGCAGCTGAAACAATTTCCATAGAAACAGAAGAAGTTTTTATTTTTTATAATTTCTTAAAAAGCACAGTAGTTCTGTATGTACAATGTATTGTTGTTATTGTTGTTAATGTTGCTTGTTACACTTTTAAAAAAATACAATGCAAATAATAGGACTAGTCCAAACACGCGTGTAAAATCTAGCCCACAAGGGAGGGACTAGTCCAAAAGTAACCCAAACGTATGGAAAAAACATGGTCTATTTAACATTACGATGCCCTATATATAACCCATATAACCATATAACCCAGTTTTGGATTTCAAAGGAGTATTATTAAAACTACTCCATTCCATGGTATACTCAAGAGGATTAGTTTTGAAGTCGTTTAAAAACGAACACATTTCGTCAAAAAACGAAGACATGTCGTCTCACTACAAACACTTTTTAACAATGACGTGGTCCATGCTTGCATTACATCGGACTAGTCCAATGAGTAGTCCATTTGATCAAAATCAGGTGGTCCAATATTATTTGCAAGGTAAACACAAAAACAAATTGGACAATACAACTAGTTTATTTGAACTTATGCCTACAACAATCATACCAACAAAGCGACTCGTACTCATACCAATTTACATTCGTCGTTGTGTCATCGAGTGGACAATGACTACTTAAATGCAAAAGCAAAAGAATAAATGCCGTTTGACTTTAAGAAACTGTATTATTGCGTGCCTCAACAATAAATTCAAACAACCCAACAAACCAAAACGATTTAGAAAGAACTTGTAACAAGCTTACTAACATAAGCCTTAAGCTTAGAAAAGTGTTGTGATTAGTATTATAAAAGGCTTAAAAATAATTGTTTAATAATGAAAACTGATCCCTTGCGATAATATTACTTGCCTATAATATAATGTAAGCTTAGAAGTCTAATTATAGAATAAGCTTACAGAAAAATACTTTTCTAATCTATAATACGATTAAATTCTTTACGAACACTCTGTTTTTTCTTTATATTACATATTTACAAAAAGTTGTTTACTTATATAATATTTAATTACTTTTTTTTAAATTGTGCTCTGTTTAAAACACTTCACTCTTCGAACAAAACACAAAGACTGAAAACTTTAACTAATAATAAAAAATTTAGACACGCGTCAAATAACGGGACATCATTCTCAAAAACATTTACAAAACTATTGCGAGAATAAGTCATTTGCAATCATATTGGTTGTCATGTTGTAGGAAATCTTTTATGATAAGCTCGTTCTACAACTCATTTACATATTTCTCTGTTTTGGTCTGTTGGGAAAGTACTTTCAATAAAAAACTCACACATGCACAAATCAAATGTGTACAAAACGATGTTTAAATTGCCAAAGTTGAACTTTGTTTTGCAGGCATAGAGTTAATGTAAATTTAAGCGTATGAATAAATCAACAAAAACAGTTGATTTTGCAGTTCTCTGTTGTCAACACACAATATCCGACAAAATGTGGGCGGGCGTGGAGAAGTGGGGGTGGCTTAGAGTTGATTTTGTGTATATCTACAGAAAGGTAAAATAAAAATGTCCTAATTGTACCTGTGTTTGCAATACACAACCTCTCTAAAAAAAATGGGCGGGACTAGAACAGTGGGCGTGGCACCTCCCGTACAAAGAACGGTATTTATATATCTTTCTGCTATTATCGCACCACGGTAAAGGCAATTCAACTGCGGTGGTCAGTATCTATCTGACACAATATCCATTGTGATACCATGGAGTTCCTCTAAGCAGAACTCCCACCGTAGAACCAACCCGAACTTCTAACGAAGTTTCAAATGCGCTCATGTCTGTTCCGTTTAAAAAAGGTAGGCAGGTTATCCCAGTTACAAATGTTTTGGTTAGTACTGTCTACAAGTTCCTTATTTATTTCATTGGTATCGGTACTCTGCATATTTTCTGATGCGTGTTGGCATATTAATTCAGAATTAGATGGTGGCCAGCCTTCTGGGTGTCTTTTGTCAATATTCCATCCCTGCTGGATGGGAAAGGAAGCGTATCGCCATTACAGTCCTACTGAAAATCAAAACGCTACTGCAAAAGTTTGTTTTAAATTTGACATTATATAATCAAGAAAAAAAAATTTTTAATTAAATCACATCTCTACGCTTGTCTGCAGAAAAGAAACCAGAATCTCTGGCAGGAATCGAACCCGCAACCCCTGCGCTTCCAGCTAGCCTACCGGGGCACATTAATTTTGAAGTGAATGTTAGACAATTCTAAAAATTCCATTTTTGGTGGGGGTATTGTTTTAGCTCAATATTAAGAGCATCATAGAATTGTGTCGTAATGACACATACCCACAAAATACTCAAACAGAATGCTTTTCAATCGCAAAATTTTACTTTCCATTTCCTTTTAATTTGGAGAGGGAGAGGGTAGTATGCGTTTGTGAGAAATTATAGTCGGTCGAGCCTGACCATATGATACCCTACACCACAGTATTTAAAAACAAATTTTCAAGAGTGTACTCTATTTAAGCATGGAGCTGCCAAAACAAAATTATGTTATGAGGCTAAGATTCATATTAAAAATCCTTGTGCCGAAATTATAAAGGTATCTTCATGTTTTTGAGATTGGTTTACCTTTAATTGATTTTGGGAAGGGGGTTGCCATATAACTATGGTTAACTTTGCATTTACCAAAACAACATTTTGTCATGATATAGTTATCGTAAACCTATTCCAATAATTTTCAGTAAGAAAACCATCTTAAAAATTGTGACCTGTGACAATTAATTATTGTACACCCTATTTAAAATTATTTTTTACAAAAGCTTCCGGTAATAAAAACAAACTTGAATAAGGAACTCCGAATCTAACACTTTAGTTGTATGTATTCTTATTTTCTATCACGGAATTATAATCGTCCACCATAAATGATTAAATGTACGAACATAAAATTAAAAGAACAACTTGAATTAGGAACGCCGAATCTAACACTTCAGTTGTATTCTTATTTTCTATCACTGAATTATAATCGTCCACCATAAATAATTAAATGTACGAACATAAAATTAAGAGAAGGAGTTCTAGTGAAAAAGATACACTAGATAAGGAAAATCTTAAATATATTAACAAGTTCCCCTCGTTCCTACAAGAAGCATGTAGCCCAAAAATCCAAAATATTTGGCCACAATTTTCATAGAAATTAACTAGAACAGAAAGAGAGAGAAAGAGAGAGAGATATCAAAAATATAACTTTTGAAGAGGATAACTCTAGACGAACACAACCCTTAATACCGTTCGTAACTATTTTCAAGAAAGAGCCGAACATTATATATTGTTCTGTTCTTCGTTAAAAAACAGAACAATTGTATTGGTACACAAACATTATATTTTAATGTTCTATAATGATTCTTTTTTTTACATTGATAAATAAATGAACAAACAAAAAATTTTAGTAACGACCGCAGCACGAACAGCTTGTGTGTGTATTGTGTATAGCTTTTGTTTGTGTAAAATTATTTTGCTGGCTTTTTGTTTTTTTCGTAAGTGTATTTGGTTTTTGTAAAAAATTTTTAGTTTTTTTACCAGCCAAAAGCGACGAACACGATAAAGTTTGTGGCTTAATAAAATAACCGAACGGAATTAAATGTTCTGATCTTTGTAAAGTTGGATAAAAACAGTATTATTTTTGTGTTCGAAAGTTGACATACAGGAAAACTTTATTTTTTTAATGATTTTCTTTACAGCGTTTGTAAGGAGCGTAAAGAGCAATATTTAGTGTTTATTTTCGAACACTGGTAAGAAATGAACATTGCTAAATTAAATTGCACAAGCACTATTACTATTACACTATTACTTCCGTGTGTTACATCAAGAAAAAGTCTTGGTAAATATTTTAAAGGTATTCACGTCAATTTTGTTACCCTTGCAACTGTGCAAAAAAGCATAGTTGCACTTATTTAACGTGAGCAACCCATTTTGTTTGTACCTTCAATTTTGAGCATTTCCGAAACCATTATTTAAACAACGCACCTTACATTTGACAATATAAAAAGATGAAGCACTTGCGATTGTTTTAAGACATTTTTTTTATAAATTTCAATCGTAAGTTTCCTGAGAAATACACAAAATGATTAATTTTATTAATTTACAAGTCGAATTTATATCTTATCTACCTAAAAAAAATTTCAGATAGGTATTCCAATATTTTTATTATTTCTGATTTTTGAATTTTTTTTACGCTTTTTCCTTTTTTAATTGTTTTATTCTTTACAAAGTTCATCTTTAAACACTACAATTTATAATATTTTTCAATTCAAAGAAAAAAATTTACGACAAAATGGTATTTCTGCGTTGTTGTTTAGTGTAGAGTTGATTTTATGAGTACTTTTGAAGCATTTTTTTCAACTTGGCAATGCCAAAAATAGTTGCAACAATTTTATGCTTTTACTATGATAATCTTGCACTTACTTAAGCTTCGTACAGACGATGGTCAGATCTTACAATATTGGTAAGCAGCGTTGCTTAAATTGCATTTAAATTGGCTAAAATGTCTTACAACTGTGTGAACATTGTAAGCTCATTTGCAGAAGTGCAAAATTAATGCATCTGACAATCGCACCATTGTCAGAAAAATAGTGCTGTTGGCAACGCCTGCTTACAATATTGCAAGATCTGACCATCGTCTGTACGAAGCTTTAGACCCTGACAATTTTGCATCGTTTGTCTATGTGCTTGTTGTTATGTTTTTGCATTTTTGCTTTTTCGTAAGGGTGCAACTTTAGACGAGAATACCTTTTTTATACTTGTGGTAGTAGAAGGCATTAAGGCAGCTTTCCACCGGGAGAATAAATTATGCTTAATATATTATATCGTTTAAATAATATTTTTAGTCAGTTTTAAATATAAAGATTGTCATCAGTCCCACTGTGCAAAGTTGTATTAAAAGCTTAATATGCGTGTGGACATCTTTTACACGTGAATCTATACATATTTTTGTATGTATCGCTGATGTAAATTCGTAAATGTAAGTTCACATTACAATTATGCGTGAGTGTGGTCAACATTTTAAAAGCATTACAGTTTTTATATTGACATCGTAGTCTTTTTCAAATTCCATGAAACCACTACTACTGAATCGTATTAATTCAATTTTATTTTTGGTTTTCACTTGTGGGGAGAATGCAAATTATTTTGGGAGTTTTTGAAATAATGAATAAAATTTTTGTGGTTTTTAGAAAACAAGAGTTTAAGCCAAAAGGTGTACAATAAGGAAATAACATACATGAAAAATCTATAACTATATATCGTTATCTAAAACGCAAACGGCCCGAACTAGCAATAAAATCGGCATTTTTATTGATTCTTATGTATTGCAGTAACACATTGGAACAAAAAAAAAACGGTCCTATCTCCAAAAGGTTATATGATAAACGCCAATAGACCTAACTAACAGTTTGCATAATATGCAACATTGTAAATTTTCAGAAACTGGTAGGTTTTATAAGAAAAATAGAAGAATAATAAATACTAAACCGTGAATGGCAATTTATCAATATATTATTTGAATAGGTTTTTGCTTCTCCTGCAAAAATTTAAAATGTTAAGAATCGCCGTTTTATTTTTAGGCAACAACTAAACCGATTTTACTGAACTTCCCACAGCATTTTCATGATCATCCGGCAGCTAACATAGACTATAGATATTTGCAAAATTACATGTGGGCGTGGCACCTCCCATACAAAAACAATATTAATTATGTACTTCATATCTAGAAAACGGATAAAAACACTTTTATAAAGTTATTAGAAGATTATTTTAATCATAAATGATGAAATTGTGAAAATTTATGAATTATTTTAGGAAAAAAAATAAAAACATTAAGCAGAAATCGTGGGCGGTCGTACACGATCATGTTGGCGATTCTACATTTGAGGTATGTTCAGTGGATTCTATGTGATTTATGAATTGATTTAGTTGTATTCATGTCAATTTGAAGTGATTAACAAATCACTTCAATGTATGGGTATTTGGGTATAATATTTGTCAAAAGATAGGCTGAATTTTAAAAATGTGGGCACTATACTATATACATACAATACGATATAAAAACAATATAGTAGATTCCTGTATATCTGGAGAACAGTAACAGTTTCAAAATTTGGTGCAATTAGCCTCGTTATCAATACTTTACATGTGTCAAAAAGTGCGCTCGATAAGAAAAATGGGAGTGCTACCTCTAGGCTCTCCAGATCCCCAAATCGCCAAAAAGCCTGGAGTTCAAAAGAAAAAACTTGATTTTTCTTGACAATTAAAAATTCTGTAAAATAAACAAAAAACCTTATAATATTTTATACATGGGCATAATGCATTATAATATTGTTATTACTATTATTATTATTTATAATGCATTATATGTGGCAGTAACCAGTACCCATGTTCTGTAACTTTAGTGAGAGCTTCTCGCATCGAAAAGATGTGAAACAAAATTTTCCATCGTTTCCCGAAAAGTAAAAAAAAAAAAGGTGTCTGTAACTCATGTCGAAAACTATCAAAAGAAATTACGTCGTTACGTTAAAAATGTCATAGCATTGCACTCGAAGCCGATGTGACATTGCAGACGTTGAGAACGTCAGTAACTCATATCGTTTACTGCGAAGAAAATACAACCGTCGGCTATACCAAATAATGTTAAGTGCGGCTTTAATGTTTGTTGTTTGCAAACGAGCTTTGAAAGCATTCGTATTTTTTATAAAAATTTTAAAAGCAAAAGAATTAAACAATAAAAAAATCTGCCAAAAACAAAATATTATTATTATTATTCTTTGCATTTTTAATATGTTTTTTAGTGTTAAAATTTTTCTTGCCCCATTTTTATTCGTGAGTTCATTTGGCAGTTCAAAGCGGAAACTTTTCTCACAAAATGTTACAGACACACTTTTTCTGTAAATTGGCGGGTAATTTTCTTTCGTCAAAAAAGTTACAGCCACATAGTTATATGACATTGTTGAGTTAAATACATTCAATTTATAAAGTATCACTATCCAGTGTGATACAAAGAATGCTGACGAAGGCCGTAGCGGGCCAGAAAATGCATTATATTCTGCTGGTGTCTAATAATTGTAAATTTTTCTGTACATACAATATACTTCATTGCTATCCAAAGGATAGCTAATGTAAAATGTAACAAGAAAATACAATATAATAGTCTGGTGGTGTATAAAAGTCATTCCTAAAAATTTAAAGAATAGAACTATTACAAAAAAAGCTTTATAAAATACATAACTGAAATTTAGCTCATAGAATAAATTCGAAAAATAAAAAAATGTTGAATATAATATAAAGTAACCTACGAAAGGAAATAATTCCCAGTTTCTGTAATCACATTACCACTTTTACAAAAATAAAAAAACTAAAATTTTTTTGTATCGATTTTTATTTTCTGGCACTTTACATTTTTTTTTAATGTAAATGCAATTTTTTTATTTTTTTAATTTCTCAAAACTACTTTTTTTAATTTGTATTTTTTTTAATTGTTTAACCACTACTAACAAATAATTCGATAGACATATTTAAAAGAAACGACACAACTGATACAAAATTATTTTACATATTGCGATAACATAATATTATTAGAGTAAAGATATTTTGATTGCATCTTAAACATATTATGAGTACCTACAAATATCATGAAATGGTTGTGAGTAATAGAATATGTTTTCAAAGTTATCATTCTTTGTTTAATGTTCAATGTTTACAGTAACTATAATATTGTTGATATTTAAAAAAAATAAATTTTTTTGTGTGCGTCAACAATATATTGTTACAATAAACATAGTGCAGTTGCCGTAATCATGCCCAACCATATTTTTTCTCTACGAGTATAGAAAATTCGAAACGTGCCACACGTAGAACGGAAAAGTAAAAGAAAGAAATTTAATATCCCATATTTTTGATACTCCAAATTGAAGCATCAAAAATTTTAAAATTGTAGTAGTAGTCAATGAATTGAGAAAAATGTTTTGTTAAAAAAAGCACAAAAATTAGGTACGATTATCACCCCTTAAGCGTTCTAATTTCGAAAATGTACCAAACTTGTGTTGATATTTTTTGATAAGTTACGAATGTGTTATAATTTTTATTTCTATGGTTATTTTCCTTAAAGATAGATTGAGACACAAAAAGGTTCCAGAATACAAAATTAACCCTATTTCTCCTCAAAGGGTCGAATGAACAACGATACGTATTAAATTTTTTTTTGTATCTCTTTTAGCTTAGGAGATATGTGTTTAGCGAATTTACCCATTTTTACCACCTTAACATCGGAATTTAGAAAAATCCCTTCTTAGTGGATCGATTTGCCGAGAGAACAACCTCCGGTCCCAATTGCAACTTTAAAGCTTCAGGAGATGATGAATTAGTCAGTCAGTAAAGTTTCGATTTTTATGTATATAAACCTTATAACTTAACCTCATAGGATGATTTAAGTCCATGACTGCCCATGGGTCCCATATGGAATACAGTCTTCAAAATTTGCTAGTAAAAATGTGGGGTGCAAACTATAGTGGAGTCTAAAGGCGTCAAAAAGTGTTTAAAAAAGAACAAAAACAGCTGTTTTGTTTGTAAACAATAACTAAATAGAAATTTGGTAGCATAAGCGTTGCCCTTCACTCGTGCTGTTTATGCCTTCACCACAGGTCATTTCCTTTTTAATTTCTGCAATATTGATATTTATAAGTAGCGAAGTTTATTTAAGAAATTATGGCGACCACACTGATAACGCTGATGAATTTTGACATCAGTACTATGACAAGCGTCTTGGTTTTTAACCCCTTGAAACTTTTCAACATTGTGATTGGCTAAATTGTCATCAGGGTCAAACATTTAAATTATGTCATCAATGCGATGACACATCGGCATCACAGAGATGACAAATCGCAGTCAGTTACTTAAAAAATGTAATCAATGCGATGACTCAGTAAATCTGGAGAAAGTAGTTATTGGGCTCAATTTATAGTATGTTCACATTTGGCTTCTTAAACGCGTTTAAGCAGTTCGAACTTGATTAAGCTCTAATCACTTCAAAATCGAGATGATTACCCATACATTGAAGTGATTTGTTAATCACTTCAAATTGACATGATTACAACTAAATCACTTCATAAATCACATAGAATCCACTGAACATACCTCAAATGTAGAATCGCCAACATGATCGTGTACAACCGGCCAAGATTTCTGCTTAATGTTTTTATTTTTTTCCTTAAATAATTCATAAATTTTCACAATTTCATCATTAAAATAATTAAAATAATCTTCTGATAACTTTATAAAAGTGTTTTTATCCATTTTTAATATTTTAAAGAAATATAAATTTGTTTGTTGTTTTTTTGTGTGTTTGTTGTGTGTGTTTTTTCTTAATCATCTGTCATCTTAATCATCTCAAATGTAATGTGAACGGCTTTGATTACCTAAACCAACATTTTGCTTAAACGCGTTTAAAAACCTAAGTGTGAACTTAGCATTAATGACAAACTGTCTTTAGATTGAGTCATTGAGATTGACTTAAGTCAAAGTGAGAGAATACTTTATAATTTATTTTATTATTGATGTATTCATTCTTTTGTTTACAGAATAACTCTCAATTATAAGACACCAGCAGCACGCACGATATGGTTTTCGTAATCATTCTACTATGAAAATGAATATGGATACGAGTAAAATTGTTATTTGCAAACATTTTTCATTGTAAATACATATTCACTCTACGGAAATTCATTATAAAGAGATCAGAATACACTATAATTGAAATGAAAAAGCTGTACTTTAAAAATCACTTCATTGTAGGGAGAGCTTTATTCTTTAGAAGTTCACTATAGGGAAGGTCGACTGTATGAGCATATTTTAAGAAGGCTTTGCTCAATTCAGTTAAATTAAAACTCGACGACAAAATAATCTTTAAGACGTTTTTACTCAAAAAAAAATTGGCACTTGTCTTATAGAAGCGTAAAGCAGTTTTGAAAATTCATTTGAACAATTTTTTTTGAGTTAGTTTGTGTATTTCGGTCACTTATTCGAACATACAACATGATAACTTTATAACATTTGATTGAAACATTTTAACACCTAATATATTTTACTTTGATACAACTGCCACACCATTAGCTCCATCCCATTGTCGAAAACTATTAAATTGGTTTTAATCACGTATGCATATCAGCCATTAACCCAGTTTGAGACAACATGCATTTTTCTCCAAATACACTTACACACACATGCCACAACATGTCGTTAGTTATTTGCATTGAAAATATTCGTCCGTTTCTCAAAGGATGGCCATTTATTAAGATTTAGTTTTACCAATTTGGGTCAATTTGTTTTATATTTATGTTATTTTTTAGCTTTCTCTTGTTTATATACATAAATATGTACATACTATGTATATACATTTGTATGTATGTATCTATATTTTTTTATTTTATTGAATTTCTAAACACAAAATTTTTTGTGACAAAAACACTTCGCAACTTTTCTAACGGTGCGGAAGACAGTATTTTTCTTTGGTTGCATGATTCATAGATAACAACTTAATATGAAACTCGGTTGTCGAAGAACATTAGTGATGAGTAGGGCAACCAAAAAAAAAGCAAATGCTTATTTTTTGCTCTACAAGATAGAAATATTTTGATTGAACACAAATTCCGATCATTAAAAAACAAAGAAAATGAGCAATATTTGTTAGAGCTTTTTTTTGCTTATTTTGGCAGTATCGGCTTTTTTTAGTTATTTTTTCGATATCGGCTTTTTTTTACTTATTTTGCCATTTTAAGATAATTTTTCATTTTTTTCATATGAAAATTTTTTCATATGAAAAAAAAACTTATTTAATAAAATTTTGCAAAAATCGTTATTATTATTTTTTTTATGTGCAACTTTTTTTTCAAATTTTTCAATATTTTGTGCTTCCCTTAAACAATATCATCCCTTTAACCTATATTATCTCTGAATGTTATTATAGCTACAGTAAAGAGTGGAGAGGGTATTATGCATTTGTGCTGATGTGAGAAACACCATAAAATATTGTTCCTAAAGTATATCGATCATCTCATAATCACTTATTGAGTCGATCTAACGATGTCCGTCCGGCTGGCTGGCTGTCCATGTTACCTCGTGCGCAAAGTGCAGGTCGCAATTTTAATCGGTCCATAATTTAATATAGCCCCCATACAAGCTGCTATCCGGAAGAGGGCCTTTGTGCCCCCATGCAAGCTGCTATCCGGAAGAGGGTCTTTGTGCCTACTATCAAACCAATTTTAATGCAATTTAAGACATATGTAGATAGATCCATATTTATATGGACACGTAAGGTATGCATTTTTTAAAAAATAGGACCACGAGGGGAGATAGGGTCAATTTCTGCTATTTATATTCAGTAACTATTCAACCGGTTTTAATGAAATTTAAAACAAAGATAGATCCTTATTCATATAGCCATACAATCTCGAAACTTGTTTTTAAATACTGTGGTGTTGGGTATTATACGGTCGGGCTTGACCGACTGTACTTTCTTACTTGATTTTTATGCAACTCTGTCTTAGCGGTACTGTAACGTACTTTTAATAGTGTTGTGTATAATTTGTATGTGTTTATGTTTTTAGTATTAAGCCTTTTTGTCAACTTATTTTTTTATTTGCTTGTTTAAGTTCTTTTCTCTCGATAAATCCATAGCTGTATTCTTACGATCAAATTCCTCAGTCTGTAACATCTTTTACCATCATACTTTGTAACGTCTTATTTCTTTTTAAATATAGTTTTTGTTTAAAGTAACGTCTGTTAGTTCCCCTTCTCTCTGTGGTATAGTAACGTCTTATACAGGCCTGTTCTGCAAATCACTTTTACTCAAACCACGTGATTTCAAATCACATGTGCCTACTCAAATCACACGTGTGATATTTTAGTGTCTCGTTTTTGTGTGTTTTGGTGTGATCTTCAACTGCCGAAAGCACACCGAGAAACACAAAAACGGTATGAATTTCAGAACGCCACAAAATCACGCTCGTGATTTCAAAAACACGTGATTTGAAATCACGTGATTTTCAGAACAGGCCCGATTTTTTGCTTTTTTAATATAGTTTTAAGAATATTAAGTTAAGAATTTCTCTGTTTGGGGTTTTACACGAAGTTGTAACAAATTTGGAAACAAAAATTTTTCGTCGGCTTTCTAAGTGAACATTGTTGTGGACCGTAAGAAAAATGTCCCGCGTTCCACGAGATATAGGAGACAAATTTAATACAAAATTTAAATCAGTTTCATTAAAAAATGAAGGATTTTCATTAAAAGATATTGAGGATATTTTGGGAGGCAAGCGGAATTGTGAGTCCAATCGTATAAAATATACTTCAAAGCGAATACTAAATTTTAAATATGCTCTCTTAACGTCTGTAGACGTAGGAAGAGCTTTTTCTATGTACGAGAACTTGCTGACTCCAAACAGACATAGTTTTTTTAAGAAAGTATATTGCATCAACTCATAATTTACTATAACAACGTATTAAACGAATTAAGTGGAAAATAAACAAGTTTAAATTGCTTTTTTTAATTTTAACAGCTTATTTTCATGTTTTTGAACGCTTTTTTTAAGAGCTTAAAACTGTTTTTTAGTGCTTTTTTTTGGTTGCCCTAGTGATGAGGTTGGTATGAAATAAATATTTCAAACATTTCCAGCACAAATTAAACGTCTAAAAAATAATATCGATTTTATTTGAATTTTATGAAAAAATTAAGAAAAATTTATTTTTCTTCTTTTTCAAGAATGATGTATTATACCCTTCACCACAGGTGGAAAGGGCATGTATGTCGTTACTTTGATATAGAAAAGCTCTAACTCCTATTTTTATTCGATTTTTTGCATATTTCGAGAGATGATCCTCTTATAAACCACCGATAAAAAAAGGACGCATCCGAAAGTAACAGAAATATTAGCAGTTGAAGAAGTCATAAATCATTTCAGTAATTTTTTTTTTTTTTCAAAAAAAAGCTCTAACTTATTATTATTAATTAATATATATTTACCAAAGTATATAGGTGCATGGCACAACTACTTGCTTGCCTCAGTCATAATTCGTCATCAGTAAGATCATTTTGGTATTTTTGTGGCTTGCTTACACAGAAAAAGAATAAAAATTGATTTCAATAAAAAATTTTTTGACAAGACTGTCTTTTGGCAACTTCTTCACAATATTTGTGAATAACCCAAGCTTAATATGTAATGGAGGAAGTATTATCTTCTCCTGAGGAATGAGTAGGTCATTTTTAATATTGTACTCTCCGTGCGTACGTCCGCTTCGCTCGGGCCAAACTTTTCGGGTGTAGTGATTCTGACGGTCACGGCTTTCCTCAAATTTGGGCTCTGTACGGTGACCAAGCATTTAATGAGTGTTTAGGTCCAGCTTATTTGGAGGCAATGCTTCCCATTCTAGGACATCGTTCACAATTTTTTCGGAAACTACATAAGTCCTGATTACGCTGAGAAGATCGATACATTACTGCAAAAATTCAATGCCATTGGTAAGCGCTGAGTGAAAACATGTGTATCAAAAAGGCCGTTATCATTTGAAAATTTATTCTTTTTAACCTTTAGGTTCAAATATGACACCTTAATTACACTTCTTATTCAGTCATTTGGATATTTTCCGCACGAACTTGGGCTCCGAAAGTGATGAACAAGGTGAAAGATTTCACCAGGAAATGAAGAAATCGAGAGACGTTACAAAGGCTGGTGGGATGAACAAATGATGACGGACTATTTATTGTTGGTTTCTCGTTCGCGAAGATCCATCCGAAAAAAACGCAAAAGTTCAAGACGCTCGTCATTTTAATTTAAATTTTTTGAATTTACGCCGAATATAGTGTGTGAGCAATGAAGATGAAAATAGTGTCGTTCCACAAAATCCTTAATAAAAACTTTATTTTTCATCCGATTTTCATCCAAATTACGCTTAAAATGTTGGTTATTAAATAAACTATTTGGTAAAAAGATAAAACATTCGAGATCTTTACTATAACGTAGAAAAAAAAAACGAAATAAAAATGAAAGTTTTGAAAAAAACGTAAAAAAATAGGCAAATTTTGAAATTTGAGGTGCTATAACTCAGCCACTTCTTATCAGATAGAAATTTGCATTCAATTACCTTTTCAACGATATGCCATTTATCTCGATCGGACTCCACAAGGGTTTAAGTGGGACAATACACCGAAAAACACAAAAGTACCGTTATCTAAAAAACGGTACTTAGAAAAAAAAATTACAGCGTTTTTTGTGTTCAGGAGGTCCCAATTAACTTATCTAGGCATGTGGCGTTCTTGGTATTTATCCAAATTAAAAATTTGTAAAGCAGTGTTATTTATGTAGCACTTTTAATAAAAATATTTATATATAAATATTATACTATATTACACTCTACGACACGATTTTTCACCCGTGATCAAACTGACCAGATTCTGAAAATATTGCTTAAAAAAATATACGTGTCTCTCAGTTTTTCTAGATTTCGCGTTTTTACGAGTAATTAAATTTTTAATGTGAATTCACCTGTCTATCCCTTGAGCAGCGTTACCGTTGGTGCTACTAAATAAGCAATTTGCCACTTTTTCGACTGCTTGGATACTATTTTGCTACTTTTTACTATTTGCAGTTCTTGCCACTTTTTTGATACTTTTACTAAATGTAGACAAACGTTTTTTTACTTTCTGTTTTATTAAAATCCCGGCCAGGGTTGTCAGATGTGGCGATTTCTCGCCAAACGTGGCGATTTTCAAACTTGTTTGCCGATTTAAAAAAATAGTTGGCGATTTTGTTGGCTATTTTTGATGAGCTATGGATTTGTTTTAAAATTTGTTATATTCAAAAAGAAGAAAAAAAATTACTTTTATTCAAGAAAATATAAAGTTGTTGTTAAAGATTTTTATGAATCCTACGTACCTTTTGATGCTTACGAAACACACTCGAAAAAATTAGCGTTTGTTAATTGTAAAGAGGGTTTTAATGATGATATTTCATCTAATTTATATTATTTAGAGCTACATGGATACGGAAGGTACGTACCATTTAAAGGAACTTGCTTTGGCTGTACTTTATATGCTGGTAATTTCAACAAGTATTGCCTGTGTTTAAATTATGAACTCCACAAAAACTCGGCTTCGAAGTAGAATGCATTACGAACTTCTAGACGCGTTATTACGAGGTTAAAATTAAATGAATGTGCATAGTACATGGTGCACTTCTTTTGAACCTTCATTGAACAAATGTAATTCTCTCACAATGTATTCCAAAAAAGAAGACAATTAGGGAGTCTTGCCAGTGAAGCGTTTTAGATAACTGCAACTTATATACAAATGTATATCCAATTTTTGTTTAATACTAACTGCAAAAATTCGTTTTTTGTTGCTTTAAGTAGACTACTATAAACTATTTTATAGTAAACATTGTACCTCTTTTGTGTTCACTAACTATTTTTACTGTGTTCTAAATAACTATAAAACAAAACATATATTATGGCGACTTTTTTTTAAATTTTTGGCGTATTTTAGCGATACTGAACAAATTTTTTTTTTTAGAATTTATAAAAAATATTTTTAATAATTCTAAAAATATGTATTTTATTGTAAAAAACTGAAAAACAAAGGCTTTGGCGATTTTGGCGATTTTTGGCATTGAATTTGGCGAAAAAGTTCAAAATCAATCTGACAACCCTGATCCCAGCCTCAAGGAAAGTTACATACTTTGTTCGACTATGTGGTCCAAAAATACTCCATTGACGATTTATACCCTAAATTTGACGATTTTTAAAATGACATATTTTGTACAAATTTACAAAAGTTTTTAGTACTATTTCGGATTCTTTTTAAGTTCAGACCTCGAGATTGAACAAATTATTTCGTATTTTTGTCTAACTTCATATATACGTTTGTTTATTAGATTGACAGTAATTGTCCCGTGCAAGCAGCTTATAATACAAATATAATTGTTTGCGCTTGGGATTCTGGTAATATGTAGATCCATTTTTAAACCATTTTTTTAAGCACTGAAACAGAATTTCTGATGAGTTCAGTTAGTGGTTGATATCACATAGTTCATTATCGTTCTCTTTTATGAATGAGTCACATCTCTAATTTTAGATACGCCAACAAGGTTTTGGACTGGAGCAACTAAATATCTTTCCTGGGGTAATTTGGTGGGCTGAATTCGAATCGTTAATTGTTTTTTCTCTATCACGTCAGGTTTTCGAGATACAAAAAAATGTTTTTATTTATTTCTTACATAAAAAAATCACTAGTTTATTGAAAAATCAATGAATTTTCAAAAGTATTTTGATGGTTCGGTTGCACGTATTAGAGACCGGCATTAGTCTCCCAGCATCCTTTTGTCTCAAAATCCTTGATAAAATCTTCCAATTTTCATTAGATCTTGGTGAGCACGCTCCCCTTGTTCGCGCTCACTGCACCGAGTTTTTTTTTTTAAAAAATCTAAATGCGTATGAAGAATATGCAAAACATTGTCGGTGTCCACGGTTTGTCCAAGTTTCTGAAAATAATTTAGATATGCATATTTTAATGATTCTGATATTGCATATCCTTTTTTCCAACTAAATATTTACCACACACAAAGCAAAAATAGCTTGAATCAGTAACACACGACCTCCCTAACATGCTTAATCGCTACTATTATGAAGATTTAGAATGCATGTTTTGGGCTTCTGTCAAATAAATAATAGTAAAGGCCCAAATACACTATTCATCAAGCATTGTGGTAGTATTAGTGAAAATGTGTTTCTATGTGACACACGGACGATGCTGTATGGAAAATCAAATAATTTAGATATGACGCCGAATATTACGTCAAGCACACGTACACTTTGAATTCGCCGCCTGCACAAGCATTTGACAATTGTATTTGGCCCTTAAAAGTGTAGTGTCAGTATTGACTGTTTTACAGTATTGCCAGCATGCGAGTAAAATAAAATAAACAAGACGTGATAGCCCAATTTTGATGCCAGATTCGAATTCAGTGCATCAGTTAAAAACATGCTTCGTTTCTGCAGTCAATTCTTTTTTCCAAATTTGTAGAAAAGTGTTATTAAACGTATGGAGCAAATTCTGATATATATCCTAAACAATACTAGACCAGCAAAGTAATCTGGCGCCCTATGCTCCAATGGGAGTTAAAGGAACATATATATATATATATAAAGTAATCTGTTAACAAGCTTCGAGAATTAACTTATATGTACTACCAAAAATTTTCAAATATTTTTCTATTTTGGATTATTTAAAAAACGCTTGCCGCTATTATTTAAGAAGGTCTGTTAAAGAAGTTAAAACTTGCATTTATATAGACATAGAACAGCGCACAGTGCGGCCAATTGCCAAAAAGCTGGCCAAAATTCGAAAATTCAATTAATTCACTCCAAAATGGAATCTTGGCGGGTTTTTGGGGTCGCTGATTACAAATTGTATGTCAAATGTGTGGAAGTTCACCCGCTTCACCCCTAATCGACCACCCCCTGGGGTATAATATCATGTATTATTTATCATAAACAAGTAACATATCGTTTTTGAAGGGTTTGGGGTCGCTGATTACGAATTTTCTGTCAGAATTATAAAATTCGATATGGAAAATACAAGATGGCGTCACCCAGGGCATTTAAACCCTAAACGGACTAACCTCACTATGTCAGAGCCTTGCTTTTTTCATCTCTTTTTAACTCAACAGTCTGACTCAACCAATCATAATTTGTTCTTACTTGAATCCCATCTTGTTTTTATCTTATACACCAAATCTGATATTTGCCGTTTCTCGTTTTCTGATAAATAATAAGTCGCATTTTGGTATTCACACAAAAATTTTTCAATCCTTTCATAAATCACGTTGATATCATCCTTCAAAATATCTTTAATTACTTGGAATAATTGCAACCTTGGTAAATCACTAGTAGTGGACATACTGTGGAGAAAATTCTGAAAAAATTCATATGGGTTTGCTTAAAAATTAACGAATTCGATTTGTTTAAAAAAGATAATAGCTCATTGCAAAAATGGTTGAATAATTGTTTGTTTAAACAGTTTATTAATAACTTTTAGGCAACATTATTATTGATAATTGTTGTTTAAGGCATGGCAAATGTTTCTGAATTTTTTTAAGTACGGAAATTTCAATAAAATTAAGTTTTTAGACTGGGAGGTTTTGGCAAACCGTCTCTAGAAACCAACCCATAACAATTCAGGGGGCAGGAGGTGGCAGCTGAATTTTGGCTTAATCGATAGTTAATACTTTTCCAAGTAACCTCCAAAAAGTTAGAAGACAGCATTTGACAGCGTTTTATTGTCATTGAATTTGAAAACTCTAATTTTATTGGAAAAAAACAAAAAAAGTACCCTTATGATTGTGCTGCTAAAAATTTTCTGTCAAAGAACTGACATTTATAAAATTTTTTTCGTATTTAACTAACCTTCTAACGTACATTCCATTTGGTTTTATAAGATTTTCTTTGCTGCACGCGCTTTCACACGTTTAAAGGTTTTGACGAATAATTGCACCATTATTGCGCTTAAAAAAAGTCCAAACTCCAACTGAAAATAAAGAAAGATTTTGGGGTATAGGACGTTACTCTTAAAAATTTTTTACTTCTTATAGGATTCCTCTAGCCAACTGCATGCTTAAAAATCTTATCTACCCACATTTATTTTTCGAGTTTTGGCCAGCTTTTTGCCAATCGGACGCACTATGCAGCGGTTTTACTTTTAGAGCTTTTTTCTGAGACAAGAACTTCATACGTGTGATTTTCGTCTCATTTTAAATAAAATAAACGGAAAATAACTAAAAAATTTTAAAACCATCATAAGGCAGTGTTAATTTACAATGATGCTTTAAGTAAGTCAATTTGACGATTTATTTTTCAAAATTTGCCGGTTTTCGACACATTTTATCTGGCAGCTATGCATGCATGCAAAATTCCATGATTGTATTGGAGCACGGATGCCTTCTAGAAGGCCTATGTACTACATCTTTTGGACATACAAGGCCTGCTCGCTTCATTCCATATTCATATCTTTTTTACACACGTTGTCATGTGTAGGCTTCCCGCTCTCGCTTCTTTAGCAGGCACATAAGAACCAAACGGGATCAAAAAAAAAAAAAAAAAAAATAAAGTGTTTGCTTTTGCTTGTGCAAAAAAAAAATACAAAAAATGTTACTCCTTCTCTACTCCCTTCACGAAAGGAAAAATATGGTTGGAGGTAGCCATATTCTAAGAGCAACATACTATGGTTCGATTTTAACATTGTTTGTGTTTCCAGGTTTCCATATATATATAAATATCACCAGAGTATGGTTAAAATCAACGCCAATTTTCCCGAAATCAACGATTATACGATTAAAATTAACCATATTTTGATCAATATAAACCATAAAAATTCTCAAAACTAGCCATATTATGGTCAAAATTTCCCAGAATTTGGACAAAAGTAATCATGGTCAGAATTTCATCAATTTTTTTAATTTGTTTGTTAAGTGTCAAATAAAAATTTTATTGAATTTTTTATTCCTGATAGGTGTTATGTTCCATTTTTATTAAAAATCCCCTTTGATTAAAATTCCAGCCTGTTACGACCTTCAATACCATTTTTTTGTTCTACTGGTTTATTCTACGTTAATTTATGTATTTTAATTAATAATTAAAATAAAATGAATGATCATTTTAAGCAAACCAAGTAAAATGCAAGCGGCCAGTAACCATTATATGGTTAAGTGTATAGTTGTAGCTTTATTTTATTGAAACATTATATTGGAGTTTCAATATTTGGAGTTTCAAGGGAGGTAAACAGAAAAAGAAAAAAGTTTTGTTTAAAACAACAAAAAATTGATTGTTGCCATTGCAGGGACCATAATATTTTTTAACCATACTTCAACCATTTTTTTCTCTGCGTGTTCTCATAGAAGCGAATGTGGAATGTGTATCTTATCTTTCAACGAAAGAGCCGAGGCCTTCTATGAGGCATTCTTTAGCAATTAGATAAGAATAGTAATTGAATCCAAAAAATTTTAGGCAGGCCTTTAAAAAGGCCTGAAGTAAGAAGTTCTTCTGAGTTTAAACGCTGGACAGCAACGTTTAAGAAATGATAAAACTTAATGGGTATTTTTTTTTAATTGTACTTAAAAAGTATAAATTGTACCAGTGTACCAATAAAGTTTCGATTGTACCAATGTTGGTACAATTGTACCACAAGTCCCAACAGTGAGTCTCGGTACTACAACAAGTAAGAAGGTCTTCTGAGTTTTCCCGCCGGGCTGCAACGGTAAATAAAGTGGGTGTTTTTTTTTTTTTTGTACTTAAAAAGAAAAATTATACCAGTGTACCAATAAAGTTTCGATTGTACCAATTTTGGTACAAATAACAACAGTGAATCTCGGTACTACAACAAGTACAACAAAAAATTCAAAAAATTTAAGCTGTCGAAGAAATTTTGAAATAAGAAAACTTTAATTTTTTTTGTTTAAATAACAAATTTTTATATGAAATATCTTTTGCATTATGCAGGAAAATAAAGAAAACAAATTGTTACAGAAGTTGTCGGATGAGCGTTCAAATAAATTCAGAAAATGCCAAAGAGATGTCACCAGGCAAACTTTGATTACTCGCAGTATTTACGACGGCATTTGGTTGGACCCGCTGCAATGTATGCACGGTTATGGTGTGTACACTTTTCCCGATGGCAGTGAATATCGTGGTTACTTTCACAGAGGCTATTTTCACGGCTATGGTACTTTCCATTTGGCGGCTCCTTATGGTTTCACGTTTAAAGGAACCTTTATTGATGGCCAACTGGATGAAATAGATAGCATGTGGTTTGATGATGGCCTATATGTTAAGGCCGACATAGATGACTTTTCTATGGATTTTAGTTCTTGGAAATATTGCTCTAAGGAAGATCGTCGTTATGCTGAAGAACATCGTGAAGGTCTGCAGCCAATAGGACCCTTCTCTAGACTAACACCACTGCAGCCACCGCGTCGATTAGTCAAAAACTATTATGATGTCGAAGAGGGTATTTACAATCCCTCTATCAGCTTGGTTACCCAACGACCAAAACCCTTTCCCAGTATAGAATTTATAGGCTGTAGGAAAGATATTGAATGGATTTTGAAAAATTGTCGTCAAGACACCTTGAGTGAAAAAAATTTCGATGCCGCACTGTGTCACAAAATCATGCGCAGTAATCTTAATTGCGAAAAGGAAATTGCTCAACACAAACCCAGTTGTAATTACGATCTTGATAAAAACCGTAAACGTTATTTTGCCAAACTGTGTCCATCGCAAAACTCTACTGTTGGTGAGTTGGTAGAAGGTTTTGGAAACTCGGAAGATTCCATTGGCAGTCGTTTGCGTAATAGTTCTTCAACTTGTAGTAGCTTTCGCACTACATCTTTGGATGTTGATCTACAGGAGGTGTTGTTCTTGGCGCACGGATATGATCTTTACAATCTTGAACACAATTTGAGTCATGATGGCTCTTTGATGATAAATAATCATGCAGTAAGCAACAATTAGAAAAAAGGAGTAAATTAGAAGTGTTGTATACAAAATTGTCTAGTAATTAGGAATCAATTAAAATTCGGAATAATAAGAAATTCTTTTTAATAATAAATAAATAAAATAAGAACTTTAAGCAAGTCCAGTTTTTGTAATATTATATGTACTTATGTACGGAACGACAAGAAAGTCCAGTCCAACTTTTTAAAACTTGAAGTTATAACCAAAGTTTAAAATAACGGATCACGATGCACACTGTCGCGATTTCATATAAAGAGTGGCCAGAAATAGGAGTTATTCTAAAGTCATAAAATTTGGCACACATGTTTTAATTGAAAAAAAATAATCAAACCCAAAGTGTGGTTATTTAATTTCAAGAATTTGTGTCATTGACATGACGGAGAGAAAAAGGTCAACTTAATGAAATTTTGTATAGACATCAGTTGAAACATGTCTAATACTTCGTAAGAATTTCATTTAATTCAGATCAATGATGCTCAAAAATGTCCTTTTTCAAGAAAGGAAAACAAAGTGCAAGCGAAATAAATTTCCTAATTTAATTTGGTTCAGGAATAAGTTAAAATGAGTTAAATGTGTAACTACACAAATTAATGTTTTTGTCTAATGCAAAGCAAGGTGTCACCCACTTTCCATATCGTTAACTTAATACGAAAAGGCCCCAACTCATAATTTTTCGAAATCGATATTTTTACATATTTCGATAGACCATTACTAGATACACCTCCTCCAAAAAATCAGATGAATTCGGAAAAAAATACCGAAGTTATAGCCTAAAAACGAAAAGCCCTAACTCATCTCTAAAAATGTTCTAAAGAAAAAAGCCCTAACTCATTTTTGCTGAGGAAACAGCAACTAAGCATCAATTTTTATAATCTTTGTTGTTGTTTAGTGTTTGCTTTGCGCGATGTGCTGCTTTTATTTTATTTATTAACTTTGATTGTGCATAGATTGTGAAAGAAAATACTGATACGGATGCAGAAAAAACTAAAAATACTGAACGGATTAGAAGAATTATTCCAAAGCAATTGGAATGGAAGCGAAACATTAATCAAATGAAACGAATGAAAGGTGAAGAATATTCTGGATTATCAGACAATAGTGTTAGCATAAAGCCCCAAAGACAACAAGGTGAGGCCTGCAAATCAAACTATTGCAAAAAAAGTGCACTAAGACATTGTTCTGAGTTCAGTGAGCCAACGCGAAAAGAAATATTTACTATGTTTTGGGAGATGTCATGGAATCAGAAGCACCAATATGTCATAGGTCTAGTGTCCTTAGAAGAGAAAAAACAAATATTTTGTGAAAACTCAACACGAGTTCAGTCTAAGGCATATTTTTTAAGACAAAATTTAAACCGAATGCAAGTGTGCCGCCAGATGTTTCTTTCAACATTAGGATTAAAAGATAAAACTGTTCGAAATTGAATTAACTCTGGGGGAAAGCATGGCACAGTACTCAGTCCCGAAAAATACTCAAGCGCTGTCATAGAATCAAGAAAAGACACTAATTATCGCAATAAGGAGAGACGCGCGTTTCTACAAAAATGGCTAGATGAGTTACCAAAGATGGAATCGCATTACTGCAGAAAATAAACAAAAAAATTGTTTTTCGAATCCCATTTTTCGACCTATCAAGAGATTTATAAGCTTTATGTGGATAAATGTGCATCAAACAAAAAAAGTAATATGCAAAAATTGTCGTATCCAATTTTCGCAAATATAATAAAAGAGTAAAATTATTCAATTTGCAAGCCTAAAAAAGATGAATGCGATATTTGCACATCATATAAAGTAAGGAACGTATCAGATGAACTTTATCAAAAACACCGAGAACAAATAGAAAAGATGCGGGAAGAGAAACGGAATGACATAATAAATGCAGAGTACGGATTATGTGCTGTATTTTGTATGGATATGCAAGCAGTTAAGTTAGTGCCTCAATTAAATCCGAACGCTGCATATTATAAAATGAAATTACAGGTACATAGTTTCACAATGTATAATGTTGTCAATCATGAATCTGATAACTGTGTTTGGGATGAGACTGATGGTAATCTCGTAGCTTCAGTTTTTGCAACATGTATTTTAAAACAGTTAAGAAATTTCCTTGCACGTTGGCCTAAAATCCATCATATAATCATTTATTCGGATGGTTGCTTTTACCAAAACCGAAATGCAACATTGGCCAATGCATTGCTTGCTTTCTGCGAGGAAACAAACGTATCAATCGAGCAGAAGTATTTAGTAAGTGGACACACTCAAATGGAGTGCGACGCAACACACTCCCGCATTGAAAGAAAAGTGGCTAAAAAACAAATATACTTGCCTTCACAATTTGTAGAACTTATCAGAGAAGCACGAAAATGCCCAGCACCTCTACAAGCACACCAAGGGCATTAGGATACGACCACTCAGGGTTAATTTATTTTAAAACAGATATATGTGGCGAATACGAGCTTCTACCCCAAAGAACAAAGTCTGCTAATAAACATATTGAACCTGGCCCCCTTTATACTTCAAAATTAGAAATCTCCAAGAAGAAGTGGGATCACTTGCAAGATTTAATGAAGTTGCTGCCCAAAGACTGCCATCACTTTTATGAAAATTTACCATATAAAAACTAATATATTATGAAGATTTTATTACTTTTCAATGTAATATGATTATAATTTTTTGAATTTCCTTGTTTCTTTGTCTAAAACATGAATTTCTTTTAAATTACTTTTTGTTCTCGTTAAAAAAAAAGCCCCAACTCATTTTTTTTTTCAGAAAATACAACAACAAAAAGCCCTTACTCATATTAATAAATAAAAATTAAAAAAAATTAATAAAACTAATATAACACTAAATTTGTAAAGTGTTTTTAATAAAAATTGAGTTTAAAAAAATTTCGTATCAATATTGCATCTTTTTTTATTTAGTTTTTTCCTTCTCCTGTAAACTATGAAAAACATGAGTTAGGGCCTTTTCGTATTAAGTAAACGATATACATACATATCCTTAAAAACTTTTAAAATCCAAAAAATTGCACCACAAATAAAAAATAATCCGCCTTATTCCGGTTGTCGTTGTCGAAATCAATCAAGTCGTTTTTTGTAAATGATTAAAGTAACACACAACCAACCAGTGTTCCAGTAAACCGTCTCCTGATTTTCAGTGAAGATTCCAAACTTTAAACTGCTGTACTGAAAATATTGAAAAACAGACTTAGGCTGTTATGACCAAAGATCTTTATAAAAATGAAAAATGTTTGTCAGTTTGTATGTTTGTTTGTTGGCTTAAATACTCCTAAGCTACTGAACCGATTTTCCTGAAATTTTTAAAGTAACATCAAGTGAGACCCGAAAATAAAATATGCTACTTATTTTTTTCGATAGGGGCAGAGAAAGTTGTGCCCTCTATAGGATGTCAATATTAAGTATCGCATACCTTAAGAGCCGCTGCACCCATTTTTTTTAATTTTTCTGCAGTAGCATCTTCTGAGCCCCAAAATTGAAATAAGATAGCAGCAGGGGAAGTGGAACTCCTATAGGACGCCAATGTAAAATATCTCATAGCATAAGAACTGTTATGGTGAGAATGTTCAAACTTGGTAAAAGTCACTCTTATGGTTAACTATACCTTTGAAAATTAAAACAAGTTAGAATGTTATAATCGGCTGTGCCGAATCTTTGATACCCTCCACCGACAATTTCAATATATCAGGAGTGATATCTATATGATGTCTATTTATTATTAATTTATCTTTATAAAATAAGACATCAGCATTAAAATTGGTTGCGGCTATTATGATCGCATTATTTATTACGGTTTTAAATGTATTCCGGGAGTAGGGTGGATTTCAATCCCAAACTGCTTAGGGTAACTGCAAGCAATTTGACACTCAGTTTTTTTATTTCTTTTGAGTTTTTCGAAAGTGAGCGTGTTTTCAACAGACGGACTGTCGGACAGACAGACGGACACTCAACGAGCCAGAATATATATATACTTTATGGGGTCTGAGGTGAATAATAAAAAAGTTTCACACGGAATGACAAACTTAGTTACCCTCTTCACAACTTATTGTGGTGGAGGGTTTAATAAAGGCAGTAGGCGCAGGGGGAGCAATATTCACCGTAGGATGCATATATTAAATATCACGTAACTGAAGTTTTATTATAGCGAAAGTCTTCAAACGTGGTTAAGGCCACAGTTATGTAGACGGGGGAGGAGCTGTATCTCCCATAGAACAAAAATATTAAATACCGCATATCTGAAGACAAAAGCCTTCATGCTTTGTGGGAACCACTCTTGTGGTAAGCTACACCTTTTAAAATTAAAAATATAGAGGGTAGGTGCAGGGGGAGCAATAAATTTTTACAGAAGCATCCTGTGAGCCAAAAAAAAAACAGTCTACTTATTTTGTCGATAAGGGTAAAGGAGCAGTACCCCCAGAGGACGCAAATGTTGAATAAAATGTATGACTTAGTCAAGTGACTGATTCATCATCGCGCAGCCCAAACGGCTGAAGGTAGAGACATGCAATTTGGACAGTCAATAAGTCCTCCAACGAATAGATCCACGGAAAAGAGATTTTTGAAAGTTTATATATTTAGAGGATAAAACAGATTAAATTACTTAACATAGGCCATAAAAATTTTTAAAATTCCAAGTGGTCGTGGCACCTCCCAAGCAAAGACAATATGAATAAATGCATATCTGGGGGAGGGTTTCAGAAAAGTTTTCAAATTTAAAACAAATAACTTTGTTATCAATACACAACAGCGGCCAAGATGGACTGGACTGGATTGAGAAGTGGGAGTGGCTCCTCCATTACAAATATAGTGTAAATAATAGTGATCCGGAGAACGGATACAGGAAAAATTAAGATTTTGTACAAATATTTAGCTTGATTAACAATACACAACATTTATCAAAAAATGAGCTAGATGGGAGAAGTGGGCGTGGTACCTCCCACACAAAAACAATTTAGATTATTTTTATCTGGGGAATAGTCACAGTTTGTTAAGTTTTTAAATTTGCAACAAATAGCTTTGTATTCTGTACAAAATATCTGTCAAAAATTTGGCTGGATTAGTGAAATAGTCAAGACAGTCTGTATATCAGAAGAACGGTAACAGTAAAAGTATCTTAATTTGGTACTATTTGACTAATTTTGTTTCTGTGGGAGAAGCGAAGTGCACCGGGTAAATCTAGTTTCATATAAAAATTGAGAGGTTACTGTTATCACATAGTATGCCACAACAAAATTATTTTGAGATAATCGACTTTAAAGTTAAAACAAAAAAATATACAAAACATTTTAAAATTTTGTCCCACTTCAGTAGAACATTGATCACCCCTTTCGCGAATGCTATGGGAATATGTTACATGGGAGCAAACCAATATTCCCATCTCCAACAATTTGGTATCGCAAATATTTTGGGAGTAAAAATTTTCATTGTGAATTATTTGTCAGTGCTTTATAAACAATCGTCTCTCTTGTGAATAACGTGTCAGTGCTTGTCTTGTGAAAGAAAAATATACAAAATAAAATACAAATAATAATATAATAAAATAAATAATGGTTAGTAGTTATCTTTATTTTTTTCATTAACACTCCTTCAACCTTAGAATACAACTTAAAACTTTCATGTTCCCTTCAAGTTAACATTAACCCTTTCGCACCTATCGGGACATATATATCCCACTGAATATTCCCATAGTCCTAGTATTAAAGTTTTTCACTTTAAATGATTCAAAACTGTTCCATTTTGTTATTTAGACGTTTAAGTACAAATATTAAGAAAAGTCTTGCTTATTATTATAACACGTGTTGTTTGGAGGAGTTTTTTGATCAGTTATCCAAAATGTATGAACTAGACCGTAAATCACAGAAATGGTGGAATAAAGTTTTTATAGATTGGTGATGTCAGCTGTAAATTCGTGGATCATATGTATGAATTTACATCGTAAAAAGAAACTCCTGGTGGGACATATATGTCCCACTCCAAGTCTCTTCCCTGGGTAGGGACACACAAAAAAAGATAAATATTATTTTAGTATGCATATCTTTGTAAAAATAGCCCATTATAAAAGCTTGAAACTAACTAATCGTCTCCCGTAGCGAAGGGGTTAACACTTGTTAGAAATTTATTTAGCAAAAAAAAATCGCGGGAGTGAAAATTGGTGATTTCACATTTTATAAGGTTAGGAATTCATTCCTAAAAAATTCGTTATGGGAATCATTCACAATACGAAATAAAAAAAAAAAAATATGGGAATATTTCCATGGGAGTAGTTGTTTGCGATAGGGGTGAAGGTGTAGATGGTCCTCGACCTAAGGGGGGGGAAGATCGGCTCTTCGAAGCCTTGTTTGTGTTTAAACTTGTGAAAATTGCCTTGCAAGCAGATTTGAATGGGTTTCCAGCTAAATAATATATTTCGCATGGACTTTGCAAAATTTTTCTTTTAAGTCCCTATGGATGTTCTCAATTCTTATAAAACATGCCGCTCCGTTCATGCATTTTCGATTGTGCCCTCTGCATAAGTTCGAAACTGAAATTTCCATTTTCCATGACTGGATAGCATATGTCCAAATTGTTTTCATAACGGCCCAGGCTAAGCTTAGATTTACTACTAGTCAACCAGTGAAGTCTAGAGGCTGTTAACTTTAAAATATGTCTCTTGGTTTCTATATGCAAACGCCAAGAAAGCCGTCATCTAAATGTATTCTAAATTATGTAACAGGTAACAAGGTGTGACAGGTGGAAAATATCCTCTCCTCATTGTAAACGTAGCGTGTTTACTATTTAAGGCGTTTACTCAAATTCGCCAATTTTTCAACCAATTTTCTACTTGACTAAGAAAGACACTAAGTTAACGAGAAGCCACATGCGGTTTTAAATGCGAACTTAGAGTATCTGTGTCATCTGGAAATGTTTAGTTTGTCACATATGGGCAAATCGGATATATTATATAGAGAGTAGGTCCAGGAACACTTCCCTGTGAAACGCCAGCTTTTATCTTATATTCTCTGGTCATGTTGTTGTTTGTTTTGTTACACGGAAAAAAAATAATTTTCATATTTTAATACGAAAATCGCATATTTGATTAGAAAAATTTTTGAATTTTCTGCGAAGACGATTTTTGCGGTTTTGATAAAAAGTTTGTAGGTATTGAATTTTTGGTCAACAACCAAAATTATTTTTTTAACAAACTGATTACGTGATTTGTTAAAATTGTTGAAAATGTTGAATAAATTAAACAAAATGTTTATCGAATCTTTTTTTTTTAATTATTAATTATGATGTGCTAAATTCCCAATTTTTATTCTTAGATAAATATACTAAAATCATTGTGGGGGATAAGCTAGTTCCTATGCGCACTTCGGTGGTTGCTTAGGCCAGATCATCAGGAAACATTTTTTCAAAGACTTTGGAAAAACTAAAGATGTTATACAAAGTAAACTGTTAAGCGAATGAGAATTACAAACACTCACACACTATCAAAGCTATTAAAAAATGGACAAGAGCTATGAAAATACTGTCTTTACTTTGATTAATTTTTTTTTTTTTTTTTTTGGAATATGAAGAAATATTTTATTATTTCATTATTTAATATGTTTTATTGAGTGCTATTTTGCAAAATGTAATTTTGATAAATTTTTTCATTGAATCAGATAAAAAGTTTGTTGACCTAAAATTTTATTTTTAACAAACTGTGTTGTTCTGTGTGATCCTAAATAAACGGTATTATAAATAACTCTCTAGCAATCTGTGTGTGTTTAGTGACAGCAGACATTTAATTTTAAAGACCAGCCCCCGTATTTATAAACGATAATTAAATTTGACAAACGTTTATTAAGGAGAATTTTCATACAAAATTTGATTTGTAAACCTTTATTAAACTTAAAAATATTTTATAAATACAGGCACAGATCTTTATGCCATACATACCTCGTCAAAAGCCAGAACAACATCTGAAAAGCGTTTTACAATATTGTCTAACAGATTTTTTAATCGTATATCCAGGCAAACAATTTGCGACCTCGGATGAAGTATTGCGACCTCGGATGAAACTAAAAGTTGAACTACCAGTCAAAGTTTATCGGACACACTAAAATATATATCCATATAAAATTTTTTTTGCAAGCAAAAACACAATTTTTATGTTCTCATATCATTTCAAGGGTGGATATTGAATGTGAACCACACCTAAACGTCAAGTTTTTTTTTTGCATTTCATTTGACATTTCTCAATTACAGACAAACTCAATTTGAACCATGGAAAGATACACAATTGAGCAACGCGTTAAAGTTATTCAGGCTTATTATAAAAATGAGCGTTTAAATCTAAATGCATATCGTGCACTTCGTGGTTTTTTCGGTCAAATTAATCGTCCAAATGTGCGTACAATCGGAAAAATCGTGCAAAAATTTAAGCAAACCGGGTCTGTAGGAGATGTGAAAACACCACTGAATGCAGAAATATTGCTGCTGATCGCGATAGTGTGGCTGAAGAGCCGTGTACCTCAACTCGTCGTCGTGCCCAACAATCGCACCTCTCACGCTCGTCGTTGATGAACATTATGCATAAAGACTTCATTTACACGCTTACAAGGTGCAACTGACTCAAGAACTAAAGCCTCTTGACAATTCCAAACATCGTCAATGTTTAGAATGGTGGCAGAAGTGGATGATCAATTTTCAAAGTAATTCATCTTCAGTGACGCCCATTTTCACCTCAGTGGATTTGTCAATAAGCAGAATTGCCGCACTTGGGGCGAATGATAAACCAAGAGTGATTGTGGAAAAACCAATGCACCCACAAAGAGTGACTGTTTGGTGCGGTTTATGGGCTGGCGGCATCATCGGGCCGTATTTTTTCCAAAATGAGGCCGGTCAGGCAGTTACTGTGAATAGTGTTCGCTATCGTGAGATGATAACGAACTTTTTATGGCCCGAATTAGAAGATATGGATGTGGACGATATGTGGTTTCAACAGGACGGTGCCACTTGTCACACAGCTAACGAAACAATGGCTCTTTTGCGCGACAAATTCAATGGCCGTGTTATCTCACGTGGTGGCCGCCAAGATCATGTGATTTGACACCGTTGGACTTTTTTCTTTGGGGTTTTTTGAAAGAAAAGATATACGTCGATAAGCCAGCAACTATTCAAGAGCTAAAGGATGAGATAAATCGGCACATCAAAGGCATAGAACCTCATTATGCCTCAGCGTCATCGAACATTTGGACCATCGGATGGAGGTGTGCCCCCGAGGTCGCGGCGGCCATTTGGCCGTTATTTTGTTCCATGCATAATTGAACCATACCAATGTTATCATAATAAAAAGAAATGACAATAATTTTCTACATAATTTGTGTTTTATTCAAAATCGACATCGGTTCTTAAAATTTAACCACCCTTTTTATAAATTCCCAGAAATAAAAATATCTTCCTATTAGTATTTTCTATAAATTTGAAAGCCTGCAGAAGGCGAAAATGGGAAACAATATAATTTACGCTGGAACATATTTTTTAAAGTAAGGTCAAGTTAACAATCGGTTTTTATAAGCAGACTGATTTTTTTATACATGAAATAAATGTAGAAAAATGTTTGTGCATACATATAAAAATAATTGAACAAACGAATGAATAAATGTATAATTAAAATAATATTTTTTATAAAAACAGCATAAAAAATAATGAAAAATCGCAAACACGTTTTTCCAAGCCACGCATACAACACAAATACACATACATTCACACTTGTTTACTCTTTTCATTCGCGAGAGATGTTGACGTTTTCTAGCGAAACGGCAAAAGTCAAAACTTTTCATTTCATTTCACTTTAATTTGTTTTATTTTTGTACATACGAGGGAGGAGTGCCCAATATATTTGTATATACATTTGAATGTGTGTAAATATGTTGTGGCAATATGTGTGTTAATTTTAGTGTCCATTTGGCGGTCTGTATACGGATGAGAATAAACTTCAAACAAAAAAAAAAAAGAAAAAAACTAATGGCTTTTAGTAAAAATATGAATGAGTTAAAACTTCTGAATGTATCCGAATGTGCGAGAGTTTTATAAATGAATAAAATTTTTATGAATTTCCATCATTTTACAGTTAAGCGCAAAAGTAATGTAGGTAATAATAAAAAATAAATAGATATTCAATTTCTAAATACATACAAATTTAAAATAGTAAGAAATTCTCCAAGAATTTTTCAAAAGTCCTGCTTTTTTACATGGAACGAAGTGGTGCACTAATTTTGCAGTTTCAACTCACACTTTAGGCCGTTATACACTATCTTACAAAGTCTTAAGTAATTTACGAAAATGCAACCCTGTCATGATTAGTTGTTATTGTTTTTTAAAAATTTTCAAAGAATTATTAGATCAATGATTAGTTGTTGTTGTTTTTTTAAAATTTTCAAAGAATAATTAGATCTGGGAAGCATTTTTGAAAAATACGTAAGACCCCACAAAGTGTGAAACGGCCTTTAGTGATAGTGCAAAATTATTGCAATAATATTATTCATGTTGAATAATCAATTGAAAACTAGCAGCCATATTAAACATGACTGATAGTGATGTTAAATACTTTTGCACTCAAAAAAAAATAGTTTGATTTGAAAAAAGCAATCATTAATTTATTCCAACTTTGTTCATCACTCATTCAGTGCAACTACAAATTTTCCATTATTTTTAAAAACAGACAATTTTTTTTCATGATTGAAGCCAAAAATTATTTCGTTATCGACAAAATTTCATTTTGTCTGATTTTCTTTGGCTATGCATAGATATCATCACAAAAATCAAAAACCATGCACACGCAATATTGCAAGTTCAAATTTTGCAATGTTTTCATTAAGTGCAGATTTTATGGATTTAATATGCGCTAAGTGATAGTGAAAAATGCAGTTGAAAAACTATAACATTTCACTAAAGCTGGTAAGGCTTTGTTGTGACATACAGAAGGGAGGTTCTTGATGATACGCGATAGGTTTTCAGATATGATTAGGGAGTGGAATGTGTCAAAGGACTTTCCGTCTCTGACCACATGTTTATTGATTTCAATTTCTTTATTAAGAGTTGATTCAGTTAAATACTGTCTATGCTAGTGTACTCAGAGACAAACTGCCAATGTGTGCAGATCCTCTGTGCAGGAGGTCCACGGCTGACTCCGCAGTCACTACGGAGTGTCTTTACTAGGGTATTCATTTAATCGACCTTTTGCTTTAATCGGTTAATCGCTCGATTAATTAACCGAGGTTTCGATTTAATCGGTCAATAATCGGTTAATTTTGTTTTTGATCGGATAACCGATTAATTAAGTTTTTTTCATAAAGTAAGTATTTTCAATATATAGAAATGCATTAATTATTTATTATTTGGAGTTTATAAGTAAAAAAACAATAACATACCAAACATTAAAATTCTTGAACTAAAACGAGCAAACAAAAAAACAAGTCATAAATATGTAATATGCATTTTTCAATTATGTAATACATAATTGGGGGATTCACAAGGTAAACATTTTAATGCTGCGCTCATTGATTCGTCATAACTGCACAGTAGATATATAAGCGGTAGCCCACAACAGTCATATCGTCGGCTTCATATGCAAACCTGCTAACTTCCTTTCACAGGAGAGACCAATAACTTTTTATTTTTTCTATTTGCAGCTTGATAGAAAATTAAAATACTGGCCTAAGCGGCCAGTGAAATGCGCATTGAAGCTAGCTTTCCCTCAACAATAAATTTCAGTGTATTTATCAGATATGAAAAATTGGGAATTTAGCACGTCATAAAGAAATCTTATTAATAGTAAAATACAATTAGTTTTACACACTTCAAGACTTAAATAGAAGAAAAACTACATGCTGGTCGACGAGGCGTATCATTCCCTGCCACACGGCATCAACATCTCAATTAACATAAAAAGTGGATTTAGCCGGTTTGCATATTAATCCTACGATATATATTTCTAGTAATAATTTAAAGACATAAGACTTTACAACTGTATGACTACCTTGTGAATCCCCCAAGTATGTATTTATAAAAAAATAGACTGAGATAATTTTACTAGTTATTATAATAGTTAAAGGAGATCTTATAAAATAATCTCTTAGAAAAGTAATTTGGTTTAAATGTTTTGGAGTAAATCGATTCTTTTATTTTGACAAAACTTTACTTAATAAAAATTCTTTCACTTATCGTAGATCAATATCTTATTTCTCAGTCCTTTTTCAGGATTTCTCTAAACATATAAAACATTCCATTATGCCCTTAGAGTCCTGTTTTAATTTTTAAAAATGTTTAACACTTCTAGTTGTTTCGGTAATTTTGATAAAAGACTGATATGAGAAGGTATGAGAAGAAACAAATAACTAAGCACATACATATAAAAAGTACGAAAAACAAAAAAAGGTGTTGGCAATCAAACATTTAACCTATTTTTCGCCACATTCCTGTTGATTGAACATTGAAATCGGTCGGCGGAAAATGGGATGAAATGAAGATCACAGAACACCTTTTTTTATGAAAAAATATTTTCTAAACACATACCTATTGTATATGAGACGAAACAAATAATTAAAAACACAAAAAAATATGTTATAATACTACAATAAATTAAAAATTTTATTACATCGGTTAATCGACTGAAATTAACCGGTTTAATCGTTAATCGAAAAAAGCCAATTTGAAATTAACCGATCAGTTAATCGGGTAGTAATTAATCGGTTAACCGATTGACGGTTAACCGAATGAATACCCTAGTCTTTACTGAGGCGAAAAATAGCAGGAAGGCAATAGCTTAGATAATTGCTGAAACCGCAAGGAAAGCAGGATTCTTTAATGAGGCGAAACATAATCGTGCTAGGAAAAATTACGAGTCCTTAGTAAACGGGCTTGAGAATCTTATTAGGAAGGTTAAAAGACAGTCATGGAGGAAATTCTGCTGCGATGTGGAAAACGGCGACGTAAGATTTGATCCTCTAGACCAGCTATTCCCTCGTATGTACTAAAGACAGGTGGATCCAGCACCATGAACAGTCACCTTGAAGTTCTGATGAATATACACTTCCAAAGCTGCACCTTTAATGTGCCGACGGTAGAAACATCAAGTGGCGTTCGGGGGTTTTCTAAAATCCCGTTAAATCGCCAGTCACTCGGGAACCCTTTTTGGGTGCTTTATTCACAGTTTATAATGGCAATGCTGATAACACGCGCCGTCTGGAACTGTCCCTAAAGGTCTACACTGATGGTTTTAAGAGGGTAGCAGGGTAGGTAGAGTTTTCTTCATCGAGGAACTGAGCATAAAGATCCTTTTTAGGCTGTCGGATAACAGCATTATATTGTAGGCAGAAATCTCCGCTATAAAGGGGGCGGCGAATTGGCTGAGATATTATCGTATATCGGGTAATATATATTTATTTACGGAAAGCAAGGCTGCCATTGCAGCTCTAGCTGGTAAATACATTATAGCGTAAACTTTGCATGGGCACAATTGTGCATTGGGTGCCTGTTGATCCAAAAGGCAGACGGCCAGGCCAAACAGGGGTGTCTCTTGGTAGAGTGAGAATACCTGCTTTTTAGTCATGTCTCTATGGTCTGGCTCTGACGCTGGGAAAACGTGCGTGATACTTGGTTTCGGATTAGGACTGTGATCGGTCTTGACGGGTTACTGGGTGATAAGGACCGATGCGAAGAGAATGGGTCTGGGTTACAATGACTACTGTAGAAGATGTCACGTTGAGGAGGAAACGGTGTTTCACTTTCTCTGCTATTGCACCGGTCTCAAGGCTATTAGGATGAAGCTTTGGGAGACCACAACTGCCATGTTTGGTCGCTGTGTTTAGTGTAGAACTGAGGTCGGTCTGTCTGTCTTGCAGGGAGTCGAAGTGGTTCGAGGCTGCAGGTATGTCTGGCAGAAAATCTTGTGGATATTGGCTGCCACTGGTCACTGGCTAAGGGTTTCAAAAATGGATCGCTTTAAGGACCCAAGTGATTCATCCTCGTGTCGGTTGCTCACTGATACACACTTGTAATAACTTAGGTCATATCATCAATATTACTCACTTAAAATGCCATAATGGAACAATAGATTTAACGAGGGTTTAAAAAACTGCAGTCGCAGTCAAAAAACCAAAATATGTGCACAACTGTTCGCTTTTTGAGTTGGTTTGACAGCGACTGTTTAATGAAACAGAAGTAACAGAAATGGGCAATGACAAAGGAATAAGTGAAAGAAATGGCAGTTTTTCTACTTTGACTGCAGTTGTTTAAACGCTTGATTTAATATTTAAATAGGTTTTGAAGTTTTGTCGCTTCAAGATTTTTCTCAAATTAATTTTTCTCGTAATAAATAATAGAAATCCTATTCATCAAATGAAGTTGAGATTCTCAATCACTGCACAGTGGGGTGAAACATATGCAAAACGAGGATTAATTTAGGGAAGCCTGTAATTTATGACAAAATTTTTTTTTTAGATTCTGTGTATATTGATTACTAAAAAAAAACTTTTGTTGTAAAATTTTAGTGGAATTTTTATTTTGTTTTATTTAATAAACTACAAACTTAAAAAAAATCTATGTAATTATTTTGAACAATATGTTTTTTTTTTTTTGAAACAAGGCACATTCATTGGTAAAATACAGAATTAAAAATCATCTTCATAGTTATTTTCACCTTCATCAAAATCATAATCTTCATGTCATCATTAATATCGGAAAGATTTAAGGGCATAATAAACCACACAAAATGCTTGGCAAACACAAACATTGTTTCCGTTTGGTGTTTGCCAATTAACAACACAAATATACTCCGTCTAGGGTTGCCATCCGTCCTCTTTTCCCCGGACACCGTCTTCTTTTTTTGGGTATCCGGGGCAGTCCTACTTCTTTTTCATCAAGTGTCCGGGGTTGTCCGGCTTTTTACACCTTCATTGAAAATTTGTTCCTGCATTTAAACTTTAAATCACAGTTCACAAAATTCATTAAAAAAAAAAGATTTAGGTGCTCGGGTTTTTTTTTAAGATAGGTAGGATTTAATTTTTGGGGACGTAACGTGACAAAAAGAGTACTTTTCTTTGAATGTGCCCAAAATGGAGCTCCCAAAAAATGCAACAAATAAGCAAAAGCAACCTTATCAAATGATTATATTAAAATTTTATTTTAAGATTATTTTTGGAAATAAAAAAAAAATCATATCTTAAAAAAAAGCACATCCTTCAAAGTTTTAGGAATTTTAAAAAACAGTTTGAAGTATTATATAAAAAAAATTCAGCAAAAAAATAGGGCTTTGACTTAGTCCATTTTTAAAATTTGATATTTTGCATAGACATTTTTTTCAATATATTTATTGTAGCCTCAAGTATTCTCTTTAAACTGACAAAAATCATCTTCGTATGTAAAGTAGTTTTCGAGATATTAAAAGAATAAACTCAACACATTCGGCTTATTCGGCGAAGTCATAACAATTTGAATATGACATAACTTTTGAAAAAAATTAAAAAATTTTTTTCGTTGATATATGTTCTTTATGGGATTAAATAAACCCTCTCGCCAAATTGCATTCAAATCGAAAGGGGTCGAGTCCCACTCTTGGTCGACTTGAGATGGAATTACCCAAATTAAGTTTTTTTGTACAAACCAATTTTGGTTGTTAATTTTTATGCCGTCGTTAATTTTATTAATGTTAGGTTGTTTAGAAAGTGTCCTCTTTTTTTCGAACAAATGTCCTACATTTTTTTATGCTGGCGTCCTCTTTTTCTCAAAATAGAAATGGCAAGCCTAACTCCGTCCAAACATTAATTTTTCATTTTTGTTTTGTTTTTATTGAATGCAGACGCCGACAGTGCTGCGGCAATTTTGTTGCGTTTTGCTTTAAAAAGAGAACAAATATAAAATATACGCAAAGAATTTAAAGTAAAAGGTGATTTAAACGACGAGCTGTTTTGTGGCTAGCAATACTGATACAAAAATTGATTTTACTATTTAAAATTATGTTAAGGCTTCCTTTTTCAATGTCTTCACTCTGCAAAGTTTTCGCTGAAATGAATACATTTAGCATTAGACGCCACAAAAAGTTTGACAAATATCCAACATGTCTGCCATATATTAAAAATTTTTAATATTTCTACAAACATTGCTTCAAATGTTTGTCCAAACAGCAAACACCACAAATAACAACACAAAATATTTGTACAAACGTAAAACTTTGACATTTTTGCCAAGCCATTTGTGTGGTTTATTATGCCCTTTAGCAAAATAAGCAAATCAAGTGCTGTTTGTGGTAAATTTAGATTATGTAGTTTTTTATCATAATATTTGTTTTTGCTTTAAACTACAGAATTTGAACTTATAAGAAACCGAGTAAAAATGTCTTCATTCTATTTTATGCGACTGCATTTTCGAGCAAAAGGATTTCTAAAATTTTTAAAATCTTTATAACGAGCTTCCATTGCCTTTTTGGCAAAAGAGCATGGGAAACTATTTCGGGTACGTAAATTAGGAATTTGTTTAAAGTGGGAGGCATATAAAATCATGGGAAAAGATTCACGAAAAGATTTGCGGTTTTATGGGTAAAGTCTCTAAATTTTTGAAGTGCATCTCTTGACCACAGGAAACAACAATAAGTATTATACGCAATCTTTCTATCAATTTTACACCAATTTTTCTAATTTTAGCAAAAACTTCTGCATTTCAGAAAAATAACCAAAACTAAAATAATCATTTAAACGAAACAAAACAGAGAAAACAAGTTAATGTGTTTCACAAAATCTCAAATATTTTCAATTGAGGCAAAAACGGGCAAGTTTTTTTTTTTTTTTTTTTTTTGATTATGCAAGTTTAAATACCGTATTTTAAGAATATATAAAAAGTTTTGCCCGAGTATTCTCACAAACCTTTTGAAAATCAACATTTCTTTAAAAAAAAACTCATTTTTATGACCAGTTAAAAAAAAAATAAAAATACTTTCTCAATATTTTTCTTTACAAAAATTTATTAATACATTAGTCAAATACCTGAAGTTGATGGATCCATTTAAAAAAAAAGTATTTTCTAAGAAACAATTATCACAAATCGCAATTAAAATATCTTCATTTTAACTTTTTAACAAATATGTACTTTCAAATCATAAAATATTACTCAACTTTGACAGCGTATAACAAAAAAAGTATACAACATAGATCCATAATTTTCACAGTTATTCGTGTTGAATATAATCTTCTTTATATGGTACCAAATACTTAACGAAAAACTTATTTTATTTTTAAATTAATCCCCGTTTTGGCACCGGTAGGAAATTAATTTTATGTTTGCTACACTCTACAAATTCCTAAAGGATTCAAATATTTGTTTGCAACTGTACGTGTATTTTGTTTATAAATGTTTGAATCTTTAACAAAAGTAACAAAGTTTGCATGTTTGATTTTCATTTTATAAGAATAAAGACTTTTGTTTATTTACACTGAAAAAATGTCGTGCTTCATATTGACGAAACAAACTTTCATACCAGCAAACGATTTTGGCTGTCTAGCGAACATCGACTATCGAATACTTAATTTAGATTATGAGTTGACAGTACTGAAAAATATTTCGTTGTCCGTCGCATTTTTTAACGAAAATAATCTAGCTGCCAATAAATTTAAAAGAAACTTGTTGGAAATGTAAATATTTTTAAGTTTTTTTGTTTCGTTGGACCAAATACCCTTTCCTTATTTTTTGTTTATCTTATGCAGTTTCAAGGTAGTATGTTACTGCGAGCTTAAGGTCACTTCGGTTTTTTATATATAAAATATTATTTGTTTATCGATATTTGAATTTCTTCAGTATTTTCTCTTTTTCCTCACCTCACAGTCTATTTCAGTAAGTTCTCGGCTTACAAGTTTCTTGAATATATTTCCATTTTTTTGTCGTCCGTTTCTCCTAATATTTGCGAAAAGTATGATTTGAAGTTTTATCCTAAGTAAATTATTATCTGATCGTACGTTTGCCCCGAAATATAATAGTGTAATCGATTGATTCAAAGGATATTCTTTCTTTAGTTCTACCGGGTATGTTGATGTATAAAGTTATCTTGGTGAAAGATACAACAAATAATTCGGTTTTTGCACTCCGTTTTCTTGGTACACAGAAAAAAATAAAAATTGATTTCAATTAAAAAATTTGTGATATTAATAAAAAATTAATTAAATTTGCACCAGTAAACAAATTAAAAGTATCAATTAAACCAGTTAATATTATTAATTAAACGTTTAATTCACTTGATTAAACGTTTAATTCACTTGATTAAATTTTTAATTAAAACTGATTATATTTTTGATTAAGGCTTTAATTGGTGAACAATTTTGGAGAATTTTTTCTGTTTAGTCTAGTTTCAAGCACACATTATCGGTTAGCTTGCATTTAAAATTTTTCGATTTTTCGTACAATGTACGCAAAAGTTTCTTGGCTCTCACCATGTTACGTAAAATGTGAGACAGTTATTGAATATACATATAAGACAAGGATTTTTTTCGGTGTAGATACACACACGAACACTTACAAATTTACATCGATATATAACTGTCTAGAAAAATCGCGTTCTTTAACCCATAAATGTCAAATGAAAAGAGAGAGAGAGAGAGAGACTTTAACAAGCTTTTAAGGTCGACTACATTAAATAAATTTCCAAACTTTCGAAAAGAAAACAGAAAGAACCACAATAAAAACAACATCAAAATGCTAAAATTTTGAATCGGTTATTACTACAACAACAACAAAAGCATTAGTGATTTTTGTTTTTATTTTAAAAAGACTTTAATCAAAGTGTTCAGGTCCTTGTTGGTTGTTATCATGAATAAATTGGTATTAGTATTAGTTAGGAATTCCCATACACACAAATGAATTCAACCTATAAATGTTTGTAAGTGTATGTGTGTGTGTGTTTGTACCGGGTTTTCCAATAAGGACTTGACAACTTTGTTTTAACGTGTGCTGTGTGGCTTGTGGCACCGTGTTGTTGAAACTACATGTCGTCCAAGTCCATGTATTCCATTTCGTACATGGCGCGATAACGATCGCCATTCACACTAACGTGCCGTTCGTTATTGTCGACGAAAAAATATGACCTGATGACGCCGCCGGCATGCAAACCGCACCAAAAAACTATTTTTTGTGGATGAAGTGGTGATTCATGAAGCACATGTGTATTTTCACCAAACCATATTTTGCTTATTGACGAACCCATTGAGCCGAAAATAAGCTTCATTATAGAAGATGATTTTGCGATGAAATTCATAATTTTGGCGCATCTTCTTCAGAGCCCAAAGAGCATACGTTGTTCGTTCGTGTACTTAACCATGATGAAAATGTTGAGTGCACTGAAAAAAAGGAAAGTAACAGTTTGATGATCAGTGAAATTCAAAGTTGTCAAGTACCTATTGCAAAACCCTATGTTTGTTTTAAATGTATTTGGGCTTGTTTTAATAATATTTTATTCTTGTTTTCTCGTATCTTCAGTTATTGTGTCCTGGTTTTCTTGGTGTGGTCTGAAGTGGTATTAGTTAGTTCATTAGGAACTTGGTTAGATAAAGATACACACACTTATGTGCATGTAAGTATCTTTGTAAGTGCTTAAGGATATTTCACATACATGCTTGTTTGACCACATTTATATACTCATTCATTATTACAAAATATAATGAAAAAAAAAAAATTATATAAATGAAAACGAAAACAAATTAGAATAAATTCAAAAACGAATTGTGAAAAGAACAACAAAAAATAAATATACACAAATATATAATTCGAATATTGTCCTTTGGCTAATACTAACCCTTAGACAAAGAATTTAGTCTTCGCAATCAGCTCTAGCGGCGAGCATCTTAAAGAAAACTTCCTAAATTACAAAAAAAGGAAACGGAAACGAATTTAAAGACTTAATTTTTATACCTACTCACTAATACAAACACAATATAAAAAAATAATAGTTTATCCAACATTTAGAATTTCTAATAAAATTTATAAAACTGTTATTTATCATAAAAATCAAAATTAAACAAATATTTGTTAGAAAGTATTATTAGTTAAAGCTTAGATTTATCAATCCAATAAAAAAAAATTAGTGATAAAAATTTGGAAACAAAATTGTGATTTACGTAATAAAGTTTTTTTTTTACCGAAAAAATCGTTTTATAGTGAAATATTATGCAAAAACTACAACATAAATCTAAATAAAAATATTAAATATTTCGAAAACCGTTTATTTAACGAAATTAAACAAGTTATTTATAAAAAAATACGTGTTCTCCGATATTTTAAAAACTGTTAACTTACAAAATTTAAGGCAAGTCCTTTTAAAAATTACCTACATAAAATTTTATTTGAACTCTTTGCCAAGTATATTATAAAAATAATGATATAGAAATTCCACCTTCAAATTATCATTTCTTTGAAATCATTATGAATAAAAAAATAAATTTTAATTTCAAGGATTTAAAAGGTCATTGACGGTCATGAATAAGGCTAATTAATATACTTTTAAAGTTGTATATAGTTCAATGAAAGTATATAAGCATGAAAGTGGTTGGGCAAAAAAGGGAGAGCGTGCGAAACTGAATTTATAATGAATGATTCTTGTTAAGGTATTCCTAATAAACAAGAACAATAAAGGACAATGTTTGCTTAAATGATATTCATTATATTTAAAGCTTTACTATATTCCCCAAGTTATTATAGATGGGATATAGATCGAAAACTAGTCCATTAATAGCGATTATCGAACAAATTCATAATACTATCCAATTCAGGATAACGAAAGAATTATTTATTTTTCATACAACTGCTTTTCAAAACAAGTAAAGGTGCTATATTCGGTTGTGCTGAATCATATATACCCTTCATTATTCAATGACTGAACTGCCAAGAATTTGGCCATACTAAGGCATACTGCTACTTACCCCCTGTTTGCGTAGTATGTGGCGAATTACATGGTACAGTTCTTTGCGACAAGTCTAAAACCGACCCCAACGTAAAAAAATGCAGCAACTGTGGTGGCAATCACACTGCCAATTATAGAGGATGCCCTGTATATACTATCGTCAAGCAGTCGGTTGGACCGAAAACTAATCCCCCTCAGGTAACAAATCAAGTAAACAGTAATGACCTTCAGGCCCCCCAGCCTAGTAGTAACAGAATCTCTTATGCCAACGTCTTAAAATCAAACAATGTACCAATGCAAGGCGCTTCGACAAGTAATGCCGAAACTCTAGTTTCTAATCTAAGTCGGCTAGAAAAAACAATGGAAACATTAGTGCAAACAGTAAATAATTTTACAAACACAATGGGTAATATGATGCAGGAAATTCTTAGAATGCAATCGATGTTATTGCAAGCTGTACTTAACAAGCCATGAACTGTTTAAAAATTTGTTTTTGGAACGCAAACGGCATCCGCCAACATAAAAATGAATTAGAATACTTTCTTAAAAATAAACAAATTGATGTCATGATGGTTTCTGAAACTCATTTGACCTCAAGAAATACGTTCAAAATCAATGGTTATACTCTATATGATACCAAGGACCCTCGAGATAGAGCTTGTGGAGGTTCTGCCATTTTAATAAAAAACCGAATTAAACACTACCCAATGTGTGATCATCGTGAAGATTATCTCCAAGCAACGAACATTTGTGTTGAAGAGATAAATCGAAACATAGTAATTTCATCTTTATATTCACCACCTAGGTTTTCAATATCAGAAAGCCAATATTATAAATATTATAAGTCATTGGGGCCCTGTTTCCTGGCTGCTGGCGATTATAACGCTAAACATACCTTCTGGGGGTCACGACTAATAACACCAAAGGGTCGTGTTTTGTTTAATACAATCTCTAAAATGAATTTAAATGTTGTCGCGAGTGGCCAACCAACATATTGGCCTGCTGATGCGCAAAAAATTCCAGATGTCATCGATTTTGGCGTTGTTAAAAACATCCCCACAAAAACGATTCACGTTGAAGCTTCCTTAGAATTATCCTCTGATCACACACCTACAATAGTTACTATAATAAACACCAATAGAATTGAATCTCCCTCTGGATACATAGCGACGTCAGCTACACATATAAATTGGTTAAAATATAAAAAATATCTTAGTACCCATTGCACAGAAAATATTCCGCTTAACACACCGGAGTATATAGATCGCTCTATTGTCAATTTTGACAGTTTTCTAAAACTAGCTGTACAACATTCCAGTATTGCCCCCAAAAAAACCAAAAATAATAAAATATATTCCTCAGATGTCGAGCGTCTTTTGTCTGAAAAAAGGAGAGCTCGTAGAGAGTGGCAATTGCACAGATCCCCTCAACTTAAGAAATTACTAAAAGACTGTACAAAAAGGCTGAGAATGTTACTGCAGACTCAGAAAACGGCTTCACTGGAAAAATATCTCAAGGAACTTGATGCAACTCCACAATCAGACTACTCATTGTGGCGTGCAGCTAGAAATCTCAAAAGGCCAGTTTTCTCTAAACCACCATTAAGAAACTTAAATGGAAGTTGGGCAAGAAATGATGTTGAAAAAGGAAACCTGTTTGTCGATCATTTAAAAAACGTATTTACACCAAATATATCTCACAATATTGCGGTCGAGTTACCACCTGTTGCTGCTAGAGCAGCTATACCCTTCAGATTTGAGATAAGAGAAATCGAAAAGGCTATTTGTGACTTAAACACTAAGAAGGCACCTGGTATTGATAAGATCAGTAATAAAATGCTTTTAGAGCTACCTCGCATAGCAAAGAAAATTTTTCTCTTTATTTTTAATGCTATTTTACGCCTCGAATACTATCCTCAAAAATGGAAGGTTTCCTTAGTTACCATGATACCAAAGCCAGGTAAAGATCATACAAAAGTTGAGTCTTATAGGCCTATTAGCTTATTATCAAATATGTCAAAGCTGTTTGAGAAATTATTAGTTTCAAAATTAACACCGATTTTAAGTGAAAATAGATGTATTCCAAACCATCAGTTTGGATTTAGAAGAAAACACAGCACAATCGAACAGACTCATCGAATAGTAAATGTCATAAGAAAAGCATTTGAAGAAAAGAAATATTGCTCAGCACTCTTCATCGATGTTTCGCAAGCTTTTGATAAAGTCTGGCATGAAGGCTTATTACATAAATTGAAGCAAAATTTACCAACAAACACACACAAGCTGCTAGAAAGCTACTTAGTCGGTCGTCAATTTATTATTAAAGAAGGAAATTTCTTAAGTTCACCTCAGCCCATTGACGCTGGAGTCCCACAAGGCAGCATCCTGGGCCCCCTATTATACTTAATTTATACTTCGGACATGCCAACAAGCAACTATACACAAACTTCAACATTTGCAGACGATACAGCTTTTCTAAGCGTCCACGAAAACCGTTATGAAGCATCTCGTTACTTACAGGATCACATATTTCAACTAGAAATATGGTTAAGACAATGGAGGATAATGGTCAATGAGCAAAAATGCGTACATATAACATTCACCTTGCGCCGGGAATCTTGCCCCCCTATTACAATCAATAAACAAATAATTCCTCAACATTCGCACGTAAAATATCTCGGTATGCATCTGGATCGGCGATTAACGTGGAAATGCCATATAGAGGCAAAATTAACTCAAATGAAACTGAAAGCCATTCAGATTCATTGGCTTATTGGAAGAAATTCTGTCCTTAGTCTCGATTGCAAGCTTCTACTTTACAACTCTATCTTAAAGCCAATATGGTGCTACGGTATTCAACTATGGGGCACTGCCTCGGCCTCTAATATCGAAAAAATTCAAAGGCGCCAAAATAAACTTCTTCGAATAATCACAGCCGCTCCCTGGTATGTTAAAAACTCAAACATTCATAAGGATCTCAATGTGCCATTAGTAAAAATTATGATTACAAAATATGCGGTAAAATATTTAAAAAGGCTTGAACAACACCCAAATCCACTAGCTCGAAATATCTTAAATCATGGCGGCCACACTCGCTTAAGAAGAAGAGACACTGCAGCACTTACCCAGTTAGATGAGCGATAAACACTTATATATGTGAACAGAACCCGTGATGAAGAACATTTTTGTCTGGCAATGGCAGGACATAAATAAAGTATTAGGATAAGATTTGATTAATTACACAGGCCAACACTCAATTTGCTTCTTTGAATTTATCAACTGATTCTAGTTAATTTTGGTGCGCTGAATTCAAATCTGTAATCAGTTTGTCTCTATCAGCTCTAGTTTTCATGATATAGCTTTTTTATACCCTCCACTTATGACCTCCATTTATGACCGTCTGTTAGTTTTTTCAAAAAATTTTTTTCATCAAAATTTCTTATTTACAGTTATGGTAGTTGCCATAGATCAACACTTTTTTAATAAACTTTGCCAACTGCAATAAACCACTTCTTACAAGCAACTAACTTCCGATATTCAATTGGAGTGCAACAAGAAAAAATAACGTTCTCAAGAATATTGTACATAGAAAATTCCCGTTAATCAGCTAGCAATTACACAAAAAATTTTTTTACGGAAAAAATGTTTTTTTTGGCAACTACCATAACTGTAAATAAGAAATTTTGATGAAAAAATTTTTTGAAAAAACTAACAGAAGGTCATAAATAGAGGTCATAAGTGGAGGGTATAAAAAAGCTATATCATGAAAACTAGAGCTGATAGAGACAAACTGATTACAGATTTGAATTCAGCGCACCCAAATTAACTAGAATCAGTTGATAAATTCAAAGAAGCAAACATTTTTTTTAATTTTGTCGGGCTGTGTTATTGTTAGTTCATATTAAATATATGAAGATTCAATAAATAAATATTGAAAAAAAAAAAAAAAAAAAAAATTATTGTGCGCTAAGAGCAATAAGTTATTAAAATACTGTTCATAAGACATTAATACTTTTTCTGCAATCCAATCTCCAAAATTAAAGAAATTGTGTAGTGTTAACCCAGCTTTGTGCAGCAAATTTGAACAATTTTTCTCTTACCATTCTTTAGATATAAATTAATTTATTTTATACCACGCCTAACACTCCACTCCCGCCTACATTTCGTCGGATGATATATAACCAATAACTTTGGCTCTTGACGTTGTCCAGATATACAAAATAAAGGCCTTTATACACTATCCCACAAAGTCTTTAGTAATTTACGAAAATGCAACCCTGTCATGATAAGTTGTTATTGTTTTTTAAAACTGTTCAAAGAAAAATGAGATCAGGGAAGCATTTTTGAAAAAATACGTAAGACTTTGTGGGATAGTGTGTAAAGGCCTTAAACAACAAATTTATGGGTAAAATTGAATACAGTCGTGTTTTTTCCTAAATATCTCAGTAATTATGTAGTATAAATATATAACTACGTAATCCCCATTATAACTGGGTTCTTAAAAAAACCCATTTCAACGGACTCACTAACAGGCGAACATCGCTTAATCAACTTCGATAAGAACCCGGAATTTATACTTTATAGGGTCTATAGCGCCGCATCAATTTACAATACTATTGTATATGTGATTCGCCATATTATTTCTACATTATTTAATAAGTTTCAATTAAAATATGGCCCAACTCTTATTAAAAACAAAGCATAACCTTTTAACCAAATTTTGATATTTTAATCAGGCTAAACTTCATTGAATTAAATTTTTATTAAATTATTTTAATGAAGAAAGGAATTGCGCAACATGAAATGAATTCAAATTTATTGATAATTTTTTATTCTTGACTGAGCTGGGGAATCGAACCCAGGTTTTCACGGACAAATTGACCTAACATGTTTCAATTTTAACCACACAATCTCTTCAGAGGGTTTTGCCATTTAACACTCACCGCCATTGACGACGGCTGGCAGTCAATAGTCAATCATCAATCTTTAAGCCAAATGGTATTTTAACTTTGGTAGATAAAAATTTGCTTTTTTAAGTGATTATCTATTTTTCATAATTTACATGTTCTTCTTTACTTTTGTTTTTTGTACTTGTTGTCAAGAATTTTTTTTGAAGTCCAATCTAAACTTTTCTGTTTTTCATGTTTTTGTCTTTCTTTTTCTTCTTAACTTGAAGGACAAATGTTAACATCGAGCTCGTGCCAAAGATGTTAACAATAATTATTATGAGGTTATTTTATTGAACTGTTTTATGGTTTTCAATCCAAATTTTAATAGTTTAATCAGACTAAAGTTCACTGATTTATTTTTATAAAGAAAGTAATTTTACAACATGAAATGAATTAAAATTTACTGATAATATTTCATTCTTGACTGAGCTGGGAATCGAACGCAGGTTGTCACCTTTAAAGCAAAACAACTTCGTACATTGTTGCCAACCATTTTACAGTATATTGTACTTACTTTCGTTGTTCAATAAAAATCAAAAGGATTTTGATTCTTGCCAATATATTGTGCTACCGTCGAGTAACAAATACACATTTTCGTTATAATTGTACAATGCGAAAAATTTAACAATTATATTGCAAATGTATGAGCCGCTTAAGTTCAATATCGTAAAGATTACGAACGGAAAAGCAAACTTATATATACCCTTTCCACCTGTGGTGAAGAGTATAAAACACTCTTTGCACACAGAAAAAATTTTCACCAAAATTTTTTCAATCAATTCAATAATGATGTTTTAAGCAATTTTTTTAATTGTTCCAATTAATTTGCCTTAATTGAAAACAAAAATTATATTGTTTGTGTGTTTATTTGCAAATATGAAAACATTCACACAAACTTCAAATTATTTTAAATTCTCAAACAATTTTTTAATTGTTTCAATTAACTGTGTTGATTGAAAAAAATATTTTGATTTGTGTTTACGTTTTATATAGCCTCTTTTACTGGTGGTCAAATTTCAATTAAACCTATTGATTAAAACTGAACAGCAAGAAAAGCTCAAACTTACAAATGCGTTAATTGATATGATCAATTTGTTTGCAGGCGGAAAATCAGTAAACAATTTTATTAATAGCACAAATTTCTACCAAATACGTTAATTGAAGTTGGTTTTTCATTTTTTCTGTGTGTGTACTAACTGTTCGTGCGATGTGTGTGTAAATTACCAAAAAACATCAACGATATCAATAAGCAACGTTGTTAAAGTTCTTTCACTTATGTATAAAAATTTATAAAAAACAAAGAAACAAAATTGTTTAATACATAACCTTATATTCATTATATTATTTATTTATTTATAAATTTATTATAATTAAAATTACAATAAATCTTAAAGCTAAGAGCACTAGCAGCATGGATTATCGGCTTCTCTCTTCATTATATTCCATCTACTAATCGATAGAAACTTACTTGTTACTATAAGTTTTTACAGGCAACCTAGATACCAGTACCCATGTTCTGTAGTTTTTGGTGAAAACTTTTCGTATCGAGAAAATGTGAAATAAAATATTCCATCGTTTCTCGAAAAGTGAGAAAAAAGTGTGTCTGTGACTCATGTCGAAAACTATCAAAAGAGATTACGTCTTTACATTGACATTGCAGACGTTGAGAACGCCAGTTACACATATCGTTGACGGCGCACAGTGCTGTGGCCCATAGACATAAATAAAAATAAAAAACAAGTCTTATAATGGCAAGTAATTTCGTGACAGCTATTAGCCGCCAAAAATGTAACAGACACAGTTTGTTTGAGTTTAAAGCATTTTTGTTTCATTTCTCACATTTTAATCGAAAAGTTTCTTGTCGCTGAATTTACATAACATGGGCACAGAAAACGTTTTATAATGAAAATCGCAGGTCTCAAAATAAGGGGCTAATAGTGAAATATATTTTCGTATGCAAAAAGAAATATAGACTGATTTTAAACCATTTAAAGCTACTATCCCAATAATTATTTGGCTAGAGATCAGTTCAATAAATTTATATTTAGTAGGGACCGTAGCAGGTATTCCTTTTTTCATAAAAGTCAGATGATAACGTCTTTTTTTTGTTTTTTTATTTTTTTTAACAAAAATTATTTTCTTGATTTTGATTTTTTCGAGCAAAAATAAAAGTTATTCCCTTATATCGAGGTCCATAAATAACTTTTATTTATTAGGTGTGTTCTAGAACCCAAGCGTTTTGACTATTTTTTTCTAAACTTTACTGGATTTTACTAAATGGCGTTCGCTTAGACAAAATAGAGTAAATGACAACACAAATTGAGTGCGTAAAGTGACAGTTCTTTAATTTTTACTGCAGAAATTTTTTAATTTTTACTGTAAAATTTGGAAAAAAAACATGTTTCAAAAGGTAAACAAGCAAAAGTAAACAACCAAAAAGCATTCAAATTGTAAAAAACTTGTTTAAATAAAAGAAAAGTTGAAATAAAAATTAAACAAAAAGTGAATAAATACTAACTAATTTAACTGATTTGTGAATCCATTTGTAAAAACCCAAAACCAACTTTTAAACGTTTTTTTTTTTTTGTTATATAAAATTGTTTGAGTTGTAAAAGTGTAAAATATTTGGGTACTTAGAACAGCACTTGTGTTTAAGTAATCAGTAGCAAAAAATTTATTCATGTTCATTTGAATAAATTAACCCAAAAACAAATTAGCAAAATAAAAAAAACAAATCACAGAAAAAAATATGTTAAAAATAAAATTTTAGGTCAACAAACTTTTGTTTGATTCAATGAAAAAATTTATCAAATTTACACTTTGCAAAATAGCACTCAATAAAACATATTTAATAATGAAATTATTATATATTTTTTTTATATTCAATAAAAAAATATTTGAATCACAGTAAATACAGTATTTTTACAACTCTTTTCCTCTTGTAATTCTCATTCGCTTTATAGTTTTATCTGCATAATAAATTTAGCTTTGCCAAAGTTTGGAAAAAGGTTTCCTGATGATCTGGCCTAAGCAACCAGCGAAATGCGCATAGAAGCTAGCTTATTCCCCTTTAACAAATTTTAGTGTATTTATCTCAAAAAAAAAAAAAAATTATTTTTGTTGTTGAATTAAAAACTCAATAACTATACGTAAAACTTTTTTTATCAACACCGCAAAAATCATCATCGCAAATTTGATTATGATCCGTTAGTGCTATAACAAGTATTTTATCGAGTACCGATAGGAAAACAAGGTAAGCAGACAAAAGTGAAATAATTTTTCCAGACTACATTTATTTGCCATCAGTTTTTAAAAATGTTGACATATGTATTTTCCGTTCGCGTACTTTTTTGGTCAACACTATTTTTGAGTGTAATTTTTCAGTTAACTCAGTAATTGCTCATTTACTGCGTTTTTCTGTAAAAGTACTCGAACGCTCTTATTATAACTTTTATGATTTTATATTTATTGCTTGATATATTTATAGGTTTACCGATCGTACCATATTTTTTAATAACTAGCTACACCCGGTGTACTTCGCTACCCCTTCGTAATAAAATAAAATAAGCAAAGAAAGAAAAACATTAGGGATATAATATGTTTTTTACACTTAATTCAAGTATAAGTCGTACTTAACATGTACTTAAAACAATTAGAAATGGGATTGCTTTCGAAAATCCATCCTGGAAGTTTTTAAAATAAGTACAAAATTCTTAATCCAAGTAAAAAGAAAGATTGAATTTTTCGTTGGTAGCAGGCTTGCCAGAAGAATTTAAATTAAAAGTGCTAAATTTATAAGGATAGAACGAATGTTAATAATTTTGGTGTTCTCCCTCAACGTGAACAGAATAGTTCAAAAAACTAAGTAAAGCTACTGTCGATTCATTATCTGTTTTTTATCAAAATGTTCGTGGTTTACGATCAAAGCTGTCTAATTTGTATATGCAAAGCTTCAACTTTAATTATGACGTATTAGTCCTTACTGAAACTTGGCTCAATGATAACTTTCTAAATACTGAAATCCTGTGTGGCAAATGCAATATTTTCCGTAGAGATCGTGCTACTTATGGGGGAGGTGTTCTTATTGCGGTCTCTAGCAGTTTTCCTTCTGAACGTTTAGTGGTTGACGTATCGCTTGATATAGAATTTATATATGTTATTGTTAAATTAAAATACAAAAAAATAATACTAACGTGTTCATATATTCCTCCATCATCCCCGCAGTCTTTATATATCCATCATGGTGAAGCTATTAGGTCTGTTTCTCTCTCCGCTAATAACAATGATTCTATTATAATTATGGGTGACTTTAATATGTCTTCAATATCCTGGAAATATTCGCTTGATGATAAATACTTCGTGCAAACGAAATTAAGTGTAAATTACATGGACTTTTTTAATATTTTATATGATATGAGCCTTTTTCAAATAAATGGGATACTAAACGACTGTGCTAAAATACTGGATTTAGTGTTTGTAAATGATAGAGATGACTGTTATATTAAACGATCCAACCCTATTACTCTTCCGGAAGATCGATATCATCCTGCTTTTGAAGTTATTGTATCTATTCCGCCGGATTGTACTGCATCATTAAATGTTAGTACTGGAAAAGTATTTTCTTTCGAACGAGCTAACTACAACATGTTAAATAATCTTATAAGTAATACTGACTGGAGTAACATCCTGGCATATTCTTCAAATTCAAGTGATTCTATGTGTCATATATTTGATGTTTTTTACAACAAGCTGTGTTCTTTTATGGACGTGTGTATTCCAAAACGCACATCTAGAGTATTACTGGGACCGCCTTGGAATAACGTGCTGCTTTCTCGAGCAAAGAATAGGAAAAATAAATATTATAAAGTATTCAAGCGATCTGGATCATCTGTAGACTATCTAAGATATTCCGTCAGCAGGGCTGAATATGCCAGTTTTAACAAAATTTGTTATAATCGTTATTTAAATAAAATCAAATTTAATTTAAAACGTGATCCCAAATCATTCTATAAATTTATAAACTCAAAGAAAAAAACCGTTGGTTATCCTACCTCAATGACTTATCGACAAATTGAATCAAGTAATGATACAGTCATAAGTAACATGTTTGCTGATTTTTTCTCGAATACCTACTCAAATTCAACATATGATAACTCAGTCAATTATCCATTTCCCCTGGTGGAAAACAATGCAATTTCTTTATTGCTTCTTGATGTGTATACGATTACAAATAATCTAAAAAAACTAAAGTTCTCTTGCAGTTATGGCCCGGATAAAATTCCTAGCTGTGTGTTAATAAAGTGTGCAGATTCCTTAGCAATCCCTCTGACAGTTTTATTCAACGCATCTATTAAATGTGCTTATCTGCCTAAATTGTGGAAAGAATCGTATATTGTTCCTTTATTTAAGTCGGGTAATAAGTCTCTTATTGAAAATTACAGGGGAATTGCAAAACTGAGTGCTATACCGAAGCTTTTTGAGAAAATTATTACGGACCATTTGAGTTATCAAGTTGCAAATATAATATCTCCTTATCAACATGGATTTCGTAAAGGAAGTTCTACGACGACAAATCTCTTACAATTTACTATGGCTGTTAATCGCGGATTTCTTAAAAAAAATCAAACTGACGTCATTTACACTGATTTTAGCAAAGCATTCGATAAAGTAAATCATTTGCTTCTTGTAAAGAAACTACAATTAATTGGTTTTACGAAGCATTGTATAAAATGGATTTACTCATATTTATCAGATAGGACGCAAACCGTTTGCTTTAACAGTAGTTATTCTAAAAATATTAATGTTCTTTCTGGAGTACCTCAAGGAAGCCACCTTGGACCGCTGCTTTTTTCCTTGTTTATTAATGACTTGCCTAATGTTGTAAAGTTCTCAAATATTTTAATGTATGCTGATGATGTCAAAGTTTATCTATCCTACAACCAACTTTTAGACCACCATCGACTTCAAAAGGACTTAAATTCATTTTATGAATGGTGCAACATCAACTTTATGGAGCTGAATTTAAAGAAATGTAAATCAATGCGCTTTGTAAGAAATAACCCTATTACAGCTGATTTTTTTTTGGGTGATTATAAAGTGGAATTAGTTGACAGCTTCCAAGATCTTGGTATATTATTTGATCCTAAATTGAGTTTTACTTTGCATATAACAACTATAATAAATAGAGCAAGGGGTTCACTGGGTTATATAAAACGTTGGGCTAAAGAGTTTAATGATCCGTATATTGGTAAAACTTTATTCATGGCACTAGTTCGACCTATTCTTGAATATGGATCGATAATATGGGACCCTATTTACCAAATCCATTCCAATGCCATTGAGTCGGTTCAAAAACAATTCCTGTTGTTTTGTCTTCGTGGATTACGTTTTAACCCCTTAAACTTGCCTTCATATGCTGCTCGTCTTGCTCTTGTTAAACTTCCTACATTAAAAAGTCGTAGAACTATGCTTAATGTGTCATTTTTATTCAATGTTATTAATGGTGACATCTGCTGTGGATTTTTGATAAATGATATTTCTCTCAACATTCCTCAACGTCCATCCCGGAATTACATACCTTTATCAGTAACATTTGTTAGAGCTAATTACGCTAATGCTGACCCTCTCAGGAGAATGAGCAATGCATTTAACAACTTATATAGGTTTATTGACTTTTCATCAAATCCTGATGCTATAAAAAGGGCAATAATCACATTTCTTAACACTTAGTAATCTTATTGTTAATTATGTATTATATTTTTATGTGTAACATTTTGTAATCAATTATTTTTTAAATTGTCTGTAAGGAATAAAATTCCATAGACATATAATAATAAATAAAATAAATAAAATAAAATAAATCGACAAAAAAAAGTGCTATATTGTTAACAGTAAAAAAAAAAAAAAAGTGCTAGTTTTGTAACATTGATTTTTATGAATATAATTTTGTTTAATGAAAACACTACATTGGGCGTGTGTAAAACGGTAGCAACGTACTATTGCTAGTAAAATGAAATGAAATTTCACTAGCCCTGGGGGCTAGTAGAAATTTTGACACAACCAACTAAATTTCTGACAAGCAGAAAATTAGAAGTTCAAAGTTTTTAAAAAATTTACAAATTCAAAGTAAAAAAATATGAAATGCAAATAGTGCCAACTGCAAAAAAATTTATTATGCTATATATTTTCTTAAATTGTTTATTCTTTTATAAATATTTTTTAAGATTTCTATTCTTTAGTTACTCCGACAGTTGTTTTTTCGATTAAACTTTTCTCCAGGTGTAGAACCTTCAATGTTTTTTGAAGAGTATCTTTTGTAAATCCTTTGATAGTGCCTTCTTTTAAAGTAATTGAAATAGTTGTTTGAGTTTTTGGTAATTTTGTAATATATGATGCGGCTTGAGACCCACTTGTTGTTTTTTCTGGAAAGCCGTGAGTTTTTGTTACAATTTCTTTATCTAAATAAGTAACTTATACTTCTTCCGCCATACCACTTAAAGATGTTTCTATTCTTGAGGTTGTTTTAAAAGTGTCTGAAATTGTAAATTTGTCTTTTTCCTCAAAAGTAGTATCCTTTGAATTATTCTTTCCTTAGGAATAATTTCTGTAGAGATACCAAAAGATGTTTGCATGCCTTGTTACTTGTAGCATACATCTCTTCCATGGGAATAGAGGTGGTTTGTTCGGGTTCACTAGTTATACTAGTTGTAGTGTTGGAGGTAAGGTATTTGTTATGGTTGCTTCTCTCGTTTTTTTCTTTTGGTATCTTTGCACTTGTACCGCTGCTTGCATTTCTACTTATTGCTGTAGTTTTAATTTCAGTTTAACTTGGAGTAGTATTTCTTCTTCAATTATATTTTCAGGTACCATCGATTCTGTAATCTCCATTGTTCTTTTGTTGTTCTCAACGTAGTAGTTTCAACTGGGTTCGTGGAAATTGTTTCTAAAACTTTTAACATTATTTTTTTTTTACAAACGTCAAAATTTTATATCGTCAAAATAGATATAATTTCACACAGCAGAAACATGAAATATTTTCCCCACAGGGAAAAATATTTTTATTATAACACTTTGCTACCGTTTCACACACGCCCATTATAATATATTTTAAATAAAGTTTTTACAACTATTTAAAATTCAATTATGTCATTTTCATCTTCCTCATATACCAACACATTTTGGTACTTTTCAGATGAATATCGTCCGATACACTTTTTAAACATTTTTTTCACAAATAATATCTATTCAAATTTAATGATAAATCAAATGGCTATAAGATCTTATACAAAAAGTAATTGCGTTTGATACGAAAACTTTTATGTGATTTAAAAAAAAATATGCTCTATTCGACTATGCTATGCAATTTTTCCTGTTTGCAAAAATTTAAAAAGTTATATGCCTAATATGTATGTCTTTTTCTTGATGCACTTAAAGAATTGATACATTACTTGAATTGATTATGTGAGTTTTTAAGTAGTTTTGGGATCTAAAAAAATTGCTAAAAATGTTAAATAATTATTAAAATGTGCTAAACTAGCACTAAGCACTTTTTTCGAAATTCCTAGTGCCAATTCAGAAAAAAATGTGCTAAATCTAGCACTAAAAGTGCTAAACTGGCAAGCCTGGTTGGTATTGCTACTAAGTCCCCATTTACAGTGTGGCAAGTGAAAGGCAGACGAAGTTTGTTGGCGAGGGGTTGTAGAGGTAGAGTGTGTAGTACATGACTATCTGTACCAGTGTTGCCAGCAAAATTTCGAGAAAGATACATTTTAGTTTTCAAAAAGATACACTTTTTCCCATAAAGATAAGTTTTAAAAAAAATTTGAAAATCCATTTTTAAAGTTTAACATTTTTTAATATAACATTTTTATTTCATATTTAAATGAATATTGTAAGGAAAATTATTTCGTATAAATTAATTTTTATATTTATTTATTTAAATATTAGGTGAATATGTAATTTTTCAAAAATACAGTAAGCAAACTTTAAAATTAATTATATGTAATTATCTTTGGATGTTATCAAAACAAATTCATTTTTGTAAAAATTAATATACGAGTTAAGGCGTTTACACTAAGGCGATTATACCATCGTTCATATAAATTTCCTGAAAATAAAAAAGATGTTCATATTTCCTCAGAACAACTTCGCACTACTAGTAATCATTGATTTAGGTGGATCGTATGTTGCAACCCCGTAATGTTTTCTTTCACCATTATTGAAGCTGCTACCAAGGCGAATTCACTAGAAGGTGGGGTCAAGTCAACATATGGTGTTTTTTTTCGGTGGTCGACTTGTCAAAGTGTGTATGCAAACTAATTTTTTATGTTAACTAACCTTTTTTAGTAGCAATTTTTTTGACAATCCGAATACAAAATCAGTGTTGTTGTAGAGTTGACCTCACCTTCTAGTCAATGCGCCTTGGCTGCTATTGTATTAGTATTGAGTCGGTTACGATGATCAGTCTTAATAAGTTTTAGTTGGCTAAAAATTCTCGAATGTTTTGTTTCTGTACATTTTGCGTACAGATTCAAAAGATACGAAAAATGTCAGGATTATACATGATACCTGAAGTAGTCAAAACATACGAAAAATGTATCTTTCGTATCCAAACGGCAACACTGATCTGTACTGGACATTTTTTGCTTATCTTTTACACTTTTCGGCATTTTTATGTTGTGGCTTCATATCATTTTTCTCCCACCAATGTAATTTAAGTATCAATGCCTGTTAAATGTTCATCTCCGTCAGCAGCGAAAAAAGGAAAACAATAGTTTTTGTCTGGCTATTAATTTCGCTACTGTGAAAGGTTTAGGCAAGTTCAAAAGAAAATAAGAAAAATGTCTGCCTTTCAATTTCAACGTTGTAAATTGGGACTAAGTAGAACTACAAAGTGAGCGTTTCAATTTCATATAACTTATTAGTTGTATCCAAGGTTGATAAAGTTGGTACAATTGTACTTTTTTTTTGGTAAAATTCAAAACTAAAAAGTGCGCTTGTACCCGCGTTGCTCATTTGGTACTATTTCCAAATTTTTCAAACTTATTGTTAATTGATGTAAAATGGCAACTTGTTTTTACTGACCTATGAATATAAGCGGAGTTCAGTGTTTGGTGCAAATGGTATTGTGAAAATACAAAATTTCGCACCTTTTTTATAAAATCTAACGAAAACTCAGTTTTTTTGTTGTTGGATTTAACAAAACAGCTGTGATATATTGCATTTGCCTTTTTGCAAAACCATTTGGACCAAACACTGAACTCCGCTATTGTGAATAGATTTTTACACTTGTTTATTGGACGATTGCATATACCACATTCTATATATTAGCGTACATTTTCTGGTGATATTGACAAGTTTTTAAAAGATAAAGGAAACCACTTCTGCAAAAGTTCTAGGAGAAGAGACGACTTCCTCTCAGTTCAAGATTATTTTGGAACGAACTCATAATAGTTTTAAATATTCGTCAACAAGATGGTTGTCACGTCAAGAAGTAATCAACAGAATTTTGAAAGAGTGGGAGCCACTCTGAATGATTTTAAAGAGATTTTACAAGCGCTATATTTAATTTTATTATGTCCGGACTTTCTACTCCAGCTTATAAAATGCCTTTCCTCTTTCTGCAGTACATATTAAAAATTGTAAATACAATAAATTTGGAAATGCAATCCGAAGATTCTCGTGTGTAAATATTTTTAGAACGCTAAAAAATTTTATTTTCGTTTTAAAATTTGAGATTGCATTTTGAGAAATATAAGTCCATTTTCACAACAATTTTGTCAATTGTCCACAAAAAAAGTCAATAAATTCTAAAAAGTGCTCTCTGGCGGCAATCAAAAATAAATGGATTTTTCGACCCTTAAAACCGCATCATACAGGTTTGGCTAGAGCAAACAAAATTTGTCTGCCTCTATTTTTAAATATTTTGGAAAATCACCTATTTTGAAAACTCCGGGGACTCGAATTTCATTTTTGGCATATGGTTTCTTTGCCAAATTTTTTTGAAATTACTTATAGAACCAGAATCGCGATGTGCTTTTGACGCGAACAAATTTGACCCACCTATTTTATATGTAATATGTATAATTAATGAACATGTCTTTTTTGTTTTTTTGCTATCTATACTTTACATGTACAAATGAATATTGAGTACCTTTTGCTTTTGTTGTATTAAAATTTTGATTATAAAAATACAATTAAAAAAAAAATTATAAAAAATAATTTAGTACCATTGGGGTCGAAAAAGTACGATTTTAAAAATTCGTTGGTACGATATTGGTTTTCTCATTTATCATCCCTTACATAGCGCTAAAAACCAACATCTTTAAAAGATGTTCCTATCTCATTTTATTCCATTCTACATCTTTCGATTATTTTAGTGTCATCACTAGAAAAGTGGCAACAAGTTCTTTTATTATTGTGACATCACTGACAAAAAAAAAATTTTTAAAGCAGCGTTATACCATGTTCACACGGACAGCATTATTCGTGTTTCGCACTCTTATTCCTGTTTCGCGCTTCAAACATGATTGAAACGACTTGTTTCCCCATACAAAATTTTGAGAGCGAAACAGGTCGTTTCATTTTAAAACAGGCTGCGAAACAGGAAAAATGTACTATCATCTCCAATTTTGATAACATTTATCGTTAGTTTATCTGAACTAGCTCTCAAAAATAAATCAAAATAAAGAAAAAACAAAATAAAAATTGATGTTTAATAAAATAAAGTGATAATTATAACATAATAATATTAATAAAAGTATTAAATAATATATTTTTAAGTTTTTTTTACTTTTTTTATCTATTTAGAAAAAAATCACACTAACAACACAAAAATAATGTCAAAATGAAACCAGAATGAATCGTATGAACAGCATGTTTGGCAAACTAGTTTCAGAGAGCGAAACGAGCGGTTTATATCGTCGTATGAACATATGCTATGTTCATATGACGATACCATTTGTCAAGTTTTCTCTTTTATTGCAATGTTTTCTTGTTATGCTGGGAACACAACTGGGACGAACGACGAATTTTTGGCCGCGAATATTCGTCGCCAAAAATAAAATACATATGTGTATATGAAAATACACACAATCATGGCGTCGGCCGAAGTTCGTCATACGCGGCGACTTTGCAATAGATTTATTTATATTTCATATGCCAACGAACGACGAACAAATCAGTACCAGGTGACCATGTTTAATTTTAGTTTACGAGTATTTTAGTATATTAAGCTACTTTTTTACTTTAATAATTGTTTTTTTATTATTTTATCGCATTTAAAATAATTATACAAAGTAGAAAACTATATGAATAGTTTTTAATTGTGTTTTTGTGAGTGTTTGTGTTTTTTAATTAAATTCTTTTTTATATGGTCACACTAGTTCTCCCTCTTTGCACAAAGATCATAAAACTTTCTTAATTAGTAAAGCTGTTAGTTATTCGTCGTTATTGTGTTTCATACGACGAATTTACTCAGCGAATATTTACTAAAAAATTCGTCGTGTTGTGTTCCTAGCATTAAGTATTTTTTATATTTTTAAGCATATTGAACTTCAAGTAAATTTTTGTGTTTTCTTTTTAAAATTTTACACTTTTACACTAATTGGGGACATATTTGTTTGATGGTAGGTGTTAGATGTGAGCGATGTAAACGAGTGTTTCACATTTTCTACATCTTTGATGGTAGATGTTGATCAGTGTTAAAAGCCTATTATTGATATTATTTAAAATATAGAAAATTTGTGTTTTTTTTTATTGAGGAATAGTGACTTAGCTAGTTCTAAAACTGCTATTGCTGTAATAAAGCATTGAAACAAATTTTTTTTCAGCAAATAATTTTATTTTTAATGTATTGTACCCTGTGTTTACTCTTCGACTACTTCTCTCAACTGAACTAAATACACCAAACACATACACCAAAAACTGGTACGATCCGCAAAACATCACTCTGCAAAGCGTACAATCACACAAAATGCACATTCACGACCAAACCACTGGTACCAATACTTGATTACGCGTGAATGCTGTAGTCATGTATGGGCACCTTAAGGTTTAGTTTAAATAATTTTCATGTGGCCAGAAAATATAAAAATTTAACTTTAATAATGTTTTTAAATTGAATCTGATTTTTTTTGTTCCTAAACAATAATACAAATATTAATAAATTGGTGTTAAGTTAATTTTTTTTTTTTTTTTTTTGTAATTTATTCCATTTAAAAACAAAAGAATACATCAACACCCACTGGAACAACTCCACCACCGCATCAATTATCGGTTACTTGGGCAACACCGCCGTGCGGCATTAATGAGAGGGACTTAAAATCTAAGCCGACCCCAACTTATCCAGGAGGAATTGAATCAAATGAAAGAAGAAGGTAATAATCATGATAAAAAGATAAAATGTGCATGTCTATGTGCATGAATTTCCAAAACAAAAGAGTGAAAATATGGGCGCAATAAAAAATTACAGGGTTAATTTTTAAACACAAAATGCAGCAGTTATATAAAAATTTCATGATTGGCAATTACTTGGCTAATCGGAAGAAAAGTTAATTTAATAACTCACTTGTGTCATTTCTATTAATTTTTCTAGTTTAATTAAAAACACACACATACAGACATGCTAACGAACAAATTCACCAAGTTCAGTTTAAACTTACTATTACTTTAACTTTCAGTTAACAGTTGGATTGTTCACGGAATGTAGGTTATCATACACAGAAAAAAATTTTTACGCCAGTAAAAGAATTAATCAAAAATAAAATCAGTTTTAATTAAATATTTAATCAGGTGAATTAAACTTTTAATCAAGTGAATTAAACGTTTAATTGAAATATTGTAAACGTTTAATTAAAATATTGTCAATTAAACATTAAATACACTTGATTAAAAGTTTAATTCACCTGATTAAATATTTAATTAAAACTGATTTTATTTTTGATTAATTCTTTTACTGGCGCACAAATTTTTTATATATTTTTTATATATTTTTTTTTTATATATTTTTTTGCTGTTAACATACCTACATAACCATATAACCTGATAATCCGCCTTCCGTGAACATCCCAAATAGGTTTCAGACAGTTTTAACTGATAGTTAATTATTAGCCATGTTCTGAGAATCTAAGTCGAGTGAAATCCTGTTTAAAAGGTTCATAAAAAAATTCCGTTTTATTTACGTCATACATTGAGTACCACTTATATTTATTAAAAAATCATAAAAAACTACAGTCATTTTTAAGAAAATGTAACTGAATATTTCCTTCTATTTCCAAAACATGCCCGAATAACTGAACTTGTGAAAACTTTCCGTAAAAATAATAATTTATTTTCTTGTGCATTAGTTTCCAATCAATTGGTTTTGAGCTAATGCAACACGTTTTAAGTACATACAAATTAATCCGATTTAAACTAAAATTTTTGTTTAAAAGCATTATTAGAAATTTAATATAATACTCTTGTTAATTCCCCGTATTGTGTTTCATTTATTTCTTACAATCACTTGCACACATCCCTCTTTTTAACAACCACATTAACAATCTTTGCACCAATAACATCTTGAACAATAGGACACATGAGCAGAAACCACACGAGTATTCATTGAGTTATGCTGCCAACAATCTAACCAGTCCTGTGGTGGAAGCATTTATAGGTGAGTTTGATTATTTATAAAATATTAAGATGAGTTTATTCACATTAATCCATTGATATGTGCACCGAAGGTGAGAAATTTGACATAACAGTACTTTCTTTAATACAATTGAAACCAATAGCATAAGGAAGCACTGATTATAGTTTAAACAAATCTGGATTTAACTACACTTAAAAGAAAAATCAATCCATCCGTATTCAAAACAATCCGAAGGGGTACGGATTTTCTTGAATCAAGTACAGAAAGATTGATTCAAGTTAGGATTTGCAATCGCGAAATACTTATACATATTCAATCCCGAATTCGTACTTGAAATAATCCGAAAATGATATTGATTTAGTATCTAAAACTAAGATCGAATCAATCTCAAAATGCGCTTGATTTAAGAATTATAAAGTTCATTTAATCCCGACTTCGTACTTAAAATAATCCGAAAATAAGATTGATATAAGTAAAACTTAGATTGAATCCATCTCAAAATGCGCTTGATTTAATCCCGAATTCGTACTTGAAATAAACCAAAGTAAAATTTGAAGGATCATTTTATTATGATTAATTGATTTACCCATTTACAACTTACAGAATATCAATTACAAAACACCAGCATCATTCGCGATTTGGTTTTTACTTTAAAAACTAACAGCCATATTAATAAAAAGTTCTTATTTTAAGCTTATAGTATGTAAAAACTATTAAACGCTTTTTGTCTTAAAAACCTCTTATAAAAATTTGTATTCATAAACGTACAATAACAGCTCTTTTACTATTAACTGTTTGCAGCGATTTTCTGTTTAAGTATGGCAACTTTCTTTATATTTGGCTGCCATTTTATTGTTAGTGATGCACGAAACTTCTATTCGGTTTACATGATATTCTATATTTAATTTTTTTTATAATTTTTTTTTTATTGTAGACCTTCAAAATTATTCTTATCAAATAAAACTACATATTATTTTAGCTTCTGAACAAAATATTTCCGAAAGGTATCATAAAAACATTTGTTTGAACCTTTTTTAAATATACGATAAGAAAGTATTCGAATAAAAAGTTTGTTTACTTTTTATTAACATCACTATTATTATGATTTGTTTATTTTATTTTATATTTTTGAACAATAATTTGTTGTTTTAAACAAAAAAAAAAAAAACAACTAGTTGCAATAATTTAATAAATAATTAAAGAGAATATCTGCATTTACCCCTGAACATATTCATTTAAATGATATAATTTTTTTTTAAATAATTATCAATATAACTTTAAATTGGCTGTCTAAAATAAAAAAAAAATTAGTAAAATGTATTTAACATATCCGTTGTAATAAATGAAACATTTTTGTAATTATTTTTCAACATATTTTGCGAAAACAATATCATAAAATGCAAACACCTTTCAAAATGTCATTTTATTTTTGGTTTAAAGAAGTGCAAGTCCAACAATAAATTTTCTTACTTTATGAATGGTTTGTTAAAGGTTCAATAGACTATTTTTCGTTTATGAATACAACTTTAGCAATTTTTGCTTAAAAACGGTCAATTAATCATCAATAAGTTTTTATGAATACGGCTGTTAATGTATACATATAACTGAAAATATAAACTAAATGAGAGGTGCTTTCGTCTTGTTCTGTTGTGTTTGTTGTTTCTACACACAACAAGCAAATCGTTTTTAACTACTTGTGTGGTGTTGTTGTAGTAGTCTACAACAAACTTTGATAAGTTAAATGAGATCAAAACGCTCACTTTGTAATTTTACTCTCAGAGTGGCACTACCAACGAAAAGTTTAATCTTTTTTTTTTTACTTGGTTTCAGAATTTTGTACTTATTTTGAGAAATTTCGGGATTGATTTTCGAACATAATCCCATGTTATTCGTACTTGAATTTTTGAGTACGATTCGTAAAATAATCTTACGGCAAAAACAAAATCTTGTTAATTAATCTTACGGCAGTTTTCTTAATGTATCGATAAACTGCCTGTTACTTAATCCCGACATAAATTGAATATAGACTGAGAAAATGTCCGTTGACGATTTTGGTTGTCTCACTGTACCTAGAAAAACATTATTTTCAGTTGGTAATACCTCTCCAAATAGATGTGAAAGAACAGCAATCAGCTGATTGAATTTATTTGTTAAGCAAATAAGTAATTGGAAGATGCAAATGAGGCAAAAACAAAACCAAATTTCATTAATCTGCAGTTTTCCGTCGGAAAAAAGATATTCTGCCAATGAGAATGAAAACAATTAACAGAGCCAAACTCAGCTGCTCCGAAGGGGGTTTCTCTTTATATGCTAAGTTATGTTAAAAATTGTTCGATGATACTAAATAAATGCATTCACCCAATTTTAATTGAAGTAAGTGCGTTATCCTGCTTAAGCTTTATCCATGGAGAACTTTGCAATAGATCTAATTAAAATTTTAGACTGAATGAGCTCAACAAGAAACTTATACGTTGACATTTCTAAAAGATTTTTGCATGAGATGTTGAGAAAATAAATCGATCTCAATAATACTAATTTTGCTTGTTTTTTGACACCATGACACTTTTCATCATTGTGATGTCAAACTGCCATTAAATTGAGTCACTGGGATTGATTTATCTCATAGCATGAGAATATTATTATTTACCTACCCGTTGCACAAGTTTTTTTTTCAGTTTTGTTGTATTCCGCCCTTTGTTAACTGAAGAACTTTCAATTATAAGACACTAGCAGCATGTCCAATATGGTTTTCGTAATAATTATACTTTGAAAATTTTATGTTTTGAACTAAATAAATTGTTTAAACAAATAGAATATGGGAATTTTCGCATCTTATTTTACTTTTTAAACATGAAAATAATGTTTATACACAAAATGTGGCATCGATTTGATGTCACTGCAGTCATAGCAGATGCATAAAATATGACAAAATTTCATGATGACGTTCGTCATTAGGTTGATATCACTTTTTGACTCATTGATGCCATTTGTAATAACATTGATGTCACAATTCTGATGTTAGGGTATCATCAATTTGAAGATGCATTTTTCTATAAGTATATTATTAAAAAACACACAATCTGTAACCATAATCCGGGACAAGTTCAACAAATTTGGCCAATGATCAATAAATAACTCTGCACAACAAAGATAAATATAATATAAATATAAAATATATATATATGAAATAACTACACAGAAAGAAAATTACTCGGGATAAATTAAGTTTTGTATACTAACTTTCTTTCGAAAATCAATCTACAAAATTGTTAAACCAAATAAAAAAAGATTAAACTTTTCGTTAGTAGTGCCACTCTGAGAGTAACATTACAAAGTGAGCGTTTTAATCTCATTTAACTTATCAGAGTTTGTTGCAGACACTGCAACAACACCACACAAGCAGTTAAAAAACGATTTGCTCGTTGTGTGTAGAAACAACAAACTAACAGAACAAGACGAAAACACACAATTTTCATGTTCATGTTCATATTTTAAGCTTTTAAAGTAAAAACCATATCGGGCATGATATGGTTAATAAATCAACCATAATAATTTTCGGATTATTTCAAGTACGAATCAATCTTTACTTGATCCGTACTCACCGCTTCGGATTGATTTGAGTACGGATAGACTGATTTTTCTTTCGAGTGTATGTTCCAACAAATGTGAAAAGAGCTCTCGAGAGGAGCAACAACTAGTTTATATATATGTATACTTCAGGGAGTTATTCTAAGGGGAATTATAGTTCCCTCGCTACCCTTACAGTGATGAGTTTAAAACATTTATAAAAAATTCTCAGAGAAACATTTTTGTAAAACATTTTAACCCTCAAACTCTACATTTTACGGGGTTTTTTTTTTTCTTAAAAGGGTCAAAATATTTTTTTAAACAATTAAAAATATGTAATTACAAAAAGAAAGATCAAATAAAAATAAATAACATTTTTAAAAAAAATTGTACTTAAAGTCTTTAAATATACTTAAGGGCAAAATTTCACTTTTGAATATCAGAACTGCCACAAACTGCTCAGCAACAGATTTTTTTACCAAGTAACGGATATTTTAATGGGAAATTGTGGTTAACTTTACTTACTGTGCAAGTGCAATAATTCCAAGCGAAAACTCTACTTACATTTTAGCAATAACTGCCTATGCAAAAACCTCCTACAAGCAATTCATGAAGTACATTCCTGTAATTCATACAGTAACTCCCATATGCATGTAGCTCAATTGGCTAAGGCGCAGAGAGAAATGTGCACATTTGAAGAAACAATGTATATATGCACTTGTAAGTCTTGAATCTTACGCGCTTCTCCTCTTCCGTTTTACCTAATTCGCTGTTTCCAAATGATTTTCACACACAAGAACAAATCCAAATACAGTACAACCTCGACTAACGCAACGAATAGAATTTAGGCTGTTGCGTTTAAGTAGTCAAACATTTCTTTGCCTATTTTTCGAAAAAAGAGCTTATGTCACATAGTGTAATCACTAATATTGAAGTGTCGTATCAAATGAGTGGTTCAATTATAACTACATAGATACAAATTTTTTTACAATAAGAAGGAAAAATACTTTTTGTCAAATTTGTTAGTACCATTTATTTATTGTACCCTTTATCTTTGTTAATAATTGACAAAGACAATCAGAGATATTTTATAAGTGCAAATCAAGCCGAAAATTTAATAAAATCAAATCTTACAATGTCAGGCACATGTTGCACCATTTCCTTGCCACCAGGATAATATCCAAATATTATAAATTAAATTATAAAAAGAAGAAAATGCTTAAAACTAAGTACAAAAATTATTAAAAAAAAAAAACCATTTAGGTCACATTAAAATATTACGCATGATGTGTTCAATGTCCTTTCTCCCTCTCTTATTTTCATTTATTGCATATAATAGGAATAGAGCTTAGCTAAAGGAGAAAATAAAAGGATATTGGTATTAAAACTTGTTTTTCAAATTGTCTGCAACAAAAAAAAAAAAAAAAGAAACAACATAAAAACGAAATAACATTTAATGCATATCCACATTTATCTTCGATTTTTTTTAAACTTATTTTATCTATTTTATTTTCTTTAGATTTTCCTTTGCAACGTCACCTCGAAGATTATAGTACTGGTTACATTACAACATCCCTACCCAATACGGATTATAGTGATAATGTTGATAACAATGAAGATGATGATGAAGAAGATTACTCATTATCCGTGTCGGCTATAATGCAAAGACGTGCCAGTGTACGTGGTTATCGCAGAAAAAATAGCAGTCGCAATTCAAGAAGAGCTTCCAGTCCAATGGATCAAGTATTGGATAATGTAGAGCGTAGACGCTCAAGTGTCTACACATCAAGTTCAGGTGAGATAAATATTTGATTTTAAAGAATTGGGCATATGAGACAACATTAAGTTTCTTCTATTGAAGTCAATATATAGTACATATGTATGTAGCGAGGAGTCCAAAATCTAATTAAAATGTATATTTAAACTTGTGGACAAATTTTAAATACATATTTATATAAAACCATTTCACATGTAATTTCACTAATATTAAACTTAATGCTTAAGGCGCATATAGACGACATGTTTTTGTCATCTGACATGTCAAATTTTCAAGTCACATGTAATTGTGTATGTCTGTCAAAATCACTGTTTTACATAAGCTTTATAATATTCGGTCACAAACGTACATGTAATTTGCTTCTGACATTGTCTCTGTTTTTTTCGCATTGTTATTGCAGAAACCAAAGTAGCGCTCGGTTTCAAAATAACTTGCTGCCGCCATGAAAAGTTTTATTTGCGCCGTAAAATAGTTCAGCCATCTTAACATTTTTTTCTTTTAATTCAAAGATACCAATTTAGGATTTTATAATAAAACGGTTTTTATATATATATTCACATAAATTCTATTCAATGGTAATATGATCAAATATATCTCGGTATTGTAAAAAATTAACTTCAGCCGGCTAATAATTCCGTCAATAGTGGACGCCGCTGCCGGTTTCTTGCCGGCATAGCTTTCTGATGTCAGATGGTTTGTCAGAAGAAAATAGAGCACGCTCTAATTGAAATTTTGTCAGATGACTTTGCGTCTGACTTTTACAGAAGCAAAGTTAAAAAGGTAACACACGACATGTATGTGTTTTGCAGTGGAAAATTTGACATGTCAGATGACAAAAACATGTCGTGTACGGTCGCCTTTACTTTCAATGTTTACAAAATCATTAGAGCAAAAACAAAGTTGTTATTCAAAAGCGTATTAAGCTATTAAATTGCAAAATATTCTAAGACAACATTATAAAAAACTTGCTCTGCTTTTTTACGTTAAAAATAAATTGGTAAAAAAAACAGCAAGTATTTTTTTATGTCACAAATACTCTACAGTAATTATCGCTTATGTGGGTAATTCCATGTCAAATCGGCCAAGAGCGGGACCAGACCCCTTTAGATTTGAATGAAATTTGGTGAAAAAGTTTCTTTTATCCTTTAAGTAACAGATATGAAATTTAAAATTTTTTTTCGAAAGTTATGTCATATTCAAAATGTTATAATTTCGCCGAGTTAGCCGAATGTGTTCAGCTTATTTCTTCAATATCTCGATAACTACTTTACATACGAAGATGATTTTTATGTATAATGTTTGGATACCTGGATTGATTAATAAACTATTGAATTATGGATTTCCATTTACTTAAATTTGCTTAATATTAAATATATTAAATAACAAATCGTTTCAAGTTTGTGATGAAAAAAAAATTAGTGAAAAGAAATTTATCATTATTAATGGTCTTCAACAGGGCACTGTCAATGCGCCAATACTTTTTAACTTATTTATACACGAACTCTTGAACCAAGTTGAGAATATCATTGGTTTTGCTGATGATATCATCATTTATCACTCTGATAACAAAATTGAAAAAATGAATGATCAGTTACAAAAGTATTTGTATATTATTAAAAACTATACAATAGATTGGCAAATGAAAATTAACTTGAATAAATGCGAAACAATACTTTTCCGCCCCCCTGTGGGAAAATAGAACAACAACATTAGACGTTATTGGAAATCCTTTAACGTGAAGTCCACAAATAACATTATTATTCCAAATAAGTATCTGGGTATACATCTGGATAAGTTTCTTTATTTTAATGAAATCTCCAATTGAAGAAGGCTAAAAATGCTTTTTTTATGTATAAAAAATTATTTTATTCAAAATTTCTGAATTCAAGGGTTAAGTCAATCATGTATCAGTCCCTAATTAGGCCTATACTTACGTATGGTTGCCAAGTTTGGTACAATATTTCCCTTTTTTTTTAAAGAAAATGCCTTAGAAGCTGTACCTTACTTTACAGATCTGCAAATAGCAATGTTTGACTATTGATTTCAGCAGTCGTCGATGGCTGCGAGTGTAAGACGGCAAATCCATCTGAGGAGATCGAGTGGTTGCGATCGAAACATGTCATGGTAACCTGCCGGCCGCGGTTCAAGAATGAAAGATTATCAATAACAATTTTAATTAATTTTCATGTTGTAGAATTTCTTTCTTCATAAAAATAATTTAATGAAAATTAAATTTGATGATCTTAAGCCTAATTAAAAATATTGAAAATTTGGATTAAAAACCATAAATAATTCAACAAAATAACCACAATACTAATTATTTTAATGTCATTTAAAACAGAATACTGGGGCAACAAACACTATATTGAAAAAAAAAAATGATTTTTTTTCTTTCGCAACCTTTTTCGTTTTTTTCTTGTAATTTCAATAAACTAAACCGTTTTTGTGTTACGCTAATTTATGTTGTGCAACCTCTTCCATTTTCGAAATACCGGTATATCTCGAAGACAAGTGCTTACCTAAAAAACGGTAGGCACCACTGAATTTAGCGTGACTGAATTAGGTTAAAACGCCATGTGCCCGGCTTGTCTGTTTTCTGCAACTAGCACAGTGTACCTGTTGCTCAAAATTACAATATTAAAATTCTATTTTAACATTATTTTTTAATGCGATAGAAAAAAATCATATCTTAAAAAAGAAAAAAAACACTTTCTTCAAAGTTTCGGGATAAAAAAAAATCAGCCAAATAAAAAAATAGGTTTTTGACTTGGTCCGTTTTTAATATTTAATATTTTGCAGTTTTTCAATAAACTATTTGTATCCCCAAGTTCTCTTTAAAATTACATTAAAATAATCTTCTAAAGTAGTCATCAGGATATTGAAGAAAAACTCAACACATTCTGCTATTTCGGTGAAATTATGAAATTTTGAAATGCTTAACTTTAGAAAAAAAAAATTTTTAATTTTTTTCTTTCATATATTGTTGCTTATAGGATACAAAAATTTCATTAAAGTCGAAAGGGGTCGGGTCCCAATCTTGGTCGATTTGACATGGAATTACCCAAATGCATTTTTGCACGACTTTAAGTGCTTATTAACGGGACATGCATAATTAAAACTCGGTTATATGTATCGACAATGCTTATAGAAAAACTCGCTTGTTTGCATCGGTTGTGCAAATATAAACACTCTGTTACTTGCCTTAAGAGCTTATATACAAAAAATAAGAACGAAACTTTTGTTTTCCGTTTTTTAACATTCTTATTGCAATAAATAACACTGTGCAACAAAAAACCCAGCCTCAATACTTGCAACGCGAAATGAAACTAGACTATTGGTAGAGCAAATCTGCCAAAGGGGTTTGAAAAGTTAGCCGAATAATCGGCCTATAAATTTCTAAATTTTTTGAAAAGGCGTTTGCTATAATTAACAAAAAATATTCTTAATGTACTTCTGAGTTAAAATACTATTTCAGATGTCTGCAGTAGAATTGTATGGCGATTCTTTTCATAGAATATATTAACCCTCTAACGCTCATTTTAAGGTGTAATTTTTGTTCATTTTTTAACTTCCCCCCAAAAGTATAATAAAACGGCACTTTAGAGTGAAACGCGCTTAGAAACTAGCTTATCCTCCACCAAAAAATTTCAGTGTATTATCAAGAATAAAAATTGGGAATTAAGCACGACAAACAAAATCTTATCAATTAAAATTTTTTTTTAAAAGATTTTGTTATTAGTGCTTAATTCCAATTTTTTTTTTTTTTTTTGATAAAAACACTTAAAATTTTATTGTTGATGGGATAAGCTATGGGATAAGCATTTCACTGGTTGCTTAGGCCAGATCATCAGGAAACTTCATCCATAAAGATTTTGGAAAAACTAAAGATATTAAACCAAATAAAACTGTTAAGCGTATAAGAATCATAAGCAACAGCTCTACTTGTAACAATATCAAAGTTTAAACAAAAACATCTAAAATAAACAGTGAGTTTATCTCTTCTTACATTCCCCACTACAATTGATTGGAATTCTTCCAACATTAATTGTAGTTGTAAGTAGGTTAAGAAAAAACAAAATGCAAAAAACAACTTGCAAAAGCATGTTGCCAGGTAGTTTTTTCAGGCCGTGCACTTGCCAGTTTATTATCAAAAGTAATTTTTTTGGGAATACAAAATTTTAATTTAAAAGATTTTGTTATTTGTGCTTAATTCCCAGTTTTTATTCTTGATAAAAACACTTGAAACTTATTGTTTTATTCCTAAAAATTACTTTGATAATGAACATAATTCCCCTTATGCAAAAAAAAAACTTAAAATTCACATTTGTTATCCAACACATTAAGTCCATTCTCTTTTGCTATATTTAATATGTTGGTTAACTTATGTGAACTTTAACTTTTTTTTCATAAGGGGGAATGTGTGTAAAATTTTCTTTAAAATAGCTCTGTTGGAGGTGTCCATATTTAAACATGTTTTTTCTCTGGGGGTGGTTAAATATGAACTGATTTTTAAAAAATTTGTCAAGTTGATTTAAAATGCAATAAGATATTTTTGGACCAACATAATAGTATGGCTTATAGACACAAAAACTTTATTCTGGAAAAAAGTTTGTATGGTGGCTAAGTGATATTATGAATCGATTCTTACAATTTTCAATATGCTTCGTCCTTATGACAATAGAAACTTATGTACCAAATGTAATCAAATTATCTTCAAAATTTCCACCTGTACTTTACGCACAAAGTTTACATAAACAGATGACCAGCTGGTCGGAGAGACGGACATCTTTAGAACGACTTGGAAAGAGATTTTTAGTCGATCAGTATACTCAAAGGGGAGTCTGGGACCAATATGTTTATGTGTTAGACACATCAGAACAAGCGATAAGAATCGGTTTTTTCCGATAGAGTCTTTGGATCCCTAAGCCATCTTTTTAGATAAAATTGTGTCCAAACTAATTTGATTGCAATCTAAACCATCTTACCAAATGTAATTGGAATCGGTCCGTATTTGACCATACAAAGAAAAAATTCTACAAAATTGTTCACCAATTAAAGCATTAATCAAAAATAAAATCAGTTTTAATTAAAAATTTAATCATGTGAAGAAAATTAAACGTTTTATTGATACTATTTATTTGTTAACTGGTGCAAATTTAATTAATTTTTTAAATTGAAATCAATTTTTATTTTTTTCTGTGTAGCTCTCAGACAAATACTACTCCCAAAAAATAATTTTAAAGGGCATAACTTTCTTATAAATGTTTTAATTGACATACAAATTTACGACAATTATTTTTACTACAGCTTCTATGTCATAACAAAATGTTGCGATGGTAGGTCTAAAATTGACCATAGTCCAATATAAACCCCAATCCTAAAATCACTGGTTTACGATTGTCCATGGGTCGAAAATTTATTTTAAATACTGTGGTATAAGTTATTATATAGTCGGGCTTGACCGGCTTGCTGACCACTTACTTGTTTTCTTACCAATAATTTTTAAAATTTAAATGCATTGTGGTACTAGTACTTTAAAGTACCTAATGTAAAAAGATTTTTAAACTCAATAATTTATGTGTCAAAAAAAATCCGAAAATATACGCTAAAATGTGAATTATTTGCAAATAAATAAACATTTATTTTTTATCATTTTTTTTTTAGACGAGGGCACAAATCAGGAATCAACACAAGAACAAATATTTGAAAACATACGACTTCACAAGGAGGTGATACAATCCGTAAAACTGCAGCCATGGGCAATACGGAAAAAACTGAAACTAGTGCGGCAGGTAAGAAAGAATAAATAAATAAAGTAACGTGTAAAAGTCTTCTTAATTCCTAACCGTACACACATTAAACCATCAACAACTTTTCAAGATGATTTAGAAAAAAAACCCTGGCTAAACATTTTATGCGGATTGTAAGTTTCTCAGAGTGTGTGTGTGTTTGAATTTACTTTCTTTTTCCTTTAAAGTGCAAAACTTAAACTGTACTTCTGGTTGATTGTTGATTCTTTTTATTCTAAATTTCTCCTTACAATTTCGTTTTAGGCAAAAACATATGTGGCACGTCATGAGGGTGCTCTACAGGAACGTTTCGCCATGTCACGCAGTACTCGAGATTTGTGGGCGCGTTTTAAAATTGTAATGGCAGCTGTAAGTGATTTTTATCGTATTTAGTTTTGAAAGATTCCCAATTTTGTTGAATATTTATAAGGAATTACAGCGACAGTAACATCACAAAAACACAAAATATATACATGATACAAGTGATAACAACTTTTTTTGCCTCATGTATATTAAGTGCTCAGTGGTTTTTTTTTTTTTTGCTCGCTTCACTGAGAGAAATGAGCAAACTGAAAAGTTAAAAGTAACGAAAAAAAAAACTTTTTTGTTGAGCACTTAAAAGTCAATTTGAGTTTATAATGGCTTTCAATGGGTTCACAATCACTGACACAAACTATTTATGTCTTTTAAATGGATGGGATGGAAGGACGAGCTTATTTTGCTTTTGGAGACTTAAATTGTTTATTAATGGACTTGTAGTCACAAAACATTCTAACGTTTACTTGTTTAAGGCTTACTACCTTGATGGCTTCAAATTATTCATAGAGGCATTCATTTTGAGTTTAAAAGAATTACAAGTAAAAGAGACTTTACTGAATTAGATATTTTGCTTTAAATACAATTAGATAAGTGAGGTGATGAAGACATTTAATTTATGGAACTATGAAAAATAGGTTACAACTTAAATTCGTAGTTTTCTGGGCAGAGTATAAAGTTATCTTTCTTTCCTGAGAGGTTCCGGAAATTGTTTGTAAAGAAATATGAACAAATTATTAAAAATTGCCAATTCAAAAGCTCTGTCGAATGGCTTATCGTTTAAAAAATATGATGTTTATACCCACACCACTGAGATTGTGCTGCGGTTCGTAATACTTTAAAAAATTGGTCCTACACGCAGAGAAAGAACATGTTTCAATATGGTCCCCTCCAGCAGAACAATTTTTAAAGAAAATTTTAAACATATTGTGTTTAATATAACCATATTATTGTCACCGATAACCATAATATGGTCGAGAATCCACAACCTTATTATGGCTGCCTCTAAACAAGCTATAGTTAAATATGACACTTATTTGTTTTTAAATTAACCATAGTAGTTTCCTCTTTTGCAAGAGCAACATGCCAAGGGTGAAAACCAATCAATCTATTATAAATGTTAAAAATATTTTAGTTATTATTTACTATAACATGTTCGCAGACAACCATAATATGGTTTTGGCTTGCTGATGGAGGACTAATTTAACATATTATTGTTAAGTTGTCGGTGACAATAATATGGTTAAACATAGTTTTGTCGGAGGTGATCATATTTAAGCATGTTTTTTTCTGGATGTTGACCCACCTTTTAATATACCAATCGTCCTAGAATAACTTTTTGAGTCGATCTAAAGAAGTCCGTCCTCCATTCTTCTGGCTGTCTATCCATGTAAACCATGTGCGAAAGGACTGGTCGCAATTCTGGAGCTTATTTGATGAAATTTGGTTCATAGGTTTCAATTGCCACCAGGACCAAACCTATTAAAAATGGTATCTCCCTCATACAAGTTTCTTTGTGCACATAAGCCACATTATTGTGCTAGTATTTTAATTCACAGTTGGGGGCATCTGAATATTAATGATTCCACATTATATTGCCCAAAAATGCAACACGTTTCGCATTAATCATCGCTAGTTTTGCCATTTAAATTTTTTTTTTTTTTTGTTTTTTTTTTTTGTTTCTTAAACGTGTGTTCACAATGTATCAATACCTTGTTGATGCATTGTGTACTTACATTTTAACCTACGTTGTATTGTATATATTTTAACTGCTTTATTTGCTTTTCTCTGCGCAGTGACATTCCGTAACAAACTGCATTGTAAAATTTTCATGGTTGCATTTAAGAACATGTTGCCATGTATTAGTAGGTCAAGCCTTATCATATGATACCCAACACCACAGTATATAAAAACTATTTTCGCTGGTAAACCCTATTTGGGACCCATGGCCATTCATGGATCCGCCTAAGCAAAATTATGTTATGAGGTTAAGAGTCATGTAAAAGTTTTTTGCGCCGAATATTATTTAAATATATTCATAAATAAGAGATTTCAGGATGAGGGTTTATATGGGACCTATGGGTAATTTTGGACGTACCAGGACAACATTTTGTCTTAACATAGTAGCTATCGTTTAGGAAATGATATTTCGAAAAGAAGCTTGTATGGGGGCTATGTTAACTTTTGGACCGATTCGCCCCATTTGCACAGGGCTTTGTCTTAGCGCCAATTAGAACTTATGTTCCAAGTTTCATCAAATTATCTCCAAAATTGCGACCTGTACTTTGCGCACAAAGTTTACGTGAACAGCCAGCCAGCCGGACGGGCACCGTTTGATCGTCTCAGAAAGTGATTCTTAGCCCATCGGTATGCTTAAAATTAAGTCTAGGACCAATATTTTAAGGTGTTACAAACACCAGCACAAATGCATAATACCCTCTCCACCAGTAATGTTAAACGTAGGTAAAAAATCTCTATTCGAAGGGATTTTCTTCTTAAAAAATGGCCTTAAGGAAAAAAGAACATACTTTTTCAAATCAACAAAAAACAGGAACTTTGCAACAGGACTAATAAAACTGTTAATACGGCAACCTTACAAATTAGTACAATTTCTTGAGTCATCGCCCACCGTTATTTCAGCTTTGATTTTAACGTAATTTTGTGAAAATCTCCTTTAAAAGAATGAAAATCTTTTGAACTTAATTTTCCAGAGCAAGCAACAAATGATTTGTAAAATATGGGCATAGAAAAGTTTTGGAGTAAAGTCACCCAAATTAAAAATTTTAACAAAAATTTAATTGTCTCCCTTTAGTCGAAATTAGCTATCTTTGATTTATCACTGCCACATGTCACTTTTCTACAAGACGAATGTAAAAATTGTATTAACTTCAAAAAAAAAATGGTATTCGTACCCCTGTACTATATTTTTAGTATCCCAAAGTAAATAAATATGATTTTGAGCGAATTTATAACACTTGTTTTTTATGTTTTGTTTTTGTTTACATACACGCAGAGAAAAAATATGGTTGGGCATGGTCACGGCAACAACACTATGTTTAATGTAACAATATATTGTTGTCGTACACAAATAATTGTTATTTTTATTTAATATCAACAATATTATAGTTACTGTAAACATATCAATGTTTATCGCAATTATGAATTTGAGTATTGTTGACCGAAAAATAATTATTTTTCTAACAACTTAATTATGATAACTTTCTAAACATATTATATTTCTCACAACCATATCATGATATTTAATAGCCATAACATGATAACTTTCTATACATTTATCATATTATGTTAAAGATGCAATCAACTATTTTTACTCTAATCATATTATGTTTGCGCCATTTGTAAAATAATTTTGAAGAAGTTGTGTCGTTTTTTTTATTTGTGAGCGGTAAAACAATTAAAAGATAAAATTCCATAAAAAAATAAGTTTAAGGAAATTAAAAAATTAAAATATTAGCGGAGTTCATTCAAGTATTAGTGATGTAATAGTGCAAATGCAAAATATCATAGTTTTTTGTAAAATCCAACAACAAAACACACAGAGATTTCGTTATATTTTATAAAAGTGCTACGATATTTCTGTGGTTTTTATGGGCAACCGCGTATGTCTTAAAACAAATTGTTCAGGAGAGCCGAAAACCCATTCTAGATCAAACTATGGGCTAGGTATTGCACATTTCAAACTTTGTCATTACGTTACAAAACGGAATTAATCAATCTTTTTTCAAAAAAATATAAAGAGCGTTCAAAATTAGGCAATATGGCATCAACATCTTAAAATCAAAAAAATGGACACACGCGGTTGCCCATGAAAACCACAGATTTTTCATTTGCTCTTTTGCAAGCCTTATATTGAACTCCGCTATTTGATTAACATTAAGAAAAATTGTGAAAAGCCACAAAATAAAAAAATCGATTCAAAAATATTTAAATTTATTTTGTATTTTTATGACAGCTATGAAAGGTGCTGTATCATAATATGATTGCTTCTAAATTTATTATGATTAACATGATGATAATATGATTACTTCTTAGCTTATTATGATTAACATGACAATAATATGATTAATTTCTTAGCTTATTATGATTAACATGACAATAATTTGATTACTTCTTAACTTAGTATGATTAACAGAATAATAATATGATTAAGGGAAAAATATTATGATGACATATTACGAGTATATTGAGTCATAATATGTTTCAACAATAATCTTAATATGGTGACTACAATCATAATTCTTATCATAATATGTTGCTCTTAGAAAATGTTTACCCCAACCATGTTTTTTCTTTGCGTGTATTTAGATTTTAGTTTATAAATAAAAAGAACTGATTAAATAGTTCATATAAATAAAAGAGTTTACATTTATAAATGAGTGGATGCTAGCATTTTGCATCGTAGAAGTCAGCTTCTCGATCATAAATGATATTCACGTTCTAAGAAAATGGTACCCTAATGATTAGGGATGCGATTTTAATGCAAATGCATGTTTTTTTGTCGATATTCTCAGAACGATGTCGACCAATCATCTTTCCGAATCATTAAATTTTCTTTAAAATGGCATTGATTTGTTTTTACATATGGTTGCATATTTTAGTAAAAATGCTTATTTTTGCTTACTCCGGTCTTAAATACATATTTCTGCATATTTTGAGTGATTTTTTTTAATTTCCATATTATAAAAAAAGTTCTTAACAAGATTTTTAAATACACCACAAAAATTATTCCAAAAAAAAAAAAATTTAAATAAATAAATAAATTTTTTTGTAGCTTTGCTTTAAATACAAGATTTTCAAGATTATTTACAAAAGATCTTTCTTTTTTAAACCGATGCTGCACCTTTCATAGTAAAAGCTTTCAAAGGGCTTCCAAAACTGTTACAAATTACTTGCTTGGCACATGGGTTAAGCCGCGTTGCAGAAAAAAACTAGAAGCTAATTCGATAACATTGCAATTTTTAATGAAATGTATCCCTTGATTCCCCTTCCATCGCAGCCAGTAGTACCAGTATGGAATCTGGCCAGATGCTTGAGAATGCAATTCAAAAAACTTTGACTAATTAAAGAATGTTAAGCGGTAGCAATCTTCAACATTTTGGATGCGATTATTTCGTTCAAATCTTTTGTAAAATGACACTAAGTGGTCATTCACATTATACGATTTTTGTCGTTGCGATTCTTACTTTATGGGCAAGAGGGGTTAGAGGAATTATAAGAGGTACAGAAGCGATTGTACTCTTCGATTCGTTTTGTTCACTCATTCGTTCTCTCAATTTTCTCTCATTTGACGAAAAATGTATTAATGTTGTTACCATGGTGGAATAAGCAGGTGGCATCGTTACGGCAACAAATACAACATTACAACAAAAATGGAAATTACATCACCGTTTACGTCAAAAAATACATTAAACAAAAATCAAAGCGTACCGCTGAACGTGATGAAATAAATAAATTTTTAGCCAATTTTTATTTAATTATGGTCAATATCTTATTTATTTTAATTTTAAATTATCAAAAACTTAAATAAAATACCATAATCACAGCACAAAACGTGGACTTTTTGTAAACATAAACAAAACTTTGACATAAACCTAGACAAACAATGCAAGAGCAAAAAATCGTCATCTGGCGTAGTGCTGCCACCTGTTTATTTCACCATGGTTGTTACGACAAAAATCGTACAATGTAAATATGAGACCGACTTCAAAGAGGAAACGACAATAATCGCAACGACAAAAATTGTATAATGTGAATTGGGACTAAGCGGCTGTTTGACAATAAGTATCACACTTAATATGTATGTTCCGCAAATAAATTCAAAAGTACTAAGTGAGTTCCTTAATATAAGGCTTTTGATGAAGTATCTCTTCCTTTCCAATCTGTCAGCGCCGGGGTTCGATTCCCGCCAGAGACTCTGGTTTCCTGCAGACAAGCGTAGAGCTTCGCGGGATTAGCTTAGGGAATTAAAAAAAAATATATACCTATAACCCAATTTAATGGTAATGGTAAGATATTTTTTCCAAAGCTTCTACTATACGATGTTCACTTGTTGCAAAGTGTAAAATTGAGTCGGGACGGTCCACCCATCTTGTCTCGCATAATGTAGAGAGTTTGGCTCCCAAATACTTTGCTAAAACTGCATTTCGCTTGGGATGATTATATTTAAGAAATTTTCTTTAACAAGTGATACTTTTTGCATTAATGGCACTACACAATTTTTTAGGTCAAGACCAAAATTTGTCAAAGCTTTAAGAACTATTGATCATAGTACCTTCGCATCAGTTGACACATCAACGTCATTATCAATATCCTTTGAAGCCTCTTCAAATGCGCTTACAACAAAGCCAATAAATTCTTCCCTAACAACTTTTTGTTGTATGTTGAAATATGTTAAAGGTAAGGAAATCTAGCTTTTCCCCGGCAAATCCGTGCTTTCGTCAAAAATGATCGAAAAGAATTTTGATTCATATATATCTCAAAATTTCAAATTCAAAGTCAACCATGACGAAATTGTGATGCGAAAAACGGTTGTATTCAAATGTATATAATAATATTTATCATAACACATATACATATATATAAATATTGCATAAACTAAAGCCTACAGTACACGGAATGTAAAAAGCCACATGCGCATGTGCTTCTGACGTAATTTTGACGTCACTTCAAAGCCACAATAGCAAGTTCGTGATGTGTGATGACGACAAATGACATCAGAACCACATACGACTGTGGCTTTTTACATTTCGTGTACTTTAGGCTTAAGGCTTATTAATTTTCAAGTCAAACTTTTACTCTTTGGATAAAGATGGCAACTGCTGGGATTGAATGCAGAATAATAATTATTTGAATACAATACACTAGATGTTTCATTGGAAATAACTAATAAATAACTATGTATTAGGATTAAGATTTCGATACTTATTGAAAATTTCGTTAGAGATTCTATAAAAAAAAAACCTGCTGGGATTTCCAAAAATTATGTACATAAAAAAAATATTATTATTGGGAATTCTTGTATTATCGAAAAAAACAAAGAATATTTTAATATTTGGAAATTTCCTGTCCCCCCCCCCCCTGAATCCGCGCCAGGCAGTCAGAGTCGGAGTCGAAGTACCCACAAAAACTCCGACTCCAACATTTTTTTGCATAAACAATTTTCTAATCTTTTCCAAAATAAAAAATGGCGATGCAATATTTAAAATATCGATTTGAAATTTTTACAGAATAATTTTCTTGCTATATTTTACCATCTAAAAGGTACTGCATTAAAAAATTAGTTTCAAGTCAAATAAGGACCAGTCTCATAAGCATTTAGTATCAATGAAGGAGCAGAAGTCGAACTCAGAGTTGGAATCGGAGTCGGACTTAAAAAATTCCATTTCGGTTGGAGTCGGAGGTTACACTATTTTCTGACAACTCCACAGCCCTACCTTTTTCAATGGTTTGATTTGCACTTGTGAATTAAAATTGATAATGATTTGAATTTAAACATTTGACAAGCAGCGATAAATCAAATTTAATAAAAAAAATAAAAATTAGTATTTAAGATTAAAATAAAAAATATTTTCAAAAATCGAAAAAATATTAGATATGGAAAGCCCACTACCCGACCGGGCTTTAAAGTTGTTGGGTGGATAAAAGTTTAAAATTACACATTTTTAAAAAAATCGTAGGATTTTCAAAAAAACGATTTAAAATTTGGTTATGGAAGTTATGAAGAAAAAACTAAAAAGGGTTTTTGAACGAGAAATCAAAAAATTTCAACATTTACCAGGAAAGCCCTAAAAACATCACAAAATTGGGGAAAATAATCTTAAAGCCATCAGATTTGGAGTGGAATGCCCCATATATAAAATATTAAAAAAATTATATTACTTTATGTTTCGTGTATGAAGAAAAGAAGAAAATGTGTTCAAAAAAGTTTTATTTACATATTTGTTAATTGCATATTTCTATTACATGTAAAGGTAGATATAAGATGAGAAGGCTGAGGTGACATATTAGAAAATGTGTGGTTGATTGCGGATGTGAGTCCAGTTGGTTCCAGTAGTGTATGAGACTGAGTTAAAGCAGATGCCCCCATTTATGGCGCGGTCTGTAGGGATTTAATAAAACCGATCAGCTATTGAGAAATTCGATATTTCGGGCTTTGCAAAGGTATTAATTACATTTTCAAACCATCTTACGTACATTTAATTTTTACTTTTAGTAAGTACTGATATAAAAAAAGTTAAATTTTTAGGTGAGATGTAGCACAAAATCTATACTGCCGGGAGCTTTTTTTCCTTGAAGTTAATAGGTTGATTACGGATTCTATTGGTTTTCATTTATTGGTCCTTTCTTTATTTGCTTTTGATTTTGTGTTTGTCAATCACCCATCATAGTGTATCGAATGTTGCAAATACGACCATCTTCTTTTAATTTCTGTTAATGGTTCTACGTATATCCGTATGATAGTTTTGGAACAATAGGCTGCAGGTGGGGCCAAAGCCATAGCCAAAAAGAGGCCAAACGTCAACAGAGCTAAAATTTTCATTTTTTGCTTTCTATTTTTTTGTTTTTAATTAGATTTCAGTCGGTTTTTTAATGAACTTTTAAACTAAACTGTAAATCTTGGCTAATGGGTTAAGAATTTATAGGAAAATGTTATGATCATTTTGGAACCGAACAAAAACACTTGTTGGAGTTTATTTAATAAAAAAAAATTGTTTGCTTTTTGTTAACTAAAATCGAGTTAAACAAATATTTGTTATTTGTTTCTTGTACAAATATTTTATGTTATTTTAGAGGGTATTATGCATTTGTGCTGATGTTTGTAACACTTTAAAATATTGGTATTTAACTCAACTTTAAGCATACCGATCGACTCGGAATCACTTAAAAAGTACAGGGGGGTAACTGCTTATTTCGATTCGAACGGACGTTTTTTATACTTTATCGAAAATAAAAAATCCCTTTCTTAACAGCCACTTTCTATTATGAACAAAAAGTTTGATTCAAATTTTCAATTTATTTAAAAATACAACCTCTGACATCGTTTCGAACGATTGCGAAAATCGTAATACACAGTACAAATTGTTCGAACCCGCAAATGATTTCTTTCGAATCGAAATACGCAGTGACCCCCCAGGTTCTGAGTCGATTTAACGATGTCTGTCCGGCTAACTGGCTGTCAATGTAAACCTTGTGCGCAAAGTACAAGTTCCATTTTAAGAGATAATTTGATCAATTTTGGTACATAAGATCTAATTGGCACAATGACCAAGCCTATTGGAAATGGCGAACCGGTCGATAATTTCACATAGCCCCCATAGGATCTTCTTGCCGGTAAAGGATCTTTGTGCCCATAAACCATCTTATTATGTTGGTAGTTAGATTAAATTTGGCCTAAGCTTATTTTATTGCAATCAAAATCATCTTACGAATTTTATTGGAATCGGTACCTATTTAACCGTAGCTCCCATACCAATATTACTCCCGAAAATAGCTTTTAATGCCTTAACTTCTTTATATATGCTGGTATTAACATAAAAATTTGACAACAAATTGTTGTTCTGGTAGGTCCAAAATTTACCATTGTTCCCATGTAAACCCCATCCTAAAATCGCATATGGATGAAGATATGTAAATAATATTTGGCACATTGAACTTTAACATGAATCTTAACCTCATAACATAATTTTGTTTTGTGATTTCCCATGGATCCCAAATAGGGTTACTAGCAAAAATTGTTTTTATATAGTGTGGTGTATCATATGGTCGGGTTTGACCGACTATAATTTCTTACTTCTTATCAGCAGAAATGCTTAATACCCTCTCCACTTTTGTTATGTAGGTATAAAAACAAAGAAGAAATGTTAGTCGGTCAAGCCCGAACATTGAATACCCTAAACCACTGTATATAACGACACTATTTCGAGAGTGTACCCTATTGGGGACCCATGGAAAATCATGCATCCGCCAGAAAAATATATTATGACCAAATTTTATGTTATTAACAATATTTTAAAGGAAGTTATTTTCGTGAATAGTGTTTGGATGTGGGCTTTGGCCAAATATGGACTGAATCCAATTAAATTTGATAAGATGATTAAGACTGCCATAAAATAAATTCGTACCATATTTAATCAAAACATAGATGGGGGTAGTGCTCTAATTTTTCAGTTTTAACTCACACTTAGTGATAGTGCAAAATTATTGCGATCATTTCGTAGATATTAAGTGATGAGTTGAAAATGAGAAATCTCACTTAACATGAGTGATAGTGACGTTAAAAAATGTTGCACTCAAAAAATAGTTTGTTTTAAAAATAAGCAATCTTTAGCTTATTGCAACTTTTTTGTTCTTCACTCATTTAAGTGCATCTTAAAATGTTGCAGTAAATTTAAAATAAAATACTGCTTTTTTCATGATTAAGGCCAAGAATTAGAACGTTATTGACAAAATTTCGAATTAAATTATAAAATTAAATTTTTAAAATTTGAGTGAGACAATGTTTATATGCAGCTTTTTTAAATGCAAGTTCAAATTTTGCAATATCTGAATGGAGTGCAGTTTTTATGCATTAAATCACCGTTAGTGATAGTGAAAACATTTGCAATACCCCACAATTTCTTTAGCACTAGTGAAAAAAATACCAATTATCGCTAAAGCTGGCAAAAAAGTAGTGGAAATTAATTTCATTGTAGTTTTATTTAGTAACAGCCGTATTCAAAATGAAAATTTGGTATGAAGTTGACACAAGGTTTATTCATAATACACTTACCAAACTCTGGCTAACGATTTGCTAAACTCTTGTTAACGAGCTGCCAAACGTTTGCCAACTTGTGAAAAACAGATGTTTAATGTCAAACAATTTTATTGGTTTTTTATACCCTTTGCCACATAAACATGATTGGTCGCTTAAATAGAGAAATACACACCTACATATAAAACAAACAATGTGACTACTTTAATTCTTTGGGCATGTTCGTAAATGCATCAGTGCGCTGCATCAGAAAAGCAAACTTTTTTTAATGCCGATAAAAAAACTTATTAATATAATCTGTTTTATTGTGTATTATTTTTGTGTAGTATTTGACAATTTTTTGGTCCACATCTACTTCACTGATATTTATATAAACATTTGAAATCACTAATGCAGCGCAGTGATGCATTTACGAACATGCCCTTTATTATACCCTTCACCGAAGGTAAGAGGGTATATTTAACTTTGTCATTCCGTTGCAGGTTCCTAATGAGAAGATAAGTTCAAGTCCGGTTGTCCGTCTGTCCGTGTGTATGTTGAAATGGGTTTTCCGAAGACCCCAGAAATGGCAGGGACTAGGTTGTCATATATTTATATCACATTTACTCAGTTTAACTTTGCTATTGAAATTCAGCGAGATCGGTCTAAAAATGATGGAGATATGAGCAAAAAACCACGGCTGCCTCTAATTTTACCCAAAAATCCCTTGTTGTTGTTGTTGTTTTTTAATTTGTTTTTTTTTCTGTATTTCTGGAGAACGGCAAGAGCCAAAGTTTCCAAATAAGATCCAATCATCTTGCTTATCAACACAAAACCTCTCCAAGAAATGGGCGGGATTGGAAAAGTGGGCGTGGTACCTCCCGAACAGAAAACATCAAAAATTTTATTTAAACTTAAATTTTAGGGCTACCATATGCCCGATAGATACGCCTAATATATCTAAAGATCGGAAATCTTTAGTAGAACATATTTTCTGAAAATCTCGGGAATACGGGTTCAGATACAAAAAAGTTATATGACTAAAATATTTTTTTTTTTTTTTAAATACCCATTTTCGGGAACCATAGATCTTCCCGAGTTCAAGGGTTATCACCAACTTAAATGGTAAATTTCTTCCTAAAAACGTCGGTATATAAATCTGTCAAATCGGTTAAGAAATGGCTGAGTTAAGACCAAAGTACTGAAATCCCAAAAATTACTCTTTTTATTTTATAATACAACTTGTTAAAATTTATATACATATATGTAAGTATATATAAATATATACCTTTAACCCAATTTAATATGTTTCTTAAGCACGCTGGTATATAAATCTGCCAAATCTGTTATAAATGGTTAAGTTATGAGCAAAATACTCCAAAAATGGGATAAAAAAATATAAATTTTATAAAAATTTTCGGGCTGTCATATCACCTACGGACACTCCTTATATACCAAAAGATCGTAATTCTCTAGTAGAACATATTTTCTGAAAAACTTAAGCAAATCGGTTCAGATAAAAAAGATATGACCAAAATATATTTTTTTTAAACACATATTTTCGGGAAACCAAATAGTAAATTTATTCTTAAAAATGTCAGTATAAAAATCTGTCAAATCGGTTAAAAAATGGCCGAGCTATGACCAAATACTGCAATTCGATCAAAACTTAACTTGCTATATATTAACTAAACTTTTGATATATTTTATAGCACGCAAACATGAGCAAATAATTAAATAAAATTAAGCGATAAATATACATGTTTTACGACATAACTGTTTATAAACTTCTGTTCTTTCCCAAACATGGTAAAGGGTATATAAGATTCGGCATAGCCGAATATAGCACTCTTACTTGTTTTAATTTGCTGTCTTTTTTTAATTTACTGTCTTATTTAAAATTTATTTTAATTTTAAAACTTTTTAGAATTTCGGTTTTTTTCCAAACGCCTGTTGCATTGTAGTAATACATGGCAACTTGGGTTTTTCCCGGGATTTCTCGTCCCGGGAATTTTAATTATTATATTCCCCGCTTTCCTGGGATTTTTCTTGCGGGATCCCGGGAATTAAAAAAAAACCTCATAATTTAAGAAAACGTTGAAATTTTGTTTTCTATTCTTTTAAAATCAGTATCTTTGGATGGGTTGTCGATAAGATCAATTAGAAGAATTGAGTACATACGTAAATCAATGTCTCCTGATGTAAAAAATCTACTAAAATCAGAATGGGCAGTGCAACAGTTGATAGTTAATAAATTTAGTTTAAAAAAATTTGCCGCTTTCCCGGGAATCGAAAAATTCCGGGAAAAAAACCTCTAATAGTAACATGTTCTTAAATGCAACCACACAAATTTTGACAATGCATTTAGAACCGAAATGCAACTTTATAATTGTCACCATATTCATATACAATACAACGTAGGTAAACGTGTAAGTTCACAATGCATCAACACGGTGTCCACAATGCATCAAGACATTGTGAACACACGTTTAGGAAAATAGCAACCCTACTCCGGAAAGACCCTCGTATTGGGACTATGTGAAATTATGGACCGATCCTTGTGCCAATTAGAACCTTTCATCAAATTAAATGCAAAATTGAGACCTGTACTTTGCGCTCATGGTTTACATGGAGCCAGCAAACCAGCCGGACGGACATTGTTTGATCGACTGGCTTGATCGTGTTGCGAAAACTTTCTTAGATATTTTAAGGTATTAATATTTGGGCTACGATTTTGTATTCATACCCACACACCTACAATGGTGGGGAGGGTATTATGCAGTTTTTCTGATGTTTGTAAAACCTTAAAATAACGGTCCTAAACCCACCTTTAAGTTTTTGAGTCGATCTTACTTTGTTTTGCTAAAATTTAAATAAAAACAAGCATAACATAATAAAATATTTGTACAAGAAACGCCAAATATTTGCTTAACTCGATTTTTGTTACTAAAACGCAAAACAAATTTGTTTTATTAAATAAACTCTAACAAGTGTTTTTGTTCAGTCCCGAAATTATCATAACATTTTTCTATAAATTCTTAACCCATTATCCAAGATTTACAGTTTAATTTAAAAAGTTCATTAAAAACCCGACTGAAAAACATTTAGAAACAAAAAAAAAAAAATAGAAAGGAAAAAATGAAAATTTTAACTATTTTTACGTTTGGCATCTTTTTGGCTATGGCTTTGGCCCCACCTGCTACCTGTTGTTCCATGGATCAAAAAAGGAAACCGAAATATCCTCTAATATATGTAACAAAAAAAGTAGAAAAGATACCTTCTCGGCATAATATACACTATGATGGGTGATTGATGAAAACAAAATCGAAAGCAAAAAAAAATAAAAGGACCAATAAATGAAAAGGAATAATAGAATTTCTTATGAACCAAATAACTTCAAGGAAAAATAAAACACCGGAAAGAATAGATTTTATGCTACAGCTGACTTAAAAATTTAACTTGTTAAATAAAATATTTTAGCAAAAAATATTTTTTATATATGTACTTACTAAATAATAAAAATTAAATGTATATAAGATTGTTTTAAAATATAATAAATACATTTTTAAATAATTGCTGCACTTTCAGTATTTTAAAATATTTAAAGCCCGACGTATCGATTTTTCCAATACCGACTCGGTCTAATTAAATCCCTAGAGACCGCGTAACAAATGAGGAAATCCGCTTTAACTCAGCCTCATACATTTATGGAACCAACTGGACTGACTTCCGCAATCAACCACACATTTTCTAATCTGTCACATTAGCCTTCTCATCTAATGTCTACCTTTACATGTAATAGAAATATGTATTTTATATATATATGTCCTTTATTTATTTTTAAATATTCATAAAAAAAAATACATATGTATATGTAATATAAAAAAATAAAAGTTCATGGTGAACATAGGGCGTTTACAATTTCCGTCCATTTTCTACGATCCTTGATTCCATGATTTATTAATAATATTGCATTCTTGTTTGACAGCTCGTATCCACGCTGTGCGTGGTCTTCTAGGTCTGCAATGGACATGAGGGTTCCATTGAAGTGCAGATCGGGTGATATCATCTTCAGGTGGCCAATCCATGTCCATTTACGTTTCATTATTTTGTTTTCTATTGGCATATTGTTTGTAACTTTTAAGAGGTCTTCTGTTGATATGGTTTTTGGCCAGAAGATACAAAGAATCTGGCTCAAGCACCGCACACTGGTTCATATTTTGAGAAGGCGGCCAAAATTATTTTTTTTTTTGTTCTCCGATTTTAAAATTTTTTTATTCATGTGAAAGTAAATACTAGTGAACCTCGGGAGCCAAAAAATTAAAACCCTATTTCAACTATTTCATTGAGAACAGGGTGGTCCGAAATGGACTTTCTCAATATTTGGTTATAGTTTTGAATTTCTGAGTCAATTTTTGAAGTTGAAATGCTCATAACTTTTTTGTTTTTTAAGATTTTTTGACAGAATAAGTTTTGTGTATTAGTTTATTTTATTAGCTATACGTGGTTTAAAGCATTAAACTCTGCGACCTCTAGAACTTTTTAATTTTTTTTTTTTTTTTTATGTCAAAATTTCCCGGAAATTTCCTACTTTATAGAGCATAAGTCCTGAGCGTCAAAATGCGTCAAAAAAAAACCTATACTCTCTTGTAGTCCAGAATCTAACCTACATTTCTATACCCCATTGTACGCACGTCTGGATACGACCTTGCGAACTACAGCAATTTCTGTGACCCAAGGTAAGATATTCGGTTCAAAAAATAAGTCCTGCAAGGAAACATTACTGAAATTAAAGAAGGTGAATCTTAAAGAATTTTCGACAAATAAAGCAGTTCAGGCCACATAAATTATCTAGCACGTCAGGTTATCAATTAATTTGGAGATGGTAAAGGTATTGCCATTGTTATGAACTTATTGTGGGTGAACGGATGCTGCAAAACGAATAGGCGACATAAATAGACTAACACGTTAGATTTCTGAGTAAGTTAAAAGGTTAAACATAAGTAAATAGCCGCAACATAAACTACATAGTTTAATTACCTGAAAATTGCAAATTAATTTAAAAAAATGGAAGAACAGGTAAATGGTAAAAAAACTAGCACGCAGTTATATTTTACGTGAAAATTACCTATATGTTACCTGTTAATTTATTGCCGGTATGGTATCCTTTTAAAAATTGTGAAAACAGGGGTTTTTTATGTTTCAAAGAAATGCTAATAAAAGATTAAATTTGTATTTAAAAAAGGGTTTTTATGTTTTAAAGAAGCAGTAACAAAAGATCATTTAAAAAAACTTCTATCAAGAGTATAAAAGTGCATGCATTCATAATTTTACCTTCATTATTGTTTAAACAATGGCTAAGTTCAGTTATAAAGTTCTCGCAGATATATATTTTCAACAGAAAGATGAAAAAGATTTTGTGTTACACATAATGAATAATCCATTCTTTCATAAGATTCATAAGATAAAAATTAAAAATTTTTTATTAACATTAAGAAAACGGTACCTTAAATGTTCTAGAAACAAGAAAACGTTTTACTTACGCAACGAAAAATGGCTAACAAATGATCTGATTTTTAAGAAGCTGTCAATAACTGCTAAGGAAACTGGAAAAGTGGGTCGGCCCGCAAAACAAATTGACAATTGCAGTGAAAGATCACGAAGACGCAAGCTAGCAAATATCAATAAAGAAATTTCTCATAGTATGATAAAGGATTCATTTCTGCATCAAATTCAACCAACGCAAAATAAGAAAACAAAAATTGCAATAATTGAAAAAAGAGTGGAAGCGAGCCCTAAACGCACAAAGAGGATTTTAAAAAGTATGCCTACACCAACTGAAGAAATGAAATTTACTCCAGAAGAAGCATTTGCACTATTTTTGGATTTAAAACGGACAAAAAATCAGTATACAGAACAGCGAAAGCGAACCAATAAAATAAAATAAAATACACATACATCTCAAACCAAAAGTAAAAGTTGAATTACCTAAAATGTTATCGATAGCCAAGAATGCTATTTGGGCATTTTTCAAAATATTCCTTTTCAGTTTTATCCTTATAACAACTCGTCTTTCCAAAAAAAAGCCAACCTTTGGCCCCTGTGAATATTGGGACTAAAAAATTTACAGGGGCCAAATATTGGCATTTTCTGACAGGATCTAAGTTCGACAATAAAAAATAAGTATCAGTTGTAAAATACAAGAGAAATAATGATAAATTATAAAAAAATCATATATGAAATATTCAACTTTTACACCGAAACTCAACAAAAAAATGAAAATGCATTTTGAACTCCAATAGGAGTCCAGGGGCCAAATATTGGCATTTTCTGACAGGATCTAAGTTCGACAATAAAAAATAAGTATCAGTTGTAAAATACAAGAGAAATAATGATAAATTATAAAAAAATCATATATGAAATATTCAACTTTTACACCGAAACTCAACAAAAAAATGAAAATGCATTTTGAACTCCCCATAACTTTTGCTTCTATCAGTCGAATTTTACGTTTTATAGCGCAAATTAAAGCCTAACATCGCACCTATCGAGCAAAAAAAATCGCATAAAAAAATACCGATCCAGTCAAAAGTTATGGAATTTTGGCCGCCTTCTCGTAAAATTTCCCACTGTGCACCGGTTAATAAACCTTTGAAGTTTTTTCAAATTTGAATGTGTTATTCCCCACGTAGGAGAGCCGTACAACAACACAGACTTTACACTTCAGCCAAAGAGCCGAAGTTTTGTTTTCCTACTGATGGTGTTGGTTTTCCATACCTTATGCAGTGATTGGAAGGCAACTCTTGCTTTGTTAATACGTGCTTGTATATCACCAGAAGCGCCGCCATCTTTTGTTATTACTAATATGGGCATTTCCTGGGGTCGCGAACGTACGTTCGTACGCTTTTGATGTACAAATAATATAGAAAACAAAACTTTTCCTAGCATTTTTTTGCGATTCGATAGCATTTGGGTAGATGTATGTTTAGTGCAAAAGATGGATTTCATCGAGTTTAAGTTTTCATAATAATAGTTATAAACATGTGGTCACGAACGTACGCAAAATAGAAGTCAACTTTGAACTGACGTAGTGAAATGTAAAAATCTGCGTAATGGAACGGAATATTCAAAAGTGATTAATTTATTTCAAAAGTGTATTAATGAAGTGTATTAATACAGTATTTACAAAATAAAATATCTCTTTTGGTTTTTGTTTAATTGGCTTATGTGCCGGTCGCGAACGTACGATTTTTCCATATGTTTTTTTATTATTATCACCATGCAGATTCCCATAAATATCTTCAAATTTCCTTAACAAGCAACTTAATACTCAATTTACAATTGATTGTAATGGAGAGATTATGAAGAAAGAGTGTAAACATAACATATTTTTTGCATGTAAAATAAGTACATAAAAATGTCTTTAGAAGTAGAAAATATAAAATTTTCCAGTTTCCAGCGCAATTTCCTCAAGTAAAACAGCTGAGATATGCTATGAAACCATTCTTTTATAACAACATAGATTTTTTTATAATAATAAACAATAAAAGACGATGATTATCAACATTTTATTTTTTCATCCTGGTAGACCATTCTGGGGAAATGCCCATATGCAATATACAAATATGTTAATAAAACTGTTTTGAACACATGTTCTTCTTTTCTTCATACACGAAACAGAAAGTAATCACCCTTATCATGAATAAAATTTCACATGTAAATTTCCGAACGTGTGAACAGTTGTATCATGAATAAAATGTGTTGTGGAAATTTCCGAATGTTTACATCTTGAAACTCCGAAAGAAATTACTTGTGAATTTGTTTTTTTTTTTTTTTTTTCAAAAAATTCACACGATTGAAAACAGCTCACTTGTGAAATATTTTTACAACTTATGAAGAAAATAATTCACAAAGAGGTGTCTGTCGGAAAAGAAAGAAAATGTAATATTTAAAATTAAAAAAAAAAATAAAACCTTTCAAATGCAAAAAATTTAATTTATTTCATCTAGCGATCTCAAATTACATTTTTTCGCGCATTTTAGCCATGTTCACAATATGTAGAAGTGATTTGTTCCTGTAATTTATCCGATTCTTTACAGCCTTAAAGATTTTTAATAAATAGTAGACTTTGCCATCATGCCGCTGTTTGCAAATTTTTGCGAATTTCCGCTAGTTTGACAATTTTTACCGTATTTTTGCCATTCTTTATAGTTTTAGTTACTTTAGATAAATTTTATGGGTTGTTTGAAATATTAAAAATTTTCGCAAATTTTCGCAATTTTTACAATTTTTTTTTTATATTCCGACACTTTGTTCTTTTAACCCGTTTAGTTATTTAAAATTTTAGGGTTTGTTTACAAGTTTGCAATTTTAGCCATGTTCGCGATGGAAGCGATTTTTTACCTGTGATTCTTTCCAGCTCTAACGATTTTTAATAAATATTAGACTTTGCTAGCATGCCGCTCCTAGCAAATTAGCGATATTTTATTCAAATACGGAATTTAATTCCATAAATTTCCAAAAACACAGTTTTCTTAAATACATTAATTGTTTTTTGTTTACAATAAAATTTCATTCGGAAATTTTCACATGTGGAATTTATCATGAATCACCATGGTAAATACAATTTTTTTATAATTTATATATGGGGCAATCCACACGAAATCGGCTTAAAAAAATGTTTTTGGATTTTTCCAATTTTCTGATGTTTTTTATTGCCTTTCTGTTAAATTTGGAAAATCTTTTGATTAATCGTTAAAAAAAACACTTGTACATTTTTTCTTAATAATTGGATTTTCGAAATATTTCAGGTGTTTTTGATTAAGATTTCAGGATATAAAATTTTAAATCGAGTTTTTAAAAATGATTTTATATATTGATTTTTTTAAAAATTTATAATTTTAAACTTCTATACACAATAACAACTTTTAAGCCCAGCCGGGTAGTGGGGGTTCCGTAACTACTGTTTTTTAGATTTTTAAAAATTTGAAAAAATTTTTTTTTTAAATCCTGATTTTTGATTTATTATTATATTTGATTAATCACTGCTTGTCAAATGTTTATTTTCAAATCACTATCAATTTGAATTCAAATGTGCAAATCACACCATTTAAAAACGTCTGATAATTGTGCTTCATAACAAACCATACAGTAATTTCATATAAAAGTCTTAACTTCGTCTTTGCTAGGAAAATACATTTTCTATTAAGTTAAAAAAAAAACAAGTGAGAAAGTAGAACAGGTCCAGCTCGATTATATAATGCCCCACATTACAGTTTTTAGCGACCAATTTTTAAGAGTGTACCCTATTGGGTCCCATTGGCAATCATGGACCCGGCAAAATAGAATTATATTATGTGGTTAAGATTCATATAAAATGTCATTATGCCGAATATTATTTAGATATATATCTTCATCTTTGTACGATTTTGTGTCTTTAAGTGATTTTAGGAAGGAGCTTTATATTAGATTGATCGATTATTTTTCAGAAATCGGGTTTCAAATTGTTCGAGTATTTGAAATTTATAAAAAACCGGTTATGATTTTAAAAATTCAAAAAACAAGTCGGTTTTTTAATTATTATACATAAATTTTGATTTCAATTTATTTTTTTCAGAAAAAAATTCGTGTAAATACTATTAAAGAAAATAAAATTAAATTTGAAACACAAAAATGAACTTGATGAGTGAACATATGTATGGACATATTTATAACATATACGTATGTACATAATATATGGACAAACAAAGTATCAATCTAGTACAAGTATTTAAAGAATAATATCTATACAATCTCTTAATAGCCCTTAAAAGCTATTAATACAAAATCTCAGCTCAACCTTTTAAATATATCTGCTTCCAAATTGAGTTTCAAGCTTAAGAAGTCCGCCATATTGGATTTAGAGAGACGTCACTTTATTTTTTAAGTTATTCCTAGCAAGCCCTTGGAGGAGTGCAATAAAAATAACTAGTCCGCAATCTTGGTTGCGCCTCCATGTTGGATTTAAAATGACGTTACACAGTTTACCATGTATTATCTTCCAAACTAAGCGTGTATAAAAAATGTAAGCTCAATCAGGGGGACAATTCTGGTTCTGTGAAACTGTGAAATGAAAACTTTTTTCACATTTTTATAGAGTTTGTGATTCTCGTTTAATGAAAAAATGATAAATAAAGTCGAATGTTTTCATATGAGAAGAACAAATGGAATGAAACAAATTGTTTTCACATTTTCACAGTAATGTGATTCTTGTTCTGTGTAACAGTGCAAAGAAGTGTTACAAACTTTTTATTTAGGTATGTCATATTTTTACACCTTCATTTTAACGGTGAAAAATAATTTTAAATAAATTATTTAGAGCAAAATATGGACAATTATAACCTTCCAAAAAGATGCATATTTACAGATATTAAACTTAATATTGCCCGATATAGGCCCTAATTGTGTAAAACTCAACGCCAAAATATTTTGTAATTTTGTTGTTGTTTCGTACATAAATTCATATTGCGTGTTAAAAATTTTCAACTCCACAAGATATGCAGTGTTTTTTTTATATTTTAATTTCCAATGTCAGCTGCATAGAGTTGCCCCTTACTTATATTTTGTTGTAAGTTGTATGAAACAATTTTCTACATTTGAGGTGGCACCCAGTTAAAGTCGGTTCAATTTAAAACATACTTTAATTTCGACTATAAAGGGTGGTTAAATTGTAAGGGCCGGGCCGATGTTGAATGTGAACGCCAAGTTTTTTTCCGAATTTTATTTGACATTTCTCTATTTCAGACTTACTCAATTTGAACCATGGAGAGATACACAATCCAACAACGTGTTAAAGTTATCCAGACTTATTATGAAAATGGATGATAAATTTCGAAGAAAATCATCTTCAGTGATGAGGCACATTTTCACCTCAGTTGATTTGTCGATAAGCAGAATTTCCGCATTTGGGCGAATAATAATCCAAGAGTGATTGTCGAAAAACCAATGCACCCACAAAGAGTGACTGTTTGGTGCGGTTTATGGGCTGGCGGCATCATCGGGCCGTATTTTTTCCAAAATGATAACGAACTTTTTATGGCCCGAATTGGAAGATATGGATGTGGACGATATGTGGTTTCAGCAGGACGGTGCCACTTGCCACACAGCTAACGAAACAATGGCTCTTTTGCGCAACAAATTCAATGGCCGTGTTATCTCACGTAATGGCGATGTCAATTGGCCGCCAAGATCATGTGATTTGACACCGTTGGACTTTTTTCTTTGGGGTTATTTGAAAGAAAAGGTGTACGTCGATAAGCCAGCAACAATTCAAGAGCTAAAGGATGAGATAATTCGGCACATTAACGGCATAGAACCTCCATTATGCCTCAGGGTCATCGAAAATTTGGACCATCGGGTGGAGGTGTGCCGCCGTGGTCGCGGCGCCCATTTGGCCGATATTTTGTTCCATACATAATTGAGTAATACCAATATATCATAATAAAATAAAATTACAATAATTTCCTAAATAGTTTGTGTTTTATTCAAAATCAACATCGGCCCTTGAAATTTAACCACCCTTTAGTAGCAGTGGCGCATATTCAGAAATCATAACTAAAGTTGTAACTAACAAAACAGAAACTAAAAAATAGTTCATAGATAGTTATAGATCTTATTCACAATTCATAACTAACGTCGTAACAGCTCTCAGCTGATAGAAGAAATGCAACCATGCATATTGGCATTTAGAAAATATTCAAAAGAATTTTATCGACTAAGAACACATCTCTAGTTTACTTTTTTATGGATTTTTTTTTTTTTTTGGTGCAGCAGAAATTGATTTCAAACACAAACTATAATTGCAGCGTGTTTTATACGTCTTAACTGTTTTTTGTCATGTTTTTATCTGTTATTATTTGAATATATCTTATAATTCTTTCCATTTATTTTTTATAACCACTTCAAAAATGTTGTACTTTTGAAATAAATTATAAAATGATATCAATCAGCTGTTCTTTGAATGTATTAGTTAGTTGGCATTTAGTTACAGCTTTACCTATAATTAAGTGTAAACTTTTTATGCTGCAAGTTATCATCTGTGAATAGCTTAAATAGGTACTTAAAAAAGTTTACACTTAGTAATGATTTATGAATATGCGCCAATGAAATTAAAAGAATGTTTTTATTTTAAAGTTGTTTCTAAAAAGAACCGACTTTATCGGTTGACTATAGTTATGGCCAATATATTCATATAAAATGACAATTTCTGATAAAAAAAAAACGTTAATAAAGTTTTCTTACCTTGGCTCATTCCAAATTTCTTGCGATAATTCAATAAAACCTATAATCGTAACCTATAATGTAACATTATTTGAATTAATTATATTTTTTGTGTATTTGTATAATTTTACACTTGATTAAATGACAAAGTAGATATGTAATTATTATCGGCGGTGAAGAATTTAGGATTAGCGACGGCTTAAAGTAAATTTAGAGCCGCCTACAATATTTGTATGTTTTATAATAACATACATATTTATAAATAAATCTTTATTTGGCCTTTTATTTGTTAATGATTTCAACACTTATGGTCGTATTTTAAAGCTTTTATTTAACTTGCAATGTATGTATGTTTGGGTGAAACTTTGAAACTCAATTTGAAGCAGATATCTTTCTTCAATTGATTGAGCGTAAATTTTGTACACACGTTCAGTTTTGATGACAATGCATTGTTAACTATGTGACGTCATTCTATATCCAATATAGCGGCACAGCCAAGATGGCGGTCTAGCTATTTTTAATGCACTCCTAAAATATGGGTATCAAATGAAAAGTCTTGCTAAGAATAACTCGAAAAATAAAATTCTGCTGGAAACTAATTGTTTTTAATGCATTCCAACAATATGGGTGTCAAATGAAAAGACTTCCTGAAAATACAAATGCGAGTTTGAAATCAATTTGAAGAAAAAAGGTTTTATTTTAATGCGCTAAAAAGAAAAATAAAATAAGAGTAAAAAATCTTTTTACAAAACCAGTTTTTATTTAAATGCGCTAAAACAAAAGAAATTTACTTTTACTTTAAATTTTTACTAGCAACTAATAGAGTCACAGATTTGCAATTTTTGTTGCAGAAATTCTTGATTTTATTGTTGAGATGAGTACGTACCCCTCCAAAATTTTCTCACCCGTCTCACCAATAAACTCAAGAATTGCTGCAACAAAAATTGCAAGTCTGAACAGGCACTATGAAATAAAAGCTTGTCAATTGGCATTACACAATTTACACGATGTAAAAACTTGCCGCAAAATTTACTTGTGTAGAAAAACAAGTAAATTAAATAATTTGATGTGATTGATTTCAACTATTGAGAAATAAATTAAAAGTAAAAAACCTTTTTAAAAAACAAGCTTTTATTTAAATACCCTTAAAGGAAACTTTTACTTTAAGTCAATACCAACATTATTTTCGTAGATGTCATTTTTATGCAAAAATTATTATGTTACTCAAGGTTTACTGCAATAAATATTTTGGGGAAATCGTGCGGACAAGATGTTTGCCCAAAAAACTCATTTGCCAACTCATTGATTAATCAATTTCACATTTTATTGACCGCTCTCGTTTTTTGAATTAAAATTTTTTCAGTTAAAGAATTGCGTTTAATGTAAAATTTTTTCCTTTGCTATTTTTTTGCGCACTAGGACAGGACATTGGCGCCAACCTCTTTCAGATGCAATATCGTTCATAAAAAAAACCCAAATGTAACAAATTCGCAGAAAATTGAGGAAGTTCACTCAATATTTATTTTAAGTTAAAAATATTTCCATGTATGTATGAATATAAAAAAATAAAAAACAATTCTTTTACTGAAAAAATTTATATTGTATAAAACAAGAGAAGTCATAAAAATGTGTTATTTTCTTTCTTTAAATAAACTCGAAGAACACAATGCATAATAACAATTTTAATTTACCACCTACAAATGTGAACAAACAATTATACATACCTATGTGTATATAAAGTTAAAAATCTTTTAGCAAAAATAAATACATGCGGCTCAATCAGTTAAAAACTCGTTTGCGGCTTAGCGTCGGTTCAAAAATCCTAAGCTTCGTTATCTGCATTTGACTTTTAAATATTTTATTTATATAGTTACAAAAGTTTCACGGCTATAACGGAATGAAACACTTTTTTATTAAAAGAACGGGAATCGCAATTTGTGTAAATGTGAAGTGATAATGTGAAAAGTGCGTATGAAAACGAAAATGAAAAGTTTTTTTTCATTTCACAGTTTCACAGAACCAGAATCGACCCCCAGTTGAAGATATCTGCTTCAAAATTGAGTTGCAAGATTTCACCCGAACAAACATACATTGCAAGTTACTAGAGTTGTCAATTATTCGCCTTTCAACTTTGTTCAAATAATTCAAATAATTGTTTTTGTTCGTTCGATCAAACGATTAAATCTAAATAATTATTTGATTAATCGATGAGAATAACGAATAAAAAAATTATTTTCACAAAAAAATTACTATGGAAAATCTTTTATTCTATCCGGTATGACTTCTTTTTTTTTTTTTTTGATGCATAACATTTTTCTATTAATTCCATATCGTTGAATTACTTAAAGTCATCGTTAAACCCTTAATTGCTTAATAATGGATTTTCGAAAGGCTTTGGCACACCTACCATCTTCAGCCAAACTTCTGTATACAATTTCTTCTATAGAACAGCCGCTGTCTCTCTTAATGTATTTTTCTATTGGACCAAGTTCGGCATTTCTTGATGTCGTTGGATTATATTCCACTACATCGTTTTCAATGGTAACATTGTGACACTTACGCAAATGGTAAAGATGTACATACATATATAATTTAAAAAATATATATAATACAATAAAAACATTTTCTACTTTCAAGATATGATTTATATAAATCAATTCTTTATTTTAAAGGTTTTTGTTTATATCAAAATTTTTCACGCGAAATTGAAAAATCCCCTTTCTTTTTTTTTTTTTTTTTTTTAATTCCCTAATCTAAAATTTTTTAACGTATCATTTAAAAATAAAACATGATACAATTGAGAAGGTGAGTTGTAAAATTCTTTCTGTAAAAAATTAAAAATACGAGATGGCAAATGATTCTAACAGTTCTTTTGGCGCTTAACTAGACGAAATATTCTGATTGCATCGATGCATGTCCGTGCTAAAAACATGGAAGAGGACATGCATTGATACAATTAGTAAATATATTTCTTCTCATAAAGCGCCAAAAGAACTGTTAGAATTAAGTGTCATCTAGTATTTTTAATTTTGTAACGAACGAGTTTTGCAACTCACCTTACTCAATTGTTTATTAAGATTTGTTTAATAAGAACATAAAATACATTTTTGAAATACTATTAGTACTCAACACGGTTTTTGCTTACTAAACATTGAGATTAATTAAAACCAGGGCTATGGCAACAATATTTTTTAACTTTCCCTCATTTTATATAAAATCACTAAAAACGTATAAGAATAAATCAAATTCTAAGCTTTTATTTAATTTATTAAAAAAAAAAAAAAAAATTGTTCGATTAATCGACATTAATTAATCGATTTATTCGTTATTCGAAAATAGTCGTTTTAAAATTATTTGAACAAGAGTTTGGTTTTGTTTGATCGATTAATCGAATTATTCTTAATCGGTTGACAACTCTACAAGTTACATTAAAGCTTTTAATAAGTGCATTTTATGGGGTCAACTTCTAGACCCTACCGAAATTGACCCATGTTATATCTACATTTTGACTTTTCCCTTCTTGTTTAGAAATCCCAATGATCGCATTTTTGGCTTTTTGTTTCAAAGATCAATCAATATGACACAATTCAAGCCAAGGCGAATTCAACTACAGGTGGTGTATGAACTACACAAATCCAACAATAATAGAAACAACATAGGGTTTTTTGCATTGCATTGTTAGTGTTTACGGCTAGAAATGTCAACCATTATTGGCAAAACACTAACAAATCAAGACAAATAGGTTCGAACTGTCAAAATCAGATGGCGTTTCGATACTTCCTGTAGTTGAATTCGCTTTGATTCATGCGTATATAGTATGTAAGCCCATAGTTTTTACATTTTAAGCCGTTTTTATTACGGCCACTTCTCAAGCAACAATTTTAAACCGAGTTTCTTTAAAATTTACCTAATTCATTAAATAGAGAATAATATAAAGACTAAATTACCTATTGTTTTTTATCACAGCGATTGTAACATGCAAAAGAACTATCATTTGTTATCGGTATTTTGATTTTGCTCTAGGTTGTTTTACGGTGCACCCCATATGAGCGCATTACATTTACTTACGCTCCTCTCTGCAAATTTATTGCACAGACTGCCGCAATGTGAAAACAAAAAATGATTCCGGACCAGTCCCCTCGGTCAGTAAAATTGACTTAATACATAAATATGTCGCTGTAAATAAGGACAAATTTACTTTGATTTTACTAAATTAGTGACATTTGTTCCATTGTACTGCCAAACGGAGTATTAAAACATAAGCTCGTCGCTCATAAATGAGTGGGTACGAATATTTTCGAGTTTCGCTGAATATTTTAAGTATATAGAATAAACACATTTTGCTTTTGTTCATTCATGAACAATGTTAAACAAATATTTATCATGTATGATAAATTGGGATTCTTAATCGTGCATATTTGAGCAATTATAATATTTTGATTTTTGAATTGTCCTTAATTGTTTTCAACAAGACTTATTTTAGTAATTTTTCAATTTTTTATCTAAAAAAAAAAAACACCACACACTTTGGCTAGTAAAAACAATAAAAAAGAAAACCATAAAACAAGTACACAGGCAGTTCGTACTTTAGTCGTGTAAATTGCCGAACAACTTAACCAATTAAAAACACTAGCCAACAAGGTTTTGGACTGGAGCAACCAAATATCTTTCCTAGAATAATTTGGTGGTCTGAATTCGAATCTGTAATTGGTTTTTCTCTATCACGTCAGGTTTTCGAGATACAAAAAATGCTTTTATTCGTTTCTTACATAAAAAATCATTAGTTTATTTAAAAATCAATGAATTTTCAAAAGTGAATGGCGTTATTTGAACGTCGTTTGTATTTGGTTGGTTCGGTTTCACGTATTGGAGTCCAGCAATAGTCTCCCAGCATGCTTTTGTCTCAAAATCCTTGATAAATTCCTAAAATATTCATTAAATCTTGGTGAGCACGCTCCCCTTGTTTGCGCACACTGCACCTAGTTTTTTTTTTTTTTGGAAAAAATCTAAATGCGAATGAAGAATATGCAAAAAATTGTCGGTCTCCAAGTTTCTGACTGCAAACCCAAAATAATGTAAATATGCATATTTTAATGATTCTGATATTGCATATCCTTTTTTCCAACCAAATATTCACCATACACAAAGCAAAAATATCTTGAATCAGTAACCATGATCTCCCTGATATGCTTAAAAGCTACTATTATAAAGATTTAAAATGAATGTGAGCTTCTGTCAAAAAAATAATTGTAAATTGTAGGTCAGCATTCAATAAAAACTGAACAAGACGTGATAGCCCAATTTTTATGCCAGATTCGAGTTCAGCGCACACAGATTAGTTAAGCATGCTTCGTGTCTGCAGTCAATTTTTTTCCAAATTTGTAGACCAGTGTAATTAATAAATCGGTATTGCTCACATATGAACAATTCAGAATTAAACAAGTAAAGCTATTTTCACATAATGTGTATTTGTCATGTGGAATGTCAGCAGCAAAATACTTTTATGGGCTATAAGTGAACGTTACGTTCATGACTGTGAAAATGAAGCAACAAATTTTTGATTTCCTAATCATTAGCAAGTTCACGAATGAGTAAATATATGCACTCGTATAGGAAAAATCTGAACTCTGCTGTTAATTGTAAAATACATAATACCAACGATAGACAACTGTGCCAAATTTACCAACCCTGACATAGACCAGTGATGGAAAATTCAATACAATTGTACTTTTGTTATGCTTTCTTATACCCTTTGTACACTTGCATACATTTCGGAAGAACGCATGGAAGATGTTGAAAATGTTAAATACGCGTTCACACTTGAAACATCTAACATTTACTATCAATAAAAAATGTCACCATTTCTGAAAAATAAATTCTTATTTTTTTTAAATACTTTTTTTCTACAAAAGTGCCAACATTTTAAAAGATAACACCAAAATGTATTTCTTAGTCATTTTGTTTAATAGTTTTAGCAAAATTAAGCAAAATAAGGCTTGCAAAAAAGGAAAAACTTGAGAAATGGTAACGCTGCTTTCAAAGCAACTTACATTTTGTCAGTGATGTCACAATAATAACAGAATTTATTGCCACTTTTCTAGTGATGACACTAAAAGAATCGCAAAATGTAAAAGGAAACAAAATGAGATAGAAACATTCTGTAAAGATGTTGAAAAATTTTGATTTTTAGCCCTATGTATTTCTTATGGGAAAATTCTAACATCTTCGCAAATTAATGTTAAATGTTGACAAGTGTGAAAAGGCTATTATTTAGAAATCTAGCCTTTAATGTTATTGCTGGTCAGTGTTGCCAAAACTTGGTGATCAAAAATGGCTAAATTAACAGAAAACATGGCTTAAAATTGGCTAAAGAATGGCTAAAAACTTTTTTTAATAAAAACACATAAAAATTCTTTAACAAAACATAAATAATTTTAACAATGAAATTTTGGTCACATATGTAAACTAAACACATATTTTAGCATTTAAAAAATTAAATCATCGATAAATTCGATGTCTTTATTGTCCATCCCATAGACTTCACTCGTGCCATTTAGTTTTTCATATTTTGAAGGTAATTAATTTAATCCAAATTTTTAATATTTTTAATTAGGCTTAAGTTCATTAAATTTAATTTTCATTAAATTATTTTTATGAAGAAAGGAATTTTACAACATGAAAATTAATTAAAATTGTTATTGATAATCTTTCATTCTTGACCGTGGCCGGGAATCGAACCCAGGCCGGCAGGTTACCATGACATGTTTCGATCGCAACCACTCGATCTCCTCAGATGGATTTGCCGTTTTACACTCGCAGCCATCGACGACTGCTGACGTCAATAGTCAAACATCAATCCTTAAACCAAATTGTATTTTAACCCTTGGTAGATCGAAGTTTGCTTTTTTGAATGATTATCCATTTCAATTGATTTTACATGTTTTTTCTTTACTTCTGTTTTTTCGTACTTTTTGTCAAGAATTTTTCTTGAAGTCCAAAGTACATTTTTTTGTTTTTTCTTTTTGTCTTTCTTTTTATTGTTGACCTTTTTCAGCACAACTTGAAGGACAAATGAACACATAGAGCTCGTGCCTTAGCTTTAACAATAATTAGTATTGTGGTTATTTTGTTGAACTATTTATGGTTTTTAATCCAAATTTTTAATATTTTTAATTAGGCTTAAGTTCATTAAATTTAATTTTCATTAAATTATTTTTATGAAGAAAGGAATTTTACAACATGAAAATTAATTAAAATTGTTATTGATAATCTTTCATTCTTGACCGTGGCCGGGAATGGAACCCAGGCCGGCAGGTTACCATGACATGTTTCGATCGCAACCACTCGATCTCCTCAGATGGATTTGCCGTTTTACACTCGCAGCCATCGACGACTGCTGACGTCAATAGTCAAACATCAATCCTTAAACCAAATTGTATTTTAACCCTTGGTAGATCGAAGTTTGCTTTTTTGAATGATTATCCATTTCAATTGATTTTACATGTTTTTTCTTTACTTCTGTTTTTTCGTACTTTTTGTCAAGAATTTTTCTTGAAGTCCAAAGTACATTTTTTTGTTTTTTCTTTTTGTCTTTCTTTTTATTGTTGACCTTTTTCAGCACAACTTGAAGGACAAATGAACACAAAGAGCTCGTGCCTTAGCTTTAACAATAATTAGTATTGTGGTTATTTTGTTGAACTATTTATGGTTTTTAATCCAAATTTTTAATATTTTTAATTAGGCTTAAGTTCATTAAATTTAATTTTCATTAAATTATTTTTATGAAGAAAGGAATTTTACAACATGAAAATTAATTAAAATTGTTATTGATAATCTTTCATTCTTGACCGTGGCCGGGAATCGAACCCAGGCCGGCAGGTTACCATGACATGTTTCGATCGCAACCACTCGATCTCCTCAGATGGATTTGCCGTTTTACACTCGCAGCCATCGACGACTGCTGACGTCAATAGTCAAACATCAATCCTTAAACCAAATTGTATTTTAACCCTTGGTAGATCGAAGTTTGCTTTTTTGAATGATTATCCATTTCAATTGATTTTACATGTTTTTTCTTTACTTCTGTTTTTTCGTACTTTTTGTCAAGAATTTTTAATTTTAAATTAATTTATTCACATTTTTTCCCCGGAGTTTTTCTTTTCCCGGGAAAGCGGGAAATTTTTTTAAGTTTCCCGGGATCCCGGCTACCCGCTCCATACAAATAATACAAAGTAAATTTGTTTTTAATTAAAGAAAAAAACTTTTATAACGTAAGGGAACTTGTTTAGAAAGTAAGTTAATTAAGTGCTTAAACACTACAAAAATTAATTAAAGATTGAAAGCGGAACTTATATTATTATTAACTTAAGCTACGGTCACACTTATTAAATATTTGATCAAATAGGCGTAACCCCTACTTTTGTTAATAGTTAGTGAGATTTAAAATGGTCTTAATATTACAAAATAAACTAATTATACTACTAGACATAGCAAAAAACAGTTTTTTGTAAGATGTGGTATTTTAATCAAAATAAATATTGATATTAAGCGAAATGATTTTTTAGTTTGGTTGTTGGTCCCGTTTTTTTCGTCAAATATTTGATAAGTCTGACCGTAGCTTTAGATAACATAAACATACAAATTTAATTCATAAAACAATAATAAAAAGAAACAAAAATTGAGGTACTCAAGATATGAGATCAAAAAGTTAATTCATAAAATATTTTAATAAATATATTAACATTTTTTTTACGGCTTAAAACTCAAGGCGTGAGTCGTCAAAGTGTATATTTCTGATATTATTTACTGATTACCATGTATCCGAAAAATTTCGTTCACTTTTTTACCGAGGTCGGACAAATAGTTAAAAGTGCACCGTTGTTGCATGCTTCTGATATCAAGGTTGGTGCCAAAAATAGCATCATCTGGATTACTTCTTACTAACCTTTTATTTTCATTACGCCCATCTGTAATCTTTAGGACAGTGTGTCTTTCAAATTGTATGTAAAAGTATCTTAAAGTTTCCTTATTGCTTTTATTTCGGATTCCCCGCACTTCCAGGGTATATTGCCAAGCTCGATTTTTTTGTAGATATGACTTTGTTGCAATAAAGGAGCGATATGTTTAGGTATCTCCTATTTGTAAGACTTATCCATGGACAATGAACATTTACTGCCTGCATCTTATTTTGAATTAATGTTCTTTATCAACTCTTCACTTCACTAAATTTATTAATTATCAACTGTTGCACTGCCCATTCTGCTTTAAATAGATTTATTTCAGCAGAAGATATTGATATACCTATGTACTCACTTCTTGTAATTGATCTAATCGACAACCCATCAACAAATGCTAATTTTTATAGAAAAGAAAACTAAATTTTGGAGTAAAAATAGCTGTTTTCTGAAACAATGAGCAATTTTTTATTTCCCGGGATCCCGCAAAAAAAACCCCGGGAAAGCGGGAAATATAATAATTGAAATTCTCGGGAATTCCCGGGACGGGAAATCCCGGGAAAAACCCCTAATACCAAATTTTATTAAATAACTTCCAAAATTGCGGCCTGTACTTTGCGCACAAGGTTTACATGGACAGCCAGCCAGCCGGATGGACATTGTTTATTGAAATCAGAAAGTGATTCCGAGTAGATCGGAATCCGCACAAATGCAATTGTGTTGTGGGTATAAATATTTTATTGTTATGGAAAAAATATTTTCCTACTTGATAAAATCGAATTAACGGTTGCTAAATGCATCCTATTTCTCAAATTACTTTTAACGATGTAAACTTCGCTAAATACCCTCTCTACTTAAGCATTTTACCATGGAAGTGAGAGCAACTTTATAGTAAATTCTGAAATTTCTAAAAAAAATTTGTTGCCACCTACATTTCTATATTGAAATACTTCCTACCAGAAAGAAACAGTGTTGTTTTTGTTAATCCATTTTATAAAGTTAATATTGGAATACTGTTCCTTTATTTTGAATGATGTTTCATCATAATCGCTTATTTAATGCATTTTAATTGTTAAAAATGTTTATTTTACTTTTACAAATTTTTATAAGAAAATAAAAATTATTATTTAAAAAGAAAAGCGGCAGAAATAAATTTATGGCTTATCTAGTTGCAAAATGGCGCTAAACTCATTTTTTAATGGCTAAACTTGGTGAAAAAGGCTAAATCTACTAAATGGCTTAATTGGCAAGACCAATAGCGTAGAACTATTCCCAGTAAAAAAATGTCGGGTTTTTGAAGCGCTTGAGAGAAAAAGCGCATAAACGAACGCTTCAATAAGAGAGCTCTTATACAGCAGTAAATGATAAAGATAAACTATACAAAAGAGCTGCTATTTTAGTGCTGACAAGGAAGAAGGTTTCAAAGCGAAAAAATAAAAATGTATTATGGTTTGCGAAAATGATTGAAAAAGGTCATTTTAACAAGTAAAAGCAAAACATTAAAGAATATGTTAATATAGTTTGCCCTTAAAAAAGCCTTTTAGGAGTGCTTTGTTTGCATGTTAAAAGAAGCGCTTATTGTCAGCTGAAAATAGTCCTCCAAACCGGGAACACCCCATACAAAAAACAGGCATCCCATCAGCAGGTTTGAAGCGATTTGAGGTATGAATTCATACATAAAACCTGCTCCTTTTTTTTCAATTTCAACGATCAATTCCCAATTTCGTGCGTTGGCGGAAATAAAACATTTAAAAACGGGAAAATGCTTAAATTTTTTTAAAAAATCCTCCTACATTCATGCTTATATAGGTAAAGAAATAAACTTGACCCAACAAGCACGGAGGTTTAATTTCAAAATGCAAATGATTTGAAATCAAACCTTTTCTCAAACGATAAACGCTTGATAAAGATTTCAAAATCATAGCATTCTCCACAAAAAGGGGAAATTATTTTTAAATTGAGAAATGCATTTATTTCCAATTCGCTTTCAAACGTTATTCTCAAAGGTTTTTCATTACAATGTGGAACAAAAACGAAAAATATTTTTTTTATCAAAGTTATTTACGGGAATACAAAATTTATCATTAATACGATTTCTGTATGACGTGCTAAATTCCCAGTATTTTCGCCGCCGTCATTGAAAATTTTTAAATTTTAGTAAAATAGCATGCATAATGCTATCTCGTATGTATGCGCTAATTTATGAATTAGTTTAAGAACATTCACATGACTTTGTTAATAGACAACCAAGTTACAAAAGAGATATTTCATTTTAAATTTATCGGCCATTTTCTGATAATCGCACGATTTGAAATCGCAAAACGACAAATTTTTTTAATGGTGTTCCTTAACTCGTGCGTTTAGCTTTCTAGTTCCCTATTGTAATTTTAAGTCGCCAAACTTCTTGCTATTGCGATTTACAATTTGCGATTTTAAGTTAGAATCGCTAATGTTAAGCGTTTTGCGATTGTCAGAACATGCCCGTATATTTACTTAGCAAACCAACAAGATAATGCAAATAGAACTAGTTAATTGGAACTTTAATTAAGATTTTTTACAAGTGATAAGAACAGAACACAAAAATAGTTTGCAAAATCGTGCCAAAAAAGGATTTATAAAGTTTTTGTATATTTAGCAACGGTAAATTATTTGTATATTCTTATTTTCATGTTTGCTGAAAAGCGTTGGCGCCATTGGAAACGTGAAACATACAGTTTTCTAACGGTCCTCATACCCTGGGAGCTGCGCATTAAAGAGATCGAATCACATTTTGGTTCTGGTGTTGCCTCGTATTTTACATTTTTACGCTGGCTGATGTGGGTGAATGTGATGATTGCCTTGCCAATTGTGGTTTTTGTCATTGGACCCGAGGTAAAAATAGCAGTGAGAGAAGGGCCTGCATATCATTTTTTTTTTTTTTTTTTTTTTTTTGTACGAGATATTTGTTCATTCTCTTTGTTTTCGTATTTTTAGTATTTTGCCACAAAACATGATGAAACGGATCCTCGTAAAAAAATGTCATCTAAAGAATATGCAGTGGCTGGGAACCTGTTTACTATTTGGGAATTTGAAGGTTATCTTAAGTATTCACCTATGTTTTATGGGTAAGTTTAATGGCCAATTTCACCAATTTATTTATATATTAATTTATGTTTAAAATTCGTTTTTTATGTCTAAGAAAAATAAGATTGTTTGAAAAACTAAATACATACATACATACATACGTACTTATATAGTTAGCTAAACTGCAAAAAGGCGTAACTAACAAAAATACCATTTTACAGGAGAAGCAAAAAACTTTATAAAATGAAAACTATAAACATGTAAGAAAACATGGGTTGATAAGTCCTCCATGGAATTCTTCAAACAATTTTATTTTGTTTCATTTCATTATATTTTGTTAGAAAAAAATGTTTTGCTCTTATAAAATAAACACTCTTGTTGTTACGTCCCTTTGTTTTTAGTTAACAAAAGCGTAATTTTTGATCGCAGAAGTGTAGAATTTTGTCAAGACATGTAGTTTAATGGCATTCATAATAACCAATCAAAAACACGATTTTGAATTTTTTGTTAGTTACGCCTTTTTGCATTTTAGCTAACGATATATATTTAAAAAGAATTGGTGAAATTGGCCATAAACATTTATTTTTATATTTAATGCCCGATTTTATCAATAAATGCTTTGTTTTTTTTCTTTTTGATGACCTCTTAAAAAAGTCTTTAACTTCCTATTCCAGTTACTATTCGAGTTATTCGGGAGCCAGTTCATTGGGTTACATGCTGCCATTGGCATATTTTTTAACAGCTGTTGTCGTTTATATTTATAGTTTTGTAGCCACGTTAAGAAAGTAAGTATTTTGTTAAGTTGTAAAAATGTTCTTAAATTTTAACATTTAAATGTAAAGCAAATAATTTACATACCAAAAGGGGCTATTGTAAACCATAAAAAAGTTGTTAATTTTACTTTTTTACAAAAAATCTGCCTCTTCTGAATGCCTACGGAATTAAACATGTTAAGTTTAAGTATTGCCCCTTTTATAATTCTCGTAGCTAAAGCTGTTTGTCAATCGTTAAATGCTAACAAAATTTTTTGGCAAATATTTTGGCGTTCTCGCTAAATCAGTATTCTGTAAGTCTAATCGATTGTCAAAAATTTAATCTTTTCGCCGTAGATAATTTGCTCTGACTGGACTATTGCTTTCTTTCGCTTGAGTGATTTTATAGATTTTTGGCGATGGAGTTTTAGCTTTAGAGGAATACAGAATAAGAAATATTTATGGCCGATTTCACCAATTTATTTATATATAAATTTATGTTTGAAATTCGTTTTTCATGTCAAATAAAAATAAAATTATATGAAAAACTATATTTAAATATGAATTGATATTTAAATAAGAATGGTAAAATTGGCCATTAGTGATTTATTTTTATTTAAAACTTTGAAGGGTTAAAGCCTTGTTCATTAGCCCCGTTATGTATATAAAATTGTTCAGTTTTATAAAAGGCTTATGAAACAAATTATCAACCGTTACCGTTATGAATACCGATATCGCTTAAATCGTTTAGAATTGAATATTACTGTTAAAGCGAACTAACATTTTTTTCAAAAAGGAGTAAGGTATCGCATCGCTCTAAAGCGGCTACGCTCCTTCGATTGGCGTTCGCAGTTCTTGTCTACCTCTTACAGCTTCTAAGATATTTTTGGCGTTGATGTTTTTGGTTTGAGTTCAGTTAACAAGGTTCTAACTGACTGATAAAATCTTGTTTGCCTAAAAGGCTTATAATATTTTGTAGATAGAACTATGCGTAACCTTTAATTGCCTAAACATAAATTTGTATATTGTACATACAAAAGTGTCCGAGGCAACTGGGTTTTATTATAATCCCCATTCACAAAAAGGACATCAAAATGAGCTGTAAAAATTATAGAGGAAAAACTCTCCTTAATACTGCATACAAAATTCTATCCAATATTCCTAACAACAGACTAAAGAAATTGAGCGAGTTAAGGTTTGGAGATAATCAGTACGGTTTCAGATAAATCAGATCCACAACTGATCAAATATTTTTATTAAGGCATACTTCTATGAATATAAAAAAAATTTGCATATCGAGGGTTATTATTCAAATAGTGCTATCTGCAATTTTTCAAAAATGTGTTTTTTTTTATAGAAACGAGTTCACTGAATGAAGGGTCTCGTCTGTCAATTAAATTTGAAAAAAAAATTCCCAAAACGTTTTTTATTTTTTTTTTTTTTTTTGGTAAAAGTAAAAGGGTATCTACATTAAAAATATTACTTCATATAATAAAATGATAAAAATTGTTATAACAAAGTAGACATATAATAAATCAAATGGTTAGAAATGGTGTCTTAAAACTAATATAATTTTAAAATTCGTTGTAGAAATTTTGCAAAAAAAACTGCAAAAAATTTGTTTATGAGTTTTTATCAACAATATAAATTTTAATTTATGCAAATAAATCTTGAAAAGCTTAAACTATTTAATCAATTTTACAAGTAAATAAATTTTTTAATGCTTAATACAAACCAGCTAAAAAAATTTTTTTAAACTTACAAAACGAATCCCACAATTCCCAAAAAACAGCCGATAATACCCAAAGATTTGTTTTTTTTTTTTAGAAATATAATGGCTACCAAGCACGGGTCTTAGTTTTCTTATTGCACAATTATTATAAAAAAATATCGGGTCATACAAGCTCGAACGTTCAAATTGACCAACTCAGACGAAGTAATGGCCAACATTTACATGATATCATTTTCAAACAGTAAATAAATTGTTCGCATAACCGATAATAAAAATTTTAAGTTAATTTTTAAAGTTATGGTGTCACTTTTCCTCTATCGTGCAAAAAGGTTCCGCACCGAAAGCTTTTTAAGTTTTGTTATTATTTATTTATTTTCATCATTAAATCAGTTACTCCTGTCTTTAATAAGTTCGTTTTTGTTTAAATTCCTTTATAATCTTCAACAGTAAACCATTATTCATAAGTCTAATGCAAAATCAAATGGGTTTTCCATTTTCAAAAATAAAATGCAGAAATCGCTTACGGTGCGGAAACTTTTTTCACTGCATCAACCTAAAAAATAGTTTTTTATTATCAGAACAACATTCCCCACATGGTACTGGAGTGGTGTTTTGCACTCAAAAAAAAATTTATGACCCTAATGAAGAAGCCTTTCAAAAAAGTATAATATTTCCGAAGCGGTTTTTTTTGTGCATTTCGGCTTGGGATATACGGCGCACGATTCAAACCTTACAGCTACCCCTACTTCAGGAGCTTTTCTTTTGATGGATAATTTGAATAACGGTTACTAAAGGAAAGTCTGTTATGAAATTTAAGAGCTCTCGTTGGAATTTTTTGTAAAAAATAAAGTTATTCGTTAAATAACTGTCAGCTGTATTCATAACAAAAAGTTAGCCACAGTTTGTACACTACGTACAACGAGCTGCTAACTAGAATGCCGATTAAGCTTAAAAGCTTGTTAACACAAAATTAGTTCATAACAAGCTTGTGTCCATCTGCTAACTTTTAATTAATCATTTTTGAATTTTAATGATGTCACATTATATTGCTCAAAAATGAAACACGTTTTGCATTAATCAACGCTGGTTTTGTCATTTAATTTTTTTTTTTTTGTTTTTCCCTAAACATATTTTAAGAAGTTTTTCACTCAAATAAATTAAAAAAAGATAGTTAAAATAAAAACAGGCAGTAAATTAAAAAAACCCCAGCAACATTAAACAGCTGTTTTTCACAAGTTGGCAAACGCTTGGCAGTTCGTTAACAATAGTTTAGCAAATCGTTAGCCAGAGTTATGTAGTGTATTATGAATTAACTTTGTGCCAACTTCATGCCTAATTTTCATTATGAATACTGCTGTATATTTTTATTGAATTTTAACAGTAGGAAATATGAATTTAATAAGCCACAATCAGTTACTGTAAAAATTTTATGAGTGTATGGCGGCTTAAAACAGAGTTAATGATCAAGTAATTCACCTAGATTGAGTAAAGCCTCCACTCTTTAGGTTGATGCTTTTTAAGTGTAAGCCCTGCGGGAAATTTGTGTCAATTGTCCCAACAGAACTGGTCCTGGGACTTGGGAATATAGAATGAGAACAAACAGATATATAAACAAGTTAGAGTGCTATATTCGGCTGTGCCGAATCTTTTATGCCCTCCACCGACAGTTCGAATATTATAGGATATCTATTAATTTATAGGATATTTATTATAATTTATCTTTAAAAAAAAACAGACGTCAGCATTAAAATTGGTTGCGGTTTAGACCTATAATTAATTATTGAACGACAATCAGAAAGCTTTATGCTTTTTTTTGGAAATTTTAACTAGCTTGAGTAAAATATCATGATTCGTAACAGTTCAAGCCGAACATAAATGATTTTCAGGAGGGGAATTTATATTTGAGCCATGGTAAGTTATGGACCAATCTTCCCAAAATTTTGCAGAATGATTTCTGGTATTAAAAAACATAAATTTCAAAACATTTCAAAACAGCAGTGAAATTAGTTTTAGCGTTTACAGTGAATTTCAGAAGGCTGCTAAATATGGGATCTAAGGTAAATTATGGACCGTATATCGCAAAATTCATAAAATTTTTTCTGGTCATATGAAACTAAGTTGGAAGAAATTTTACCACAATAAATATATCTGCTACGATTTTAGGCGTATTTAATTAATTTACCAGAGTGGGCTTTATATTGGTCTTATAGAAAATTATGGACCGATCTTCACGAAGTTCTACAGTGTCTTCGCTAGTCCTATAAAACTATGACGTACCAAATTCTATTATGATAGCATTATAAATTATGGTTTTAGGCGTACTAAACTCTTTTCCGGGAGTAGGGTTTATATGGGGCCTAGGGTTAATTATGGAGCGATCTTTATGATTTCCAGTCGAATAAAACGAATTTGTGCAAAATCTTATATCATTCCGTGCATTATTCCACCATTTATGTTAGTTTTTTTAACAAAATTTTAAAGTTTTTTTAATTGTGATTCCACATTTTGATCATAGCTCTGATCCTACTTAATCGATTTTCAGGATTTCAATCCCAAACTGCTTACGATAACTACAAGCAATTTGACACCAAGTTTGTTCATTTATTTTGAGTTTTTCGAAAGTGAGCTTGTTTTCAACAGACGGACATGGCTAAATCGACTTAGAATTACTCAAGGAGTCAGAATATATCGAGCCCTAACCGCAAAAAGAACGTAAGCGCCAAAAATCAAATTTTACAGGAGAGAGTTTTGTTAATTTATTTCATATAAATTTTGTATGAAATTTGTCGCTTACGATAAAATTGTTCTTGCTCTAAAAACGTAACGGTGCGAAATGTGACCATGACATTTTAGAAGATGATGCAAGTGTTGCCAATAAAGTATTTGAAAATGATGTCGCTTACGTTAATTTCGCGGTTAGGGCTCGATATATACTTTATGGGGTCTTAGATATAAAATAAAAAAGTTTCACCCGGAATAACAAACTTAGTATATCCTCATTCACCACTAGCGGTGGTAGAGGGTATAAAAATGTAAAAGGGATTTCCTATTTATTTATAAGAACTGTTTTTGTAACAGGCTCATTGTTACCCGGTGGTGTGATACATTTCTTTGAGAGAATTTTAAAAATTGTTTCTTAAATTAGTTCTAGGAATTTTATTGGAACCAATTACTGGCTTTGTAGTAACTGACACTAAACACGTTCATTGAGAGTAGATGTGTGACTGGTCAAATAGTAGCTGTTAGGTGTCAATTAACCCCCTCCAATGACAACCCCATGCAAAAGTGATAGGCACCATTTATTTAAAGTGCTAGAACTAGGACCGGTCTCCACCACCAAGGAACCTATAACGGGACTAATTTAGTGTCAGTTCGCTTCCCTCTAGAAAAGCTACAGAGTACTGGTCTTCTTTTGTAAAATAAGATATGTTTAAATGTTTCCGAGTTCAGATCCATTAAAATTATATCACACCATAAGCTAAAACTGTCTAAACCATCTTGGAGTAAGAAGGACATAGTTGCTCTTTGTAGCTAAGAAAAAGCTTTACATTACCTGTGAATATAATAAATCACACTGTGCTAGTTGCAATATTAGACAAGCCGGGCACATGGCGTTTTAACATAGTTCAGGTACGCTGAAACCAATGGTGCTAACCGTTTTTTAGGTTAGCTCTTGTTTTCCAGATATACCGTTATTTCTAAAATGGAGAAGTTTGCACAACATATATTCGCGTAACTCAAAAACGGTTTAGTTTATTAAATTTACTAAAAACACCGAAATTCAGCAGTTTCCTTTAAGAAAAGTAAAACTTTTTTTTAATATGAGCAGGCGTTTTAGAAACATAATTTTTTTTTTTTTTTGGAAAAACAATAATTTTTTTATCAAAATTTCGAAATTTTGGTTTTTAAAAATTCGTAAAAAATTGGAATATGCAGCTAGGCTTCTAATTTTTCCAGACGTATAAAAAACGAAATTGCAAACAAAACAAGCCATAAATGATTAAAATCTGTTAGCAACTTTTGATTTTATTCACAAAAGTCGAAAAATTTGAATTAATTAAAGAATTTCATAAAACGCAATATTTGTATGGGAGCGCCCCTAAGAAGTGGTGATAAAGGGCAAGTATGTCTCGAGAAAATGTTAAGGACAAAAAAATAATTGAGGTCGGTCATAAATTAAGTCCCACTAAGGGCGACTTATGGGCATTTATGGGACTTTTTCTTTAATATATTTCTAGTCTGCATTGAACATGGGAGCCCCCTTAAGGAATGGAGATAGCGGGTAGGTATGTTAGAAATAAAGATTGAGACGAAAAATAAAGTGGGGTTGGTCATACATTTGACCCATCTAGGGGCATCTTATTCGCTGCAGGGGTCAAATTTAAGAATTTCATTAAACGGTAATGGTTGTAATTCTTAAATTTAGCCGATACAGCGCATAGGATGCTCCTAGATGGGTCAAATGTATGACCAACCCCACTTTATTTTTCATCTCAAACATTAATTTAGCTAATTTTTTTAGTAATTTTAATTAACTTAACCGTTTTTGAGTTACAAGAATATATGTTGTGCAACCTCCTCAATTTTTTAAATAACGGGATATCTCGAAAACAAGAGCTAACCTAAAAAAAACGGTTAGCACCATTGGATTCAGTGTACCCGAATTATGTTAAAACGCCAATTGCCCAGTTTGTCTAAAAAAAGTGTCAATTTCGAGCACAGTGTCATTAATGACTAATAGGAATAATACAGTAACTAATTGACTACCTTGAGGGGCTCCGGCTGGAATAGGTATAGCTTTGGAATTACAATTGAAAAGCAAAATGCACTAATATCTGCTCATGAGATATATGGACATTTATTTAAGAAGTATAGAAGAGAAGCCTACTTTGTACAACTTTAACATATGTAAGAAGGTCATGATTTACTTTATCGAATGTTTTACTAAAATCTGTTTATATGGCATCAGTTTGCATGCCAGAATATACCCATTTATAATACTACATTGATAAAGTATGTACCCTACATGATTATTAAACAATATCTTGGTATTTTTTTACAAATATTTATATACTTACACAGATAAATTCACAGTCAAAGCAGAATACAAAAAGAAATTAAGGAAAAATGTCACAAAACCGAATCGTAGAACCAAAAATTCGTCAATAAATAAAAAAATGTTCTCTAGAGGCTCTTTTTCGATGAATAACAAACAGCAGCGCACATCACATTCGACAAACGACTGCAGCAACATATTCAATTCAATCTATGACAGAAGTACTCCAATGGCAGGCAAAAATCTTAACAATGCTCAGCACGTACCTCAATGAGATTCATTGGCAGTATTGAACCTGTTAAAGCAACATTCGTAAGCTTTCAATATGCGCGGGGGCAATAGAAGGTGGAATATTTGAATGATTGGCAAAATTTGTTTGTAGAATGGGGGAGGAGATATGAAAAAAATCTACTTATATTGTTTGTTAGTTTGGGTGTGATTAGAAGGCGGCAAAAGTTGTGATGGTAGAAATTCGTTGATATTAAAACGATTTATGGGTACAAATAATACTTAAGTGCCTGTAGGCTTGAATGATATTCCTTGGAAAACTTTTTTCTAATACAAACATACTTACGTACGTCTTTTAAATGCACAAGAAGGGAATGGATGTCTTTTTGTGTAGTAATCGTTTTCATGGCACACACAAATCCGTAAATGAGCAAAAGTAAAATAAAGTTAAATAAAATAAAGTTTAATGCCATTAATAGTATTTAACCAAATCTACAATTGCTTGTTTTGTTCTGTTCTTTGCTCTTTTTAACATTTTGCGTGCGAGATTTGTAAGGATTTTTTTTTTTTTTTTATTGTGATTTGACTTTATCTCAAAGGGAAGTATACCCAAATGGTTGTTACTTATCTTTACACTAATGAAGGTAAACATTAATTATTTTAAGCATGTGTTTCAGTCAAAGATAAAAAGCTTAAGAAGAATTATATCTCAGAGCAAATAGCACACCCAAAGAAAAAAATGAGTTCGATATCTTTCTCTAGAGTAATTCATAGGCCGTTTACATTGTAATGAAATCTAGTAGATTTGATTTGAAATCTTCTAGTGCGTTTACATTGTACTTTTTCGACATAAGCGAGATTTTGTTTGCATAACAAAAGCAGATGTCTGAAAGTTTTTTGTGTAACACATACTAACAAATAAAGAAACAGGCATTTAACAATTTGCATTACATTTTATTAGACCCTTCAACGTAGGAAAAAATATTAGATACACGTGTTTCATTCCGTTTGTAATTTCTACAATATTGATGTTAGACCGTATAAAGTATATGTATATAGCTGGGTCTTTATAGAAAAAGGAGTTTATATCAAGATGTCCGCCTGTCCGTGTGTCCGTTGAAATGGATTTTCCGAAGATTACAGATATGATGGGGACCATTTTTATGTCACATATAGCCCGGAATTGTTTGCTTTTGAATTCAGCCTGATCGAAGCACAAATGTAGAAAAGAAGAGATATGAACAAAAAACCACGGCAAGAGCCAAAGTATCCAAATAAGGTACACGCCCCTTGTAAAGCAATACACACTATCGAACAAAATGTTAACAGAATTGGAGGTTTTTTAATATTTGCTCAAAATTTTTAATTTTATTCAACAGTTTTACCAAGCCGCTATTATTAATTTTGTTTTCTTTGTTACACCCTCCACCACCACAAGTGGCGAATGAGGCAGTGATGCCAATAGTAGGGAGTTTTCCCTTTTTGTAGCGACTTTTTCGGAAAATTTCAAGCGCAAAGGCTCAGTTAGTTTTTACTTTCTGTTTCTGTTCTGTTCCGTGCCGTTCTGTTACGAAATTGTAATAGTTACTTTTTCTGTAGCAACATATCAGCCATTTATGACAAATTTATTAGTTTTGCACCGTCCATTGTTTTATTTCAACAACTTTAATGCACATAAATTTGAAGAAATTAAATTTTATGAATTCTTAAAATCAAAAAACAGTTTATTTCAATATAAATATGTATTTTTTATTATTTATTTTGCTGTCACTTACAATTACTTAACAAGTTTTTGATTTTAACAAACTGAACCGCAACAGAACAGAAAAACTAATCAATTTCATAGGTTTTTTAATAACAAAAACAAATCAGCTGATTCGTAACAGAACAGAAAGTAAAGACTAACTGAGCCTTAAGGAAAAAAGGACAGATATTTTATTTAAAGGCAAATGTTGGGAATTTTCATAATATTACTAATTTTTAATATATTGTGCAAAAATACATAAATATTCTTATTAATTTCATTTAAAAATTTAAATTTCCATTCATAATAACATATAAGTATAAATATAGTATTTTTTTAACAGAACCCCTATACTATGAGTCCTACCAGCCTGACAATCTCTACACTCACAATATTATTACAGTAACGGACTGTAGTTTATTTAAGAAATATTCCGTTCAATCATTTTTAAATAAATAAACATTTAAAATTCCAAGCAAATTTATTTTTAACTGATTCTAACAGTTATTAAAAAAACTAAGTGCATATTAATACGGATTTTCAGTTGCAGTTAATATTGTCCGTTGATTGAGTTAAATTCTTCTTTATGTTAAAGTAAATAAAAATGTAATTTAAAGCAACGAAAAGTTCATTTAATTTTTACTGTCAAAAATTCAACCGCGAATTCCGTAAAAACAAATCAATATTCAGTTATCTTATATAAATTAACTGTCAAAAAATTAACTACATATTCCGTAAAAACAAATAAATATGGAGTTATTTTATAAAATTTTACTGTCAAAAATTCAACTTCATATTCAGTAAAAACAATTAAATATTCAGTTATTTTATATAATTTTACTACCAAAAATTAATTTTTACTTATCTATAAAAAATGAATTGCTTGTTTTGTGTAAGCAATTCCCATTTTCTATTTGTTAAAATAATTTAGTTAAATACATCAAATTTTAAAAGTAAAATAATTGCGAAGCCATATCGGTCATGCTGCTGGTGTCCAGGGTTGTCATATTTTTTTTCACCTTCATCGCCAAATAGTATACCGAAATTCGCCAAAAATCGCCAAAAATTTATTTTTTTAGATTTTTTGTAAAAAAAATCGCCAAAAATCGCCAAATAAAAGTTTTATATAAAAAGAGTATACAAGTGTATTTTACCTTTATTTCAATTTTCCATACTTATCCTTATTCTAGTAGTGCGTTTATATTATAGTAAAACATCGCCAAACGCTAAACATTTGTGATTCTGACTTGAATTATGTAATCTGTAAATCGTTAATCGCAATCGCAAGAAGTTTGGCGACTTGAAATTGCAAAAGTATGCTGAAGGGAACTAGAATTTTTGCAATCATAAGAAGGCTTATTATCTTAAAACCTAGAACTTGTGAGATCAGTTAATTGAATTTTGCCAAAACATTAATTTTATCAAGCATGAAAACTGAGTAGAGTTTGATGCAAAAAAGTGAGTTTTAATAAGCGTGATTTTTTATGTGAATATAAGCCAGAATATGGTAAAAATTTTGAATTTATTTGAAGCAAAGGATAAATATCTTAAAAGGTGTACTATATAATTAGATATTTGAAATTGAATTGGAATACTTAAAGTCTAAACAAAGTACATGAATTATTTTTAAAAATTACCTTCTAACCCAGATTCGTTTTCGATTCTATATAAAATCAGGGGTTTTCGAAAATTTCAAGTGAATATTTAATTTTTTTTTTTTTTTTTTTCAAAAGATTTTGTTATTCGTGCTTAATTCCCAGTTTTTATTATTGATAAAAACACTTGAAATTTATTGTTGATGGGATAAGCTATTCCTATGCGCATTTCACTGGTTGCTTAGGCCAGATCATCAGGAAACTTCATCCATAACGTTTTAGAAAAACTAAAGATATTAAACCAAATAAAACTGTTAAGCGTATAAGACTTATAGCAACAGTTCTACTTGTAATAATATCAAAGCTTAAACAAAACACATCAACAATAAACAGTGGGTTTATCTCATCTTACATTCCCCACTACAATTAGTTGAAATTCTCCCAACATTAATTGTAGTTGTAAGTAGGTTAAGAAAAACAAAATAAAAACAACAACAACAACTTTACAAAAGATGTTGACAATTAAGTGTTTTTTTAGGCCGTGCACTGCCTGTTTATTATCAAAAAGTAATTTCAATTTTTGGGAATACAAAATTTTAATTTCAAAAGATTTTGTTATTCGTGCTTAATTCCCAGTTTTTATTATTGATAAAAACACTTGTAATTTATTGTTGATGGGATAAGCTATTCCTATGCGCATTTCACTGGTTGCTTAGGCCAGATCATCAGGAAACTTCATCCATAACGTTTTAGAAAAACTAAAGATATTAAACCAAATAAAACTGTTAAGCGTATAAGACTTATTGCAACAGTTCTACTTGTAATAATATCAAAGCTTAAACAAAACACATCAACAATAAACAGTGGGTTTATCTCATCTTACATTCCCCACTACAATTAGTTGAAATTCTCCCAACATTAATTGTAGTTGTAAGTAGGTTAAGAAAAACAACCTTCTTACAAGAAAATATTTGATTTTATTTCGTGTAAAAGTACTCATTTTTTCGATTTGCGCTGCTATATAGAATCTGATATCAAATGCAACTTTTTTTTAAGAAATTTTCTGATTTTCTTTCGCTATAATTCGCATTATTGTTTATTTATTTTAAAAAACCCATTTCTTATTCAATCGAAAACTATTGCGTTTTTAAAATTTATTTTGCAAAATAAGTTTTTCGGTAAAGGTCCGATAATTGATAACTTCTGATCAAGAAAATGTGCGAAAATCTAAGAAAGCTTAAGCTTTATTCCAAATTTCTATGTCAACCATTCTTTAATATTATCAATTTATCATTTTAAACAATCGCATTCGTATTGCGATTTTAAAATTTGTTAAAAATTCAAAGAAAAAACTTAGCAAGTACTTATAAATTTGTTCATATAAATATGAAAAAAAGATAAAATGTGTTTTAGAAATCGCCAAATAATCGCCAACTTTTTTAAATTTCGCCAAAAAAATCGCCATGTCGCCAAACACAAAATTGCATCGCCAATAAGGTTTATAAATCGCCACGATTGGCGATAAATCGCCACATCTGACAGCCCTGCTGGTGTCTTATAATTGAGAGTTCTTCTGTAAACAACGTGGTCAGTACAACAAAAGTAAAACAAACGTGTATAAGTAAATAAAAATATTCTCCTCTCCCTCTCTCGCTTATAAGAAAAACAAGCGGACAGGTGTCTGTCTAGTATTTTTTAGAAATTCGGCTCTTTTGTGGAGTAAACGAAAATTTAATAAAATAACTGAATATTTAATCCTTTTTACTGAATATGGGGTCAATTTTTTGACAGTAAAATTTTAATAAATAACTGAATATTTAATCGTTTTTACTGAATATGGTGTTGAATTTTTGACAGTAAAATTTTACAAAATAACTGAATATTTATTTGATTTTACGGAATATGGTGTTGAATTTTTGACAGTAAAAATTAAATGAACTTTTTGTTAAAAATAAATGAAATATAGGTAGACCGGTTTTTAATTGAACTTTCATTTATTTTATATTACAATTTCAGTTTATTTTACGTACAGAATATTGTGAGTGTAACAATTGCCCTAACTATGCACCTGAATTTACCATAATTTATAATTGAGGGGCGATGAATATTCGAGATAGCATTTGCGAACTTTTTTTATATTTGCATTCGCACTAACATTCGTTAAAATGTATCAAATGAATGAAATTTCTACATAGAAATTATATTGTACCGAGAAAAAAAAATTCACACCTTCTAAACAAAGAGAAATAAAACAATACAGTACAAATACAATGGCGTCAATGCCATGGCGAAAATGGTTGAAAATGTTATAATGCTAGAATGAAAATCTTCATTCCAGTTAAATAACCTTCGAATAAATCTCGATCTTAATCTGGATTTAATCAGTCGTGCAAATCAGCAGTCAGATCCAGAGAGGAAGCAAAATGGCATGGAGTTCGTGTGTCAAAGTACTTTGACGGGAACAAACTCTTCACCAGCAACGTCTTCGTACTGAAGTTCTTGCTGCTCCCCGGGGGAGGAAAAGCTTCTGATCATTCGTTAAAAGTGTAAGGGATAATGCTAGTTCTTCAATACCAACTCTTTTAATGGATGGCCAAACATTTAAGGACCCGGTTGATACGGCTTATTTGCCGAATTGTTTGCTAATAATTTTCACCATTCAGCTAGCAATCAACCATTACCCGAACTCGAAACAGTATCCGTAACTTTGCCTAGAATATTATTTTCGGGCTCGAGCTGTTAAAAGAGTTCTTGCGGACCTCGACAAAAGAAAGTCTCTTGGGCCGGATGTCATACCTGCACTGGGCTTGAAGCTGTGCTCTTCATACCATGCCGCGGAATTTCCAGTCTGGTGGAAACGCCAATTCCTTAAAAAAAGAATGGCTAATAACCCTGAAATTTATCGCCCAATTGCACTTTGTTCGGCACTTTCCAAAGTTATGGAGAGTATGGTAAATTACCATCTTGTAAAATATTTAGAGTCAAACTACCTACTAAGCGACCGCCAGTATGGCTTTCGTAGAGGTCGCTCTACTGGAGATTACCTGGCTCTGTTATCGGAAAAATGGTGCCGTTCTATTCACCATTTTGGCGACAGTAAAGTAATTGCTTTAGATATTTTCAAGGCGTTCGACAGAGTCTGGCATGGTGCACTCTTATCAAAACATTTTGCATTTGGTGTCGATGATAATTTCTCTCGATTTATATCGAGTTTTTTAGAGATCGCACTATACGAGTTGTTATAGATGGGGTTTCGTCAAACGAGTTCAAGATTCATTCAGGGGCCCCGCAAGGCTCTGTTCTTTCTTCTACTCTATTTCTTAATTTTCTTAATGACCTCCTATGTCAAACTTCCAACCCTATCTACTCTTTTGCAGATGACAGCAACCTATGCCATTCGTACTCATTTTAATGCAGACCAAGCGTATCCGATGTCGGTGCAATGACGGTGTTATGATACAGAATATTAATGATACGCTTGGCCAAAACCTTGACATAGCCTTGGAATGGGGTCGTGCAAATAGAGTCGATTTTAATGCCCGAAAAACCCAATGTTGCGTGCTGACGCATAAACGCGCGACAGATCAAGGTGCATTATCTGTATATAAGGGTGGTATCATTGTTGAGGAATCAGAATCCGATGGACAGAACATATATTCAAGGTGTCGAAAGAAACATTCAAGTGCCTCGGTTTTTTAAGACGGTGTAGGATATACTTCACTCCATCTGATCTCCTTACTATTTATGCCACCTATATCCGACCGCGTATGAAATAAAACTCTCATGCAAATAATGTTGGTCCTAATGTTGGACTACCAAGGACTGGTCCGATGTAATGCAAGCATGGACCATGTCATTGTTAAACAGTGTTTGTAGTGAGACGACATGTCTTCGGTTTTTAACGACATGTTTTCGTTTTTAACGAAGTTAAAACTAATCCTCTTGTGTATACAATGGAGTAGTTTTAAGACTACTCCTTTGTACTCCAAAGCTGGGTTATATGGTCCTGCCTTAGGACATCGTAATGTTAAATAGACCATGTTTTTGCATACGTTTGGGTTACTTTTGGACTAGTTCTAGTCCCTTATGGGCTACACTTTACACGCGTGTTTGGACTAGTCCTATTATTTGCAGGGTACTCCCTCTATCCTCCTTCCCTTAACCTATTTTCCTAGTCCCAACACAATGCAATGCATTAGTAGGGGTCATCCTGTTAGTGCTGGTCCTAACAGAAAAAAATGGAAACATAGAAATTTGTATTTTTTTTCCATCAAAGTTGAGAAATATTGAAAAAATGGATAGTTTGTAAATATCGATTTACCTGGACAATCGCAAAGCAAACAGTACAATATTTTCCTTATTATTTTCTTAATTAATAAATCTATCAATAGATTAAAAAAGAATGACGATCCGTAACCTAGTTTTCGAGAAACTGTATCTGATCAATTACCTAAAAATGGTCTGTTTTTCAAAACACTGAAAATCAGTCGACTTTAAAGTGCAGTTTCTTCTGAACCAAAAATCTGATTGTAAAAAGAGTAGCATTAAAATGGTAAGACAATAATTCAAATTAGTTAGGGGCGCATACAATTTTTGATTTTTGCAACCTCACTTGTTCTATAGGCGCCACTGGGCGACGGTCAACCATAGAAATTTAATGAAGAGGCAGGCATTATTTTAAACATTTTCATTTCAAATTTTGCATAAGGGTGCACCGGTAAGCTAGTTGGTAGTGAGCTAGTCTATAAAAGCGGAGTTTGAGGGTTCGATTCCCCCAGACACTCTGCTCTATTTCACTAAAACGGGCTGAAGATCTACGTTACTATAGTTCGGTTAATTTTGTTAGAATAGAATTTCTAATTGTATTTGTAACTCTTATTAAATAAATAAAAAATTTTGCATAAAACATCTTGCCCTACTGATAAATGTCTACTGCATGTTACAGAATAACACGTTAAGGAACAGAAATTGAAGAAATGGAATATAGTTAGAAAAGATCACATTTTTTAATTAAAATTTTTTTTATATTGGTCGTTAGCTGTTCCTTGGAAATCCTTCTTCCTTGAACAGATAAAAATTTATAACAGTAAGAAAATAAAAAGAAATGCTACAAACTAATATCCTAATATCGAATTACAAATGGAAACGAAAGTTAATTTTTTATATTCCAACAAGGAATATAGATTTGATTTCATTTTCGTCTTTCGCTTTGAGGGTCATAATTTAATTAATTGGCTACGTTTTTTTTAATGGAAATCTATAAATTGTCCTTGCAATTAATTAACAGTGTACGAACGTGTCTAAGTAAAAGTTAAGGGAATGTTTAATGAACGAAAAGCTCACACTAGCACAGTACAACAGCAAACAAACATCAACAGTCAGTCCATCAAGTAAAAGTACAAGTTAAAAATATAAATCTCATCTACTTGACTCTATAATTTTATTAACAAAGTGGCGAAATTCTCCTCAAACTCAAACTAATGTTTCCTTGTCTTTTTTTGAAGTTTTAATTAATAATATTTCTATCTCATTGTTTTGCAATGACATCCATCATCTTTAACATTTTACTATTCTTCTTTAACTTCTACACTTACAGAATGGCAGAAAATTCACGAAATTCTAAATTATCTTCAAAAGATGACGAGTGTACATTTTCATGGAAACTATTTACGGGTTGGGATTTTATGATTGGTAAATTTAAATTGTGCTCAGCTTAAGAAAAAAAACCAAAAACTTTAACTATTTTTTTTCATCCCCACTTTTTTAACATGCCATCGTAACAGGTCATGCAGAAACTGCACATAATAGGATTGCATCCGTAGTAGTTGGTTTCAAAGAAGCTTTACTAGAAGAAGCCGAAAAGAAAAAGGATAAACGGAAGTAAGTTTCACTCTACTACCTTACTTTGTTGCCGCATTGCATTAATGGGAAATTCAATTTCCATTCGTTTCTTTTACAACTTCGCCTTACTTTACGTCGGATGATAATGGTACATTGTTGCCTGGTGGTTTCAGTTGGCGCATTATTTTACAACGTATTTTAGTGAATATTTTAGTGATGACATTGTTAGCAGCTTCCGGTTACACTGTAGTGGCGCTAGTTAATAAGTAAGTAAATGAGCCGAGAAGGGAATAGTTTTTCTTTTTGTATTATTATTAAAGTTATTTAAGGAGTTCAGATTTTAAATTTGCTTGTTAAACATTGAGAATTTTGAGACTTGGAGTTACCACTTGATTAAGTTATCTTTAGTACAGTTTCTTAATTTAAATTTTAGAAAAACAAAATATGCGAGAGCAATAGAAATTAATCGCAATTTAATTAATTTTAATAAAAAAAAAAACTTTTTGATTAAGGATTAACTTTTGCCTAGATATTACCATGTTGACTTTAACCCAAGCACTTCTGTAATATTAAAATATCTTAATATCGTCTATATCAAAAATTTTCATGTGGAGGGTCCAAAAAAAGTCCGCGAAAGAAATTGTTTTATTAAGAGTCTTAAATTTGTATAGATGTTAGACGTAAAAAGAATAGCTAAATGTAGTGGTTACGTTAATTTTGTCGGATATTTTTTCATACCTTAACTAGATTCATGGAATTGTTAAGAAATTTAAATTTCTTAGGGTTCTGGGAAATAGCGTTGGGTACCCCTTGTCTTAATCACGCGGTAACATCATACAAAATGCGCCTACCAACATCCCCATCTGCTGGCATTTCATATCGCTAATGCCAGTTACTGATAATCTAGACTCATGTAGTATAATTTGTTCAGCTCTTTCTGATAACAACAGCACAAACAGACCTCTCTAAGAAAGTCGAACTCCACTGAAAGCAGTCAAAACCACGAAGCCCTAGTCCCCAGTTGCCGTATTATCAAATTGGTCTGTGATAAACCGAAAACTTTTGGGAATCTGCAAATTTTTTTATCATCGGAAAAGCATAAAATAAAGGTTACATCTATACCACCCTGGAAGGCAACGCCAATAGATATGTGCAGTCTCAGGGCATATACACACTCCATGTTAATCGTGATTCTTCTTAGGCCGGATTTCATAAAGCTTAATTTTTGTAGCCAAAAGTTGTAGAAAGGCATGAGGAGAATATGTTAGTTGAACATTTTTCTTCTTAAATTATTAGATCTGAGGAGCTGGCTCGTCAAGATAACTGGATTAGTCGCAATGCTGTGAACGTTACCATGACCTTACTTTCATTCTTTCTACCGAATGATTTTTGAAGCTTTGGGGCTTTTTGAAAATTGGCATCCTCGCCAACAACTGAGGCTTCAATTGGCCAGGTAAACTAAGGGCAATTCCTTACCTGTTCAAACTTAATTTTTTTCCTTTACTTACAGAATCATGATTTTAAATTTATTGAATTTATATTCGCTGATGTTCTCATTCATCTACAAAATCAATAGCAAAGAAAAACCTTTAAGTGACCTAAAAATAAAAAATGACACAGCAGCCATGCAATTGGCTCAATTAACTGAATTTTGGCAGGCATTTACAGCAATGACCACAACGGCGCCCAATGAAATTTCATACTCAACAGAGGATTTTTCAACAACAACACCAACAATAACGGCAACAGATACAATTACCGATGCAGTGATAACAACAACAGCGGCGGCCATAGTGAAAGTCAGATGTTACAATATCACTGTAAAATGCTCAAAACCCTGGAGAGTAACAACGAATTTTCCCTCGGCCACAACAGTAGCAGCAACGACAACTTTGTTGTTATTGAATTTAACAACAACCATGATACCGACCACATTGACCGCACCTACGACGACGACCACAGAGCAAGCGACAACAACAACATGGACACCGTTACCGACCACAACTGAATTAACAACACCGCCGACCACAGAGTATACTACAATGCCCACGACTACCACTACCTTTCTACCCACTACAACAGATACAAGTTATGATTATGAGGATACATCTACCTCAACCACCGAGGAAGATGATGATGATCTATTCAGTTCTTCTCCCTCGTCTCTACTGAGTTCTACTACAACTGAAAATCCCGGAAACGATTCCCAATTTGTATACTACGATTACTTTGCCGGCTTCGATATAAACGATCCAATCCTGGCAGATTTCAACGAAGTTGATGAACTGAACAGTCGCATCAAAAGAGATTTAAAGTACCAAGCTACAACTGCAAATTTAGAATCATCCATCGAAAATGATGTTTACAAGAACTCTAGGGAATCTAGAAAGGAAAAACTTAAAACTAAGGAACGTAAACATGATGCTAGTAATGCTAAGAAAAGAAAAAGGGAACAAGTAGGAAACAAGGGTCCCGATCCACGTTCTCTACAACTTCTACGAACGTCTAAATATAGTAGAAGAGACCGCTATGCCACCTCCACTACATTACAACCGTATACCATTACCACTACCAGCACCACCACCTTACCAGTCAATACTATATCTGCCACCACTGATGATGCAACTAACTCATACACTACCAACTATCATTCATCGCTGCCGACAACTCAAATCGAAACGGACACAGCAACTGCAGGCAAAGCGTTATTGTGGGAACGCAATGAACTTTTACAAAAAGTTGCCGAATACTTTACTACCTCAACACAAAAACCCGCTGATGAAGATACAACCACAATGACGTTTACACCAACTCCACCACCAACAACAATAATACTGACAAACCAACAGAAGGACCAACTAATGGAAAATAATTTAAGTGTTGATGATGGAATGTCCGATATAAACACTACACCATTTTACATTGCAAATCAGGACATAGGCCAGACATCATTCTATGAATGGAGTGAAATTGATGACGGCAATTTCGAAACATGCATACGCACCGTCTGTGATGATGACTTTACAACATTCTCGTCATCGACGGATTTGGACGCCACAACAATGGCAACCTTAACAACTGCAGAGTTGACTATTTTTCAGCAGTATGCTAAGAATTTGAGCAATATAAAGAAGACCTTCAAGGAGATTGAACACAATTTAACTACTATGTGTTGGGAGACATCACTGGGCCAGGAATTGTCTAAGGTTATTGTGTTTGATGGGGTGAGTAGAATTTTATAAAAAAAAAGAACAAAATAAAAGTCTAAAAAATCTACAGATATTTTGGTAATATATCGGTAATTAAAAATGTTTTGTTTAGCAAAAACAGCAGCTGCTTAGGTTTTTTTTTTTTTGGAAACGATGACAATTTCTGTCGTTTGTATTGTTTGTGATCTGTGTTACCCTGCAGCCACACGTTCAAGTTTGTCTTGAGTCTTTTACACATGTACACTGTTTCTCAAAATTTACATAAGTTAAAAGCTGCGAAGTAGGCTGCACTCAATTTTTAAGCAATTTACTTTCAAGATGTCATCAAGAAGACAATTTATAAAGACAAACTTGTAATCAGCTGTTAAATTGAACGTAAAATTGCCAAACAAATGGAAATGTAAAATTGAAAGCAATCTCGCGGTCAATTTAAGAAGTGTGAGTGTATTAGCAAAAAAAGAGAGAGTGTATTGCAAATTGAAATGAATTGAAAGGCAAAACCAGTGCTTAAAAAACTGCAGTCAAAATAGAAAAACTGTAATTTCTTTTACTTTTTCATTTGTCGTTGGCCAAAAAAAAAACGGTTTCTTTTGCTTCTGATTCCTTAAATGTAAGCATTCGATGTCGAACCAACTCAAGAAGCGAAAAGTTGTACACACATTTTCGTTTTTAGTTCGACAGTTTTTGGTTTTGACTGCAGTTTTTCAAACCCTGGGCAAAACGTGATCGCCTCCAAGTTACGCATTAGAGTCCAACAGTTGTCACTCGTAACGCCCTCGTCAAAAAATCCTTGATATCGTCTTTTGATTTTCGCCAAATATTGGTGAAGTCGCTGCTCTTGCTCGTATCGCCTAAGTTTTTAGAAAAAAAAATCGAGATGAGAATGTAAAAAATGTTTTCGGGCTCTTACAAAATTTTGCAAAAAACTGTCGATTATTTGCTTTAAATCCGGGGATTTTCGATTAACGAAAAAGTTGTGAATAAATCTTGAAACGCTTCTTTATTGGGCTTTAAGGACTTTATAAAATGTCCGTTGGCTTTTAATTTTCGAATATCAGGTCCGACAAATATTCCCTCTTTGATTTTGGCCCAAGACAATTTGAGAAAGAACTTGGTCATATACATAGTTAAAAGCCAGTTCTTTAGGGTTGAGCGATTGCAAAAAATTCGCATTCAATGAACGACATCAAATACACTCATTTGTGTTCATGCAATCAAACCTTCTCAGCCACACACATTGGTGTTGTTTTAAAATTCATTCAAGTACTGCACAGCGTGTTGGCTTTGCCATTCAAACCATGTTTAGCTTCGTTCGTCAATTATTGCTTTGGTAAAAAACACATACAAAGAAAAATACACAAAAATCATTGCTCTGATGCCTATTCAGCAGTTTATATGTATGTAGTACGTATTAAAGTTTTTTCATATGCTGGATTCGAAAGAAAAAAATTTAAATGAAACTAAACGCACATAGGAACAAACAATTTCCATAGAAACAAGAAGACTGTTTTTATTTTTTATCATTTCTTAAAAAGTATTGTTGCTTGTTACACTTTAAAAAAAATGCCCTGCAAATAATAAGACTAGTCCAAACACGCGTGTAAAATGTAGCCCACAAGGAACTAGGACTAGTCCAAAAGTAACCCAAACGTATGGAAAAAACATGGTCTATTTAACATTACGATGTCATAGGGCAGGACCATATAGCCCAGCTTTGGATTTCAAAGGAGTATTATTAAAACTACTCCATGGTATACTCAAGAGGATTAGTTTTAAAGTCGTTTAAAAACGAACACATTTCGTTAAAAAACGAAGACATATCGTCTCACTACAAACACTTTTTAACAATGACATGGTCCATGCTTGCATTACATCGGACTAGTCCAATGAGTAGTCCATTTGATCAAAATCAGGTGGTCCAATATTATTTGCAGGGTAAACACAAAAACAAATTGGACAATACAACTAGTTTATTTGAACTTATGCCTACAACAATCATACCAACTAAGCGACTCGTACTCATACCAATTTACAATCGTCTTTGTCTAATCGAGTGGGCAATGACTACTTGAATGCAAAAGCATAAAAATGTCTGTTATTTGACTTTGTGCAATTGTGTTACTGCGTGCGCAACAATAAATGCAAACAAAGCACTTTCAATAAAAAACTTACACATGCACAAATCAAATGTGTACAAAAAGATGACAAAATTACCAACTTTGAACTTTGTTTTGCAGGCATAGAGTTAATGTAAATTATATCGTATGAATAAATCAAAAAAAATAATGATTTTTGCAGTTCTATGATATGGAGAGATGGCAGGAAAATGTTCTGTGGGTTCGCAAGTGATGTTTGTTTTCCTAGTTCATAGATAGTACGACTTTGTCCATATTTTTTCACATAATGTTGGTCATTGCACGGCTATCCCACAGACAAAAAAAAAGTTGGAAAAACCAAATTGCATCCTCAATAAAAGACCAATGACTGGATGGAGGAGTATGTTAATAATTTATTCTTTAAAATTTAATTAAAATGTTTCTTTTAAACATTTAAATCGCTCCATATTTTCCATTGAAGCTTGTTGCATTTGATTTTGGTCCAAATTTTATATAATTTATCATAGCATTCCCTCGTTTGTTCTGCATTAGCAACCAGAATAGATGGTTTAATATTTCCATTGTGTATCAGACCAGTCTTTAGAGTCTATTTTGAACCATCTAAAAAATACCATTAATTTACATCGTACGGTGTATTTATCGCATCAAAAAATAACATTAAGATTTCGCACACCTTAACACGAAATTTTCTTTTTTTTCAGGTTTATATGCTTAAACTGTGCACAATACTAAAAAACAGTTGTCTTTCTTTATGATTCCATAGGTATAAATCTGGAATTCATAAAAGTGACTTATTTTTAGTTGTGTCTTAAAAAATATATAATGGTAGTATATCCCTACTGTTAAGTGATAAATACACTTAATTCGTATTGTGGCACATTTGAAAAAATTAATTTTTGTTAGAGTTAATATTCATTAGACTTGTGTCAGTTTAGAATTTGACAAAAGTGTCAAAACTTGAAAAGAATTCAGTAAAAGTGACATAACTTAATATATTCGGTAACTTGTGCAAAGAATACATCATCAATGTGCGTTAATATTAAAAAAAATAAAACTTTTTAGATCATTATCTGTATGGATTTTCTACTAAATGGTCCAAAAATAGGTTTTCAACTTTTTTTTTTAATTCAAAAACAGTTTTTTCAATTTCTGAAAAATTAAGTTTTTTGAGTTGAGTCACTTGTGTTATTAGGTGGGAAATTTTGGGAATTTATTTTTAAATCTTCCGACTTAAATTTCAAAGGCCAAAAATGGCTTCTGTCAAGCATCAAATATACAAAAAAAAAGTTATTTTTTCGTGCTTTGATCCAGATCTAGACTTTTAATTATACCAAATCTGCCCAACTATAAATCATATTTCGAACCAGCGAGTCAATATTTTTGGATATTTTCATATTACTGAAATAACCTGGCGTTAATTGAGGCATATATTATTATCTATGTCATAATGATTTGATTTGATTTGATTTGGACGAGCTATTTTGCTTTTTCCCATGGTTGGCATTCTACGGTGAATTGTATGTTTGGTTCATAAAAACATAAAATGAAAATTAACTCTCCCAAAAAAAAATATATAACAATTATTTCTGCAAAAAAAATAATAAACAGAAAATAACAATTATTTCTGCCAAAAAAAAAAAAAAAAATAAAAATCGGCATATAAGAATGTTATCAGTGTTCGAAAATAAACAGTACATTATTAAGCGTTCCGCTCACACACCCAAGAACGATATCTATTTTTTTAGTGTCTGTCTAGAAGAATACAACCCTTAATACCGTTCGTAACTATTTTCAAGAAAAAGCCGAACATTATATATTGTTCTGTTCTTCGTTAAAAAACAGAACAATTGAAGTAATACTTCGTTAAGAACAATTGAAGTGATACTGTAGACAAACATTATATTTTAATGTTCTATAATGTTTCTTTTTTTACATTGATAAAGAAATGAACAAACAAAATTTAGCAACGACCGCACCACGAACAGCTTGTGTGTGAATTGTGTATGTGTTTTGTTTAAGTAAAATTATTTTACTGGCTTTTTGCTTTTTTTTCGTATGTGTATTTTGTTTTTGTAAAAAATTTTTGGTTTTTTTTACCAGCCAAAAGAGTCGAACATTAATGAGCCGAACCGAACACTATGAAGTTTGTGGATGTAAAAAAAACGAACGGAATTAAATGTTCTCATCTTTTGCTGAGTTTGATAAAAACAGTATTATTTTTGTGTTCGAAAGAAGACTAGCAGGAAAACGTTATTTTTTTAATGATTTTCTTAACAAACACTATTAGCGTTTGTGTTTTTTTTACAAATCTACCGAACCGAACACTAAGGAGCGATATTTAGTGTTTATTTTCGAACACTGGTTATAATTGTTACGGTTCCTGCACATTAACCATTTTAATATCTCAGATACAAACCTAAACCAAATTGCTGTCGCTTTTATAACACATCCCAATAAAAAATTGTGCTTCAAGCGAAGCAGGTTTGTAAGGAAGAAATGTGAGAGTTTCGCTTACGGAGGGCATGAATTTTATATGGTGAGTTTCCACTTTGAAGCAATACATTTTTGACACAAACAGCGCTTTATTCAACGCATATAAAAACTTGTGAGTGTAGCTATTAGATTTACCCACTAAATGTTTTTTGCAGTTATTTTGCAGTATTCTCCCTTACAAGCCTGCTTCGTAGTAAGGGAATGCCGTAGCACTTGAAATGTTATATTTTTTTATAAAACTTGTTAAGAGTTCGTTCGCTTACTTTACTGCATCTCTGTATGTCTTATTGCGTAGCGCATAATTGTGCGCTTATTATTTTAAATGTACCATTATTAGTGCTTCGCAAAATTATAAAATTTTTTATTGGGACAAATTAAAGTATTCAGATTACTGATTTTGTACAAGTACCTTTTTATCAACTGCAATCATCTTTTTACACCACAGTGATATAGGGTGTCTTCTGATCGCACTGAACCGACTATAACTTCATTCTTACTTGTTTTTGTATGCCTAAAATCTAATTTGTCAATTTTGTTACTGATATCCAGAAAATCCTTAAAAATTCTACAGCACTCCTTCTCATTACAACTAACAAATTATGAGATATATGTACATAAATATTTATAGACAGAAGTATTTTTCAGTCTGTCCGTCTGTTTCGATTTTGTAGACGTTGTTGTAAAACAAGCTGTCACAAAATTGAACAAACAAATCGTTAAAAGTTTCATCATTTTTTTCAGACTCTGCCAATTATTTCGCAGCAGCCAGAAAACGTATTTATCCTTTGAATTATAAGACTTGTAAATCGTGATGTTTATCTGTTTAAATTTTCTTCCTAAGAATATGCTTTAAAAATACGATAAGAAACAACGCCAACAAGCACGCAATATGAGCAAAGGAAATAAAAATGAGGGTTACTTTATCTCAATGAAAATGTTGTTAAACATTCGCAACAACAGCGGCAAACATCAGCAACAACAACAATAGCGATACAAAATGATATTTATTTTTTTTTTTTTTCAATATTTTAAGAGTTTCTTAACATTGATAAACTGTTGAAAAAGTTTGTTGCTTGAATGAATAAAAAAAATCATTTATATTTTACGCATAATTTGGTAATTTGTGGTTTTAGAAAAAAAAATGTAAACATATTTACAGTAGTAATCCGGTTTAACGAACATTAGTTTAAGCGTACATCGCATTTGACGAAACTTATACAGCGATCAAAAAATATATTTAGTATTCAGTTTACGGAACCAACGAAATTTTAAACATATATTTTAAAGAAAATGATATTATACATGCTCATATCGACAGGTCGAATCCAAAACATGATACGTTGAGAAAGTAAGTTTTGCAGGATAAGCTCTTTAAGTTTAAGAGCGATACAACATTCAGTTACATGCTAAGTACTTTTTTGTGCATAAAGCCTAGTACTCTGTTCAAATTTGTGAAAAATCTTGATCAACATTGATTATTTTACACGAAAATTTTGACATGTATCAATGTTACCTATCTTGCGAGTTTGTACGATTCGACGTTTTTATTCCTGCAAAGTCATTGTTTTGCGTATATAAACAAACCCCACAAAATTTAATAAAATAGAAAGTAGAAAAAAACTGCTACCGGCTGTGTTGCTTTAATTTTTTATTTCTTATTTAACAATCAGTTCATACTTTTTTTTAAATTCCACGTGAAATAAGTGCAGCTTTCATTGTTTCGCAGTTGTGAAAAAATGTTGCCAGAAACATTTCGGAACTTTTTCACAAAATGAACAGAGTACAACTCTATCAACATTATTTCATAGATATTTCGCACTAGTTTTTTTCATATGAGTTTTGACAGCATTTCACGAGAAATGTTGAACAGAGTATTAGGCTTAACACCAACATTTTTCTGAAAAAAAATAATCTCAACAATACCAAATTTAAAAACGTAAGAAAATTTAAAACATGCTAAGTCGATATAGCATGATTTGGAATTAAGTTTTCAATATGATACATGACGATTTAAGCAGGAAATAATCGTTTAAGAGAAGACGATGATGAAAAAGAAAATCAAGATGATCTGAAACTTGATGATGCTAAAATTAAGGAGCCAAAAATAAAACACGAGGATGCTGTTAATACTTGCAACATTTTCTATAAATGAGCTTAACAAAACAATATTAATTCTACTAAATTCGTGGTTTGAAGAGATCTTCAAAAATATGATATTAAAATAACTTTCTGGGCCCAAGAAACAGACTTTTCTCGATAATTTGTATACCCTTCACCACAAGTGAAACCAATATTGATGTTAGACCCTATAAAGTATATATATATATATTCTGGGTCCTTATAATAAGCGAAGTTGATTTAACGATGTCCTTCTGTCCGTTTGACCGTTGAAAGGGGTTTTTCGAAGACCACAGATATGATTGGGGCTAGGTTGCTATACATTTATCTCACATATAGTCCGGAATTGTTTGCTATTGAAATTCAGCCAGATCGGTCCATAAATGGCTGAGATATAAGCAAAAAACCACGTTTGTTTAGACTTTTTTGGATTTTGTAACACATAACAAATACGTACATGTTAAGCACAGCTGGTTTAACAATGTCCGTCTGTCTGTCTGTCGGTCTGTTTTTTTTCGTTTTTTTAACAAACTCTCAATACACCTGGTTATTATATTGAAAGTTAATTACACCATCTTAGAGGTTCGTTAAATCGCATTTCTACTGTACTTTGTTTTTTATCAGAATTTTAAATGTGTAGACAGCATGGAAATAAAATTAAAATCATAATGTTTTTTTTTTTTTTTAGTCTATCAAGAGCAGTGTAAAATATATTAGGAAATAATTTGTAAATCCATTATATATTATTCACAAAAATTTATACCTAAAATTTTGACTTAAATTCAAGCGAACTTTCAAAACAGTTGCTAAGTAAAAATTCGAAAGCTCTTTTAATTTGAGACAATGTTACTTGAGTTTTTTTTAAAATTCAAAACTAAAAAATATATTTTTTTTGTAGTGTCTTCTATTTATGATTTATACGTATTAACACTTTAATAAATGGTAATAAAGTAAAGCACATCTTAATTAAATTTAGCTATTTGGATAAGAAATATCTTTTTGGTATTCACAAATGTTAATTTGATTAAGTCTTAAGGGGGAAAACCTATTGACTTGGCTTCTTAAAAGCATTTGTTTAGCATATCCGTTGCTTTCACACACTTTGCATGAATATTGCTGACTTAAATTTATCATGCTAGTAGTTCCACTTAATTTTCTTTGTATACTTTACTTTCTGCAATTTTCAACTATACGTTTGAGCACACAGGATTTATTTCATATTCACAGCACGTTGTGAAACCATGCAATGTGGTACGTAGGTAGGAACACACTCTCTGAGGAATTTAAAGCCACATTCTCCGCATGAACCACAAAAATTGTTATAAATAGAAGAAGGAATAAAAATCACATTATTTTACTTTATTATATGAGCTTAGTCGACTTTTGGATAACCTAGAGGAATATAAGGCTCATTAACTTCAATAGTATCATAAGTCAAAAATTACTATTTCGAGCACTTAGAATAAAAAGGTTTCATGTAACTTTATATTGGTATCGAGAAAAACGTGATCAAAGTTTTGAATGGTAAAAATTTTGCTACATTTGCACTTTTAATAATTTGTTTTCCTTTAGATACTAAACAATTTACTTATGTTAAATTTCATGTAAAATTTGCGTTTATTAGCAATTTTAAACGTTAAAAATGATTCTTACTAGCCCTTTAAAAAAAAGGTTTCAAACGCACCTAAAACCTTATTAAGACTTTTTGTCGGCGGTGCGCAAAATGACCCCAGGAACTATGGCCCCAAAAGGAAAGAGAAGAACGGCCTCAAAATTTCACATAAGACACAACAACACGCAATTTTGGGGCAATTCTTTTGTTTTTTTTTTTGGGGGTTATTTTTCATTTTTTCGTTAGGGTGTTTTTGCATTTTAAGTGGAATGAAAAATGACCCCAATATTAAGGAATGAAAAATGGCCGCAAATAAAATCACAATTTTTACTTAGGGGCTATTTTTCGTTTACTAATAAAAAATGCAAATTTGAAACTGAAAAATTCCCCAAACATTTTTACACAAATTATATAAAATTTTATGTAGTGAAGCTGTAGTGAGCGAAGCCAGTGTTTGTTATACCACAGAGAAGAAAATCCTTGCGCCCGGCCGAAGGCTGGCTATAACGTGAAGCTTCAGTAAGCAAGGCCAGTATTTGTTATACCATAGAGGAAAAAATCCTTGCGCATGGCCGAAAGTCCAACCATGCTATCGGATTTTGAAATCGGGATTCTAAATTTGGGATTTTAAGATTAGGGCATATGAACTCAACCAAACATTTTTAAAATAACTTTCTTTGTGTTCTTTTTTGGGCTTCGAATTCATTTTAAATTTTAAGGAAATATTTCATAATGAAGAATTACCCCAAATTAAGGGTCATATTTCATTTTATTTTTAGGGCTATTTTTAATTTTTTTGGGGTAATTTTTCATTAAAAAACTGTGGTCATATTGCATTATGAATAATAGCCTCAAATTTTGGGTCAATTTTATTTATTTTCTGGGGTCATATTTCCTGGGGCCATATATCGCAGCGCCATTTTTGTCCTTAATAGTTTGAATCTCAGACAACATTCATAAGTAAAATAAACATCTTTAAAATTCATGGCCAAAAGAAAATAAGGAAACGTATTAAAACAATCGTCAAAAATCAAATAAATTTATTTGACATTGCATGGGTAAATAATGACAATTCTCCTTAATGAAACTACTTTGTACTTCTTCTATCATAGCTTAAAGTTCGTTTCAAAATAGTGAGCTGGAACTAAAAATTTGAGAGCACTAGCATAAAAGAAACGTTCGAAAAATATATTAAAAAAATATAAAATAAAGCAATGTTTTAATTTTATCGGATTTATAAAAACGTGCGCAAGGCCTATCCAATAGGTCTGCTTACTTCTATAACAATACAAAAAACAACAGGCATTTTGTTTGTGTAAAATTACTCGCTGCTGTCAAAATCTTACTACTACGTAGGCGAAACAAAAGGAAAAATGTGTTTTGTGTGCATGTATGTGTGGCAAAAAACCAAAAACGTAAGCAAAAATATACATGTATAAGGAAAATGTAAACAACTCTTGACACCGTTGAGGAATAAACCAAATAAACATCTGGCTTCTTCTTTCAGTCGATACTAAACGAATCGTGCCTAGAAAACTCAAATAAATTCTTTACAACTCTGAAAAAATAATTTTGATTCGTTCAGTATCGACTGAAAGAATTAAAAACAAGTAAGAGTGTTATATTCGGCTGTTCCGAATCTTTGATACCCTCCACCGACAGTTCCAATATTTCGGGAGTGATATCTATATAATGTCTATTTATTGTTATTTTATCTTTATAAAAACAGACATCAGCATCAAAATTGGTTGCGGCTTAGACCTATATTAAACTATTGACCGACAATCTTGGTCTTGGGTAAATTATGGACCGATCTTCACGAAATTTCACAGTATCATTTATAGTCCTATGAAACTGTGACGTGCTAAATTTTGTTATGATAGCATTGTTAATTATGATTTTAGGCGTACTAAACTGTTTTCCGGGAGTAGGGTTTCTATGGGGCCTAGGATAAATTATGGACCGATCTTCACGAAATTTCACAGTAAAGTTTATAGTCCTTAAAACCTGTGACGTGCCAAATTTTGTTATGATAGCATTAATAATTACGGTTTTAAGCGTACTAAATTGTTTTCCGGGAGTAAGGTTTACATGGGGCCTAGAGAATTATGGACCGATCTTCATGAAATTTCACAGTGTCATATCTAGTCTTTAGAAACTGTGACGTGCCAGTCGAATACAACAAATTTTTGCAAAATCTTATATAATTCCGTGCATTGTTCCATCATTTATGTTAGTTCTTGTAACAAAATTATCAGTTTTTAAAAGGTTGTGGTTCCACATTTTGATTCATAGCTCTGGTCCTACTGCTTAGGATAACAACAAGCAATTTGACACCCAGTTTGGTCATTTCTTTTGAGTTTTTCGAAAGTGAGCGTGTTTTCAACAGACGGACATGTCTAAATCGACTTAGAATTACTCAAAGAGCCAGAATATATATATACTTCATGGGGTCTAAGATGAATAATAAAAAAGTTTCACACGGAATGACAAACTTATTATACCCTCTTCACAACTTATTGTTTTGGAGGGTATAATAAAATTGCTTTTGAATCGAAAAAGTATTCGATTACGACTGGCAGAATTAGCTCCCAGGTTAAATAATAGACCGATTTGATTCATTTCATTAAACCACAGTATTCAAGAACAAATTTTGGAAAGTGTACCCAATTTGGAACCCATTGGTAATCATGCCAAAACAAATTTATGTTATGATGTTAAAGGCCCAACCATAAAATGCACAAGCTGGCTTAAGGTACTGTCAAAAAATAACGAAAGACCCGTCAAATGCGTTTAAAATAAATCAAAAAAACATTTGATTCCGTACGGAATGTGCGATCAGTTTCGCACTTGGCTTAAGCAAATGACCCTTTAATAAAACTTAACAAACAGTTCAGTATGGTTTGACACATATGATTTACATTTATTCGCACAGTTGCTTAAGCCAGCTAATGCACATTATGGTTGGGCCTTAAGATTTATGTAAAAGTTGCTGGTGCCTACCATTATTTAAATATCTTCATCTATTTAAATATTCATAATAACAGTGTTCGAAAATAAACAGAACATCATTTAGCGTTTGGCTCACGATAACAACCCTTAATACCGTTCGTAACTATTTTCAAGAAAGAGCCTAATAGTATGTTTACATCTTAAACGCGTTTAAGCAGTTCGAACGTGATTAAACTCTAATCACTTCAAAATCGAGATGATTACCCATACATTGAAGTGATTTCTTAATCACTTCAAATTGACATGATTACAACTAAATCACTTCATAAATCACATAGAATCCACTGAACATACCTCAAATGTAGAATCGCCAACATGATCGTGTACAACCGGCCAAGATTTATGCTTAATGTTTTTATTTTTTTCCTTAAATAATTCATAAATTTTCACAATTTCATCATTTAAATGATTCAAATAATCTTCTTATAACTTTATAAAAGTGTTTTTATCCATTTTTAATGCTTTAAAGAAATATAAATTTGTTTGTTGTTTTTTTGTGTGTTTGTTGTGTTTTTTTCTTTTCTTAATCATCTGTCATCTTAATCATCTCAAATGTAATGTGAACGGCTTTGATTAGCTAAATCAACATTTTCCTTAAACGCGTTTAAAAACCTAAGTGTGAACTTAGCATAACATTATATAGTGTTCTGTTCTTCGTTAAAAAACAGAACAATTGTAGTGATACTGTAGACAAACATTATATTTTAATGTTCTATGATGTTTCTTTTTTTACATTGATAAAAAAATTAACAAACAAAACATTTTAGCAACCACAGTACCACGAACAGCTTGTGTGTGTATTTCGTTTATGTTTTGTTTGTTTCAAATTATTTTGATGGCTTTTTGTTTTTTTTTTTCGTAGATGTATTTTGTTTTTGGAAAAAATGTTTGATTTTATTACCAGCCAAAAGGAACGAACATAAATGAGCAATGAAGTTTGTATTTTTTTTTTTTAACCGAACGGAATAAAATGTTCTCATCGTTTGTTGAGTTAAATAAAAAACAGTATTATTTTTGTGTTCGAAAGTTTTAATGATTTTCTACACAAACGTTATTAGCGTTGATCTTTTCCACATATCTACCGAACCGAACACTAAGGAGCGATGTTTAGTGTTTATTTTCGAACACTGCATAAGAACTCTCCATGATGATCGCACATTAAAATAAATATTAGAAGTTAACTTAATTATTATAACACTTACATTTCTTTAGAGAATAACTTTTATTTTTGGTCGAAAAAATAAAAATCAAAAAATAACTTTTATTTTTGCTCAAAAAAATAATAAACAAAATTTTAAAAAGCAATATATTTTGTCTTATGGCCAATTTTCAGGATTGATATTAAAACACATTTATGTTTAAAATCGTTTTAAATACAAAATTCTCCTCTTCTATAACTTAAATCAAACTTAATTCACCGATGTGGTACACATAATTTCAACTTAAGTTTCTACTGTAATATTTTAGCAAGGTGGCCTCAATATCACGACAATACAACAACAAGAGGCAAAGCAATAACAATCAGCTGTTTTTTGAGATCACCTTGTAAATAAATATACTTTCTTATGATATTTTTTTGTATTGAGTAGTGCTACCATACTTTTATCTTATTTAAATAAGACTTTTAAAATAAAACTCAAAAAATCAATCTGTATTTAAATACGATTTAAGTTTTTATGAAAATTAACTTAATTTAGATTTAATTACTATTCTGAAAATTGGGCATTAGACTTATGCATGAGGTGTTACTAAATCTCTTTTACGACTTTTTCTTCTTATGCTCTTTTATTTTAAAATTTAAAAATAACTGTTACTTTCGGTCCCTGAGAAATATGGTAGTACACTATTAACTGCATGAAACATGATACACAAATTATAAAAGTCGACTTTCTAGCGTCCTCTAAATAAAGTCCGATTGCTCTAATTTTTGGTATACACACTTCTTTTCATAAATATAACAGTGGCGGCCTTGTGAAGTCAAAAAAAATTATAATCTTTAAATTAAATATATTCTTGAGCTAGTCTAATAAAAACCCTTTCCACCTGTTAGTTAGTGGGTTAGTGTATTAAGATACTTTTCTTTATACGATTTTTCAATACGGCACGTCTCTCCGTTATCCGATTAATCTATTATCTTACATTACAACAAAATTTATGGAATTATTCATGATATCAGATTTAATAAACACTCACAGTTTTTTACTGGTTGTCTGTTGTTCCTAAAAATTTGTTTCGAATCCCTCAATGAACTAGAACTGCTTACACATTGTTTCGAATGTATAATGAATAAAATATTCATAAACGTAAACAGGATTTTGCATAAAACTCAAAAAGTTATGGATTTTTTGTAATTTTAACATAAAAAAATCCTTTTTAACTGTTTTTTATATACATACATAAATATGTATTCGTATGTACAAATGTAAAAATTTAGTTTGTGTATGCACATTAGAGTGTTCAGAAGAACCGTATTTTTTTTTTAATTCCCTAAGCTAATCCCGCGAAGCTATACGCTTGTCTGCAGGAAAGAAAACAGAGTCTCTGGCGGGAATCGAAATCGCAACCGCGGGTGTATGTATGCATATATAAAAAACTTACAAAATATGAAAAGTTTTTCAGTTTTGTTGTAATAAAAATTTCTTAATTTAATTCAATAAAGTGAACACAGAAAAAATTCTCCAAAATTTTTCACCAATTAAAGCATTAATCAAAAACATAATAAGTTTTAATTAAAAATTTAATCAAGTGAATTAAACTTTTAATCAAGTGAATTAAACGTTTAATTAATACTATTAACTGGTTTAATTGATACTAATAATTTGTTTACTGGTGCAAATTTAATTAATTTTTTAATTAATATCACAAATTTTTTAATTGAAATCAATTTTTATTTTTTTCTGTGAAGCCTCAGGCTGTACAAAGTGGAACTTAAATAGCCGTATAAATAATGTTGACTGCGCAGACGACATCTGTCTAATGTCTCAATGTCTGGAGGACATCCAAACGAAACTAAACAGACTATCAGAAAACGTGGCAGGCATTGCTCTTCAAATAAACATCAAAAAGACAAAACTAATAACAATTGGCACAAAAATAACAACACCTCTGACAACGGCATGTAAGCCGTATCAAACAGTGATTTTTTTTATTTAATGGAGTCTCAAGAGTCTCTTGAGAATTGTGATCTCTCCAAGAACAACAATTCCTTTTGTTTACTACCCGTTAAGCCATACATGAGCCTCACCTCTGAAGATGATTTGGCGATAAGACTCTGGTTCAACTTTCAGTTGACTCATTCACCGAACATACGACGCAATTGATGATCCGCAGTCTTTAATTCTTGCGCCAGTTGGATCTTATATAAATGTAGGCCAAAATCTTTCCTCAAAATTTTCCGAGAAGTAAACGGGCAGAGACGGAATGGCTAAAAACGGCGTCTGATTCAAAAATTCGGGTTCTCTGTCACACTCACGTCTATAGAGGCGATGCACATAGGTTTAAATTGACTGAAAGTGACGATTTATTCAAAAGCTGAACTTTATCCTTCACAATCATGTTTGGTATTTAATGAAAGTAAATCATATTCTTCTTTACTAACTGCTTAAATTACTGCTTCTTGTAACTTAGTTAATGGCAGTGAGTGAGCGGTCATGCTTCTAGTTACTTACTGAATGGCAGTACGCGGTTAAAATCAAATAATTTTTTACAAATCTTGCGTGCCGTGGTTGATTTAAAATTGAGAAATTTCTAGTGCTATTATTTTATAGTAAGTCTTCTTAAAGTAAAAAAACACCATTATGGAACCATTAACTTCAGGTATTTAAGCATCTAATGAATTAACTTTTGCTTTGATAAATGTTAAGGAAATGTTGTAAATAATGGCGTATTTTCGATGTATACAGGCAGAAAATAATATGGTTGGAGGTAACCATATTCCAAGAGCAACATACTATGGTTGGATTTTAACAATGTTTATGTTTGCAGGTTACCATATTATGTCTAAATATGACCATAGCATGGTTAAAATAAACAAAAATGTTCCCCAAATCAACCATAATATGGTCAAAACTTCCCAGAATTTTGACAAAAGTAACCATATTATGGTCACAATTAACAATAATATGATCAATGTTAACCATATTATGATTATTTACTTCATCCATTTATTAAAATTGTTTATTGAGTGTCAAATTATAATATTTTTAATTAGTTCATCAAATTTAATTTTCATTAAATTATTTTTATGAAGAAAGGAATTTTACAACATGATAATTAATTAAAATTTTATTGATAATCTTTCATTCTTGACCGTGGTCGGGATTCGAACCGCGGCCGGCAGGTTACCATCACATGTTTCGATCGCAACCACTCGGTCTCCTTAGATGGATTTGCCGTCTTACACTCGCAGCCATCGACAACTGCTGACGTCAATAGTCAAACATCAATCCTTAAACCAAATTGTATTTTAACCTTTGGTAGATCGAAGTTGGCTTTTTTGAATGATTATCCTTTTTAATTAATTTTACATGTTTTTCCTTACTTCTGTTTTTTCGTACTTTTGTCAAGAATTCTTCTTGAAGTCCATAAGTACATTTTTTTCGTTTTTCATTTTTGTCTTTCTTTTTCTTGTTGACCTTTTCCAGCACAACTTGAATGAAAATTAAATTTGATGAACTTAAGCCTAATTAATTATTTAAAATTTGGATTAAAAACCATAAATAGTTCAACAAAATAACCACAATACTAATTATTGTCAAATTATATTTTATTTAAATTTTTATTTCTGATAGGTGTATGTTCCACTATTATTAGAAATCCATTTTGATTCATATTCCAGCCTGTGCCGACCTTCATTACCATTTTTTATGTTCTACTAGTTTATTTTACGTAAATTTATGTATTTTTATCAATAATTAAAATAAAATTAATGAGAATTTTAAGCAAACCAAGTAAAATACAAACGACCAGAATGTTGTTGCTTTCTAATCATATTATTTTAAATTAAAAATTAAACATACAGTGTTTTAAAATATTATAATTTAGAACATATTATTGTTATTAAATATTAATCACAACATGTTTAGAGGAAACCATAATATGGTTATAGCTCTTGGATGGGTGAATTTAACCATAATATGGTTGCCGTGATAATTATATGGTTAAGCTAACCACAATATGTTTAAGTACATATATAGCTGTAGCTTTATTTTATTTAAACATAATCACCCCTATTATGAAAGTCGACGTCGACACAAGACGACGGAACCTGAACAGTAATGGTATTTTCTGAGACGATATTGACAATAATCGATAACTATTGACAGTTAATTGATATTTTCTAAGGCGCTTTTAAGTCGACGTCGAGTAGAATTGTCCCTGTTTTAGTCGACAGGAAATTTTGCGACGACTCAAATGAAAGTTAAAGACAATTTAAATGAAATGTAAACATATTTATTAAATACGTTTAAAATAAAATATGCAAATTTAAAAGAAGTTATGGGCACAAATTTTATTAGTAAATTTAACGCGAAAATTCGGAAAAGTTTGCTAAAATAGCGAAAACTCGCCAAAATTTTTAATATAAGAAGATTGACTCAAAGAGCCAAAATTGCGAAAATTCGGAAAAGTTTGCAAAAATAGCGAAAATTCGCGAACATTTTCAATATATAAAAAAGCCATAAAATTGATTAAAGTCCCTAAAACTATAAGGAATGGTAAAAATTCGGTAAAAATTGCAAAATTAGCGGAAATTTGCAAAAATTTTCTAACAGCGACATGATAGCAAAGTCTAACTAATATTTATTAAAAATCGTTAAAGCTGTTAAGAATCAGAAAACTTATAGGAAAAAATTGCTTCTATCGCGAACATGGCTTAAATTCGCGAAAATTTCAAATTTGGAAACAAACCCTAAAATTTATTTGAAATCGCTAAAAACAAAATGTCGGAAAAAAAATTGATGCAAAAATAGCGAAAATTCACGAAAATTTTTAATATTTCCAACAAGCCATAAAATTGATTAAAAGTCCCTTAAACTATAAGGAATGGCAAATATTCGGTGAAAATTGCTAAATTAACGGAAATTCGCAAAAATTTGCTAACAGCGGCATGATAGAAGTCTTATATTTATTAATAAACGTTAAAGCTTTAAAGAATCTGAAAACTTACAGTAAAAATATCTTTTATCGAAAACATGGCAAAAATTCGCGAAAAAATTTAAAACAAACTCTATCTACACTTTATTTGAAATAGCTAAGTCGGTTAAAAAAAAAATATGTCGGAAAATAGCATAAATAGCGTTAAAAAGTGAGCTATAACAAAAATAATAAAAAAATAATTAGAGATGGAATTTTATTTCAGTCAAATTTTCATTAACTAGTCGACGTCGACACAACATTCTTATAAAATACCAATTTAACGTCGAAGTGATGTAGTCGTCGACTTGATGTGACAACAATTTAAAATTAATGTCGACGTCGACGACGACTTTTATAATAGGGGTGAATATTGTTAAATTCAACCATATTTAAAGTTTCAAGGGAGGTAAACACTTTATTGTTAAATAGAAACAAAATATTATCAATCTTGCAAACAGTTTTGTTAAAAACAATAAAATTTTGTTTGTTGCGTTTGCAGGGACCATAATATGTTTTTTTAACCATACTTCAACCATGTTTTTTCTCTGCGTGTACATTTAGTTTCAAAAACTTCAGTGCGTGGTCGGGCAAAATTTAATTGATTGCTCTTCAAATATGAGATTTTAGCTCACTTTTGTGCTCGCGTTCTACAAACAGGCAGTAACATAGAATAAAAAAAAACAAAACTAAAACCTCTTTATTTATAGATTTTAAATAGTATTGTGCAAAGTGCGTAAAACATTACTAGTTTTTATTATATTATTAATTTAATTTTAATTAAATTAATTTTTTTAATTTTTTTAATTTTTTTTGAGCTAAATAAATAACTATGAAACTCCACGGAAAATTGGTGTGTGCCAAGAAGTGGATAAACTGTAGGCTCAATACCTCAAAGCCATATCCCAATAAAAAATTGTGCTTCGAGCGAAGCAGGTGTGTAAGGGAGAAATGTAAGAGTTTCGCTTACCATCTCGCTTACGGAACGCATGAATTTTATGTGAGTTCCCACTTTGAAGCAAGACATTTTTGACACAAAAAGCGCTTCATTCAACGCATATAAAAGCTGGTGAGTGTAGCTATTAGATTTACCCACTAAATGTTTTTTACAGTTATTTTTTAGTATTCTCCCTTACAAATCTGCTTCGCAGTAAGGGAATACCGTGGCACTTGATATTTTTTTTTTTTTTATAAAACTTGTTAAGAGTTCGTTCACTTATTTTACTGCATCTCTGTATTGCGTAGCGCATAATTACGCGCTTATTTTTTTTATATGTAGCATTATGAAAATTTGTTTATTGGGATTATCCATCGACTATATAGGTACAACGATAAATAAATATTTTTCTAAGCGGGTTAAACCACACCAACAATGCTGGTGTTAATAAAAATAATTTGTTTTCTTAAAATAACAGCTGGCATTTACGTGAAGATAACTTCGGCATATTTTCTATAAATGTTTTTTTTTCAACCATTTTTTTTTTTTACTAATTAATGTGTAGTTAGTGGGTTTAATTAAAACGTAACTTCAAATTCTCTCTTATTTTATTGTCTTGGTTTTTCATTTTCGTTTACAAAATGTATGAAATTTATTGAAAGTATGGTAGCATTGTTGGGACAATAAATCTCTATATGCGAGAGCATTAGAAAAAACCTTCTCAAAATAAAATATATTTTAATTTACAAGGACAAATTTGTTTGTAAAATTTTATATCATATGGTCTCGATGCAGTTCTGTTTAAACACTTATTCCAAAAAAATATATAAGTGCTTCCCTAAATTAATCAGTACTTTATCTATGTTTCAACCCACTGTACCTGTGGCTTCCTCTGTACGCACGGTACGGGCTTGATTTGGTTGAATATCATCCACAAGATAAAATGTGGTTATAAATCGATCCAAAGTATTGGGTAAAAGCTGCTCTGATGGACAATTGATGTAGTGCTCTATAAGCCTAGCGAACAGTGCGAATTTTGGAAATACATTTTCACGATTTGGAAGCGTTCTTCTGATGTAGGTTAGTTAGTCTTTGCGTGGTGATTTGCCAAAGTTTACTGAAAAAGGGTCAAACACCCTTCATTAGTATGACAGCTAGTTTTAAATGAATTAATTATTCTTTGCTATTTTTGCTAAGCATTTGAATTTTAGTGGGTATGCCAATAAAAATAAAATCGCACGGGACACCCTACTCTATGTGGGTCTACTGGAATGGCTATACATTTCTACGGATATGCATATTTGTTTGTATTTTTCATTTTACTCATGGAACTACCCTTAGGAAAAAGCTTGTTTTTAAAATCACTTGACTTATATTTGGCTCCATTGTGGGATACAAATAAAAGAAAATAAGAGAAAATGTGACGTTAATTTACGCACGAACACGAAAAACTTTTTTTTAAGACATTGTTTTTATGCAGTTATTCATGTTGCTTTTTTTATTTTATTTAAGGACTAGAACTTAAATCTTTCACAACAATTTTGTTACAAATAGAATTTTAATGTGTCATGCATATAAAATAAGTTTATAATTTTATTTACTACAAATATATCGCCAAGAAAGCGACAGCCATGAGTTTTGCTTTAATATAAATGTATTTGAGAGACAAACGTACGGATGAAGTACTTGTACTACTGGCAACAAAGTTTTAAGGTTATCTTTTACAAAATGGTAAACATAAATATATCTATAATAAACAGTTAGATAGATGTTCTATCTTTTATAACAGTTATCGTAAGAAAATATATTTAAAGTAGAAACATTTGTCCTCAGGCCTTTTGTGTTTGTACCACTAGCTACATATGTATATGTGTACAATTAATGTACGAGGGTTCTTACGAGAATTTAGAAATTTTTGATTGTCGATTAGTATTATTGTAAAAGATTGACCTGTGAAACCATTGACACAAACGGCTGTATTCTTATAATATCTATAGTAATTATATATCCGGTCATAACTAGTTAATTTTAGGAACGAATAAAATGTCTTTTTCGATGTGTTTATTTGTTCTTTTATTTATTTCTTCGATTGAAGTTTATATTTTGTACGGGCTTGTATGTTTAAGATAATTAAATCTAAAACATTTGGTATAAAACAAAATAAAAAATTAAAACATAAAGTTATTTCAGGACATTTAAGGGGTTATTCTTAATGCCAATAAGATCTAAACTTGGATAACTAGACCGAAAATATTGAAGTCTAAGGAAAGTATAAATTCTGAAAGGACGGATAGGAACTGAAAACTCAATTTTACGAAGTAGCAATTTTAAGCAATTTTACTGTTTAACAAATTCAGCATAAAGGGATGTTCATATTATATATCCACCGATTTTTTTAAAATTGGAAGTTTAATAAGTTTTAAACGATTCTCGTACGGAGGCAAGTTTATATTCGGATTCCAATATAGTGTTCGGAAACAAAATAAAAGGAATGGCTTTTGTAGGGTTTCAAATTTTTTAGAATATACCTCATATTTATTTTAGAATATATCTCCGTAATAAAATATATAATTGTCTACTGACAAAGGGATCATCGCACTTCTTTGCCTAGCGATTGACAAACCCTATCACACCTTTGGCCTTGTTCACAGCCTGCGACATATATGCATTAAAACTAGTGTTGCTAATTTAGCCATTTAGAGTGGGTTTTTAACATCGAGTTTAATCTTAGCGGCAAATTATAATTAATTAATCTGAGAATAAATTTAATTGAGTACTAATTGTGTTTGCCGTTTTTAAGAGGTAGTTTAAGCCTCGCAGCATTGCCATACTGAATAACAACAAATGGCAACAATATATTTAAACTGGCAACTTTTTATCAATTCACTTAGTATTTTATACAGAAGAAGAAGAATTTTCGCCCTTTCAATTCTTATAAAAAGAAATTTAGTTCTTTTAATTATTTTATTTAGGTTTTCATATGTTTCAGAATCACTTAAGGGTTCATCTTTTCTAGAATAAACCATTTTTCTATTTTCTAAAAAAAAATTTAACAGCTGCTTTTGTTATACCATTGTGAGGACCGACAATTATTCTTATTTTCTTGTATGTAAACACTTTAATATTTAAGTTTTTTTTTGATAATTCAGAAATTTTGAAATATATGGGGGATTCACAAGCTGTCATAAAGTCATGTCTTAAAATAATAACATGAAAAAATACGACTGTTGTGAACAACCCCTCATAATTTAGTGTGCTATTTTGAATTTAAATCAGCTGATTTAGAACAAATATAAAAAATAAAAATTTACCTAACATCAAAATATTTTTTAATTCTAATCCATGAATTAATAAATTTAATTAGATCTTATCTGACTATTTTCCATTTTTTAGACGCAAATTACAAATAAATTTTATTTTGTTTGTTTACCAAACATCATAGTCCTAAGCCGATATAATTTGACGCCGCAATTGTTTTGTTGCAAAAATTGCTAGCCGCAGGTTAAATTCGAATATTAACCGGATAAAACTGTACTATCAACGGCGACGGCTACAAAAACTAATCGGTTCGGCTCAGCCGCTCAGCGCAGGTCTCTTCTGATTAATTACGACAGCACAATAAACATAGCAAGCAAAGTGCTATTAATTTAAGACACTTTTTGTTAACAAAGCAACAACAATATTTTTAAACCATTGTAAAATGTTAGAACATTATGACAATATGACATGATAGGACACCTTGTGAATACCCCAATAGATTTGGTTTATATTTCAAATATGCTGAAAAATTTTCATTTAAAAATTTTTAAACCATAGAATATTACAAAAATAATTTTGTGCTAAAGAATTTTAAATATTTAAATTAACGGAGATTTTTTTTTTATAATTGAAATAAACGCGAGATTTTATAAATAAACAGTTTTCCTCTAAGTGCAAATAATATTTAAGAGGGGAAAAATAATATTACTTATTGTGGACGCTATAAACGATTTAATCTTAATTGGATTAAAACCACAGCAAACAATTAAAATTTTATTGATAAAAAAAAGAGTGGAAAAAACGCAGCAAAATTCAAATTTCTGTTATTATTTGGAGGCTGTATAATAAACTGAATAATAGTTATAAATTGTTTTTGGAATTCAAGAAAACTAAATTTAAGTGCTTGGATTGAGGAAAAATCTTTTTCCAGAAAAACCTATAATTGTTGTTTCCTCCCCCCCGCTAAATTTCCGCTAAATAATTTTGAAAACCCGAAGTAATTATTTTATTTAATTTAATTTAAAATTTTAACTTATAACTAATTTCAAACCTTTTTAACTTAACATGTAAAACATAAACATTATTACAATGTAACATTATCTACACTTACACAGACAAATACTTTCACAGATTATTCAAAACAAAATATTGAAACAAACAAAAACACACTTACACACATATACATATTTATTTAAGTTTTAACTATATTTGTTATAAAAAGGAAAATTAAATCAATTTAAAACCCGTGAAAGAGAAATCATACAAGCTCCATCGACAACAGATCTGAGGTCGCCGGAACGAGTATATTGGTGAATCAAATAAATAAGATAATTTAAATATATTTTTTTTTTTGTACGCTAAAAAGATACAGGTGCATCGATTTGAAATTTTAATAATTTAATTCTTTTATTTTGTTCATAATCGCAATATAAATTAATAAAATACACGTTATTAAGGGATGAATTTTGATTATGATTTCAAATATAAATGTACCGTAAATTGTGTTAAAATTTGAAAGAAAAAAAAAGAAAAAGAAAAACCAACTACATTAATAAACAGTCACTTGACTCACATTATTTTGTTCTATTTTGTTTAACAATTGTTTTTTTTTATAATTGTTAATTTTTTTTTTTTTATTAATTACAAAAATTAAAAAATATTTTTCTTCATATATAAAATAAATACTATGTAAATAGAAAATGCATTTGTAAATATTTTTTATCATTTCACGAAACATTTAGCTACCGGAAGTTAGGATTTTAGTGGGCTATTCAGGACATTATAATGAGTAGCATAGGACTTGGGCGGGTACAGAGAAAGGAAATAAGCAACATCTCACATTTTCCTTTTTATAAAACGTTCCTTTACATTTCAACAAATTAAAAATTTGTATCTATAGTATTGAAAGCTACCTAAATTTTTATTTCATTGTGACGAGGTGTTCGTATTCAAAAGAATTAAAAGAATCACCCCAATTTCCGTAGAGCTTAGCCGGTATTATAGGTAGCGTATGTTCTGCTGAATATGAATTTTAATACTAGAATCGTTACATAAAATAAATGGCGCCCACCGTGGGGCACAGCAAATATAACATTCAAAAGGGTTTACTTTTACTATATCTAAAAATTTTAATTCCATCTTGCTGTTGCTTCAAAATATAAACAATGTTTGTATACATAGATACTTTTATTTAATCTTTTATTTTTTTTTTGTAGCCAAAATTTTCTATTATATACTAATATTTTGGTACATATTCCTAAACCAAATGTTGTGTAATATAGTATTAATTAACATTAGTGAATAAATTTGTTTGAGATTTATATTTTGGAGTTGTTAACTTCAAATTATACTCGCAATTATTTTTCACACTCATTAGAACGTATTTTTATTTTGTTTTAAATTAATATTCGTTGTCAATTATGATTGAGATTTCTGTTTCTGAATTTAAATTTGGATACTTACTCTCATAAGAAACTCGGATTTATGCCCAAATATTTTTTTTTATTTGAAATTGTTTTATTTGAGATTTTATCATGTTGAATTTGTATTGAATGATAAACTCATATCACATTTCAAATTATTTCATTTACGGTTTTTAATTTTAATTTTTATTTTTGTGATGTAAAGGTCTATTTATTTATTTTTTTTTTAAAACTAACTTTTGGTGTTAGATGGAGTAGTGAAATAAAAATCATTTAATTTGTTTAAATAATTCAACATTATAGAGAACATGGTTTTGACAAGAAGTCAAGAAAATTTAGCACATTTAGATCGTACGGGTAACGTTAGCTTTACTGTAAATTTAGATCAAAACAATACAACTGACAGACCACAAGCAAATCAGACAGGCCGTGCTAGAAGAAGATCTAGATCTCAGGATATGAACCGATCAGAAAATACGCGAGATGATAGTGGTCGTGTAAGGGTAATAATTTCAGAAACCTTAAATGGCTTTCGCAGTGAAATGACAGATATAATGACAAACGAAATTAGAACGATGTTTCAGAATTTGAATATTCAATCAAATTCTCACATTCCTAATTCTTCGATCGGAAATAATCCAAACTTGGGTTCACCGGTTCAGGGTACCAGACCTTTTTCAAATTCACCTATTGGAACTAATTCAGATTCGGCTCGGGAACCGTTCTTTGCTGAAAAGGTTCTGAATATCATACGAAATTGGCGTTTGAAGTTTAGTGGACATGACATGACAGTAGACGAATTTATTTATCGTGTCAATATATTGACAACAAATAACTTGAAGGGAGATTTCCAACTTTTGTGCAAACATGCTCATTGTTTGTTTGAGGGCAAGGCATTAGTATGGTTTTGGAGATTTCACCGCCATCACGATGATGACATAGACTGGACGACTTTATCAGATGCTTTGAAGAGACAATACAAAGTAGATTACAACGACTTGGACGTATTAGAGGACATACGTCGAAGAAAACAGAAACCAAACGAAAACTTTGACGATTATTTGGACGTTATATCGGCAATGACCGATAAGTTAAGGACATTTATTTCTGACCAAAACTTATGTGAGATTTTGATTCGTAATTTGAAAAATGAAATAAGGCATGAGCTTCTTCATTTAGAAATTACTAGTGTTTCTCAACTTCGTCGAGAAGTGAGAAAACACGAAAAATTTATGAAGGATGTTCATGTTATGGAATCTCGTAGGACGACAAAAGCACACGTTTCGGAATTGACGGAACAGGGCGAGAAAGACTGCACTTTAATGGGCAACGATGATGAAATTTGTAGCATTCGAGATTTAAAATGCTGGAATTGTGACAAAATTGGACATACGTATTTTGATTGTTTGGACGATACCCGACGGGTGTTTTGTTACGGTTGTGGGGCAAAAGATATTTACAGACCATCATGTCCCAATTGTAGTAAAAAATCGGGAAACTCTCAAAGGGATGTTCGTCGAAAATAGTGCGGACATCCAAATCAGAACAAGCTAATAAAGATACGAAAACAGATAGAGATGTAATGGGGACAAATGGAAAAGTTCATCCGCTGATGAGACCATATCATGTACGTTTAAGAGAATATGAGAAAATTCGTAGTCGAATTTTCGGTAAGTCAATAACATTAGGAAGAAAATCTAAAAGAATTCGTGATTTTTATCGGAAACTAAAATTTTATAAAGCTTGTGTTATTTCTTCGATAGTTAATAAGGACATGGATAGTAGGCCCTACATAAATTTAAAAATTGATGATAATGAGTATTTTGCTCTTTTGGATAGTGGTGCAAACAAATGTGTTATTGGTGGTAATTTGGCAATTCGGGTTCAGGATATGGAAAATTTTCGGCGGTGTAAAGGCAGCGTACGAACAGCAGACGGACAAAGACAAATAGTACTAGGGACCATTTCACTGGAAATAACATACCAAGGACAGACAAAATTAGTGGAATTTCTTGTGGTACCGACAATACAACAGGATTTGATCTGTGGATTTGATTTTTGGACCATATTTGGACTTAAAATTTTTGTGCCGAACATTGAGGAAATTGACTTGACAGATAGAGATCCAAATAAAATAGAACTTACTTACGAACAACAACTAAAATTAGACAGAGTTATAGCAGCGTTTCCTAATTCGGAGGTAGAAGGCTTAGGATGCACTTCACTTTTAGAACATTATATAGATACCGGTAATGCAAAACCCATAAAACAGCGTTACTATCCCATTTCCCCAGCTGTTGAGAAGCAATTAAGCGGTGAAATAGATAGAATGTTATCTATGGGCGTAATAGAAGAAGCTCCTAGTTCACCTTGGTCTTCTCCTACAGTGGTAGTGATAAAACCGGGAAAAATAAGAATGTGTGTGGACAGCCGAAAATTAAACTCTGTGACAGTGAAAGACGCGTACCCGATACCAAATATTGACGGACTGATTGCAAGACTTCCTCCGGTTTATTTTATATCAAAAATTGATTTGAAAGATGCGTTTTGGCAAATTAAACTTGAGGAAAGTTCGAGACCCAAGACAGCTTTCACGGTCCCTAATCGGCCCTTGTATCAATTTACAAGAATGCCGTTTGGACTATGCAATGCACCGCAAACGTTGTGCCGACTCATGGACATGGTCATTCCGTTTAATTTGAAATCAAGAGTTTTTGTATATTTAGATGACTTATTAATAGTTTCTCAGACATTTGACGAACACTTGACACATTTGTTGGAAGTAGCATCTCAACTTCGGAAATCAGGTCTTACTATAAATGTAAAAAAAAGTAGTTTTGCGTTAAGTAGAGTAAAATATCTTGGATATATAGTAGGAAACGGAACGCTGCAGGTTGATGAGGAAAAGGTTAGGGCTATACGAGACTTCCCCGAACCAAAATCAATTAAACATTTAAGAAGATTATTGGGTATGACAGGATGGTACCGACGCTTTATACATAATTATTCGGACTTGACTTTTCCACTAACTGAACTTCTATGTAAGAAAAAGAAATTTAATTGGACTAAAGAGGCGCAGAATGCATTTGACAAACTTAAGGACAAATTGACAACTGCACCAGTTCTAGTGCATCCGAATTATGTGAAAAGTTTCATTTTACAATGTGATGCTAGCACATATGGTGTAGGTGCGGTATTGGCACAAGAGGATGAAGATGGAACAGAGCGACCAATTGCCTTTATGTCGCAAAAATTAAACAAGGCTTACGAGCAGAATGCACGTTTATATAATTTACGGACACGGACAAAAGAATATACGGTTGGACAGGAAGTTATAAGACGAAATTTTAAACAGAGTTCGAAAATAAATTTTTATAACTCGAAACTAGCACCAGTTGGTGTAAAAGCCATAGTCATTCGGAAAATTTGACAGGTAAATTATGAATTACAAGACTTGGATAGTGACTGCATTGGCGTATATCACGCAAAAGATATTTGGACTTGATATACATATCAGACTATAGTTTAAGGGTTTTTATTAAAATGTATTTTGTCCTTTACAGAGCCAGTTGACGATTTAATAAATCTTAAGCTGTTTCTGTTTTGTGAGGACCGACAATTATTCTTATTTTCTTGTATGTAAACACTTTAATATTTAAGTTTTTTTTTTGATAATTCAGAAATTTTGAAATATAGATTTGGTTTATATTTCAAATATGCTGAAAAATTTTCATTTAAAAATTTTTAAACCATAGAATATTACAAAAATAATTTTGTGCTAAAGAATTTTAAATATTTAAATTAACGGAGATTTTTTTTTTATAATTGAAATAAACGCGAGATTTTATAAATAAACAGTTTTCCTCTAAGTGCAAATAATATTTAAGAGGGGAAAAATAATATTACTTATTGTGGACGCTATAAACGATTTAATCTTAATTGGATTAAAACCACAGCAAACAATTAAAATTTTATTGATAAAAAAAAGAGTGGAAAAAACGCAGCAAAATTCAAATTTCTGTTATTATTTGGAGGCTGTATAATAAACTGAATAATAGTTATAAATTGTTTTTGGAATTCAAGAAAACTAAATTTAAGTGCTTGGATTGAGGAAAAATCTTTTTCCAGAAAAACCTATAATTGTTGTTTCCTCCCCCCCGCTAAATTTCCGCTAAATAATTTTGAAAACCCGAAGTAATTATTTTATTTAATTTAATTTAAAATTTTAACTTATAACTAATTTCAAACCTTTTTAACTTAACATGTAAAACATAAACATTATTACAATGTAACATTATCTACACTTACACAGACAAATACTTTCACAGATTATTCAAAACAAAATATTGAAACAAACAAAAACACACTTACACACATATACATATTTATTTAAGTTTTAACTATATTTGTTATAAAAAGGAAAATTAAATCAATTTAAAACCCGTGAAAGAGAAATCATACAAGCTCCATCGACAACAGATCTGAGGTCGCCGGAACGAGTATATTGGTGAGTCAAATAAATAAGATAATTTAAATATATTTTTTTTTTGTACGCTAAAAAGATACAGGTGCATCGATTTGAAATTTTAATAATTTAATTCTTTTATTTTGTTCATAATCGCAATATAAATTAATAAAATACACGTTATTAAGGGATGAATTTTGATTATGATTTCAAATATAAATGTACCGTAAATTGTGTTAAAATTTGAAAGAAAAAAAAAGAAAAAGAAAAACCAACTACATTAATAAACAGTCACTTGACTCACATTATTTTGTTCTATTTTGTTTAACAATTGTTTTTTTTTATAATTGTTAATTTTTTTTTTTTTATTAATTACAAAAATTAAAAAATATTTTTCTTCATATATAAAATAAATACTATGTAAATAGAAAATGCATTTGTAAATATTTTTTATCATTTCACGAAACATTTAGCTACCGGAAGTTAGGATTTTAGTGGGCTATTCAGGACATTATAATGAGTAGCATAGGACTTGGGCGGGTACAGAGAAAGGAAATAAGCAACATCTCACATTTTCCTTTTTATAAAACGTTCCTTTACATTTCAACAAATTAAAAATTTGTATCTATAGTATTGAAAGCTACCTAAATTTTTATTTCATTGTGACGAGGTGTTCGTATTCAAAAGAATTAAAAGAATCACCCCAATTTCCGTAGAGCTTAGCCGGTATTATAGGTAGCGTATGTTCTGCTGAATATGAATTTTAATACTAGAATCGTTACACCATGTGTATGTGTTGACATTTGATGATTAAGTTTAAACCACCAACATTGACCGCTTAAACTTGCAAAAAAAAAAGAAATTAATCCTCATCTTAAAAACTAAAAACACAGATTAAAGATGACTAAATCTCTAATCTCCATGTTAAAAACCCACCCTTAGTGGCAAGATTTTAAAATTTTTTACCCTGTTTAGCCATTAGCCATTTTTTAACTTGTTAAGCCATACAAATTTTTTTGCCGTTTTTCAACACAAACATTGGTGTTTCTTTCTGGTTGTAAGTATTTCAATAAACAGATGAAGGCGGCAAAATTTTTTTTAGAAAATTTCAGAATTGACTATAAAGTTGCACTCACGATGTTTGTCCGGTTGGCTGCCTGGCTGTCCATGTAAACCTTGTACGCAAAGTACAGGTCGCAATTTTGGAGATTATTTGATAAAATTTGATAGGTTCTAAATTGGTGTAGGGTATCATATAGTTGGGGTTGACCGACTATACTTTCTTACTTGTTTTTTATCGTAGATCTGGACTCAAAAGGTAGGGTAAATGTTGTCGTGATTATGATTTACCTTCAAATAATTTAAAACTAAAAAGCACGAGTGATTCCTATGAAATGAACAATAACGACATCGAATTTATTAATGATTTCATTTTTAAATATCTATCAAAATATTAATTTACGTTTATTCTTATTTAACAAATCGATATTAACTTACGATTTCATCGTAAACAACTTTAAATGAATTGTTTCTGTTTTGTTATTGAATTTTAATGTGTTTTAATTTAAAATAGTTTTTGGCCATTTTTTTAGCCCATTTTTAACCCATTTCCCTTTGTAAATCTAGCCATTTTTAGTCACCAAGTTTTGGCAACACTGATTAAAACACAGTTTATGATCAAGTAATACGCAGAGAAAAAACATGGTTGAAGTATGGCTAAAAAAAATATTATGGTCTCCGCAATGGCAATAAACAATCTATTGTTGTTTTTATTAATATTAATTTTTGAATTCGGAGGAGAGTGCCCGATTTTATCCAACTGGTAGGTCATGCTTTACTAAATTTTTTATAAATAGTATTAGTTTGCATGCCAGAATAGTATGAACATATCACTGAAGTTGTAAATTCGATTCTGGAAATTCAGGAAATATATCCAAGAATTCCGACTAGAAATGTGTTCTACAAATATTTTTGCGATTCGATTTTAAAACTTTTTATATTTTAAGAATGATTTTATAAATTTTTAACCAAGCCATTTCTGAAGGTTAAGGTCTTGAGAATCTCTCCTTTAGTTGAAATGAGTTATAATTTTACAGAAGAAATATATTTTTATTTTTACTTAATACTAAAATTTTAGAGAATCTTACAGCAGTGAATATAATTTTCCGCAATGTTTTTTTAATGGAAGCCTTATTTATTCTGACGTCGTATTCTGTAATTCGCTTAGCTAAAGCTCAATCTTGATCTATAAAATGCCTTAGAGAATACAAAAATTAAACATTTTAGCGATGCCATTTAAAGCTTAACTTGCGGCGAACCAATCTGGGTGAATTTTACGTTGGTTACAATCCTCGTATTTTATGAACTTATACCACATTTCCTCAAAGTGGTTCTTCTTTCTACTAAATTTTTACCACATTTTGTTTTGTATTTTTTTGTCGTAAGATAAAGTTTAATTGGTGTTTTTTTCAAATATTTTGAAACTGGAAGTGTAACCTCGTACACATTATATTTCTCACTTGAATCAAAAAGTTTAATAAAAAAAATTAAACCAACATCCTTGTTTATGTCATTGTACACATACATTTGGTTTGATAAGTTTTGGCAACACGTAAAGATTAACTTTCGATTTGTCTGGACAACTACCAGTGGTTCTCTTTAGTCTACTGAGAAAAAAGTATAAAATTCAAAAAATAAAAGTTTCCCTTTAACCAGTTTCTATAGAATGTTGAGTAATTTTTTTTTTTTTTTTTGGTTAAAGAAAAGTTAAATGGAAAAAGTTTAAAGTGGATCTATTCGTATTTGTAAAGCGTGTTGGTAGAAGTGAAACAACATAGAAAAGCCTCAAATAAAAAATAAATTCTTTTGATTACAATTCTACACATTTTTTTTATTGCATACTGCAATTTGGTTTTAGCGAGTATATAAAGCAACGTACCAAATAAAATCCTATAAAACATAATGTACTTTATTAAAAAATTATGTAATTAACAAACCTAAACCAAAAATTTTTTTTTTATTTTAAGTCATTTCCCTGCATTAAATGTCACTAGTAAATCTGTACTGATTCAATATCACCAGTACTAGCGATTTATTATACCCCAGATAATGTTATTTACTATAACCAGTCATTTATGTGCGTTTCATTGGATATCTACAACTGACGTTGGCTCTAATGACAAGTTAGTTATTTTGGGATTATATGTAGACCTTGGAGCCAGAGACTCACTACATAGTACAATTCAGTAAATCCACTCAACAATTCTTGGAGGAGGAATACTCAAAAGTGACTTAGGAGAGATCTCAAAAGCTGCTATGCTTGCAGATCATCGATAGGTAGGAGCTGGTTGCTCTGGCCGTCAGTGGTGGGATGGCTGTACAATTCGGTGGCTACACCCTTTCTAGCGTATGGATGCTGTAGTGGGAGGCATAGGGACTTTCTAGTCGAAAAAAACCTGTCTTAGGCTCAGAGGTGTGCTTCTATCGGCATGACAGGGGCCATCAGAAGTACTCGTCAATCGACCCTGGATGTTATTCTACATCTTCTGCCTACTAAGCAGTATGTGATGGTAATGGCAGCCAGAAGTTAGGACTGTAAAGAAATTTTACGCAGGCTCACTCGAGGATATTACGTGATGGTGGCGCTCGTGGTAATTGCCTGGGCTCTCTGGCTCCACGGTGCCCACACTAGGGTCGATTTGGGCGTTTGCTGGGGGTAATAATACTGTCTAGGGAGAGCTGGACAAGTAAGGGCAGATTGTATAGGTTATTTTCCGTTTTTAGTGATGACTTGAGAATAAGGCGCACGGCTGCGGGTTTTCATTGAGGATTTGGACATCAGAAGGTCATATAGGCTTCCTGATGACTGCAGTTTATTTCAGGCAGAGGTTCTAGTGCTCTTGAGGCCAGACACAATATATGTGGACAGCCTGGCGGTTCTTTGGGCCTTGATGGGCTGTTGTGTGACCTCCAAGCTGGTGGATGATTGTAGAAAGGCTCTAGAAGAAATCTTTGGGGAGTATGTGTTAAGGCTGTACTGGGCCCCGGGTCACTGCAACATCATCGGCAATGAGATGGCTGATGAGTTGGCGAGACTAGGCTCGGAAATGGAGAATCCTGTTTGGAGGCGGTCAGGTCTCTAATAGGCTTCTATTTTGTAAGGATCATGGAATGGGTTCTGAGCGGGACTAATTGGATCTGGGGGAAGCGAACGGACTGTCGGGTATCGCGTACGCTGTGACCGCTGCTTATGAAGTCCAATTCGTATACGCTGTTGGACAGGAGTAGGGTCTGCGTTAGAACCATAATAGGTGTTATTACGAGCCACTGCATGATAGGCAGGATGGCGGTGAGGATGGGATCTGACTTGTCGGATATATGAGGCTTGTGTGAGAACCCGCAGGAGTTGTAGACAGTTGAGAAAATGCTGTGTCACAGCTCAAGGCTGCAGAGCAGCAGACTAAAGAAGCTGATTGGCAGTTATCCCGGGTTGTGGGCTCAAGATTCTTACGGGATTCGTAATGGGAATGACCTAGCTGCACAACAGGAGACTGGGTACTGGGTACATGTAGGGAAGATTTCTGGTTGTTTTATCTTGTTTGATCCGAGTTTCTGTCTTCCACTATTTTTTTATTCTTCGGTTTTCACTCTTCATTTCTTTTATTCTTTTGTAACCTGTATTATATCACTAACTAAGGCGTCACCATGGACCATATTTGTCTCTGGGCTATTTAGATGAATATTTTGTCTACAGTAGGTAACGGATATAAGAAACTAGAAAACAAGTAAATGTTTCTTGTAAGCTTTTTTTATATTATTTTTTATAAGAAATGTACTTCTTTTAAAAGCCTTTACTTTACTTTAGGAAAACAAAAACTTATGGTTGAAAGCGTGCATTCAAATGTAGACACTAAATTGAATATTTTGCGCAAGCAAGTATGTACGCGCTTGCTCGGATATTTTACATAAGCAAATACAGTCAGTATTGCCGTGTAAAAAAATTTCTTATAAAAAAATTGTTTTTGTACGTATTTTTGTTATTGGTGCATGGACAAAAAATATTTCTTGTAACAGCTTTTTGCTTATAAAAAGCTTTTTTGTATAGAATACTTTTTAAATTGACATATATTGAAAAAGAGAATGTGCTTTGGAAATACTTTATTAACAGCGTTTTTTTTTTCTTATATGAGATTTTCTTATATCCGTTATTTAATGTACAGTCGAACTTCTATAACTCGAATCATCATTATCCCAAAAAAAACTTCGACTTACGGAGACTTCGAGTTACAGAAAAAAGTTTTAAAAAAATAATCAATTGCAAGCACGTGTCTATAGTTTGAATTTTTTATTTAAAAAAGGTAGTTACTGAAAACTACATACAAAGCTACAATGAAGTAAAATATTTTGAAATTAGTGACTGAAAATTTATTTTTTTTTTTGTTATTTTCAGTAAAAAATGACTCTAACTTGTTTAAAGCCTTATAGTGCTCATCAGTTGTAGTGTCATTGTTATTGATTCTCTATTTTTAAAAATCGTTGAGACCGTACTAGCCGGGATACCATATTTATCAACTGCATCCTTTTTCTTTAATACACCTTCGACATCTTTTATTAGTTTGTATTTTTCTTCAATTGACAAACATTTTAAAACACGTTTAGTTGCCATGATAATAAAATAAAATGCGATTATATAATTTATCATCTAAGGCGAATGACATTTATGCAAAGTACTGGTACTTACGCAAAAAAAAGAAACACATGATGTACAAAAAGGTATTTCCCCGAAAAAAAAGCACGCAAAATATACAAACCAGCTAAACAAGCAAAAGAAAACAAAATAAACAAACCAAAACAAAAAAGCAAAATGAATAAACCAGTAAACCAAGCAAAAAATTCGAGTTATAGAATTCGTATGTATGTACATATTTCTTTCGAGTTATGGAGAACTTCGAGTTGTGGAAGTTCGAGTTACGGAAGAAGAATTGTATGTTATTTATTCTCTTAACGCTACTGCCAAACTAATTAGTTCGAGTTAAAGAAAATTCGAGTTAGAGAAGTTCGAGTTATAGAAGTTCGACTGTATTTTATTTCACTTTAAAGTTCTTCGCCTTAAAAAAAAAACACTGGTTACTACATTTTTCATTAGAATACTATTGCACTTATAAAGTACATTTGTAACAACAATTTGTAACAAACATGCTTGGGATATAAAGTCTTAAGTCTGAATTATACACCTCTTTAAAAGTTAAGACATGAAACTGAGTCGCCAAATTCTATTTGGTTTAGAAATCGGAGAATCTGTTAAGCAAACATTTGGTTAATTACTGACAATTTCGAAGTTTACTCGTTATTCCCCTAAAAAAGGTTTATAATGGTGCGGCTAAGCTAAAAATTTAATTTCAATTATTATAAATGAATGCTAACATTAATTAACTTTTAAATGCAATAATTTCCATCTTTTCTTTTCATCTTCTTAATGCCACTTCATACCAATCGTAGATAATGTCAATAGTGGCGCCACTGTGCATAGACTTCTTACGTGCTCTATTTGTTCGTTATGTAAATCAAAACTGGTGCTGGGACATGGAGAAAACATTTCCGCAGGTAAATCATATAACAAGCTCTGATTTCAAGTCTAAATGCCAACAAATAAAATTTTCTACTGTTACATAAAAACCAAAAACATTCTTCTTTTTACATCTTAACCCTTTCCTCAACTACATATACCTAACGGAATCAATTGCAATAGTATGGAGACTTCAAGATTGCCGAAAACATTTTGACTTTGATAAACAACCAGGGACAAGTGTGGATGGGTATATTCTTTTCTCCTGGTTTGGTGCTCATCAATCTGGTTAAACTTGTGATTATGATGTACTTTAGATCCTGGATTGTTTTAACATGCAATGTACCACATGAAGTCGTATTCAAGTAAGTGTCCAATCATTTTCATCTTCTTTCATAGTTTTTTGTTTTTTACTTCTGTTTTCACTTGTCAAATGCTTGAAAGTGAACAATGAAATTTGTAACAAAAATTATGTGTGTTTCTCGTTTCATAAATTTCGTTTGCATGAAAAACTTATCTTTGGTAACAATGATGTTTTGTTTGGTTTTGTGGGATTATTAAAAAATCATAAAGAGCTTCGAAATCAAATAATTTCTACCTTTCATTGCTGCTGACTATGCTGTTCCTTTGTGTTTTGCCTGTGGGCTATGCAATTGTATGGTTACGTCCATCTTGGCACTGTGGTCCTTTCTCTGACTATAATCGGATTTCAGAATTTATTACAAATACAACAAGGGATGCTTTGCCACAGTAAGTATTTAATATTTTATACTTGGCTAAATAAATATTTAATTTTGTGTATTTGAAATTTTCCACAGGCAATTACATGATCCTCTTAACTATTTGACGTCATCCAGTACAGTCATACCATTGCTGCTGCTTTTAATACTTATAATTTATTATTTGGTTTCACTGACCGGAGCTTTAAGAGAAGCAAATCAAGATTTGAGAACACAGTTGCAAAAAGAAAGAGAAGAAGAACGTAAGAAATTCTTCAAAGTGCCCGAAACAAAACCAGCCGAAAACACCTCCACAACACTGACGAATAGATGGCGTAAAGTTTTAGAAGCTTCGTCACCTGTTACGCCCACCCAGGCCCCGGATTTTGAAAGTGAAGAATACAAAAGTCAGGCGAGAAAAGGTAGTTCTGCATCTTTTATTTAACACTTCTTAAAACTCTTTTCACTATTTTCTATTGGTATTTTCCTATCTGCAGAACTTATTTCGCGTATAATGAAGAAGGCACTTCGTAAGGGCTCGGCTACATCAGAAGAAGAATCAATTGTGCGTCAAGGTCGGGATGATGATGATACAGATACCGAACATCATGATTCGTTACCACACGATGAAGAAGGGAAGGAGAAGCGTTCTGGACTCTCTAAATTACAACAAATACGAAGAATTCGCAAGCCCTCTCTTGTGGATATTGTCCAAATTGCAAAGAGTGAACGGGAAAAGGAGAGGGCATTACAGCAGCAATTCAATAATGGAAATAAGGAAACCCATCCAAAAGGAAGATTTAAAATAGAAAAGTCCGAAAAAAAGGAAGATAAAGAAGAAAACAATAAAGAAAAAGGCAAGGAAGACGAAAAGAAAAACGAAAAAGGAAGTGATAAAGAAAAGGACAAAGATTCGCCTGATACTGACAATGATCCCGAAATTAATACAAGGGTTATTAACGAAAGAAGAGAAAGTCTTTTGCGCAAAAATCATGAAAACAAAGAAAGAGATAAACAAAAGGAAATTGATAAAGATAACGAAAAAGAGAAAGAAAAAGATAAGGAGAAGCAGAAAGAAAAGCAAAATTCACCTTCCGATTATAAAAAAAGAATTTATGAAAGTTTAAAAAGAAAGAAACGGGAAGACAAAGACAAATCCAATTTGGAAAAACAAGGATCCCAAGAAAAGCCTAAAGAAGACAACATACCAGAATCTCCTCCCAAGGTCGATGCTTCTACTTTAGAAAAACCCAAAAATTCAGATAAAAGAAGATCATTTAGAAGACGGGATAAATCACCGATAATAAAAGAAAAACCTAAAGATGAAGAAAATAACGAAAAAAGTTCTTTTAAAGTTGTGGATGAAAAGAATTCATCATCTTCTCCCGATGATAAAACTCCACCACCAGCAATGGAGCACTTTCATAATTTAAGTGGCAAATTTAAATTTAAACGACATAAAAATAAATTCTCCACTGAACCAGAAGTTTTTAAATTTGAGTCGGATAAAATAAAACCCAATAAAAATTCCGATATCCCCACCACGCCTACTTGGGAACAGTCGGAATCAGAGCAAAATTCACCAAAATTTGCTGAAGAAGCTACTACGCCCACATCTGCACATCATATTAATTTGGGAGCCGATAGATTGGCCAGTTTGTCAAGGCATGGAAGAAAGAAGATTGGGTCTCTTTTGGCTTTAGTTAAAGAAGCTGTTAACACAAAAAAAATGGAACAAGAACAACAAAGCGATGAATGTCCTACACAACCATCCGAAATAGCTATAGATATACCAGCTACTCCAGAAAGTGAACTACCGACCACACAATCAAATGAGGCCTTCATACTTCCTTCAGATATGCCTGTGTCTTCAATTACCAGTATTCAACCTTATATTATGCCCAGAGCTCCTCTAGAAGCTCCAGAAGATTTAGAGCTCCCCAGTTATAACAATAATATGACTACTGAAGCAACCAATACTTTGCCTTTAAGGGATCCGGAAGAACTGGATCAAACTGGTCCCATAATATTTCAACAACGCAACATTAGCCAACGTCGACGACCAACAGATCGACCTATTGCTGCGAGACAAGATTCAACAGCATCAACTTGGTCCGATATTATACCAACAATTACCATTAGTACTTCACCGGATGGGGAAGACCAGACTTCAACACGAAATGATAGTGTCCCTACTAGTCCAGGGCCTCTGGTTAATATCATTAAAATCAACATTGAAAATGATAAATAAATTGGCATAAATTTCTAGTTGAGTCAACTTAGAGCCTTTATCTATGCCTTCAAAGAACCAAGCATTTATACCAGTAATTGTTGGCATTTTAATATTTAGAAACAAAATTCAAGCTTAATTAATAAAACTTCCTATATCTTTGTTATAATAGCAAAATGATTATCAATTTTAAATAAAGTTAATTAACAATGGCAAAATATGCAATCAAATTTTATTTATTTTAACATCTTTCTTTGGTATGATATTTGAAAATTCTTATCGGTGTGATATATCGTCGGCTTTGCTTACTCCCTTTTAGCACATTTTACAGGAGAGACAAAAAACTTTTTATATTTCATACTTGCAGCTTGAGAGGAAAACCAAAAATATAGTTGGTTTTACACACTTCAAGACCAGGGTTACCGTTGGAAATTTTCGAAAAGGGTCACATAAAGTGGATTTTCCAGAAAATGGGTAAAAAAAGGGTATTTCAATAAAAACGGGGTCAAGTTTTTTGAAAGCAGTAATTCCCATTTTAATATACTATATAATAAGACCTAAATTTTTTTTAGAATGCCCTTTCCTGTTTTTAACACCTGACAAAAAGTTTGTTCTGCATCATTATAACTCATTTTTTGAATACTTTTTATGTTATGTTCCAACATTTTCTTTTTTTTACCGATTTAGCGATTTAAAATTAATTTCAGGGCTTGTTTCCAATTTTTCGTTCGCGAATTTTAGCACTGTCCGCGATTTTATTTATTTATATTTTGAATTTCAGCAATTTTTACCGAATTTTTTCCTTTAAGAAAGCAAAAAATTTTTAAGAAACGAACAACTATATTTAAATAAAATGTCAAATTTTTTTGAAAAGAACCCACCATACGTTATTCAATAAATTAAAAAAAATAACAAATATGTATATGAGTTATGTTTGCTATTAGGGCAATTCTACTTTAATTTGTACTTTACTATCGAAAATCTAATTAAGAAGTCGTACGTTACGAATACTAACTACTTTTTAGGAATGTGCGTTCTATATTTTTGTATTAAATCTTCACTTGAAGTCCATTCCTCCATCACCGGTTATTTCAAGCATTTGTTTAGCACTAACGTTCAGCAGTGTTGACAAAAAAACAAAATGTGAGTGCTATTTCCAAAAGGGTCAAAAAGTGGCACAAAATAGGTGAAAATGATACAAAAGGATAATATAAAAAAAGGTCATAAAAGTGTATCAAGACCGTCGATAAAGAGTAAAATTGATACTTTAAATATCACAACGGTAACGCTGTTCAAGACTCAAATTGAAGAAAAACTACATACTGGTCGACGAGGCGTAGCTTTTACTACCACACGGCATCCAAATTTCAATTTACTTTAAAAGTGGATTTAGCAGCTTTGCATATTAAGCCGACGATGTAATAAATATTCCAAAAATAGTTTTACCTACAGAAAATGTATGTTATCCTTAATTGAGATCCCGAATTCTGCTGTGCTCGTATTATAATTGACCAAATCCCTCCACACAACATAATTGAAAAGGTTTATATGAAAATAAAATTTTAATGGTTTGTAATTGATCTCATAAGATCCTGTCTTTAACGCAATTCAGTTTAAAATTTATACAAATAAGTTACACCCCCTAAATTAACGACTATATGTGAACAATTATTTATTTATTTACTAGCCGTGCCCGCGGCGTTGTCAGCCCAGAATTAATTTTTGACTAACGATAAAAAAATATAAATCTTGTATGTTTTATTGTGTGTAGATCTATCTATATATGTATGTTTTTAATTTCATCAAAATCGGTAAGATAGTTTAGGATAGGCATAATTACCCATCTGTCCCTTCATATTCCTAGCTTTGAAACACATATAAAGCTACGGTCAGACTTATCAAATATTTGCCGAAAAAAACAGGACCAACAACCAAACTAAAAAATCATTTCGCTTAATATCAATATTTATTTTGATTAAAATACCACATCTTACAAAAAACAGTTTTTACTATGTCTAGTAGTATAATTAGTTTATTTTGTAATATTAAGACCATTTTAAATCTCACTAACTATTAACAAAAGGAGGGGTTAAGATTATTTGATCAAATATTTAATAAGTGTGACCATCGCTTAAGCCATGTGTGTTTTATTTACGGTGATCTTTCTATTCAAATTTCATCAAAATTGGTTAGATATTTTCAGAGAGGCAATAATTCTCCCTATGTCCTCCTTTTGTTACGTGTTTTAAAAATATAAGAAGGCTATATTTCCAACTTCATACAAATCGGTTTAGCTATTTAGCCGATAAAGTGTAGCAAATGCAAAAGTCACATTCGCCTTCGATCAGAGGACGGCCGAGTGGTGAGATAGACTGTAGGCGGAATGTAAAGGAATCTCTTCTCTTCTAAAACGATTATAAATATTTTCAGAGTTTAGATGGTTTGGCGCCATTGAACCCTATTCTTAGTTAGTAAGTACCAGTCACATAACGACAAAGTACCAAAAAAGCCCCTCTTACAGATTCGTATTCACTTAGGGCATTGCATGTTTATTTCGTGTTTCTAGGTCCAATACTAACGCAAATTAAAAAGGTACCAGTTAAAGAACGAAAAGTACCAAAAAGATCCCTCTTACAGATTCTCATTCACTCAGTAACTTGCACGTTTAATTTTATGGGTAATTTCATGTCAAATCGACCAAGAGTGGGACCCGACCCCTTTCGATTTGAATGAAATTTGGTGAGAACATAAATGAGTGAAAAAAATTCCATTTTTTTTCAAAAGTTTTTTTCAAAATGTCATAATTTCGCCGAATCAGCCGAATTTGTTGAGTTTATTTCTTCAATATCTCGATAACTACTTTACATACGAAGATGATTTTTATGTCATTTTTTTTTAGAAAATTTTATATTTGCAAAATATTAAATTTTAAAAACGGACTAAGTCAAAAACCTTTTTTTTATTTGGCTGATATTTTTATCCTGAAACTTTGAAGAAGTGTTTTTTTTTCTTTTTTAAGATATGATTTTCTTTCTTTTGCGACCAAAAAAAATAATCTTAAAATAGAATTTTAATATTGTAATTTTAGCCAACATAAATTCGCGTAACTCAAAAACGGTGACGTTTATTGAAATTACAAAAAAAAAAAAAACAAAATTGCGCAATAAAATTAACGTTCAGTAAAGTTAATGGTTTTTCTAATATGCGCAGTCATTTGAGAAACAGATGTTTTTTTTATTTTTTTTTTGCCAAAAAATAGTTTTTTCGCAACATTTCGAAATTTTTGTTTGTTAAAAATTCATAAAAAAAAATTGGAAAATGCAGCTATTCTTATAATTTTTTCTGACATATAAAAATCGAAGCTGCAAACAAAACAAGCCATAAATGATTAAAATCTCTTAACAACTTTTGATTTTGTTCACAAAAGACAAGCAATTTTAATTAATTAAAGAATTTAATAAAACGCAATATTTGAATAGGAGCCCCCTTAGAAGTGGAGCTAAAGAGCAAATATGTCTCGAGAAAATGTTAGGGACAAAAAACTAATTGAGTTCGGTTTCAATTATATATATGGAACTTAAACTTCAATATATTTCTAGTCTGTATTGAACAGTTTGTGTGGGAGCCCAATTAAGCAATGGAGATAGCGGGTAGGTATGTTAGAAACAAATGATGGAGATAAAAATAAAATGGGGCTGGTCATACATTTGACCCATCTAGAAGCATCCTACGCGCTGCAGGGGCAAATTTACTAAAATTCCTTAATTTGGCCCCTGCTCCTGGGTGTTCCTAGAAAGGTCAAGTGTATGACTTACCCCACTTAATTTTTTTTTTTTGCAGATTTTTGATTTTCTTGTAATTTTAATAAACTAAACTGTTCTTGAGTTACGCGAATTTATGTTGTGCAACCTCCTCTATTTACAAAATAACGGTAAACAAGAGCTAACCTTAAAAAACGGTTAGCACCACTGGATTCAGCGTGCCCGAATCAGGTTAAAACTAGCATAGTGTACTTATTGCTCAAATAACAATATTAAATTCTAATTTAAGATTATTTTTTAAAGTTTGCGAAAGAAAAAAACATATCTTAAAAAAGAAAAAAATCACCTCCTTCAAAGGTTCAGGATTTTAAAAGAACAGTATGGTATTATATAAAAAAAATAAGCCAAATAAAAAAATTAGTTTTTGACTTAGTCCATTTTTAATATTTAACATTTTTTAGATATTACATTTTTATTACATGTTTGTAGCTCCAAGTATTCTCTTTAAATTGACATTAAAATCATATTCGTATGTAAAGTAGTTATCGAGATATTGAAGAAATAAATTCAACACATTCGGCTAATTCGGCGAAATTCGGACATTTGGACTATGACATAACTTTCGTTTATATATGTTTCTTAAACTTCGTACAGACGATGGTCAGATCTTATAATATTGGTAAGCAGCGTTGCTTAAATTGCATAAAAATTGGCTAAAATGTCTTACAACTGTGTGAACATTGTTAGCTCATTTGTATTTGCAAAAGTGCAAAATTAATGCATCTGACAATCGCACCATTGTCAGAAAAATATTGCTGTTGGCAACGCCTGCTTACAATATTGTAAGATCTGACCATCGTCTTTACAAAGCTTTAGAGGATAAAAGGAACCTGATTACCAAATTTCAGTGTAATCAAAACGGGTCGGGTCCCACTCGATTTGACATGGAATTACCCGTATGTTTCTAGATCCAATACTAACGGAAATTCAAAAACAAAACAGCACCAAAAAGTTCCCTCTTATAAATTTTCATCCGCTCAGGACATTGCATGTTTAATTTAATGCTTCTAGGTACAGTATTAACATTAATTTAAAAAGTACTAGTCAAAAAACAAAAAAGTACCAAAAAGTGTCCTCATAGAGTCTTATCACTCAAGACATTACATGTTGAATATTGTGATTTTAGGTCCCATATTAACAGTTATAAAAAACCAACCTAACGAACCAAAAAGCTAAAGAAAGAAATTAAGTTTCGCGTATTTCATCTCTTTGGTACTTGTTTTTCTCCCTATTGAAGTATCAAAAATTTCAATATTGCTGTGGGAGCCCATAATTTAATACGTTTATGCCAAAAATTGAGAAAAATGTTTTGTAAAAAATAGTACCAATAGTACATACGTTCGAATTTCGATAAAGTACACAAATTCGTGTTTGTATTTTTTAGATACAATAACAATAAACCTCAAAATAATAGTGAATTTTCAATTAATTCTATGTAAAAACCATAATATAATAAGTACCAGGTATGTTCATTAGGGAGAGTTTTCATTATTTGCCCATGTAATGTCAAAATTATTTATTTGATTTTTGACGCTTGTTTAAATTGTTTCCATATTTTCTTTTGTTTGACGTTATATGGGTTTTGAAATTGAGAACAAAATTTATAATCACTATACCTTGTACTTATTCTACCATGGTAAAAACAATATTTTATTTCTATATTTATTGCTTTAAAATATAGATGGGGTGACAAAATAGTACCAAAATACGGATAACACCGTTTAATCCCTTATTTCGCCGAATTTCAAAAAGGTACCAGATACCTTCCGCTTATTTTTCTAAAGATCAACGTTAAGTATTACATTTGTTTCTATCTCTTTTAGTTTTGGAGATATGAGTGAGTAAGTCCTCTTCTTAAACGATAATTAATATTTTTTGAGTATCGGAGGATTAGCGCCCCTGGATCCTATCCTTAGCACTTTAACAACAACAGACAACAAACTTTTCAGTTTTATAATATTTAGTATAGATTAACTAACAGCCAAGCCAGTTCGTTGATTTCGAACGTTTACGTTCGAAATTTGACGAACAGTCTGTAAGTTTTATTTTATTCATATGAGAATCTTTGCATCTGGAGAAAATCGTCTAGCAAAACGACGATAAATGCAGAACAAACTCCCTTGTCAAAAAAGCTTTATTATGTGGTAATGTTAGATAAAACATATGTATAATCTAGGTCTTTTTCGTTTCTCCCGAGCAGCGTTACCGCTGTGATCAGGGTTGTTAGGCTTTTTTTAAAAAAAAAATCATCAAATATATAAATTTTACAAATTAGAGACAATTTATTGCATTGAGTGGTTCAAAAATACAAATTTTTAGCAAGAAATTTTATTTATGATAAAGAAAGTGATATGGTTAAGTTTTATTTTATTCATTTCAGCAAATTCTCAACGATTTCGAACGTTAACGTTCGCATAGAAAATTACATTTAAAACAAAAACAAATTGTCGAATTTTGTTTTTGTTTTAAATGTAATTTTCTATGCGAACGTTAACGTTCGAAATCGTTGAACAGGCTGTAAATAAAACACAAAATCTCATTTGCTATTAACTCGAGCTATCTTTAAATTATTAATTTTTAGAGTTTTCACTATTGCAAATGGTTTTTACTGTTGAAGGTGCCAAAACAAGGCTTCTGTCTATATCAACAGCCTTTTCATCCGACTTGAAAAGTTTTATTACGTTAATTTTTTATTCCAAACTAATGCATTTTCTTCCCTTTGCACTCATATTTCTACACGACTTTTTACTTCTTACTTCCTAACACGCAACTATACTTAGAATAACTTACCTAACAGAATTAAAAGTGAATCGCCTTTTTACACGCAAATAGAAAAATTCTTCACGCGATTATAACTTCAGCGAAAATATGCAATCTTATGTAGCGACGCAAGTCGGAATCATAAAAACGCAAAGCGGATTTAACCAATTTTTAAAAAGTGGACCAAATAGGACCGACGCAAATCGGGGCTCTAGTGTTTATTGTTTGCAGTATCGATGGCGATGACTAATGCTTGTAATGGAAGCCACCTAGCTTGTGATGGGGGAAGATTTTTTTTTGTTTAATTGCCAATAATTTTTGTATTTTGTATATAATTGTAAATATCACTTTTAGTAAAAAAATCGTAATTTTACTGTATTTTCTCAAAAAAATCGTCAAAATGACGAAAAATCGTCACATCTAACAACCCTGGCTGTGATACTAAAGTATCAATTTGACTCTTTTTCGACGGTCTTATTAACCTTAATGACCCTTTTTAAAGTAACCCTTTAATATAATTAGTAACTATTTTGTGCCACTTGTGCACATACATTTTGTATTTTGTCAATTCTGCTAGACAGTAATGCTTAGGGGGATCGATTATTCAACTTTTCTAAATAACCGGTTTTCGAATATTCCGAATAGCTGCTATTTTTAAAAAACCGGTTTTCGGTTAAGCATTTAAAAAATAACCGTTTAACCGGTTTTAATTCTAATACATAAAAATACAAAAAATCAAATTAGTTTTTGTAAAAAAAGTTAATTTGAATAAAAACAAAACAATTCACGAAGGTAAGCAACCAACGAAATACATAGATATGACTTAAGGTATGTTCAGACCTGACAAATATTTGACGTAAAATCCAAAAAAAAAAAACCTGACCAGTAAATTGATCAAACTTAAGATTTATTTTTTAACAATTCCTATTTATTAACTTAACTTTATTTCTAAGATGATAATTGTACAATGTAATTTATAAACTGTTAAACTGCTCTAGCCAAACGTTTTGCAAAAGCAAACAATTCTTTCAGAAAACTAATGGTTGTAAATACCCGGTAGAGTCTCATCTATATGAATAACCTATGGTGTTTTCTTTTTTACAAAAAATGTGTGGTATATGATCCAAAATTTCTTAAAACAAAAAATTCAAAAGTTGCCTAGGTTTTTTTTAAAATTAAGAAAGATATTTCTGAGTACAAGCTGCATTTAATTAATATTATTCTGGTTTTCTTGATTTTAAAATATGTAGAATCGAATTTATTGCACCAAGAAACAAATGCTAGGTATTTCTTTGAATTTTTCAGAAAATGCTCAAGAAAACTTGGTTTAATTCAATTAATTTTATTTGAATCGGCATTTATTAAGTTTTCTTAAATAAGCTACACGTTTTTATGTAAAAAATTCAGGCTTTTCTTCGTATTTTCTAAAAGATAAAGCAACGAAAATTTGAGAACCTATAGAATTTTAGCTGTACTTAAGTTAATTTTAGTTCGCTTTGAGTCATAACTTTTTGCTTAAACCAAGCCACACATATGTTTACAATAAGAAATTTTTGGCTTGGACGATAATAGTGCAAAATTTTCTTGGTTAAAGTCATGTTTTCTGGTGACTTAGTAAATAATTCTTTAAGTGCATAATGAATTTATTTGCTACAAAGGATTCAAGTTGGTTTAAACGCTTTAAAAAATTTTATATATTAGTAAAAAATTTTTTATTTTTTAGCACGTTTTCTTCTATTATGGAATTTTTTCCCAAAGAATTTTAAATTGTATGTTGCTTTGAGTTCGGATTGCATTTCATTATTATTTAAAGTTTTCGCCAATAATTTAAGAAAAACCTGCCAAGGGTTGTCTTATACGCCTCTTTTTATTCTTTTAAATCACATATTTTTTTAGTTTTAAGGTCTTAGTAATTCTGCTTTTTAAAAGTCCATTTTCATATTTTTAGTTTTATGATGGCTTTTTACTAAAGTATTATAATATATATACCATTGACACTATTTTTATTTTTGTAAAAAGTACCAAGAATACAAAACTTTACCCGTTTTAAACATCCCAGTCAAAATTTTTACGCCTAATGATATTTCCTAGTAAAAATGAACCAACTTTTTAAATTTCAAGTCTCCAGATTGCTCACTTTAAAGAAAACTAAAATTTTATTTTGATGTACTACTTTTATCCCTTCTGCTTGTGAAATGCAATTTTTATACATCAGAGTAGTTGCCCTTATTTGTACTCTTGCTGGCTTAATGTTAAAGATCATACATAGATTTCAAGTTTGTGCAAAATTATTTTGAAAAAAGCGTGCATAAAAAATGTACCCAAAGTATGAATTTTTATCCAGCTTATCGACTTTTCTTTTTTCCTAAACCTCCGCGTAGCAATTACGAAGAATCCCGCAGATGGAAGTATCCAAATTGGTCAAGTCATTTTCTAGTTTTTAGCAGTCGAACAAACCACGGTTCATTTTTATATTTCCAAAAGAAAAAATATTTTAAGGATATAATAAATAAATAATTAATATTAATTAAAAGGATGGCCCTATGTACATTGTACATATTTAAGCGAGTACTATTTATGTTCATTTTTTAAGTTTTTTAAATGTCAAGAGTTCTTTTTTATTTAATACTAGATTTCTTATGTATGTACACATAAAATTATTTACCTTTGCAAAGAAAAACACTCAAACGTGTTGGTTGTATTTCCTTTTCCGTCTTATTTTTTCATTCACAAAAACACACTTTAATACAATTCACACATTAAATTGCTTTTGCTTTATTTATTTCCTTTCCTCTTTCCACAACTGGCACCCCTGATTTATTTATACAACCCATTATTAGCGACAAAAACAATCTTTTAGCTAACCGCACTCATTGATTGATAAACTTTTTCTTTTTTGCATTATTTCTACCAACAACAACAATGCACTTCTCACCAAATACACACTTAAACACTTTTTGTTTATTAAAATACCCGACTGTTACCGAGCTACTCGCGCATCCAACACTTGTTGTTATTTTATTAACTGCTGCCAACTACACAAAGGAAACGGGAAAAAGAAAAGAATGATGATGGCGTCAGCATTTCTAGAATAATTTAAACTTGTATACACATTAGGAAACTTTCAATGCCTTTTTTTACCGAAATCGATTATAAACGGATAATATTTTAGATTTATTTGAAAATATATCAACTTGTATACATTTCAACGCTATTTTCTAAAGCAAACCACCTTTTTCCTATTTATTTTTATTAAAAACCAAGAGACAGCAGTCAATGTCGACTTTACTCACGCACCGATTGCAATAAAACTGATTTGATTTATGTTTTACAGTTTAGAAATCATTGGTTAAATACCACAGCGATTTCAATGTTGCAGAAAATAGTTTTAAAATCTAGGCAATTTGATTGCTCTCCAATAACTGGAGAATGTATAGTTAGATAAAGGCTAAGGCGAATTCATGTAAACGGTGGAGGCTATTAAACAACAAGTACAACAATAAAAAAACAATATCAGCGCAATTAACGCTTAGTAGTAAACTAGCATATTTTGGGATATAATGTATATACAACGGCTTATAAGACCACAACAACAAAATACAGCAACTTAAATTTACCACTTTGATTTTAAAGCATATCCCTCTATTTACACGATACTTTTTTGCACGATTTCACTTTTACACGATTTACACAATTTTATATTTTTAGCAAAAATTACTTTTCTTTTTTTCATAAAAAATATCCTGCAAAATTATAAAAAATAGTTATTTCATAACGATAATAAATACGTTTTAGGGTTGATTTTAAATAATATTTATATTTAAAATCGTTTTAAATAAATAATTCTAATTTCACTAAATATTAAAATGAAAAAAAAAAATTATCAATCTGGTACACTTAAAATAAATTAAAATTTCCATTGTGTATAATTTAGCAAGGTGGCTTCAATATCACAACAATACACCAACAACAGGCTAAGCAAAAACAACCAGCTGTTTTTTGAGACCACCTTGTATACAAATGCACATTTTTATGATATTTTGTATATATTTAGTATACATATAGTGCTACCATAGTTTTATCTTAAATAATTAAGACTATTTAAATAATCAGTTAGTGTTTAGAAACAGAGAGACGTGTATCATTGTACATTTTTTAACCAGAAATATAAAAATATTTGTGACGTCGGTTTTTGCAAAATTTGTATGGTATAATTTATTAAAAACTCTTCACCATGCCGAAAAATATTAATAAAAACCAGGCGAAAAGAAAAGTAATATCTTTAGAAACAAAAATTCAGATTTTAGATAGACTATGTAATGGAGATAGAGTAACAACAGTTTCTAAATTTTTTTCCATTCACGAAGCGACAATAAGATCTAAAAAAAAATGAAAATCTAATCAGGAAAAGTGTAGCAGCTGGGACTAAAACGAGCTTGAGTACAACTACATACGTTCGGGACATTACAATTGAAAATATGGAAAAAGCACTAATGATCTGGATAGAAGATCAAACTCACAAGCGAACTCCAATTGGTACCAATGCTGTAACAAATAAAGCTTTGAGGATTTATGAAAAACTTAATGATCAACTACCATCTACATCATCAACTGCAAAAAAAAAACATCGTTTTCGGCAAGTCATATGGTTTGAAAAATTTAAGCAATGACATTCCCTACATAGGGTGTGTGTGAAACGGTAGCAAAGTACTCATGGAAGTAAAATTTTGACACTATTGAGGTGAATAAAATTTCACTAGCCCTGGCTGGGGGCTAGTTTAAATTTTGACATTAGTGTAGAAATTTTTGACAACCACAAAATTATTTTTTTCAGCAAATTTGTTTAAACAAAATAAAAAATAATATGGAAGCAGGACCAGCGGCAAAACAATTAAAAAAAATTATACAACATGTAAGTATTTACATATGTATAAGCTTTTTTGCCCACACTTTTTGTAAAAATTGTTAATATATCAGAATGAATTCATCAAATAGTTGGGACGATCTCATTTTCAACAGAATTGAAAAGATTATTGGTAAAAACTTGATTAATTTATTAATTTTCACAAAACTACTTGTAATTGTTTTTTTCTTTATGTCAAAATTTTACGTTGTCAAAAATGTTACAATTTCACATAGCACAAATATGAAAATTTTCTATCATAAACAAATTTCATTTCACCATAGAACTTTCCCAGCGGGAAAAAGAAGGAGTAGGAAGGCCTTCTAGAAGGCCTCTGTATCCCTTCTTTTGGATGTACAAGGCCTTCTTGCTCCATTCCATACTCATATCTTTTTTACACACGTTGTCATTGCGGAGAAGGCCTTCCGCTCTCGCTTCTTCAGCAAGTACATAAGAAGGGTAACGGCACCAAAAAAAATTGATTTTGCTTTTGCTTGTGCAAAAAAACAATACAAAAAATGTTACTCCTTCTCTACTCCCTTCTCATAGAAGCGAGTGTGGAAGGTGTATCTTATATTTTATATGAAAGAGCCGAGGCCTTCTATGAGGCCTTCTTTAGCAGTTAGATAAGAATAGTAATTGAATCAAAATATATTTTAAAAGGCCTGAAGTAAGAAGGTCTTCTGAGTTTTACCGCTGGGTTGCTACCGTTTCACACACACCCATAATCTAAAATTTAAAGGTGAACAAGCTTCTGCTGATATAGATACGGCTAAAGAATATCCTGAAAAATTTGCTGAAATTATTGCTTCCAATTCATACACTCCTGATCAAGTCTTCAAAGCAGACGAATCGGGACTATTTTGGAAAAAAATGCCACAGCGGGCTTTTCTTTCAAAAGCTAATAAAAGTGCAAGTGGATACAAAGTTGCAAAAGATCGCATAACAATTCTTTTTTTTTCCAATGCTTCCGGCGATTACATTATGAAGCCTTTGGTTATTAACAAATCACAAATGCCACGTGCATTGAAAGGATTAAATAAAGACAACTTGCCCGTTTATTGGATGGCCAATAAGAAAGCATGGGTTACGGCCGCTGTTTTTAGTGAGTGGTTTCACAACATATTTGTCCCAGATGCAAAACGGTATTTAAACAAGAAGGGATTACCATTTAAAGTGCTTCTAGCAATTGATAACACTCCTGGACATCCAAAAGACTTGCAACACGAGAATGTGCAAGTTATATTTTTACCAAAAAATACGACTTCTTTGTTGCAGCCCTTAGACCAGGGAATCATTTCGACTTTTAAAGCATTGTATATCAAGCAGTCGTTCAGGTATATTCTAGATCAAATCGAAAATGATGAATCGTTATCTGTAATAAATGCATGGGAAAAATTTACAATATTAGATTGTGTAAAGCATGTTGCATTGGCTTACACTGCACTCAAGCAGTCAACGTTCAAAGGTTGTTGGAAACATTTGTGGCCAGATGCAGGAGAAAACGTTATCCTATCTTGTCTATCCTTGGAGCATGAATATTCTGAGATAGTTCAGTTAACACATACAGTGGGAGGAGAAGGTTTTGATGACTTTTGTGCAGGTGATATTGAAGAATTGATAATAAATAAGGAATTAGATGTTGAAGATTTAGTAAATATGGTGATCAAAACAAACGACAGCGATTTCGATGAAGGAGTTACGGTAGCACTGACAACAAAAAATGTAAGTGAAGGGCTTGAATAAGGCCGAAAATTGGGAAATCATTTTTTAAAAAATGCCCCAAACATTGAAAGAGCACTCGCATTCCAGCGATATATTTCACAGGGCTTAGCCCAATATCGGGAGGTTTATAAGGACTTAAACAATAAATCAACACAAGTTTTAATAACAAATTATATTTACAAATCTCCTCGAACTGATGTTAACTCCAATTTATCAACTATTGAACCAGAAACACATGAAATATTATCTAGTGACGAAAGTGATATGTCGCCTACCAAAAAGATTCGATTAGTGGTGGAAGACAGTGATGAAGAATTAGTTGTAAGTGATCACTGATACATATACTATAAAAATAAATAATATATTTTTAATTGTCTCTTTTAATGAACTGACATGTAATATGTTTTATCAATTCCATTTATTCTGTTTTATTAAATGCTTTAAATACAATGTATTGATTTTTATTATTTTTTATATGCATACATAATTTAATTTACTTTTAAATAAATGAATTTTCTTAACAAAATTTTAAATTAAATCGTATATAGGTCTTTTTTTCGATTTACACGATTTCTCATACAAATATTTTCCTTTTCGATTTACACGACTTTTTCAGGAACGCATCTATCGTGTAAATCGAGGGATAGTGTACTATAGGTAACAAAAACTGTGATAAACATTTATTTACAAGCTTTTGGCTTTTATCTTTTTCTCTCTCGTTTTCTATTTTGTGAAAAAAAATTTAATAAATTTAAAAAAAATTAATACAGCTTATTAATAAGAAGCAAAATTTGGTAAAAAACAATAAAACATAACATTTTTTTCAAAGTTATTTTTGGGAATACAAAATTCATTATTAAGATTTCCGTATGACGCTCTAAATTCCCAATTTTCCATATTTGATAAATACACTGAAATTTATTGTTGAGGGAAAGCTAGCTTCTATGCGCATTTCACTGGTTGCTTAGGCCAGATCATCAGGAAACCTTTTCCAAAGATTTTAGAAAAGTTAAAAATATTATACAAATCGTTACCTTAATATAAAAAGGCCCCAACTCATTATTTTTGGAAATCCGTTTTTTATTGATTCTTGTAGAATGGTTGCTAATACACATTCTATTAAAATTTCAAGCAAATTAGATTAAAAATAAAGAAGTTATAAGCAGAACACAAAATGCCCTAACTCATACACACAATTTTTCTAAAGAAAAAAAGCCCTAACTCATACACACAATTTTTCGAAAGAAAAAAACACTGACTCATACATACTCATACATATGTATTTCAATCTGAATTCCTCGTTTAATTTTAATAAAGATGTTTTTTGACAATGTTTGTGTAGCTATATTATTTCAGCTTTTATTAAGTTTTTTCCTTCTCCTGTAAAAAGTGTTTTTGATGAGTTGGGGCCTTTTTATATTAAGGTAACGAAATAAACTTTAAAGCGAATAAGAATTATAAACCAGTGTCCAAAAGTAAAACGTGCATTATTTATCATTCGGCTCACACACCCAAGAAAGATATCTATTTTTAAGTGTTTGTGTACACGTATACAACCCTTAATACCGTTCGTAACTATTTTCAAGAAAGAACCGAACATTATATAATGTTCTGTTCTTCGTCAAAAAACAGAACAATTGTAGAGGTTCTGTAGACATACATTATATCTTAATGTTCTTTAGTGTTTTTTTTTTTTTAACTACAAGTACATACAAGTTTGGGTTGCCAGATATATTTATTTTAAAAAGCATTAAAAAAAACAAGATACTTGAATTTCTCGCGGGACAAAAAGATAAAATAAAATATGTAACTCTACTTTAAATTATTTTTAATTTAAAAATAATTAGATATGTTAAAAAAATGTAAATAAAAATGTTTACACATACAAATTAAGCAGTTTAAAGTAAAAGTGAAACAAAATTATTTTTTTAAGTCTTAAATTCATTGAGTGCGTTTATTAAAAATTAGAGAAGTTTAACAAAAAGTAAAACAGGTAAAAAAGGTTATAAATGCAATTTATGTATTTTATACAGGGCTGCCAGTTACTTTTTTTTCCTTGCCCCCAAAAAATAAAACCCCAAGTTAAAAAACAAAACCTTAAAAAGTTAATCATTTTTTCTGACCATATTTAAAAATAATTTAAAAAAAATAATAAGAAACCCCCAAAAATCCCCAAATTAAAATGTTTTGCAAAAAATATTATTTTATTTTGTTTGCAGCGACTGGTTTTGGCATGTTTTTTTAAATACTTTTTATGCGATTTCAGCGAGGAATTACAAGCAGAACAATATGCTGTTTTTGAAGACGATTGAGCCAATTTATAAGAACTTAGAGCTTGCTCAATCGGTTTTAGCCATCCTTTATGTAAATTAACAATAAAAATACATTTATCCGTCATTTATGTAATACTTCGATGCATCATAAGTACACAATAAAAAATTTTTTCATTTTGCGAAGCACTTATGGTACATTTAAAAAAATAAGCTCACAATTATGCGCTATGCAATAAGACATACAGAAATTCAGTAATGTAAGTGAAAGAACTCTCAACAACTTTAAAAAAAAAATAACATTTAAAGTGCTGCGGCATTCCCTTGCTACGAGGCAGGTGTGTAAGGGAGAATACTAAAAAATAACTGTATAAAAACACTCACTGTGTAAAGCTGATCGTTACTCATGCGCTGAATAATGCGCTTCATGTGTCAAAAATGTATTGCTTCAAAGTGGGAACTCGCCATATAAATTTCATGTCTTCCGTTAGCTCAATGGTAAGCGAAACTTTTAAGTTTCTCCCTTACAAACCTGCTTCATTGGAAACTCAATTTTTTGAAACATCAAAGTTAGCTGCAAACATGAAAAAATATGATGGCCGTAAAATATCAATATATTAATAAAAACGTTTTTATAATTCTTTTAAACTTTTATACAGGTAACCATAATTGTGTACCTGCACATTTAGGCAGATAAATACATTTAAGATAACCGCACTTTTAAACTCACTCTTTTTAAAAATATATTTTTTCCCCGCTATCAACTTTTAGAAAACAAGCTTTAAAGTGTTCGTCTAAGTTCCCCATTTTCTTTTGTAATTTTGCTAAAATATAACTGTACAGTACAAGTACATTTAAATACATTTGTCGTTATTCTAATAATTAAAAATATTTAACGGGTTTTTGATACAATTAGGGTCAACAAAGTAATTTTTGAGTTTTGAAAATTTGGAAAATGTCACTTATCACCCATGTAATAATAATAAGAAGAAAACACAAATTTCAAAATAAAAAAACCAACTTAACGAACCAAAAAGCTAATGAAAGAAATTTAGTTTCGCGTATTTCACCTCTTTGGTACTTGTTTTTCTCCCCATTAAAGTATCAAAAATTTCAATATTGCTGTGGGAGCCCATAATTTAATACGTTTATGCCAAAAAATGGAGAAAAATGTTTTGTAAAAATAGTACCAATAGTACGTTCGAATTTCGAAAAAGTACACAAATTCGTGTTTGTATTTTTTAGATACAATAACAATAAACCTCAAAATATTATAAATTTTCAATTAATTCTATGTAAAAACAATATTTAAATTTTTTAAATAACTTTGTGTTTGATGATAAGTTTTGAATGTGATCTAACCTTTATTTCTATATTTATTGCTTTAAAAGATAGATGGGTGACAAAATAGTACATACCAAAATACGGACAGCACCGTTTACTCCCTATTTTTCCCCTTTTTTTCTAAAGATCAACGATAGTAATTACATTTGTTTCTATCTCTTTTAGTTTTCGAGATATGAGTGGGTAAATTCTCTTCTTAAACGATAATTAATATTTTTTGAGTATCGGAGGATTAGAGCCCCCTGGACCCTATACTTAGCACTTTAGTGGAACCTTATATAGCCTATGTCCGTTTGGAGGTTCTATTCTTCATTTTGTTGAAAAAATTTAAAAAAACGGTCCGGCAGTTGCGGAGATTACCTGCAACAACAGACAACAAACTTTTCAGTTTTATAATATTTAGTAAAGATTAACAGCCAAGCGAGCCAGTTCGTCGATTTCGAACGTTAACGTTCGCATAGAAAATTACATTTAAAACAAAAACAAATTTTCGAATTTTGGTTTTCAATAAATTTGAAATAAATATGTTCTGTTAATGAATTTTAAACTTTAGAAATGGATTTAAAAATTTTTTTCAAAATGTATCTTTTGGGAAAAAAATTTATCTCTTTGGAAACTAAAATGTATCTTTCTTGAACAACACTGGCAACACTGGTATGTACATATAATATTATTTACCTTTGCAAAGAAAGACACTCAAACGTGTTGGTTGTATTTCCTTTTCCGTCTTATTTTTTCATTCACAAAAACACACTTTAATACAATTCACACATTAAATTGCTTTTGCTTTATTTATTTCCTTTCCCCTTTCCACAACTGGCAACCTGATTTATTTATACAACCCATTATTAGCGACAAAAACAATCTTTTAACTAACCGCACTCATTGATTGATAAACTTTTTCTTTTTTGCATTATTTCTACCAACAACAACAATGCACTTCTCACCAAATACACACTAAAACACTTTTTGTTTATTAAAATACCCGACTGTTACCGAGCTACTCGCGCATCCAACACTTGTTGTTATTTTATTAACTGCTGCCAACTACACAAAGGAAACGGGAAAAAGAAAAGAATGATGATGACGTCAGCATTTCTAGAATAATTTAAACTTGTATACACATTAGGAAACTTTCAATGCCTTTTTTACCGAAATCGATTATAAACGGATAATATTTTAGATTTATTTGAAAATATATCAACTTGTATACATTTCAACGCTATTTTCTAAAGCAAAACACCTTTTTCCTATTTATTTTAATTAAAAACCAAGAGACAGCAGTCAATGTCGACTTTACTCACGCACCGATTGCAATAAAACTGATTTGATTTATGTATTACAGTTTAGAAATCATTGCTGAAATACCACAGCGACTTTAATGTTGCAGAAAATAGTTTTAAAATCTAGGAAATTTGATTGCTCTCCAATAAGGTTTAGCGACTGAATAGTTAGATAAAAGCTAAGGCAAATTCATGTAAACGGTGGAGGCTATTAAACACCAAGAACAACAATAAAAAGAAAACAATATCAGCGCAATTAACGCTTAGTAGTAAACTAGCATATCTTGGGATCTAGTAAATATAACCAGGGTTTAAAAGCACCCATCAGCAGGCTGCTTTTTATTTTTGCTTTTGCCACTGCTATTGATATTTTTCATTTTATTCCAATAGCCAATGTTTTGTTTTTCGTTTGTGCAAAAAAGCAAATTTCCTATTTTGCATATTTTTATTTTTTGACAATTGCTTTTTTACCAGCCAGAAATATTTATTTTCCCGTTACCCTAACAAAACAACAAGAAAAAAAATTCTATCGAAAGTTATAAAAAAAACACTACTACTTGTGTGCGCTCGCATATAAATCGCATAGTTGTAAGGCGTAGGCGATGGTTAGCGATTGGGATCGCGTAATCATCGCCAAACAAGCAATCGCCAAAAAATTTCAAAAATGTTTGTAGGGTTGTAAAAGGCAAAGCACCCAAATTGTGACGTTGATTTGATTCTGTTATTATATAGAAAACAATAACAATTTCTGATGTGTTTGTTTTGCATGAAAAATATCACTTGTCGTCGTCGAGTATTTTTTCGCAATCATGTGCCTTTCAGCAACCTTTTGCGCTGCTTTTATCTGCTATTTTGCGGCTATTAGCATGCATTGGTTTTTGATTTGGCGGCTGTTTGACAGAAGCTGTTTGTTTCATTATTTTTCCTCCATATTTTTTCCTACAACATAAAAGTGATTGCCGTTGCTTTTTGAGTTCCATCAAATAAGAAATTTTTGCTATTGTTAAAAAAGCAATAGTTGAAAAGAGCCAGTGTCCATTAAAAGGTTACTTTTCAAAAACAGTGTGTTTATTTTGCTGCTGCTTTTGAAAAGTGTAGGGTTTTTCAGCAGTGGAACTTGTCGGCTTTTTTTTTTTTTGATTTTTTTTTAATAGGAAAAAGGCAAAATTTGGCTGCTTTTGCTAATATGGCGATAGCATTTTAAACCCGGAATATAACACGGTTTATAAGACCACAACAACAAAATGCATCAACTAAAATTTACCACTTTGGTGTTAAAGTACTAAAGGTATCAAAAGCTGTGGTCAACTTTTATTTACAAGCTTTTCATTTTTCTCTTTTTCTCTCTCGTTTTCTGTTTTGTGAAAAAAAAATTTAATAAATGTGACAATTTCAGTTAAAACGGACCTATGGGGAAAAAATTAGTTTTGGAGAAAAACGATTTTTAAGTTAAGAAGTTATTTTCTTTTCTTATCAAAGGTTTATTTTAAAGCTTAATTATGACAAAAGTAATGAAGTTAGAAAACTGCGGCTTTTTGCATTGTTGGAAAGAGCGTATTGTCTATTTTAAGAAACACCAAAAAAGTAAAAATCGATTTTTTCATCCATAGGTCCCTTTTAACTGAAATTTTCAAAAATTTATAAAAAATAATACAGCTTATTAAATTTGGTAAAAAAAATACAAATTAAATTTCTTTGTAGGCATTTTAAAGCTGTAAACTGTTTTTTTTTTTATCAGGAACTTTATTTTTTTTTTTTTAAGATTACGAAGAAAACTTCTTTATTTTCGATTGGGCATTTTTAACCATTATCGCAAACATTTTTTTTTATTTTGATAATCGTTACCAATTAAAATAAGAATTATTTAAATTTTTTGGTTATTAATAACACTGTGCTAGAATTTGACATTTTTTTCTGACAAGCGGGACACCTGGCGGGTTAACCTATTTCGGGCACGCTGAATCCAGTGGTGCTAACCATTTTTTTTTAGGTTAATTCTTGTTTGCGACATATACCGTTTCGAAAATAGAAGAGATTACACAAAATGTGTCTATTCTCGTAACTCATAAACGGTTTAGTTTATGGAATAAACTTAAAAATGAAATTCCGCAATAAAATTACCTTTAATCTGCACAGTCGTTTTAGAAACATTATTTTTTTTGCCAAAAAAAATTATTTATTTGCAAAATTTCGAAAGTTTAAAAATCTATCAAACCTACGTTTCTCATAATTTGACAACATAATTTGACAACGGGATCCAATCCTCTATTGTAGTGTAGTTATAATTACAACTGACTGTAACAATAACACCCAATGCCAGGGCTGTCAGATGTGGCGATTTTCAAACTTGTTTGGCGACCTAATTTTTAATTTGGCGACATGGCGACTTTTTGGCGATTTAAGAAAATAGTTGGCGATTTTGTTGGCTATTTTTGATGAGCTATGAATTTGTTTTAAAATTCGTTTTATTCAATAAGAAAATAAAAAATATTACTTCTATTGTAGTATTTTTATATATGAAATTTGAGGCATTCATATGTATGGTCAGTATTAGAAAGTATGTATGTTCAAATGGCTGATGAAGATAATAACAATCATCGAGAAAATTGTTTTTCGTTTTTCAAAAAGCTTTTGAAAGAATCAATAAATATAATTCCTTAAAACATGAACATATTTAAAGTCTATGAACATTTTTCCATTATATGTACCTATGTGGCAATATATTATCACAATTTTTAGCGGTTGTTAATTGTGAAGAGGGTTTTAATGATGATATTTCATCTAATTTATATAGGTTTAGCCCAAAATTTTATAGCTACATGGATACGGCAGGTACGTACGTACGGCAGTAACTTGCTTTGGCTGTACTTTATATGCTGTAATTACAACAAGTATTGCCTGTGTTGAAATTATGAACTTCACAAAAACTTGCCTTCGAAGTAGAATGCATTACGAACCTTTAGATGCGTTATTACGAGGCTTAAATTATATGAATGTGAACAGTAAATGTTGCACTTTTTGTGTAGCTTCATTGAATAAATGTATTTCTCTCACAATGTACCTATTCCAAAAATTAAGACAAATAGGGAGTCTTGCCAGTGAAGCGTTTTAGATAACTGCAACTTATATAAAGGGTGTTTTTTTAAGCCCAAAAGAACTTGAAATTGTACAAAATAACACAAAAAATTAAATTGTAATCAAAATTTTTTTTTTATTCGAAAGATCAATACGTGACATTAACATTTGAAAATGATTTCGGGCATATGGGCACCGCGGCTGTTCTTGACGAAGCGCATTCTGGACGTCCAATTTTGGGCCACTTTTTCGAGCACTGCTGGCCGTATGTCACGAATAACACGAACAATGCTGGCCTCCAAGGCGTCAATTGTTGCTGGTTTATCAGCATAAACCAGTGACTTCACGTAGCCCCACAGGAAATAATCGAGAGGTGTCAAATCGCACGACCTTGGAGGCCAATTGACAGGTCCATTTCTCGAAATCAACTTATCGCCAAATTTTGATTTCAATAAGTCGATGGTTGCGTTCGCCGTATGGCACGTAGCGCCATCCTGTTGAAACCACATCTCCTCCGGATCAATGTCATCCATATTTTCAAACAAAAAATCATTGATCATGGTGCGGTAACGATTTACAAATGTATATTCAATATTTGTTTAATACTAACTGCAAAAATTGTTTTTGTTGCTTTAAGTAGACTACTATAAACTATTTTATAGTATACATTGTACCTTTTTTGTGTTCACTAACTATTTTTACTGTGTTCTAAATAAATATTAAACAAAACATATATTATGGCGACTTTTTGAAGTTTGTGGCGTATTTTAGCGATACTGAACAAATTTATTTTTTAGAATTTATAAAAATTATTTTAAATACATAATTCTAAAAATATGTATTTTTTTTGTCAAAAACTGAAAAACAAAGGCTTTGGCGATTTTTGACATTGAATTTGGCGAAAAAGTTCAAAATTAATCTGACAGCCCTGCCCAATGCTGGTAATTACCAACGAAGTGGCCGCACTGCTTAAGTCCAAAATAAGTGAAATACTACGATATAAAATTACGATATTAAAAAATGTTTTCCAAGACAATATAAGATGCATAGTTAAGACAAAAACCACATAAAAGAGTTTGTTGACATTCATAATAGTGTTGTAACTATTCACAATGTAAATGGCTGGTTAATGGCTGGACTGAGAAAAATTACAAAGTCTTTGATAGACTGTTATATTTAAATGTATATTTTAGTACATAATTCTTTAGATCCAAATTGAAAACAGAGCTGCCGCTTTTGGTTATTTCTTACCAAAATTGTTAACTTTTTTCTCAATGTGGAGATGCATATATTTTTTTCATTTTGGTTACTTTTTTTCCTAAAATAATAAAACTTACGAAAATTTTTTATTGTTTTTGGTAAACTTTCAAATCATTTCATTTCCAATTCTTTCTGTCCATACTTATCGGCAGCGTTACCGTTGGTGCCACTAAAGTGGCAATTTGCCACTTTTTCGACTGCTTGGATACTATTTGGCCACTTTTACAAAATGCACCCAAATGTGGTACTTTTTGCGATTCTTGCCACTTTTTTGATACTTTTACGCTAGGAAAATATACTTTTTTTTCTTTGTGTTTTATTATAACCCCCAGCTTTAATATATGTAAAACTGTTTTTATATATGTTTTAGAGTTCCCATACGACAAATTTAATTTTCTCGAAAACCGACTCTAGAACAGACGGACAGACAGCCAGACGGAAATGAAGTCCAAAATTAAAAAAAACGGAATTGGATTGGATTACATCCTAATTGGAGAGACAACATTTTTATTTTTACCAAATATTTGAAACTTTTTTATATATATTCTTTTATAAATCAAGAATTAGGAAAAATTCCTATAAATATTTAAAAGAATATATAGCAAAAAGTTTCAAATATTTGGTAAAAACTGTATTTTGTCTCTCCTTAGAAGTCATGAAGCAGAAACCGAACTGTCGTGTACCAAAAACTTGTCTAAAATTTGTGTAATTGGCATTTAAAGTAAAATCTAAGTTTTTATCAAAAATTGTATAATGAATTGATAATAAGAATGGATATAAAAACAAAAAGCTCAATATATTGAAGTATTTAGACCCAATATTTATAGTGTCTATTGAAGGTATAAACTATTTGGAATTAGTTTCAGAGTTTAAAGATATTTTAACTGACCCAGATGAATTTATACATGAACTTAAACTTCTAGAGAGTAAAGTAAATGACACGAATTATGAACACATTTAAAATTTCGAATGCTGAAGATTTTTGGCGTGAAAAAGGAACATTGAAAAATAGATTTGATGAATATACCTATATATATATTCAAACTTGTACAAATTGATCTCTCATATTTTTACATTGTCACATAGTAGTGCTTCTGCGAAAAAAGTTACAAATAGGCTAAAGACATTTTACGAAAGTATGGAAGTCGTTTTAAGAACAATTAATTTTTAAATTTGTATGAAACTGACCATTAATAAATATGTAGCACAGGACGACATTGAAAAAGTTTGTTTATCCATTCCAACTGATTCTTATGTTTTGGAATGCTAAAGACATATATGAACACTGTTTTCTCTCATCTTGTCACATTTATCAGATACACCAATTATTGTAATTTCGGAAGAGGTTTTGTACCACAATTAATAAACCTGATTACAAAAATTTGAAGCAATAATAGACGAAATTGGATAAAAGCTAAATATGGTATAGTAAAGAAATTAAAACACTAGCACTTAAATTTTGTAGCATGTATGCATGCCGTGCATTTATTTGTATTAAAGTGAGGAACTGATTATATATAAAGTATTTAAAAAAGTGATATTTTCGTTTTTTTGTTATAGGATTTCTTGTTTTCATTTGAGCTTAGCTGCCAGGCCCACGGTGTCGACAAGAACATTTCTTTTGCATATTTATATTGAAAACAATAATAAAAACTAAAATTTGTTTTTGTTTTTAAAACAAATATACGACATCGTGGGCCTGGGACTACATCTTTTGTAATTAGGTTGACTGTAGAATAAAATTATAAAACTATCGATTTTGTTATTAATTGTGGTACAAAACATCATCCGAAATTACAATAATTGGTGTATCTGATAAATGTGACGTGATGGGAGAAAAGTGTGCTCATATTCGGCCATAACATTCCAAAAAACATAAGAATCTGGTGGAATGGGCAAATAAATTCCTAAAAAGTTTTTAAATGTCTACCTGTGCAATACAGTGTCTTTAATAAATCAAAGGAATGTATTCAGAAGGAATAGTACAAGAAATATATTACTAAATATATATATAAAACACATTACACAAATATCTTATATTTTCTGCAACAATGTCATAATCCAAAAAACATGTTTGGCAGAAAACAAGTTTAACGTTTTTGAATTACTAAAACATTAAAGTAAATATTTTATAAAAATTACTTTTCGAGAGAAATATTTACAAAATATTTATTTTTGTTTTTATACCATATAAAATTTTAATAAATAGAAAAAAAACGTAAAAAATACATAATGTGGTGAACTTATTTTAATTTTAAAAGATGTGCCCCTTTTTTTAAAAAAATCCACTTTTTGGTGCCACTTTTTGAAAATATCCGACGGTAACACTGCTTATCGGAACGAAATAATTTTTCTATTTGAGCTTTCATAACACTGAAAAAATAATTACAATTCTTTCAGTATTGACTGAATCAAAATTGCTTTTGAATCGAAAAAGTATTCAATCACGGCTGCCATAATTTTCCCCCTAGGTGTTTTTTACATTTTTAACATTGTGATTTACCTGTTTGTATAACGTTTGTTGTCATTAAAAAAAAATCAAAAAAATTTGATTTTTATTCAACCGACGATCAACTTAGCAATCAAATTGGTACGTGTGATGGTGATTTTTTCTTTCGTTTTTCATTCTGACATTTTGTAAGCAAAATCGTGAAAAGTAAACAATATGTGTGAACAAGATAACAAATTTTCAATGCGCAAAAAATCGTAAATCATGTTGACTCTATAAAAATAATTTCTTAATGAAGTTATAGCCAGAAAAGTTGGTTGACAAATTTTAGCCTGTGTAGCGAACGGTCAACTGGTTTATTCAAGACAATTGTAGGACCAGTTGCTACGTGTAGGGGCCGTCTTTAAACCTCTCCGTACTACTAAATGATCAGCTACGTGTTATTAATAAATACATGTATTTTGTTATTCAAGATAAGCTTCGAAAATCGCTAAAATTCACCAAAATTATGGCGAATTCTTTTCTGAGAAATATGTTGCATTAATGTTACATGTTCTACATTTTTGTGTTCGTTGTTCGTATGTAACACTTCGAGGTAACATAACATAGGTAACATAAGAAAGTGTTACAAGTATTTATATTTCTCAGAAAAGAAATCGCCGTTAATTTTCTTGAAATTTTTGTTCTGATTTTAAAGTAGTAACAAAAAGTGGTACCTAAAGTATGAAGTGTATAAAAGATTAAAATTTGCTTTATTATAATACCACTCGGAATTGATTTCAAAACATGGCTGAAAAAGCATGCAAAAGTAATTTTAGTGTTTCCGAAAACAATTCACCTATTTTTAACCGACAATTCCACGATGTCGAATCAACCGAATCTTTAGCCATGTATATTTCGATTCCCAGTTAATATTGTAATTAGTCAATCTTTTACCAAAAAAAGAGGATATATATAGATATATAATGTTCGACACAAAGAACTCTTTAATGAATCTTAACACCATTGTATAATTTTGTTTTTCCGTGTTCACAATTGCTAATGGGTCCCAGATCCGATCGTTTTTATCGAAATGCCATAATCTAGGGCTTGACTGACTACACTTTCTTACTTGTTTTACTTTTAGTCTGTTGGTTTTACTTTTAAACAATTTCATTGATGGTTTTATAACATCCAAAAAATTTAACAAATTTTCCCAAAAAGGATGCACTAAATTTCTCCAGTGGGTGTCTGCGAAAACGGTTTATATAGTTAAGATTTTTACAAGCCAAAATTTTAACCGTGAGAAAAGTATTTTCGATCAGAAGTAAACTCTCAAGTGATTTTGTTCAGTAATAATAAATAATAGGGTATTCATTTAATCGGTTAATCGCTCGATTAATTAACCAAGGTTTTGGTTTAATCGGTTAATAATCGGCTAAATTTGTTATTGATCGGTTAACCGATTAATAAAATATTTTTATAAATTTAGTAATTTTAATAAGTAAAAATGCATAAATTATTTATTTTTTGGAGTTTATAAGTATAAAACAAGTAAGAGTGCTATATTCGGCTATGCCGAATCTTATATACCCTTCACCATGATGAGATAAGAACAACTTTTCATTTCGCCATGCCGAAGAATATAAAAAAAACAAAAAATTTATATATGTACCTTAGCCCATTTCATCTTTTGCCAAAGTTGATGTTTGAAATTCGTTTTGTAATCTTAAAATCGTTTTTTAGAACATATCATCAGTCTCAGGAGAGAACTTAACAACTCGGCTACGAATGCTTTTACTGAAGAAGCGTTAAATTAAAATATATTGAGTCTATGAGTTTGTTTCTTTATTTTTTTTTTTTTTTTTGATTCCCTAAGCTAATTCCGCGAAGCTCTACGCTTGTCTGCAGGAATGAAACCAGAGTCACTGGCGGGAATCGAACCCGCAACCCCGGCGCTGATAGACTAGCTCACTACCAGCTAGCCTACCGGGGCACTCAAGCGGCATATCATATACATGCATTAATGTGTATGTGGATGCGTAAAATTAAACACATTACAAATAAAATCCACCACTTGTAGTGAAGGGTATAAAAAAAACAACAAAAAACCACATTACCAACACTGTATTACCATAGCCACTGTATGACCGTAGAAACCAAAATTGTATTGGTTTGTATGGTATGTTTATGTCGTTTTGGTAATACAGTGTTGGTATGGTAATGTCACGTCTAATTGGACCTTTAAAGGAAAAAATTTGAGGCAGTCGTGGTTTTTTACTCATATCTCAGCCGATTGTGGACCGATCTTGCTGAATTTCAATAGCAAACAATTCCGGACCATATGTGACATAAATGTCACCTGGCCCCCATCATATATGGGGTCTTCGGAAAATCCATTTCAACGGACAAACGGACAGACGGACATCGTTAAATCAACTTCGCTCCTCATAAGGACCCAGAATATACAGCTGCGGTCAAAAAAATAGCACCAGGATATAGAAAAAAGTTCTTCGTTAGATATTTGTAAATAGCCCAAACTGATTTCATTGAATACTTGTCATAAGATACTTACAGGACTGTCAAACAATTTTTAATAAAAAGCAATTGATTTGGTTTTTTATTTGATATAAAATGTTTAACTTTTTTAAAACAATTCAAAAACACTCAGTCAAAAAAAATAGCACTACAGCTCTTATTCTATTAAAAATTAATACTTAAACTAAAAATAAATTAAAAATTTTGAATTCTGTTTTTTATGATGTCTTCCCATATTGAAATTAATATTTTGTTGCGTGCCCATTATTAAAATTAACCTCTGCACAACGTTTTTGCATTGATTTCACTAGATTTTGGCACCTCTCCTTCGAAATTCTGTTCCAGATTTGCTGAACTGCCACCCAAAGGGCTTTGTAACTTGTTGGTTGTATTTGGGATACTCTCTTCTTTATATCTGTCCATAAGTTCTCGATTGGATTTAGATCTGGGGACTGAGCTGGCCATTCCATAACGTTTATTTTATTGTCCTAAAACCACTTTTTGGCAAGTTTGTTGGTATGCTTCGGGTCATTGTCTTGCTGAAACACCCAACGAAGCGGCATTTCCTTAGAAACATATGGTAGCATTACTTCCTGGAGGATATTAACGTATAGTTTCTTATCCATGACTGTTCTGATTCAATATATGGGTCCTACTCCATAGAAGGAAAAGCACCCCCATACCATAATGCTTGAACCACCATGTTTAACGGTTTTCGTTTTGAATTTTGGATTGAATTCAGCGTTAGGGGATCTTTTGAAGTAAGAACGCGATCCTTTACCTCCAAATAAAACAACCTTGGATTCATCTGTGCAAATCTGCCCAAATAACAGGCTCCACTTTTCAGTTGGTCATTCCAATGAGTTCTAGCAAACTCCAAACGTTTTGCAACATGCTTACGTGAGAGCAGGGGCACTTTTCGGAGACTACAGGCATTCAAGTTGTTGTCTCGCAACCTCCGACGAATAGTTTCAACACTTGCGGTCACACTTGGCTCCTTTTTTAGCTCTGTAGCTGGCATAAACGGGCTCTTCTTGTATTGTCTGACCAAACGCTTAACCATTTATGGTGGTAAAACTTTCTTGCGACCACGTGTTTCCGACTTTTTAGTAAATTTTATTGCATTCACAATCATTTTATTGGAGCACCCAATAAAGTTTCTTATTTCAGAATATTATTCATTCTCAGAAACCATATTTTTTATAAAAGCACGTTTTGCAGGTGTACAATGCTTACCACGTCCCATTTCTATGAAAATCAATAATGTAATATGCGATGAATTATTTTATTTTTTTTACCTTTAGTATTTGATCCATTTATTCCAACTATTAAATCACTATTAATATTTTTTAAAGAATTTTTGTTATTCGGTGCTATTTTAATGACTGCACTGATGTGGAGTTTTTTTTATAATTTCGATCATTTGAAAAGAACCGGTAACATTTTTTGGAAAAATAAAGACGATCAGAGAGAATATACATATTACAACAGTATTGCATACTTAATTAAAAATAATTAGAACAATATATTAGTTTACACTAGAATGAACATATAATAGGCTATTGGTGCTATTTTTTTGACCGGCACTGTATATACATACTTTATAGGGTCTAACATCAATATTATAGAAATTACAAACGGAATGACAAACTTATATATACCCTATTCACCACCTGTGGTGGTGGTAACAAACATAACAATTATTGAACTTACACGAGCAACGTAGATGTTAGAGAAATCAAAAGCAACCCATAATACCGATTAACGGTTAACCAAATGTATACCCTAGTAAATAATCATTTGTGTTCTACTATCGCAACTCTGCAAAGCATATTTGATCGCTATTTATATATTAAAATTGTGAAAAAAATAGTTTGTTTTGTTGCAAAGCAAACAAAATTTTATAAAACAAATCTTTCTTTTTAGTTTTAAGCGAACATAGAGCCGCACAATGAACCTTCCTTATCAGTTTGAGTAAAATAATAAGTCAGAATTGTATTGTATGCATTCTTCTTTCTCTATTGGACTAAAAATTTTCATCAGATATTAGTTGATCATCAGATATTCAATTTATCTTCTAAATCTAAGCTCTGAATTCGATCAAACAATATTTCCGGAACGCGATTCTTACTCCCGAGTAGTGTTTTTCATACGCGATTTCACGGGACAAAAATCCCGGGATCCCGCACATTTCTCGGGAAAAAAATCATGGGAAATTTGTGCGGGAATTCCCGAGATTTTTTAAAATTTAATTATACCAAATAGGTCTTACCCGTTAGGCAAAAAGATCTTAAGGCATTGGCTTTAATTAAATTTTTTCTCTCTTTTGTTTGGTTTAAATCACTTTAGTTTAGCACAACTCCTTCTAATCGTCAATCTGCTCTTAGGAAAAAAGTCTATAAAATACACCAAATAAATATTATTCAATTTAACATAACGAAAAACTGCAGTTTCTGACTTAAGACAGTTTTGCCGAACGCCAAAGAGATGTCAATTCATATCCGATAAGTAAGGCAATACTTAATGTTCAATGCTCTGAAATGTCGAAAGATGAAGAGTAAAAATGTACAGAATATTTAATTTGTTTAAAGACCCAGATTTATTTTATAAAAACGAAAAAATGTTGTACCTACTTGCTTCAAAAAATTTTATGATTTTAGGTGTGATACCGTACTCAACGTTGGTAGCCGGCGGGATTGAAATCTTACCGAAAACTGTTCCCGTTCTCAAAGTTTGGTAAAGTGAGAGAGCTTTTAAGAGAAAAATATTCTTCTTCTTTTTCTTGCACGAAGTAGCCCGTACTTTTTCTTTGGGCTGATTGGGAAAATTGTCAGGCAATCAGCTGCGTCAAAAAATAAACATTAAACAAACTCCAAACAAGTATTAACAAAAGAATTAAAATAAAAATATTAATAAAATAAACAATAGAAAATGTTAAAAAATGTAAGTACATGCTTAAATTTTACTTTTATACATGCTAATGTTTAATTTATGTATTTATTTGAACGTTTTCATATTAACGTTTTCTTCTGGGCAAGAAATTTGGTTTTTATTGTTCCCGTATTTTTTGTACATTTTTGTCTTTTAGTGAGAGAAATTTTTATTTACTCTCATTTTACCGAACTTTACCCTAAAAGTACGGAATCACACCTTTTATATGTAGATTTTTTTCAAAAAGATTTTTCGGACTAGATTCTGTAAGAGATGATGACAAAAGTTATTAATTAAGAAAACGATTATTCGATTCGAAGAAAAGAATTTTTTTAAGGAATGAAAGTGTCTAGAGATTATATAATGATCCTTTAACCATAAAGGCAAACATTCGTAGAAAGAAAACGTGTTTTCTCATTGAAATCTTTTCGATAAATATTTGAAATAGGCTTTTAAACGATTCTGTAAATGCTTATTCTGAACTAAAATTCTATTTTAAAAGAAATATTTTGTAATAATATGTTTAAATAAGTAAACTTTTTTGCTTTTATATAAATACTGTTGGCTTTGAATTAATTCTGTGGCAGTAAATGCTCAAGTATATTTGTTTAGTTTTATAGGAGAACAATTCAAAACTTTTAAGGTGGCTTTTGGAAATTTGCTCCGAATTTAATATAAGTAATCATCAGTTCTCTGCGGTTATAATTTTTTAAGTTTTTATTCCTTAACACTCCTAATCTCACAGATCGGAAGTTTTTATTTTTCCAAATGTTATTGCACATTGAAAAAAGATAACCAAAAAGTAATTTTGCTATAACTTCCTCAAAAATCCTACAAAATAAATGAAATTTCGCCAATGTGTACTTTTGAACATGAAAATTGTATGGTGGCAGTAAGCACTTTCCGGTTTTGCCACAGAAATAAAAAAGTTGAATGCATTTATAAACTTATTTAATTGATCTCAGAAAATGTTATTTGTTCAAATAAATTAAATTAAATAATATTTAACATCGATTTGTAATGAGAATGGGAAATCCCGGGATCCCGGAAAATTGAAAAATAAATTCCGCTTTCCCGGGAAATGAAAAAGTCTGGGAAAAGAAAAACTCTACACCCGAGTCACCTTGTGAGCCAACACACAGAAAAAAATACCAATGTAAAATTAAGATGGCGAAATGTTGATTGAGAATCATAGTAAATTTCTGCAAAAGTATGCAGTTTATTTATTATTATTTACTGTTAAAATAACATTGTTCAATATTGAATCCATAAAAACCTGTTTTATATTAAAATCAATAGTTAATCTTGTTAAATTAAAATGCATACATAGTTTAAGTATGTACATTTTTTTATTTTCATGTTTAAAATGTGTTATAAAAAGAACACAATTCGCGTATTCTTTTAATTCAAATTCAAATTCACGTTGTTTCAACTGGAAATAACTTTCATTCAACGTGATTCGGATTGTTATTTCAATATAAATGACATTTTGCTCTAACTTTACTGCAATGTTACATGAATTATAGTTATATTAAAATATAAAAAGGTTGTTCGCAAGTTATTGTAAAATCAGGTTGAATTAACATGAAAACCGTATGAAGCAAAATCACCACCGAACAATTTTCAATCAAACTTGTTTTCTACGTTGTTAACTTGATTTTTTTCTGTGTATACAATTAAAATATATTATTTTAAAACACTATTTACGATAATCGATTCTGTTTTTGTGAATAAGTTAAAAAAAAGTTCGAAGCACATCCGCTCTTTTCCACGGCAAATTTATCTAATTGTCGCTACTTATGTTTTCAAACTTTCAATTATCATTATAACGGGATCGCACGGCATTCAACCGAAATGTGCATTAACATTTGGAATAAAAACTTAACCCTACGTTTCCACATGCAAGTAATTACTTGCAAGTTGTGTATACGTATTATCAACGAAAAATCGAGAAAACAGCCGATTGGCTGAAAGTACAAAAATTGTGTGAATGTTCGTGAAAAATAGTGACTGTATTGAGTTTTTCGAACTTGTTTTTGCATGTGGAAACGGGGTGTAAGTTTACTTTCGATCTGTAACATCAGTGTTTGTATAAGGAATAAAAACATAAAAAAAACTGCAGAGAAGGGATGATCATATTAGAATAATAGTAAATTTTCAAAAATCACCTTTAAAGTTTGAATTTCAAAAATAGACTTAAGAACTTTTTCCTTATTTTCCACTAACATGTCAAAACTTTTAATTTTTATTTAATTTAAATCAAACAAATGTATATCTGAAGCATTTTGACAAAATATCTTAAGTCTAGATAAGATAGCAAAAAAGCTTTTTAAAAATTTCGGTGAAAAAAACATTTTTATCAAATAATAGAATAAACCAAAATTATAGAAAAACTTCGTTTATAATACAAAATTTTAATAACGTAAACAAAAATGCTTTCCGAATAAAAATTCGCATGATTTACAAAATTTTTTTCAACTTTTTTAATTTGACTTAAGATGTTTTGTCAAAATGCCACATTTATATAACACCAATTCAATACCTGACGGCTGGAAAGTCTTATTTGACACATCTTAGCGATCTTTTTTGTTAAAAATGTGTTAGCAATTCTGTTTCAGAAATAATTAAAAAAACGTTTGGCCTTTAACGAAATAGTTCTTTTTGAGAGCTGAGTCTATAAAATTTATACGATTTGATAACCTTTCCAACATTCAAACTAACAACTACCACATTAGTTATTAAATTAGAACAATGATTTTTGAAAATTAAATTACTTTTATTTTCAATATTAATAATATTCAAAATGTTGCTCATTCATTCAGTTTCTTTACATTTTTATATCTACTAAATTAAAATATGTACGTTTAAGTAAAAAAAAATATGCAAAAACAAAAAGTTCAGTACTTGAAAACAACAACAAATAAAAGTTAATTAAGCAAAATGTTTATCAACAAAAAATTTTTTATTTTCAATGTTTTCTCAGTTGTTTAATTTGATCTTTAAACAACAAAATAATTGTATTTGTTTATCCAAAGAGCATCTTTTCAAACCATGGTCCACTAGAAACGATTTCAGACCTAAACATGTATGTGTAAATGTATAATTACACACTTCTCATATATACAAAAATATTCTGATCTCAGTTTGCGCCTTTATATGTATGTCTGATAGTGTTGTTTATCAAAAGAAAAAAAATCTCAAAATTTTAAAGAAAAAAAAAACTACAAAATAATTAACGAAGTCAATGTTTTTTCATTTCATTCTAGCTTATCGCGTAAGTACTCGTCTAAATTAAAAAAGAGAGAGTAACTGTTCTTTGTACTCGCATTCGTAATTGTTTGCTCGAATTCAAACACAATCCTTTACAGCCGCACCTAAACAAGAGCGGAAAGCGAAACGTTTTCTTCTGCCGTTAGCTTTAACGCTGATATGCAATACCTAAACGAGATCGTCAACGTTGTGTCACAAATGGTACTTTAACCTTTCTTGTAAATAAGACTCACATAATAAAAAAAATATTGAAAAACCCTCCAGATTGACCTAAAAACCATAAAAAAACGCGGCCAACTTCACTAAAGGTGCTATCAGACGGGATGTATTTTACATATGTACTGTCAAATTTTCCGTCTGTAAAAGTTGTACACATCGTGTGATACATATGAAACTTTGCATGTGTAAAGTACATGTGGAAATACATATGTAATTTTTTGGATTAGAACACGCTCTATTTTCCTGCGACAAACATAAACAAAACAGCTGGTTTGTTTTGAAACGAAATTGTATGGAAAAATATATTGTAAAGAAAAATTAAAGAAAATGTTGACATACATGCGGAATTACATATGGGTAAGAAAAGTGACAGTACATTTGTAAAATACATCCCGTCTGATAGCACCTTTACGTGGGGTCTTCACCTGACAATTTTTTGTCATAATAAACGTATAACTTCATATAAAAAAAAAACGCTGACAAAAATATTGTCAGGTGAAGACTCCATGTAACAACCGCTCTATCACAATCAGATTTTCCAGTTGCAAAGCGTTGCCGCCACGCTATTTCGGTTGCTTTAGACAAATTGTCTGGTCGTGGGAACTTTTGACAGCTAGAAAACTCTTTACGCTCTGGTTTAGGTATGGCTGTTACATTGACAAAATATACTCTTTTCATTTGTTATACGTTAGATGTTTGGGTTGGACTCTTAAAAGCTACTAATAAAGTGGATATCCAGCCTTTGCTGCAAAAACTCAAAAAAACAGATTTTTGAGGTTATGTATTTAATTCTTTAGATCCCAGTGGAACATAGGGCCGCCTACAAGCTTATAATGTGGAGTTAATCGCCATATAGTTTCTTCATGTTGTATAAAAATTTCATACAAATATTTTATATACTCAGCTCTAAAGAGAAGAATTAAATTTTAAGGTGCAAGAAAATTCAAAGTTGAGTTATGACTCTATTGCAGCAAAGGCTAGATATGTACTTTGATCTGACATATCGTTTGTAATGCAGTGGTATATTTTACTTAACATGCATATGTCTTATACATAATATATTTCACTTTTAAGATCTTTTGTTAGAGTCGGTCCGAACGAATCAATCCGATTGAAACCAACCGTTTCATTACCAAAAATTAGACAAAATAACACGATATTTTGACAGTAGGGTAGATCAGGGTTTAAAAACTGCAGTCGAAACCAAAAACTGTCGAACAAAAAACGAAAATGTGTGTACAACTTACCGTTTTTTGAGTAGATTTGACATCGAATGTTTATATTTAATGAATCAGTAGTAAAAGCAACAGTTTCTTTTTAGCTAATGACAAATGAAGAAGTGGAAGAAATAGCAGTTTTCCTACTTTGACTTCAGTTTTTTAAACCCTGGGCTATATATTTTTATTACGTGTTGGTTTTTTTCCAAAAAGTAAAAAAATAAATTTTTATGAGTTAATACCCTATTGTTGATCAGGTGTGATATATCGAATTTTTCCGTTTACCTTTTCAAAAAAAAGTAACCTAAAATACAAAACAACGTATCATCAAAAAATTCGAAATTGACTTTTTGATTGATTTTTGACCCCTGCTGTCATAAATGGCGACTTTATTATAGATATTCAAATGCCAAGTACACCTTGTTGTTATTGATTTTGTAAAGTTTTTTGCTTCTCCTGTAAACTAATAAAAAGTGGTTTCACGTTATTTTGTATTTTAGCTGAAGAAATACTTTTTAATGAAAGTCACAAAACTTATTTATAAGAAGTTACTGAAACAATTAGAAATTATATTCCTACTTAATTAACCGAACAATAGTAACTTAGACCTTCAGCCCGTTGCAGTAAAACAGACCAGAATCTCTGACGGAAATTGAAACCTTTACTTTCGCACAAATACCCAAACTACAATTCCATAGAAAAGAGTTCTGTTTCGGTTAAAGTTTAGGTTCGGTCCAAAAAAAGCTACCAAAGTTTGGGTTCGGCCGGACACAACATTTTTTACTACCGTACTTAGAAAAAGTTTCTAAACTTTATGAAACTACTCTCAACCTCAATTAGAAGGTTCATAACGCGAAAAATTCCTTTTTATCCAAAAGCACGCCAATTATTTTTAAAAAGCTTTTAAACTTTTTTATGCAAGTCAGCTTATTTTTTTAAGTTATCTAGAAAATCTCCTCAGAGGATTAAAATCGACAAACCGATCTCGCAAAACTTAAATTTGAGTTTCATTATTTCTTTCAAGTTAACAAAACTATCCAAATTCATTAAGAATGGTAATTTTGTTATTCGATCATTATTATAGTGTACATATCCATTACACTCAAGACAAAATTTGCTCTAGATTATGTGAGATTAATAATACATTTTAGAGTTACCAGTTTAATGGTCAAACGTCAAAAAAACACCAAAAAATTTGATGCTAAAAAAATTTTTTAGGTTACAAAACAATAGTTTCACAAATTTCACAAATATTTTCAATTGCCAGGCATTTGTTTAATTTCGTGAAGATCGGTTCATAAATTATGATGGGTCCCATTTAAATAAGGTGACCATACGTGCTCTTTTTTTGAGGACAATCATCTATTTTAACTTGCTGCCATCTATAAAATTTGTGTCCTCTTTTTGTCATATATTTTCATAATCTGTCATCTTTATTTTTATTATTAATTAAAATGAATTTTATTTATCGGCGGTCAGCGTTTTTTTTTTCTTTCAAATCGTATGGAAAATGTCGTGACATGCTTGTTCTGTTCAAACTCCTTTTGAACTCTCACACACTTGCAGTTTGAAATTTTGAGTAAGTTTCGTTATTTTTTTAACTTGTTTTACTTGTTAACAAGTAAATGTAGATTTTTATAAATGTTATTTTTTTAATTAACTTTACATATGTATATAAATATGTGAATGTAAATTTGACTGTAAAATATGTAAAAAATCTTGAAGTCAAATAAATTTTTTACTTTTATTCTTTATGTCCTCTATTTTTATTTTTAAAATCACAGTATCAAATTTCGTAAAGAGTGGTAAAAAGCCCACTCTCGGAAACCACTTTAGTACGCGTAAAATCGTAACGAATCACGCTATTGTTATAAATTGTTGTCCTTCGCAGTTTTATATGAGTAGAAATCACACTGTTAACTTACGTGAAGATCGTTTCAAATTTACCATAGGCCCCATATAAGGCCCACTCTTATAAAATAAAACTCGTCTAAAATAAACCTTTTTTGGGAGTTTTAGTTTTCGCGTATTATTCTTTTAAAAATTTGCTAATATGAATTTAAATTTAGTTTTATTTTAATACTAGCTGGCCGTCCCGGCTTCGCTCGGTAGCTGATTACTAATGATCGATGGAGCCGTTTTCTGATTTTGAGTAAATCGAAAAAAGTCGGCGGGAAAATATTTTCTTTCCTGAAAAACATAAGTTGGACCATGGCGACCATTTTAAAGAAAAAATCGTCCAAATCGGCCAAATAAATAGAAAAAGTGGGCGTAAAAGTAGGCGTGGTAAATTTTTCTTTCGATGAAAACTTAAAATGGATTACCACAAACATTTGATAAAAAAATTAGTCAAATCGATGGAGCCGTTTTCTGATTTTAGGTAAATCGAAAAAAGTGGGCGGGGCAAAATTTTTTTTTTGGACCATGGCGATAATTTTATAGGAAAAATTGTCCAAAACTTTCAAGCCGTTCTCAAGTTATGCGCTTAATAGAAAAAGTGGGCGTAAAAGTAGGCGTGGTAAATTTTTCTTTCGATGAAAACTTTAAATGGAGTAATACGACCATTTGAAAGAAAAATTTGTCAAATCGATGGAGCCGTTTTCTGATTTTAGGTAATTCGAAAAAAGTGGGCGTAAAAGTGGGCGGGGAAAATTTTCTTTACGTATAAACCTAAGTTGTACCATGCCGACAATTTTAAAGAAAAAATCGTCCAAATCGGTCAAGCCGTTCTCAAGTTATGCGATCAGCAACAGACAACATTTCATTTTTATTATATAGAAGATTTTGAAAAAAAAAAAAAAATTGGAATAAGTGAATCAAATATAGTAAAATTTGTTTGAGAGTATCAAATGAATTAAAGGAGTACAACGGTATTTTTAGGATCCATCAGTGTTACATACTGCAAAAGTAGCTGCTCTTTTCAATTAATAAAAAAACAATGATTCAATGAATGTATCTAGAATTCTAGTCAAGCCAGTATCCCCGTAATAAAAGGGATCATATTTAAGTTAATCTATTTTTTTGTCTAATGGTAACCTTAATATCACCGTGTCCCCAACACATAACGGATGAATGTGTGCCTTAAAAGCAAAAAACAAAAACAAAAAACGAAAACAACAGCAAAAACAATATTGAAAAAAAAACTAAGTACAGAAATAATATTTATCTACACACATGTTCGTTCCTAAGTGAGATCACAGGCCGGATGAAATAAAAAAACCCAAAGATACAAACACATTGAAAGTTTTTGTATATCAACTAGATGCTTTAAGAAACATAATCACCATTGTTACCAGATTTAGCTATTTACTGTCGTTTTGACGATTTTTGGATCCAAACTATTACTATAATTTTGCAAATTCAGCATCTCATTATACAAAACACTCTTTTGGTCTCATTAAATGCAAAAACAATGGATTTTAGATTTACCACTGATTCTGCATCTTGGTTTCCTTTAAAACATGATAGTTTATGCTTCAGATTCTGGTTACAGAATCATCTGAAATCTCCTTTGATACCTCTTGGCTGTGGTAACAAAAATATATATTTTTTAGGGTGGTAGTTTTACATTAGGGCCTATAAGTTCTTTTATACTGAACCGATTCTGGTGAATTTTAAACCTTAACAACTCAGAATATCCAGAAAAAATTTCACACGAAAGTTGTTCTCTTCTTTTAAGTCGTTCAAAAGTTAGCTATTTTTCAACAGACAGCCATGACTAAATAGATTTAAAATTACTCAAGAACGTCTATTCCTTACCTTTATTTGTTGTTATTTTTTGCGATCAAGATAACTGGAAAGTACTTTACGGATTGGTGTAATATAGTGCTGTGAGTAGCGATTATGTTTGAAAGGTAATTCGTTTATAGAGTTCTTGCATGGGTATATCGCGGAGACTTTTATACAAAGAAATACTTGCGATGCGGAAACTGTTGATTGACTTAGATTACACAGAGCAACAAAATCTAGCTTTTTGATGTATGTATATGTATTTTTACCTGCTGATGACGATGACGTCCTTGATTTTTTCCTACCACCTTTAGTTTTAAAGACATAGTGATAGTGAAGGACCAAACCTTAAAATACTTTTCCATTTTAGTTTTAAAGATATAATGACATAATCACAATTTTTTTGTACTATTCGGTAAGTATTTGCTAACGGTCCTCCAAGCCTTAAAATACTTTCAGCATTATTAATCTACACAAAAATCTCTCTCAGTGTTATCTGCTTTTTTATCTTAAGTAAGTCTTTAGAAGAGACGGGAAAAGAAATTGCATTTTTTTTTTCCTTTCCCTCTTTAAAGCTCATGACTTCACGAGTCAAACTTGACGTGTGTGAACCGGCACTAACAACCACTGCAAATATTAATACTTATAGCCCTTCGCCGTTATTTCCTTACAGTTTGTATCTCTTAGTAAGAGAACAGCCCTTGACTGTCTCTAATGAGTCCCAAGACACAGGAATATACTTTAAAGCGGATAAACTTGCTTGATTTGGCACCATCTTACGGCTTCCACTGGATTTAGAAGCTTTGTGGGTAGCTTTGTTCTCCTGTAAACTTAAGCTTCCCTTAATAACTATCGATACTGCTAACGATAGATGGACCGCACTAACTGATTTAAGGCATTAACAAAATGATTACCCGTTAAGATTACAAGCGTCTCATATATCGCTAGCCAAAAAGTAGTTGTCATAAGTATTTATACTTAATATTTGTTCACTCATGTGAATTACTGCGTAAATTTCATACTTAATTCGTAAATTTTATTATTTTTAACTCATTTCCCTGTAAATTCAAAAAAAGTTCAAAAAATGTAGGAAAAAAAAAATTGAAAGTTGGTGTTTATTTAAAAGACGATTAAAGCCATTTTTTCTATCTTATGTGGCAACTATGTATGATCATCACATAACATACATAATAGTGCGAGTAAATACAGTTCGACTTACTACAGTCCAACCAACTGAACTAACCCAGCTAAGAGGAGTAAAACGAAACAAATACTGAATGACTGAAGTGAAGTAAATTAAATTGACTGATACGAATGACGAGAGTGTGTGGAAAAATAATCAGTTGAGTATTGGACGTCCTCGTTAACGGTTGGTTTAAGTGCAAGAAAGCGGTTGCTTAAAAAAATTAACACGGAGAGAAGAAAAATAGAATTAAAAAAAGTAAAAATCGGATTATATATATGTTTATATTAAATTTAAATAAATATTTGTTTTAAGCAAAAACATAAAGTTTAAAAAACTTTAAATTTATGATTTTATACAATTTATTCTTTAAATGACCAAAATATAGTCACGTAAAAAAGGAAGACCGAAAAAAATATCAAAAGTGCAATATACTACTTAAAATTCCAAAAAAAAATTAAAAAACAAAACAAAAATAAAACACTGAAAATTCGAAACTCAGCAAAGTATCAAGTAAAAAAATTAACACATGTTTTCTTGGAAATAGAAAAAAGTGAAGTGCAGATATTTTTAATGAAACTAATAATTGAAAAACACAAATTTTCTTCAAAAAGTAAAAAAGCGAAAATGTTTTAGAATACGTGTGCCGATATTGTAACTTTACGGCCCTCATTTTAGTGCATAAAGGAAAACCTACAACAACAACAATAAAATATTATAGAAAATCTTTTTATAAATAAATTACATATGAAGAAAAAGAAACCTACTAAATAACTTAAATTGTATATCTTTAAGATTGTGTATCTTGTAACTTGAAAATGCATTTACTTCACACCAATAACAACTACAACAACATGCTGTTGGTCTGTTTTTATTTTTTATTTTTTTGTTGTTTTTCTACTTCTTCTTTTATTTCTTCTGAGGGAGAGTGAAACATTTAGATACAAATATTTGAGTTTGAGTATCTGTCAGTGTTGCCAGTGAAATTTCGAGAAAGATACATTTTAGTTTCCAAAAAGATACATTTTTTCCCAAAAAGATACGTTTTGAAAAAAAATTTCAAATCCATTTTTAACGTTTAACATTAATTAACATAACCTTTTTATTTCATATTTAAATGAATATTGAATAAATTCATTTTTATATTTATTTAAGTCATAAATATTAGGTACATATGTATGTATTTTTTAAAAAATTCAGTAAGCAAACTTTTAAATTAATTATATGTAACTATCTTTGGATGTTATCAAAACAAATTCATTTTTGTAAAAATTAATATACGAATTAAGGCGTTTATACTAAGGCGATTATATCATCGTTCATATAAATTTCCTGAAAATAAAAAAGATGTTCATATTTCCTCAGAACAACTTCGCACTACTAGTAATCATCGATTTAGGTGGATCGTATGTTGCAACCCCTTAATGTTTTCTTTCACCATTATTAAAGTTGCTATCAACGCGAATTCAAGGAAGGGCCAAGTCAACATATATGAGGCGCAAAATAGAAAGGGACCTAAGGGTTTTGTTCAGGAGAGCCATTTTAAAGATTTAAATACGTGTATCTTTGGTGTACCATCACTGAGCGTGTTGGTATTGGTTTCATTTGAAAGCGACACATCTCATGACGTGTTGGTCAACCTTGAAAACGCGCGTAGGTCGTCCCTACCTCTTGTTTTATGTAGTTGGTTTTTACTGTTCCTTTTACCTTACTGGTCCCTTTCTCTATGCTCTGTCACATATGGTGTTTTTTTCGGTGGTCGACTTGTCAAAGTGTGTATGCAAACTAATTTTTTATGTAAACTAACCTTTTTTTACTAGCAATATTTTTGACAATCCGACCACAGAAGCAGTGTTGTTGTAGAGTTGACCTCACCTTCTAGTCAATGCATCTTGGCTGCTATTGTATTAGTATTGAGTCGGTTACGATGATCAATCTTAATAAGTTTTAGTTGGCTAAAAATTCTCGAACGTTTTGTTTCTGTACATTTTGCGTACAGATTCAAAAGATACGAAAAATGTCAGGATTATACATGATACCTGAAGTAGTCAAAAGATACGACAAATGTATCTTTCGTATCCTAACGGCAACACTGGTATCTGTTTTCCATTCAAGAGAGAAATTTGTTGTGCGATCACTATTAATTCTACCTGATCATTTTATTTATGATTTACCTACAAAAGCGTAAAAACCAGAACCCAAATAATAACAATAAAAATTACACCCTTCCAAAAATGAAAACAACAATAAGTTATGTTATAAACAAAATAAATAAAAGAAAAGAAATATGGGCAAAACCAAAAGAAAACAAATAACAAACAAAAACATTAGCAAACTTTACAGTTGTGCAAGCCATATAGCAGTTACTTTAAAGTAAATCGAATTAGAAAAACTATATACATTTCTTTTTCAATCAATAAAATCAGATTAGAAAAACGCATGACAAAGAATTGGGCTTTAATCATATCCTAGAATCGAGTAGATTTTACTGCCTGTTTTAATAAAAATTTCGTTTGTGAATTTACGCAATGTAAATTCCCAAAACAATAAAAAACTTAAATTTGTTTTTATTCTCAATATAAATTCCCAGGTGATGTCCCTCCAGTTTCACAAATGGAAAATAATATGCCAGCATACAAAGTCGGTACCCAATTTCCCAGTCTTATCTATTCAAAAGTGTTAGCACAGTTCAGATCTGCAGGGGATAAAAGATTTGCTAATTAATTTTTCCATGTTATATGAACTAATGTCAGTAGTCAAAATAGTTTTAATTTATGCAAGTGAGAGTGCTACATTCGGCTGTGCCGAATCTTTGATACCCTCCACCGACAGATAGAATATTTCAGGCGTGAACCCTATATGGGATCTATAAGATATTAATTAATCTTTATAAAAACGGACATCAGTATTAACATTTGTCGCGGTTTAGAGCTACATATGGTAATTTATTGACTCAGAAAGCTTAATGCTTTTATTTCTAGTCATATACAAATAAATTAGGACAAATATTTTCGAGGGAGGAATTTATATTCGATCCATGGTAAATCATGGACCGATCTTCACAAAATTTAACAGTGAGATTTCTAGTCTTATAAAACTGTAGCGTACCAAATTTTATTGCAGTAGCGTTATTATTTACGGTTTAAGACGTACTAGATTCTTTTCCGAGAGTGAGCCTTTTATGGGGTCTATGGTAAATTATGGACCGATCTTTCGAAATTTTTATGAATCCGTGCATTATACCAACATTTATGTTAGTTTTTGTAAAAAACTTATCAATTTTTAAGGTGGTGGTTTCACATTTGGACTCATAACTCTTAGCCTACTGAACTGATTTTGCTGGATTTTCAATCCTAAACTGCTTAGTGCCCATTCACATTATACGATTTTTGTCGTTGGGATTCTTACTTTATAGGCAAGAGGGGTGAGAGGAATTATAAGGAGTACAGAAGCGAGTGTACTCTTCGATTCGTTTTGTTCATTCATGCGTTCTCTCAATTTTCGCTCATTTGACGAAAAATGTATTAAGGTTGTTACGACAAAAATCGTACAATGTAAACATGAGACCGACTTCAAAGAGGAAACGACAATAATCGCAACGACAAAAATCGTATACTGTGAATTGGGACTTAGGATAACTAGAGGCGATTTGACATCAACATTTTCCTTGTTGTCGTGTTTTCAACAGACGGACATTCAACGAGCCAGAATATATTTACTTTATGGGATGAATAGTAAAATAGTTTCGCACCGAATGACAAACTTAGTATATTCACCTATTCACCACTAGTCGTGGTGGAGGATATAAAAATGCCTACAAAATAATGGCTTTTGAATACAGGGATACAAATTTTTTGTCTTTTTCACTTTTCTTAATAGAGTTTTTTTTTTTTAATTTATTTACTGAATAGAGAAACCCCTTCTCAACTTATGCTATTTTTTGTGGTAAAAGTGCCTTGACTTTTTACATAACGCTATATCACGAAAACTAAAGCTGATGAGAAAAAACGAAGTGCTGATTCGCGGTTTATCGAAATTTGAAAGTATGTGTTACCACAGTACCAGTTAGTTTAAGTACAATACATGTCCGGAGTTAAATAATTGATTTGGCCTAACGAACCACCGTATGAAAGAACGATGCAATCCCTAAGAAAGTTAGCGGTTGTTTGTCGAGGAGCTCCGCATCGAAACTAATGGTCATTTACGAAGCCCCACGTGAACAGCGTATGCATGCAGTAGTTATCGGTAGGCTACATTTGATCACTCATCAAATATTGAGCTGCGTAGGCAAAAATTGTCTCTATGTGTTGTCCATTCTAAATCTATGCCGTGGTACTTTGCTTGTCTCGATATGATCATTTGTTAGAAAGGTTTGTCTAGGCCAGCTCTTGTAGGGATGTCACCATTATTTGGGTGGGGCAATATAACAGAGTTTACAGATGTCTTACAGATGTGCACAAGCAAAAGTTAATTTACCGGTTAACTTTTCTGTTTTCTAGCAACATGACTAGGGTAAAAAGCAACTATTCTTGAAAATGGAATTAAATAAAAACTTTTAGTCCTGGCATATTAACTTTACTTTTGCATATACATTCAGTCACGATATATTAGTATAGATACATCTTGGCCATATCAAAAAAATACCCCAATATAGCAATGTCAATAAACAGCAAATACACCACACTGTACAATCAGCTTTTTACAGAACGGTTACACTAAAAGTTTTCCAGACTTTGGAACAAATAGTTTGGTTATCGACACAAAACATCTGTCAAAAAGCAGGCTGAAATGTAAAAATGAGCTTGGAGACTCCCATGCAAGGACAACATATATAATTCTTAATATCGAGAGAAGGATAATATTAGAAATATCTAAAATTGGTAAAAATTTCTGCGTTATCCATACACGAGATGTGTTTTAAATAAATTTTACTAATTATATTTCAATGGGGGTAACAAAGCGAACCGGGTAACAGTTTTAGCCGGTTAAGCTAGTCTCGTATAAATGTTGGTACCAGTAATTTTTCGTAAGTTTATGCATTTATTTTCTTTTGGTTTAAGAACATATCAGTCTTTAACTTTAACAAAATATTCTTAAATTCTAAACTAAGATCGGATTTGGGGAAAAGCTTATTGAAAAATTTCTAAATTTCTTTTCTAAAAATACAATAAAATTTGACTATTTCTTTAAAAAATTGTTCCACATGTATTTTTAGACCTAAATTCTTATCTCAAAAGGAACTTAATTTATAAGAATAAAAAAAATAAAATAAAATATTTATTAAATACAAACCAAAACGAATTCACAACGGATGTTGTGCGCTGGAAATCGTATAGTTTTTTTTTATAATTTTTAAGATTTAAAATTGTAATTTATTAAAAAAAAAAACTACACAAATAACATGGACATGCGATTTTGTATATAAACAAAACCAAATAAATTATGAGAAATAAAATGAACCCAGTGACAATCATTCTTTTTTATAGTTTATTTTTTTTTTTTTTCTTATCAGCCTAAAAGAAAAATATTAAAGAAATAATATTTAAACCGGGGTTTATTTCTATTTGTTTGTCTTGTGTTAAAAAAAATATTTTTTATCTACGAAATTCTTTATTTTTTTTTAAATTGTCACTACTAAAAGTCATAAAAGAATTTGTTTTCAAAAATACCCAGTTAGTTGCCTTAATGATAATGAACATTTATGTGAGAAAAAATATTTTGTATTGTAAAAGATTTTCTTGAGAGTGTCATATTTATTTAGGCTAATACCCTTTGTACATCTGCATACATTTCGGAGGAACGCATGGAAGATGTTGAAACATCTACCATCAATAATTTCACCATTTCTGAAAAAAAAAACTTTTATTTTTTGTTAGACTTTTTTCTACAAAAGTGCCAAAATTTAAAAAGAAAACACCAAAATGTATTTTTAATATAAAAAAAAAATTTAACAAAAAAAAGTAAGTGATTTTTTTCTAAAATTTTTTTAACGGGCTTTTTAAATCTCGTCTTTTATCAATGCTTTAAATGGATTTGATCATTTCTGCTCCGGTCATGGTTCTTAGAATTTCAGATTGAATCCTTTGTATTGGCTCTTTACAGAAATTATGAAATTATGGTTTTAATTTTGGCAGTAGTTTTTGGGAAAGAAACTTATACAGGACCTATGTTCGACTACGATTTGGGTTAAGACTTTCACGAGCATAGGAGTTATTTGTTCTGAATTCTTATAATTTATTCAGAGCTACGAAAATAATAACAAATAACACTACGTCACAAATTTTCAACAAAGTCGTGACCAAATGAATTTGACACCTAATCTTTATGTAAAATTTTGCCCTGAATCAGAATTGTCAAAAGTAGAACAGTTTTTGAGATATTCGTTATATGTGTTTTTAAAAAGGATGATCTGACTGAAATGCAAATATCTTCAAACATTTTAAACGGATTGTGTAGTTCTTATTTTTTAAACCAATGATTTAAAAATCTTAATGTTTTATTGCATGCGACATTAGATTACTTTAACATGAACATTTTGCTCCCAACAAGACATACCCTGGTACAAAAATGGCAAAGCTACAGAAGATTTAGTACATTAACCCACATAGAAATTCAATAGTTTTAAGCAATTTTTAATATTAATTGTTACTAAAAATTTTGCTTTGTATATTTATCTGTTGAGTTTTTCTTTCATTTGATACAAATCGAAAAGTGGGTTAAATCAATTTATCTTCTGTAATTTTGTCATTTTTGCACCGATCTAGGTCCTATTGGGCACAAAATGTTCGTATTGAAATAGGCTAATGTCGTAAGTGATAAAACTTAAAAAAATTTGGTTTAAAAAAAAAATAACTTGAAAAGAGGAATATTGCAAAAAATCATCAAATTTATAATGAAGTTTGAAATTTTGTCCACTATAACTTTGCCTTATTGACTCATTTTCACAAACAATCATGGTTATTTTAGGAATTTTATAACCTTTCACTTAAAAGAAAGAAATACATAATCCGTTTAAAATTTTTAAAGATATTTGCATTTCAGTCACATCATCTTTTTTAAAAACACATATAACGGTTATTTTAGAATATCTCAAAAACAGTTCTACTTGTGACAATTCTGATTCTTCATATTCGGATACACACAGAAAAAATTCTCCAAAATTTTTTACTAACTAAAGCATTAATCAAAAATATAATCAGTTTTAATTAAAATTTTAATCAAGTGAATTAAACTTTTAATCAAGTGAATTAAACGTTTTATTAATACTATTAACTGGTTTAATTGATACTATTAATTGGTTTACTGGTGCAAATTTGATTAATTTTTTAATTAATATCACAAGTTTTTTAATTGAAATCAATTTTTATTTTTTTCTGTGCAGCGGAAAATTTTACATAAAGATTAGGTGTCAGATTTATTTAAAAAAAAAAAAAAAACTGTCACGTAGTGTAATTGACTGATTTTTATAACTAAAATAGCAATGATAATAGCAATAAAAGATTAAAACCTGTAGAAAGTATATATAATTGAATTATCCTTAAAATTGTTCTTCGATAATAAGGCCGGACATGCTTAATTTGATTTAGGCCGAGTTTTTGAGATGTGAATTAAGTTTAACGTAGTCTAAAACTCGGATTTTTCCAGCGAATGTGATTTAGTTTTATTATTTCATTTCATACCAACATTTTAAGCAAAACTTAGTGATGGCGGCACAAATCTGTTTTCATATTAACTAAACCAAATTTATCTGAGATCCCAAAAACCCAGCCTTCGAAATATATTTTTAAATCTCAGCTAAATAGATGGGCTTAAAAGATCATTTGTTTTGCGTTACAAACATCAGCAAATTCCTTCCGTACCATATTTAGTTAAATAGCGAATTAAAACATCCCACCAAAATGGCCTGCGTTCTGGACGGACTGGGTACATTTTAATTTCTTAAGCATAATAGTTTTTGCATAAAAAGTATAATTTTAACAATACGAGGGAAGTCCCAAAATTAGCTAATCTTACGGTAAGATAGCGGCATTAGTAAGAAAAAAAATATCGAGGTGGAAAGCAACAACCTTATTAGGAATATTTTTTTTAATTTAAAGACGTTACGTTGTTAAGTATGTTTCTTCAAGTCAACAAAAAAAAATTACAAACATGAAAAAATTAATCCCCATCATAAAATTTAATACTTTTATTTGAAATGTCTTAGTCGTCCAACAAATATCAAAGCCAAGCTAGATTCTACTCTAAGGGAGATTGCGCCTTTCTTAACGAATATGGGTAATTCCAAAGTGTTGAACGTGACAGTCGTACGCATCAAAAATGCAATGACATTTTAAACAACAAATATTTTTACGTTCCTTTAACCCTTAAAAAGCACTATTATCTATGCTAAAGTTTATGGGGGCGCGATTCTAGGTCAAAGATAATGGCAAAAGAAGTAGCGGTTCGAACGTGAAAAAAATAGAAGTAGTTTTTGTGGCCATGTATAAAAAGGCGTAATTCAGCGAAACCTGGCGCAATTTTTTAGTCAAACTATTTTCAGAATTTTACGTAGCAATGTAACATTTAAATGTCTTTGGTTTGATTCCAAAATCTTCTATATTTTTTTTCGTTAAAGCCAAAATCTGGTTCGATACGTGACATTTTTTCCATAATAATTTAACTGAATAATGATTAATACAAAATAAAAATTTACCGTTAATTCGAATAACATATTTCTCTTCGAACTCTTCCTTAGATTACAGACCATGTAAGAAATTTTTTTTGGATTAATTTTCATCAAATATCACCTCTTTTAAGGAAGATAATATTAAAGAAAACATGCAATAAAACATTCTCACAAATAAGAAATTACATTTGCACAACTTTGCAGTCTGATTGTTTATCTAAGTAAACAAATTTATGGGTAAATTTATAAAATTAGTAAGATCTAAATATTTCTCTATAACAATATCGTAAAATAATAAGCTTTTTATAACTTTTAAATTTTCGGTCACGGTGGACCTTTTGACGAAAATGCCCATATAAGATATTCGGTATATTTATTCCTGAAATAACTCTTAGGAACATAGGGTAATTACAAAATCATTTTAAGCAATTCTATAACTAGCTAAACTTTTTATTTCGGCCCAGCGGCGTCTCCATGTATTTGCAGAACTGCCAGCACGTCTCTGGTCTTGAAAGTTCCAGTATCAGGCAGTTGTTCTTCCTTACGATTTGGCATATCTAGCGCCATTTACGTTTGCGGATTACGGTTTTGATAGGCGTTTGGTTAGTTGCCGTCAGCATTCTCAATATTCTACGTAGGCATCCATATAAGAGTACATATTAAACATTGCTGTTAAAAATTCGCAGCTTCGTTCCAGTGGAGCGTTGCGTAGAGTTTCATACCAAGCTGAACGAGCCATACACGTTATTTCTCCTTCTCGATATCTTCTTGATATCTTGGGAGGGACCGCCTTTTGTCGAAATTGCACAGTACAAGTATTTGAAGGATCTACCGTCCTCCAGAGGACGGTCCAACAGTACAAAAGGTTGACAGCTGGATGTGTTTGTACGCATTGTCTTTGTCTTTGGGGCGTTAATTCTTAGTCCTACCCTAGTGGCCATCGCCTAGACCATACGTATTTGGTTGGATTTCGTTGAATGTCTGGCCGAGTAGCTAAAAGTCATTCTCATAATCCAGATCTACCAATTGGCCCTGAAAAATATTCGGTGGCAGAGCTTAAACGAAGTCGCATGAACTGTTAAGTCAAAGACCGTATGGGCTGGCCAATAGGAGTGTCCACGACAGAAACGGCTAAGAAAATTAACTAAGTACTAAAAAATAGGCATTTTAAAAAGTTAATAAATAAGCCGTGTGGAAGATTTCCAAAATCAATGAATTAACTTGAAAATTTTTTTTTTCAATTCATTTATTTACTAACATTTTGTTTATATACACTGAAATCTTATACCTAATCCCGCGAAGCCTTTTTGCTTGTCTGCAGAGTAACTTAAACACGTACCTTATTTACCAGATCAAGCTTCCTAGGATTTTTTTCCTATTTCTTAACCTAAAAAATGGCTCGGTAGTAAGAGATTAAACAATGATGAGGTGAAGTCTGCGTTTGACGACGATTTTAAGGAGCCAGTCAGGTTTACTATATATAACCAGTGAATCGAAACAAACGAATATCGCTGAGCAAAATGTCGAGAATTTTTGTTTTCTTTGCTAGGTCGAGTAATTTTGGGACCACCCTCGTATTACATATGTATGTGTGTCTTTATGAATGATAAAATGCATGTTATTACAATTAAAAAAATTCATTTTGATAATGAGATCATTTTACTTTTTCGTTTACACTGTACATCATACAAAAGCAGTAATTTTAAACCCCATAAAGTCGAGGTAAATGATACATATATGTGCATCTTATTTAAATAATAATACTGAAGATTTTATAAATGAATTTAACCTTTTTTCTTGTTTGGACTGAATTAAACTACTGAAACTTAAATCCAACATCATAAAAATTAAGATTAAAATTAATGTGTTTTTGTTACAAGTGCAAGTGGCATTTTTATCTATTTTTTTTTTCTTTTTCAATGAAATCATCAAATTTATATTTGCTGCAGACGAAATTTTATAACAATTTGGAATTTAGAAATACATGTGTTATGTATGTGTTTATGTTTGTCTATGTATGTTCGTATGTATGTGTATATTCTGCAAATATGGATCAAATATGACCGGGAATACTCAAATGTAAGATATCTTAAGACGTGCAATTAGACGCTACATGCTGCATGTAGAAAATTTTAGCCAATAAAAATGAATGAAAGGAAAATTTGGACATTTTCTCACATTAGTGATTTTACATTCCCAGAAAAATAAGTACAATTTCTGTTTACAGATTTCAAATCGGATTTGTTTTGTCAACTAGAAGTCTTTGAACTTAAAAGCTAGAAAAGTGTGAAAACTTTTTGTTTACAATATCGATATCGATTTTCTTTGTCTTTGAGGAAACAAAATGTTATGGTACGTTCAGGACAACAATCTGGAACTAAAGGGTGTTTTTTTAAGCCCGATAGAACTTGAAATTGTAAAAAATAACACAAAAAATTAAATTGTAATCAAAATTTTATTCGAAAGATCAATACGTGACATTAACATTTGAAAATGATTTCGGGCATATGGGCACCGCGGCTGTTCTTGACGAAGCGCATTCTGGACGTCCAATTTTGGGCCACTTTTTCGAGCACTGCTGGCCGTATGTCACGAATAACACGAACAATGCTGGCCTCCAAGGCGTCAATTGTTGCTGGTTTATCAGCATAAACCAGTGACTTCAAGTAGCCCCACAGGAAATAATCGAGAGGTGTCAAATCGCACGACCTTGGAGGCCAATTGACAGGTCCATTTCTCGAAATCAACTTATCGCCAAATTTTGATTTCAATAAGTCGATGGTTGCGTTCGCCGTATGGCACGTAGCGCCATCCTGTTGAAACCACATCTCCTCCGGATCAATGTCATCCATATTTTCAAACAAAAAATCATTGATCATGGTGCGGTAACGATCTCCATTGACCGTAACGCGAGCTCCGGCCTCATTTTTAAAGAAATAAGGTCCGATGATGCCACCAGCGTGAAAACCGCACCAAACGGTGCATTTTTCTGGATGTAATGGAGTCTGTAGGGTCTCTTGTGGATTGGTCTCGCTCCATATGCGGCAATTTTGCTTATTAACAAACCCGTTAAGCCAAAAATGCGCCTCATCGCTGAACACAATTTCAGCGATGAGACGCAATATAAGTTGCGCGAATCGACGACTGATTTTCAAAGTAAATTTGGATAATTTCGTAGCGTTGTTCAAGCGTGAGTCTATTCATGATGATTTGTCAGAGTATACTGAAACGATAAAAAAAAATATTTCATCAAAATTTAATTTTTTGTGTTACTTTTTACAATTTAAAGTTCTATCTAGCTTAAAATAAACACCCTTTACTTATTACTTGTATCAAAAATCGACAAAGGCAATATTTTAAATGAAAATATTTTAATTTTAAAAATAATAAATTGATAAACTTGGTTAAAGTTTAAAATTTGTTCCTAAATTTTTTTTATAAACTTTAAAAATTGGGGACTTTGGTTTTGAAATGGGGATTTCATGGGGACTTAAAAATGTTTAATTGGGGACATGAACCAAAAGTTTTCTGGTTACCCTGCTAAGTCATTAGTTAGCTGCTTTAACATTTTTTTGCCAGATCTAAATTTTTTCTCTCCAATATAAACAATTATACAGACCCATATAAAAATGACTTCATAAATTATAAAAAAAAAATAATAAAAAGGAAAAAAACGAAACTGAAAATAACCAAAAAAAAAAAAAAAAACACTGTGCAATTTGTGTATGGCTAAGAAGTTTTGTTGACTTTTCAATTATTTTATGATCGTTTTTGTTTATTCAAATTTTTTTTTTAATTATGTATTTTTCGGTTAATATTTACCAAATTAAAAGAAAAAAGAACAAAAAAATATAAAAAAAATAATAAAATCATACAAAATAAATGAATCAATTGTACTTGGACCAAATTTTTTTTTTAGAGACACACTGAAAAAACACATATGGAAATATTTAAAAATGGAAATATTTTTAGATCTTGAATAAAACATTTTAAGAAAGATATTTTGCTAATATAGTTTTTTTATTATATAAATTATGCTTGAATTACAGTGGTATCCCGGTTTAACGTACGGTCATATTTTTTCCATTGAGTACCTTATATTACGAACAAACAGCAAATTTTTGTACTCTATATAACGAATTTTTACAAAAAAATTTGAAAAAACAAAATAGAATGAATGCAAACATATTTGCATCCATTCTCTTTTGTTTTTGTATACATTTTTACGATATTTTAAGAGTGATTTTACTGAAAACAACGAGCTTAGAGAAGTATTTTATTTTTTTACAAAGAAAGCAAAGAAAATACTTGCTCGCCAAAGTAAAAATTTATACGTTAAACAAACCTATTGTTTTACTAGCAATATTTTTGACAAATTTTTTGTCATTTTTATGAAGTTTGTGTACAGTTGATATCAAAATGCCCAAAAGAAAACGTTTAATTCTTAAAGAAAAATTTAACATTATTGACGACCATGAAAAGGGCCTGCGACTTAGTGCTGTATCTAATAAATATCAGCTGCCAAAGTCATCAATATGCACAATTATAAAATCAAAACGGAAACTTTTGAGCGAAATGGAAAATGCTAATTTTGGATCATTATTATTAGTTTTATTCTCCACTATGTACTCATTTAATTGAAAATGATATGAAGTATTTATTTATTCGTTAAACCGAGATACCACTGTACATTAAAACGGGCAATAAATCTGTCTACCATGTGGTGCATTTGAAAATCTTAGAAAAAAAAAAGAAATTTTTTGTAAAATTTTATAAAGAACATAAAACAAGTAAATTAAAATTAAACAATATAATTAATTTCTCCTTTTTCTTTCCTTCCCTTTTTTTCTTTTGTGTTTTAGTAACTTTTTCTTTTCAATAAAAATGTGTTAAAATAAAATAAAGAGAAACAGATTTCCTTTTTTCAACAACGTTTTCTTGTACCGCAAACTGTTAATTGCAGTAATTAGATACAATCTCTCTCTCTCTATCTTAAGAAACAATAAGACAACAAACACAAAAAAAGATACATAATAAAATAAAAACCCGAACCACAAAGTACTAGAACTGAACCACAACATCAATAACAATGAAACGCAGTAAGTGGAGCTTATGCTCCACTCAACATTTTATACTCTCATGGTCGCTTATGACAATATTGCTGCTAAATAATGGACCACAATTGTCATACGGTCATGGTGCCACCACATTTATGCCAGCCTTGGAATGTTACGATAAATATGGAAAGCCTCAGGTAAATTTAAACCAAAATTTAATGCAAAATCCATGTTTTTTATGATTTTGTTTATGTTGAGATTTTGTTATTTGGTAAATACATATTTACTTTTTAATTAAAATTTTTGTATTATGTTTGTTTAATGCTACACTATTTCCTATGGTCTTACAAAAATAATTATTTCTTTATTTTGTTCATTAGTTATATATAACAAATACAACTAGAAAATATATTCTAACTTAATTAAGCAGAGTCTCTGGCGGGAATCGAACCCTCAAACCTTCGCACTAATAAAATAGTTCAGGTACCATTTAGCCTAACGGGTCTCCCATACAAATCACATGATTAACAATTTCCTACTTAAAAGTATTTTTCTCCACATTTCACGATGTCAAAATTCTTAAAGTTTGTTTTTGCTTAAGTTTAAAGCGCCATGAAATAAGTTCCCAAAAAAGAAAATGAAATAAGTCGTCTATTTTTGGGTTTTTTTCGTATGAAATAAATCCCCAATTTTGAAAAGAAAATAAACCCTCAACGAAATGAAATAACGCCCCAAACAAAAATGAAATAAACCCCTAGTTTTTTAAGGCTCATTTCATATGAACACAGAAAAAATTATCAGTAGTTTTTTATAAATTAAAAAAATTGTTTTAAAAGTATTTTAATTTACTGCCTGGCCAACGATGTCGACAAGAACATTTCTTTCGTATATTTATATTAAAAACAAAAACAAACAAATTTTTTGTTATTATTGTTTTCAATATAAATATGCGAAAGATATGTATGTTCTTGTCGGCATTGAGGGCCTCGCAGTTAATTAATGTAATAATTGAATCAATTGAGGAGGTCCATAACAAAACGCAATAATTACATTTTTGAAGTTTTTTGATTTTTTGATTGAATTTTATTGTACACATTGAAATCTATATTATCTTTATTATAAAGTATTCCAAAACTCAATTACTACACTGCAATTCAATTTTAAATATAATGGTTCAGAGCAAAATGCAATAATTACACATCTTTGCATTTTGATTTAATTAACATTTTAGTAAGTGTGAAATAAATTTTTAATTAAAATATTAATTAATATTGAAATAAAATAATTTTAACTTGTAGAATTGTTGTTGGGAATTGTCAAAACCTGAGCTATATTTAATTAAATCAATTAACACATTATTTGAAACGGCAAAGTTTTTTGGTAAATTTTTTAAATAAAATTAAAAATATAATTTATTGAAAAAAATACACACAATTTAATTTTTAGTAATCTATATAATCATTTGGTATTTATTTCGCACCTAAATCAACAAATTGTTTGATTGATTCTATGAATTTGGTGATTAGAGACAACTTTTAATTTTATTTTTTTGTGAAGGATTTTCTCCTTTGTTGTATAACAAGTACCGGCTTCGGTATCGTGAAAGAGGCAGTTAATATTTAAGAACATCCCCATCAGAGATGGATGTCTTTTTCGAGTTTGTTACAGAAAATTTCGTTTTATATGCACTATTATATATCATTTTATATGTTTTAAACTGCTTTTGTAAGCATTGGCTTTATGTACGAATATAGGCACTATGACCAATAATAGAGCGCACTACGTGCGGAAAGTGTCTGACTGTCGTTCACTCGGAGGTGACCAGAAATGATTTTTGTGCCTGACTTTTCAAGCAGCTCTATATTTTCGGTCATATATCAAGTATTTCCCGGGTAGTGGTTTTCCAGCTTCCGCCGAAAGATAGCTAGGGTAAGAAGGCATCATCAATGTTAAAGTATCGTTTAGGCGCCCAATGCTCCTGTGCGAATTAGAGGAGCATATATATGTATAATAAAAGCTTAATTAAGCTAATTTTTATGCGCATTTAGGTGTTTTCTGATAGTCAGCTTTAAATGAGACCTATTATCAATTTTGGGCAGAGTTTTTTTTCTCCTTCGGAATTAACGACCCTCTATTTTTCTCAAGAAAATCAATTGTTTTTATTTCCTGCTTTCCCGAGAAAAGTTATACTTATGGTACAAAAGTTATAAAATCGACATTTAACTAAATTTGCAATTAATAAATAGCAATCCAAAAAGAGCTTAAAAGATTTCATTATGAACAGACTTCTTTAAAATGTAAGTTTAATATAGCTAAAGATAAATTAAAATTGCATTTGGGAATTTTTTGTGAAAGTTAAACTTGCAACAAAATTGTGCTAATTACCGCAGAAATTGCCACCTGGGCCTGACTGGGACTTCTTGTATGTTGTATTGAGTTTTTTGTGGCTGTCGCACACAAACGAACGAACTCCAATGCCTGGCTTGGACTACTTTTATTGGTAACTGTGTCAATAGTGAATTAGTTAAGATTCACAAGTAACATTTCCTACAGGGTATGTACATATTCAAAGGTCCCCATTTAAATACAAATGTATCTATTTATGTTAATTTGAAGAATGATACATATCAATTACTTTAAATTTATTAATTAACAGACTCCAGACATTTACTTACTTATTTAATAAAAAAGTGACATCAACAATATGTAAATAAATAAAAATAAAAAAATACACGACGTGTTCTACGATTACTTATTTAAATGTGTGCCTTATAAATAATTACATATGGGGGATTTCATGTCAAGTAACCCAATTTTTAAACCGATGTCTTCCGATTTGGATGAAATTTGTTTCTGAGTTAGAGGTTTTCAAAACATGACATTTTGGCCATACAGGTGCTCTTTTTCATCTTTGTAACTTATTACCTACTGGTGTAAGTTAAACTTGTCCCAAGTAGCTTCGATAGCTATTTGATCAATCTTTCGAAAAAAAAATTTTTAACATTTAAAACTTTTTTTTTAATCCGGAATGTTTTTTTTTTTTTGCTCAAAAGAAAGCTTATGTCTTTTCCTTTAAGGTAGTTTTGGTCGCTTTTTTGGATGCGAATAGCTTATGTATAAAAAAAATTATTTCTAACTCTAGACGGGAGTTTTTCAATTTTTAGCATATGGGCAGTTCCAGCGAAAAGACTACTTTTTGTAACGTAACGCCAGAAGTTATTTAAATTGTTTCTCAAAAAATTTTATTTGTAGTGTTTACTTTTTTACATTTTGGTGAAAAGCGCAACTAGCTCGACATTAAGTAACAAAATCGGAAGACATCGATTTAAAAATTGGGTCACTTGACATGAAATCCCCCATATGTATGTTTAAATCCGGTGATATTTAAAGATAATTTTTTTTTAAATTATTTGCGCGCAAATGGTCACATTTATGAAATTATTTTATATACATAGTACACTTAATTACGTTACCTTTCTATCTTTGGCCTTCTTTGAGACATTGTAAGCTTATTTACTAAAATGTATGAAATCATCTTAAACACAACGACCTAAAGTTTGCCCATACATTTTTAAGATAATGCCAGAAAGTTATTTCAAGCTCATTGGCATACCAACAGCTACTTACAAAATCTGGAACTAATATATAAATCAGTGTTCGAAAATAAATACTAAATATCGCTCCTTAGTGTTCGGTTCGGTAGATTTGTGGAAAACACAAACGCTAATAGTGTTTGTTTATAAAATCATTAAAAAAATAACGTTTTCCTGTCAGTCATCTTTCGAGCACAAAAATAATACAGTACTTTTCGCTTATAGTCACATCCTTTAGTTGCAGACAAAACGTGGACTATATCGCTAATGTGACTATAAGGCTAATTCACATATATGCCACTATGAGGCATATAACTGAATTCGAATGTAATCAAGTTCTGTGAATATAGAAAATAAAAAAATCATATAAATTGCACCGACATCAGGCTTATGGTTTTGCAACAGAGTTGCATAATGTATAAAAAAAAACTAAAATAATACCAAGATATTTCATAACTGATACCAAAGGCATAAACTAATTTTTTACTAGTAGAGCCTTGATGACAAAAATTAAACAATTTAATTCTTTTTTTCTTTGGATGAGTTGTGGTTTCGAAAACTAAATAGAACTTAGTAAATATTGCTAATGTGACTATAACGCCATTAATTTGCTTCACTTTTCCATTTGATGACTGTTGATAGATGGCATATATGGCAAATGTGCTTATATCGCTAAATGGACTATAACGTTAATAATTTATATTAAATTAACTTATAGCGGCAAAATAACCAGATAAAATGGACTATATCGCTAATGTGACTATAAGCGTTGTGACTATAAACGAAAAGTACTGTACTGTTTTTTATCAAACTCAACAAAAGATTAGAACATTTAATTCCGTTCGGTGTTTTTTAACCCACAAACTACATTGTGTTCGGTTCGGCTCATTAATGTTCGTCCCTTTTGGCTGGTAAAAAAAAAACAAAAAGCCAGCAAAATGATTTTACACAAACAAAACATATACACAGTACACACACAAGTTGGACAACTGCTGCGGTCGTAGCTAAAAAATTTTGTTTGTTTATTTCTTTATCAACGTAAAAAAGAAACATAATAGAACATTAAAATTCAATGTTTGTCTATAAAATCACTACAATTTTTCGGTTTTTTTTAACGAAGAACAGAACACTAGATACTAGATGTTCGGCTCATTCTTGTAAATAGTTATGAACGGTATTAAGGGTTGCGATCGTCTACACAAACACTAAAAAATAGATATCGTTCTTGGGTGTGTGAGCCGAACGCTTAATGTTCTGCTTATTTTCGAACACTGTTATAAATGAGCAGCACATTGGAGCAATGATCGAATATAAAATAACCCCCCTTAAAGGAATGAGGGTCCAAATTATGACATTCTATATCGAATTAATTTATAATACAGTTTAAATGGGAACTTCGATCGATATCGAATGCCGTAATTAAGGCCTTAATCAGTTTCTTATCGTAATTAGTCACCAGATCAATTATGGACCTACCTTATCAAAACTTTGTAGTGATGTTAAACCTCTTAACAACTTTTGCTTGAGTTTAGTGTAGTTTTTGTATATGATATTATTTTTAAGAAAAGTTCAATATCAAAGCATAGTAGATCATGGCCGGCTACATACTGCCCTATACCACAGTTCTTACAGTTTTTATTAAAAACCCCATTGGCAGTCGTGAACCTGCCAAAACAAAACTTTATATCAACACCAACATTTATAAGGAAGTTATGGCATTAAAAGTTTTTTTCTGGAATGATATTTGTATTGGAGATATAGTCAAATATGGACCAATTCCAATTAAATTTGGTAGGAAGATTTAAATTGCAAAAGAGTATTTTTGGGTCAAATTTATTGTAAAAATAACATAATAAGCTGGTTTATGGGCACAAAGACTATATTCAGGAAAGAAATTCGTGTTGGAGCTCTGTGAAATTACATATGCATCAAATTTTTTCAAATTATCTCCAAAATTGCGATCTGTACTTTGCGTACAAGGTATACATGGACAGACAAATAACCAGGCAGCAAGTCGACGAAAATTGTTCGATTGATACAGAAAGTGATTTTAAGTCGAACGGTATACTAAAGCACGGGTCAGTAACAGAGTTTGGCAAAACTACTAAACATTGCTTTTTTTCATTATATCTCACTGCTACATGTGCTTAAATATTAAATAAAACCAGTCAGTCTTGCTTGAGCTTTCACAGAGAAACAACGGGTTATCATTTATTGCTTGCATTCAATATTGCCATTTTGAGAGGTTTTTATATTTTTTTTATTATTAAAATAAGAAATCTCTCACGGACCGCAAGATTTCTGCAAACCCCCCTTTGAGAACCGTCGATTTAAGCGATTGTACTTTCTAACAGATTTTCGAAGAATTTTCTTCAATAAAAGCAATAAAAGTATTTTGGAAACCCTGTTTACATTTATTCTCACTTACACTACTAAAGTATTTTATGTGCTTGACGGTCTCTGGTCTAGAACCAATACTTATATGTGTTGCACACATCTGGCGAAACACATAAAAACATACCTGTAAAAAGCAAAAGTCACTATCTAACATTTTGAAAATTTTACAGGAGAAGAAAAAGTTTATTATATATTTTTCCTTCATTTTTCTTGTAAAACCTAGCAGTTGTTTTGCCAATTGACAATGTTTCATATTATGCAAACTGTTAGTTAGGCCTTTTAGCTTTGACCATATAATCTTTTGTAGCTAGGGCCTTTTTTTTGCTAATAAAATCGCAAATTTTGGTCAAAAGATTCCAGATTGTGGAAATTTGTTTTAATTTTTGGTTATTTAGGGCCTTTTGCGTTTCAGGTGACGATATATAATATTCAGCATAAATAACAGTAACATATGCATATAAAACGTCATCTTACGGAATAATTTAGTGGCAGAATATCTTTAAGGCTGGGTTTTTGAGATCTCAGTTAAACTAGGTTTAGTTAATCTGAAAACTGATTTGTGCCGCTATTACCAAGTTTGTATACACAATTTTGACGGAACAGCTAAGTTTGGCTTAAAATTTTGGTCTTTAATGAAATAATAAATAAAATCTCATTTCGCCGGAAAAATCCGAGTTTCAGACTACGTTAAACTAAGCTTAATTCACATCTCAAAAGCCCGGCCTAAATGGCAAATGCTAAGGGGCTAATTCTCACTATAATGGTTTAAAAAAATTTATGAAAATTAGAATTTGCACCTCACTAGTAACATTTGTTTCATCTTTTACCATACAATTTACAGCAAGGCGAATTCATACAGGTCACCGCATCATACCGCATGAAAGAGAGTTATGCCGACTGTAAGTTTTTTTTGTACGGAGGTTGACATTTAGATCGCCTTTACCTACATACAAAAAAAGGAACAGCAAGCATAGCCCTCTCTCTCATGCTGCTGTCACCTGTGCGAACTCGCCTTGACTCAAAGCCAAAAAACCTGGTATAAAGTTATTTTCTTAAATTCACTTTGACTTGTCTATATTTTAAGAAGGGAATATATAATTTAATAGTTAATTGATGATCTAATAGTGTTAATCATTTTTATTTTGCACTTATTCGTAGAAATGTATGCCGGAATTCATAAACGCCGCTTACCAATTGCAAATCGAAGCAACAAATACCTGCGGGGAGCAGGGGGAAAATCACTTCTGTGTACAAACAATGAACTCAAACTACAAGAACTGTGAATATTGCAGGTGAATTACTAAAATACACAAAATAACAAATTTTCCAAACTTCCACAAAGTTGCAAACAAACTTGTTAATTTTAATTATTTATATATTTTATTAACAAAATAGATGGGAAGATCACAATCCATCATATTTAACCGATTTGCATGATCCACAAAATCCATCATGGTGGCAATCCGAGACTATGTATGAAGGCATACAGCATCCTAATCATGTTAATTTAACATTACATTTACGTAAGTAAGATCTATAGTATAGAAAAAAGTTCCGAAATGGTAATCAATTATACAAAAATCATCTAAAATTTTAGGTAAATCTTTTGATATTACATACGTACGCCTGTTGTACCGTTCCCCTAGACCGGAATCATTTGCCATTTATAAACGTACATGTGAGACATGCCCCTGGATACCATATCAATATTATAGTGCTACTTGTCGAGATACTTATGCTCTGCCCGATTCGCGAGCCATACGCAAGGGTGAAGGTGAAGCCCATGCTCTGTGTACCAGTGAATACAGCGACATTTCTCCTTTAAGAGATGGTGAAATTGCCTTCTCCACCTTAGAAGGTCGTCCAAGTGGTATCAATTTTGAAAGGAGTTCTGAATTACAGGTACATTAAATTGAGGAAAACAGAAAGTGTGTTGTGGTATCTCACCTTTTTGATTCCATTTTTCCATTTCACCTCTAGGAATGGGTAACTGCAACCGATATCCGTATTACACTCGATCGTTTAAATACTTTCGGTGATGAATTGTTTGGTGATGCTCAAGTATTGAGATCATACTTTTATGCCATCTCTGATATTGCTGTTGGTGCACGTTGCAAGTGTAATGGTCACGCTAGTAAATGTGTTCCTAGTACTGGTATGAATGGTGAACGCAGACTGGTCTGTGAATGTCGTCACAACACTGATGGTCCAGATTGTGATAAATGTCTGCCATTGTACAATGACGTCAAATGGAGAAGGGCAACTTCTACGGATGTCAATGAATGTAAAGGTAAGTTTTTTGTTGTTGTTGTTCTGGAGATTGTCGTCTCTTGAAAGTTGTATTGTTATGGTTATAAAGAAGATTTGTTGTGTGCTTTAAAATGTTTGAGCCTTAAATGGTCAGAGCAAGAATGAAGTTTTTTTTTTAATGTTACTTCTGTAATAGAAGAAGTATTACGAGCCGTTAGTAAGTATCATGCAATTATGGTATGTGAATATTCAGCTGGCTAGAAATAAGTTAGTTTTGTAGAATTTCTCTTGGCGTTAAGGATGATGATTTTTTACTTGTTAATACTTTCGTGCAGCTGGGTGGTAGCCAGCCATTGGGAGTATTCATTGGAAACCAATAAGATAAATCTTAAGCCAGTTATGTGGTATTTGGTTAATAGTAAGTTTGGAAAGTAACAAAATTAAGAAAATTAAAATTTTCGAGCTATTGCAACAAAGGAAATGAGAAAAAAAGTTTTTCATAGCAAATTCTATAAACATTTATCATTTCGATTTGAAAAAATAATTTTTTTTTAATTCAATGTGGATTTGATCTACTAGTACAAAATAATTAAATATAACTACATGCTGTATGAAATATAAATATTGTATTCTACACCCACAATTTCCGAAAAAATATCTAAGGACCTCTAACTATTAATTACCCACACAAGCTTACATACACTCAAAAGAAAAATCATTCCATACAGAAAGATTGATTCAAGTACAAATTTTCAATCGCAAAATACTTAACTTATCCATATTTAATCCCGAATTCGTACTTGATATAATCCGAAAATTAGATTGATTTAAGTGAAACTAAGATTGAACCAATCTCAAAGTATTATAAAGTTGATTTAATCCCGAATTCGTACTCGAAATAAACCAAAAGTGAAATTAAAAGGAGATTGATTTACTTACCCGTTTTACACCTTACAGAATTTCAATTATAACACACCAGCATCATTCCCGATATGGGTTTTTACTTTAAAAACTTGATGCTAATATATAACTGAAAATATAAACTAAATGAGAGGCCAGAGTTCTCAATTTGTCTTTTTAAACATGAACATAATGTGCTTTCGTCTTGTTCTGTTGTTTTTGTTGTTTCTACACACAACAAGCAAATCGTTTTTTAACTACTTGTGTGGTTTTGTTGTAGTAGTCTAAAACAAACTTTGTAATTTTACTCTTAGAGTGGCACTACCAACGAAAAGTTTAAACTTTTTTTTACTTGGTTTAAGAAAGTTGTACTTATTTTAAAAAATTCCGGGATTGATTTTCGAAAATAATCCCATGTTATTCGTACTTGAATTTTTGAGTTCGACTCATACTAAAAGTAAGTATAAAAAACTTAATTTATCCCGAGTGTTTTTCTTTCTGTGTAGGTGTAGTGCTATTATGCTGATGTGCGCTATACAAATATTTGTCTTAGACCCATTATTTAGTATACCGATCTGCTTAGAATCGATCTAATGATGTCCGTCTGGCTGGCGCAAAAGACAGGTCGCAATTTTGGGGATTTTTGGAGATAATTTAAAAAAAAAACCGATCGATTATTTTACAAAGCCGCCAAACAAACTTTATTTCGGAAAACATTTGATTATGTTGGGATTAAGCACAAACTGAGCCAAAAAAAACACTACCGAAAAAAGCTTTTAATGCTAGAACTTCCTTGGTATTGATATAAAATCTTATAGTGGTAGGTTCAAAATTTACCATAGTCTCCATTCCTAAAATAAAAGACGAAAAAATTGCATATTGCGTATCTGATTTTTCAGATACGTTGGGTCTATTTGTGAATATGGTATCCAACTTACAATGGCATTATGGCCTTCCCTTGAAAACAGCAGACCAACACCAGATGATCTTTTTTTGCTTGTCGGCTTACCGCCATATAGGAGGTGGAGTTCCTCAGCGATTGTTGTTAACCCAGAGTCTGGTCAACGTACTTTACTTTGTCTCAAAAACCATAAATTTCTAAACTAAACAAAAGTTCTAAAACTGTTCTTGCGTTCAAAGTTCCAAGTCGAGTCCTTTTTTCATTCATGCTTAAGGTCGTCATCATAAGATTAGATCGTTTTTGTTTTTTTCTTGTTTCGGTTTTTGTAATCAGACAAGCCAACAAGGTTTTGGACTGGAGCAACCAAATATCTTTCCTAGGGTTATTTGGTGGGCTGAATTCGAATCTGTAATTGGTTTTTCTCTTTCACATCACGTTTTCGAGATACAAAAAAATGTTTGTATTCGTTTTTTACATGACAAATCACTAGTTTTTTAAAGTGAATGGCGTTATTTAAACGTTGTTTGTATTTTGTTGGTTCGGTTTCACATATTCGAGTACAGCAATAGTCTCCCAGCATGCTATTGTCTCAAAATCCTTGATAAATTCTCTCAATTTTCATTAAATCTTGGTCAGCACGCACTCCTTGTTCGCGCTCACTGCACCTAGTTTTTTTTTTGGCAAAAATTCTAAATGCGAATGGAGAATATGCAAAACATTGTCGGTGTCCACGGTTTGTCCAAGTTTCTGACTGAAAAACCAAAATAATATAAATATGCATATTATAATGATTTTAATATTGCATATCCTTGTTTATCAACCAAATATTCACCACACACAAAGCAACAATAGCTTGAATCAGTAAGACCCCTTTCACACTCGGCAAGTTACTTGCGCAAGTCTCTTGCGCAACTCTTGGTTTGTGGACGTTAGCGGTAATGTCGGCGTAAAGAAAAATAAATTTTGTACAGACTTTGTTATTGTCGGCAAGTAACTTGCGCAACTAACTTGCCGAGTCTGAAAGGGGTCTAACTCACGATCTTCCTGACATGCTTACTCGCTACTTTTATGAAGATTGAGAATGAAAGTGGGCTTCTGTCAAATTAATAATTGTGAAATTGTTGTGTCAGTATTGACTGTTTGACATTATTGCCATCATGCGATAAAAAATTTGTAGACCAGTGTCATTAGTGTTTAGGATGTAGTAGCTCATTAGGCTTCTCCACCCGATCATGGTGCCGAGGCTGCCAGCGTACGTCCAGGCCGGCAGTTTGACAGAGCCTCGTTAGCGCTAGCAGGGGTCACCAAGTCCATTCTGGAGAGTGGGTGAGGTTGTCATTTGGAAAGGATTGGCTATGTGTTCATATTTACGATATATCTGTGTTGGCTTCTCTTTTCCTTTAGAACCCCCAATTGAAGTAATAGAATCAACATAAGTTTTGTTTTTTATGGACTCATAATGATTTCTCTTCATTTCTCTGACGAATTTTTTCTCTTAAGTGTTATGCGTTGCGAACAGTTATTCCTCATTACGATTTGACGGCGATGTTAAAAAAGTTTGGACTCTAAATGCATAATACATCCCAAATAATACAATTCAATCAGTTTTTAATTTTTCTTAATTAACCACAATCTTTTTTGGTTAAAAGGATTTCATAGAAAATTCGTTTTAAAAACCTGAAATATTTTCTATAATATAAAGGTGAAATAAATTCTCTCTAATATACTGAGTTTCAAAACATCATACTTTGCAGTTAAAGCCAAAAATTTGTCACTAAGCTTAACGATGTATAGTTTGCTTATTGTGTACACAGTGGTGTATCCACTCGATTAATCATCGTTCGAATAATCGAAGAATTTTTCGCCATTATTTGATCAAATAACTAAAATATTCAATTTCAAATAACGAATGACAAATCATCGATTGAAATTAATTTCTTAGGGCACTGCTACACGTTCAATAAATATCGTGATTTTTCTAGTATCACGATATTTATTGAACGTGTAGCACGCAATATTGATGGATCGCGATCTATATCGCAGAATGGCCTAAAATATGAAATCCAGAAATCCAGATCGCGGATCGTGGATCGTGGATCACGTGATAAATATTGAACGTGTAGCATTTTCATGATATTAAATAATATTAATAAAAATTAATACGTCAGTAAAAAGTATCAAAATAAAAGAAATAAAATACGCAGTAAAAAAAATTAAAGAAATAAAAAGTAAAAAGTGTCAAAATAAAAGAAATAAAATACGCAGTGGAAAAAATTAAACAAATAAAAAGTAAAAAGTGTCATTAAACTTAAGTGTGTGTATTTCTTCCGATCCTGCAACCACTTTTTGCTCCAAATTTTTCTTTCCACTTTTTTCTTCAATGAAAAAGCAAGCAAAATAGCTAAACAGGCTTTCTTTTGGTTTTCTCGCGACATTGATAAACGACCCGCACAGCACAAAATAACATAAATACTGACGCGATAAATATTGAACATGTAGCATACGCTCGTGATCCATCAATATTTTAAAATGGATCGCGATCCAAATATCACGATATTTATTGAACGTGTAGCAGTGCCCTTAGAACATTTTACTTTATTAATAAAAAACTATTTTTTTAGATTTCTAACTGATTACCTTAATATATAATATACTAGCTGTTTAGTCCCGGCGCTGCTCGGGATTTTCTAAATAAAAATAAAAAATGAAATACATGAGAATGTTGTTAATAACTTGACCCCAGCGCTATCTATTATCAATAAAAAAATTTCAGTATCACGACAACAGCGCCACCTATTGGAAGTTATAAAATCACGAGCAGAGGACAACTTATTTATATATATATAATATGTAGATGTAGATAATAATAATACCTTAAAACTAAATTAAGTTTAGCAGACGGGACACAATTGCAAATTATACACCGGAATTAATGGATCCCGCCTGCAAATAAACCTAGTGCATGTGCATACCGAAAATCAATTAATTCCCTATTCGAACAAAACCTAAAATCAAATAATTGGTTACTCTAGTACGCATCAAAATAGTGAGTTGCTTTAAAACTGACGTTTTGGAATTAGCTTTCCGACTATTTTTCACAGCAAATTCCTTGGAAAACAAATTTTCTACGCTTCCTGAAAGGAAAAAGAAAATAAGTAGGCTTCTTAAACCCTTGAAAATGTCCACATTATGCATATTTTTAGAAAATAAATTTCGAAAATAATTTTTAATTGACATCTATTTAAATTTCTATTTATCAGCCTGTAATTGTAACGGTTATGCCGATAAATGTTTTTTCGATGCCCATCTCTTCAATATGACCGGTCATGGAGGCCATTGTTTGGATTGTCGCGATAATCGTGATGGGCCCAATTGTGAACGTTGTAAGGAGAACTTCTATATGCGCGAAGATAGTTATTGTATACACTGTGGGTGCGATTCAACGGGTTCACGTTCTCTGCAGTGTAACAGCCAAGGCAAATGTCAATGTAAACCGGGTGTAACTGGAGATAAATGTGATCGTTGTGAAGCAAATTACTATCAATTCGGTTCGCACGGTTGTCAGCCTTGTGGTTGCGACCCACGTGGTTCATTTGGCAATATGCCTTCATGTGATCCCGATACAGGCATATGTCATTGTAAGGACAATGTAGAGGGCAAACGTTGTAACGAGTAAGTTTTAATATTGTCTAAACATAAACGAAAATATATAAAGGGTATTTTTTTAAGCCCGATAGAACTTGAAATTGTAAAAAATAACACAAAAAATTAAATTGTAATCAAAATTTTTTTTATTCGAAAGATCAATACGTGACATTAACATTTGAAAATGATTTCGGGCATATGGGCACCGCGGCTGTTCTTGACGAAGCGCATTCTGGACGTCCAATTTTGGGCCACTTTTTCGAGCACTGCTGGCCGTATGTCACGAATAACACGAACAATGCTGGCCTCCAAGGCGTCAATTGTTGCTGGTTTATCAGCATAAACCAGTGACTTCACGTAGCCCCACCGGAAATAATCGAGAGGTGTCAAATCGCACGACCTTGGAGGCCAATTGACAGGTCCATTTCTGGAAATCAACTTATCGCCAAATTTTGATTTCAATAAGTCGATGGTTGCATTCGCCGTATGGCACGTAGCGCCATCCTGTTGAAACCACATCTCCTCCGGATCAATGTCATCCATATTTTCAAACAAAAAATCATTGATCATGGTGCGGCAACGATCTCCATTGACCGTAACGCGAGCTCCGGCCTCATTTTTAAAGAAATAAGGTCCGATGATGCCACCAGCGTGAAAACCGCACCAAACGGTGCATTTTTCTGGATGTAATGGAGTCTGTAGGGTCTCTTGTGGATTGGTCTCGCTCCATATGCGGCAATTTTGCTTATTAACAAACCCGTTAAGCCAAAAATGCGCCTCATCGCTGAACACAATTTTGCGATAAGTTGCGTCTATAAGTTGCGCGAATCGACGACTGATTTTCAAAGTAAATTTGGTTAATTTCGTAGCGTTGTTCAAGCGTGAGTCTATTCATGATGATTTGTCAGAGTATACTGAAACGATAAAAAAAATATTTCATCAAAATTTAATTTTTTGTGTTACTTTTTACAATTTAAAGTTCTATCTAGTTTAAAAAAACAACCTTTATATATGTATGTTACTACAAAGTAATGTTTTATTTTAATTACAGATGTAAGCCAGGCTTCTTTAATCTTGATATGCCAAATCGGTTCGGTTGCACTCCCTGTTTCTGTTACGGCCACACCTCTGAATGTCAAACAGCGCCTGGGTATTCCGTAGTTTCTACCACTTCTAATTTCAACAAGCACAAGGAGCGCTGGAGTGCTGTAGATTTGTATAACAAAGATATTGACATTAAATACAATCAGTATAGTCATAGTATTGGTACCACTGCTCATGGTAATGAGTATGTCTATTTTCAAGCGCCCGAACGCTTCTTGGGCGACCAAAGAGCTTCTTATAATCGAGACATGAAATTTAAATTGCAATTAGTAGGTCAAATTGCTCCTAGTACCAGTCCTAGTGATATTATTTTGGAGGGTGCTGGCACGAAGATTTCTTTGCCCATATTCGCCCAAGGTAATGGTATGCCCGATAATGATGTTAAGGAATACACTTTCCGTCTTCATGAACATCGTGACTTTCAATGGCAACCTAGTCAATCGGCCAGGGGATTCCTTTCTATACTTTCTAACTTGACGGCAATCAAAATTCGTGGTACTTACTCTAAGCAGGGAGAAGCCATTTTGGATGATGTTGAGCTACAGACAGCTCACAGAGGTGCTGCCGGTCATCCTGCTACTTGGATAGAACAATGTACCTGCCCCGAAGGTTATTTGGGTCAATTTTGTGAATCTTGTGCTCCCGGCTATCGCCATAGCCCAGCTAGAGGTGGTCCATTTATGCCCTGCATTCCTTGTGATTGTAATGGTCATGCTGAAATTTGTGATTCCGAAACTGGTCGTTGTATTTGTCAACACAATACCACTGGAGATAATTGCGATCAATGTGCTAAGGGTTATTACGGCAATGCTTTGGGTGGCACACCCTATGACTGCAAACGTTGTCCCTGTCCTAATGATGGAGCTTGTATGCAAATCAATGGCGATACTGTTATTTGTACAGAATGCCCGGTTGGCTATTTCGGAGCACGTTGTGAACAATGTTCGGATGGTTTTTATGGCGATCCCACCGGCTTATTTGGCGAAGTACAAACCTGTAAATCATGTGACTGCAACGGCAATGTGGATCCTAATGCTGTAGGAAACTGCAACCGTACGTCCGGTGAATGTTTAAAATGTATCCACAATACAGCTGGCAAATATTGTGATGAATGTTTACCAGGACACTTTGGCGATCCTTTGGCTTTGCCTCACGGTCAATGTGACCGTTGTAGTTGTTATCCTCCTGGCACTGAACAAAACAACGACGGTATTTCCCAATGTGACCAAGTCACTGGCCAGTGTCATTGTAAGCCAAATGTAATTGGTCGCGATTGTAGTGAATGTCAACCTGGCTACTTCAATATCATATCTGGCAATGGTTGTGAGAATTGTATGTGTGATCCTATTGGTTCCTACAATTCTACTTGTGATCGCGCTACTGGCCAATGTTTCTGTAAGCCTGGAGTGGTGGGATTGCACTGTGATCAATGCGATGTTTATTATTATGGCTTCTCCTCCGAAGGCTGCAAACCTTGTGAATGTGATGAAAGTGGCTCAAAGGGCTTCCAGTGTGACCAAAACGGACAATGTCCCTGTAATGACAATGTGGAAGGCAGACGTTGCGACCGTTGCAAGGAAAACAAATACGATCGTCATTTAGGCTGTATTGATTGTCCGGATTGCTACAATTTGGTACAGGATGCCGCCAACGAGCATAGAGCTAAGTTGAAGAACTTAAGCTCCACTTTAGATGAAATTGCCCGCACTCCCGTAACTAATGATGGTGAATTTGAAGCCAAATTGAAGACTGTTCAAGAAAAAGTTGACATTTTGTTGAATGATGCTAAATACGGAGCAGGCGATAGTGGCAAAACGTATGTTGAGGTACTAAATGAACTGCACAAACGTCTCGAAAGCATTAACAGCCATTTAGATAGCGCTGATTCTTTGCAAGACTCTGCGAATGATGAAATTGAAAAGGCTAAACATAATCACACCATTGCCCAAGATGTTATACAAGCAGCCAAGACTGATCTTAAAAATGCTTTGGATTTGTTGCACGATGAAGGTGAACAAGCTCTGGCTAAGGCTCAAAATAAATCTGTGGAATTTGGTGCACAATCAGATCAAATTTCCGATATTTCCCGTGAAGCTCGTGCTTTGGCTGACCGTTTAGAATCGGAAGCTCAGTTTGATTTGAAAAATTCTAAAGATGCCAATGATGCTGTAGAAAAGGCTTACGAATTAGCCAAGAGCGCAATTAATTTGCAACAAAAAGTTAGCGATGAATTGAGAACTGAAGTGCGCTTGGAATTGAATACTGTTAAACAAGGTTTAGGTACCGCTACCCAGACAACAAAGGAAGCTTTACGCAAAGCTAATGAAGTTTATGATGCTGCTTTAAGTCTGTTGAATGATGTTTCTGGGTTGACAGCTCCCGAAATCAATATCATGAAATTAAAGGAAGAGGCTTTGGAAGCCAACAAACAAGCCGATGAGCTTTTGCAACAAGTCAATGATATCTCTAACAGTAATGGAGAACTTTTCGGAGACTTTGAGGAAGAAATAAATTTAGCTGATGTTATGTTGGAAAGGTAAAAAAAAATATTTGCGAATAATTTATTTAAAGCGTTTTAACTATTTTGTTTTTGCAATTTGATAGAGCTAATCAACAAAAAATGGATGATGTTGATTTATTAAACAGAGCTCAAGATGCTTTCGATAAAGCTACCAAAGCTGTGGAACAAGGCGACAATACTTTGAAGGAGGCTAACAATACTTATCATACTTTGGCGGGTAAGATTTAATTTTAGAGTTAAGGAAGTATAACAAAACATTATGTTTGCCTATAAGGTTTCCAATCGGATGTCCAAAAATCTTCTGAAAAGGCGGACATGGCTTTGCAAACTGTACCCAGTATTGAAAAAGAAATTGAAAAGGCTGAAAACTTGATTAGGCAAGCCGAGGAAGCTTTAGACGGTGCTAACAAAAATGCCAATGAAGCCAAAATGAATGCCCAAGAAGCCCAACAAAAGTATGCCGAACAAGCTTCTAAGGTAGTTTTATAATCTTTTCTAGAAAAGTGGGAACAACTTTATTATATTTTTTTTAACAGGATGCTGAATTTATACGCAAACGAGCCAATGAAACTAAAGTCAGTGCCCGCAAATTAAGAGACGAAGCCGATCAGTTGAATCATCGCGTTAAAGTTACGGAATTTGATATTGGTAAACTAGAAGAATCTTCCAGCAAAGATGATAATTTGGTAGATGATGCCAAACGAAAGGTGAAAGGAATTTTTTTTTCTTAAAATTGTAATCAAATTCCAATTATTTACTTTCCATTTTTAGGTGGGTCAAGCCAAGGCCGATACTGAAGAAGCAAAAAAACAAATCGACAAAGCTGTCAACGAGTTGGATGATATTAAGGAAGAACTAATTAACCTCAAAGATATAAACACAGCTGATTTGGACAAACTCGGTAATATTATTTTTTTCTTCAAATTTAAAAGTCTTGTTTACATGTTCATAAAATTTGGTTAATACAACAGAAAAACGTTTGGATGCTGTTGAATTGGACGTAACACGTGCTAATTTAACTGGACGCATTGAGAAATTCCGCGAAATGCGTAATATTCAAAAGAAAACCGTAGAGAAATACGAAAAAGAACTTATGGAACTGCAACAAGAAGTTCTGAATGTTCGTTTAATATCGGAAGCTTTACCTGCCAACTGTTTCTCCAGAAGTAGACTAGAACCGTAGAAAGTTTAAAAGGCTTCAGCACAAACTAATTACCACCTATAAAATAAATTTAAAAAAAATCGAAACATCAGATCAATTTCAAATGCAATTTTGAAAAATGCCAGAACAAACTTTTATACTTTTAGGTTAAACAAAATATATAAAAACAATTACTATTTAGTTAAAATCATTATTAAGCTTTATTAAGAAATAGCAACTAGACAGAAAAAAACAAAAAAGAGCCTTTAGATAAGGAATCTTAAATTGTATGTGTATCCTGAAAGCAATTGAAACTAACTGCCTTCTTTATATCATTTGATTTCCTTTCTTCAAATGTCATCAATTTTATTGTATTAATTTATGTTAAACTTTATTTTCTATTCAAATAACAATTAAATGTAATTTAAGTTTAATTTCATGCATCTTCTACTTTATTTTCTTTACAACACTAAAAGTCTAAATCTACATCTAAAAGAAAAGTGTGAATACTTTGCAAACACTTTGGCGCAAATTCAGAAATCATCGTTAATGGCCAATTTTTGGGTATGATTTTAAATGACAATTTATATTTAAAATCGTTTTAGTACTAAATCCTGTTTTTCACTAAAAACTTCACCAGTCTGGCACATTTAAATGATTGAGTATAACCTAGCAAGGTGGCCTCAATATCACAACAGCAAATAAAAAACAACAGCCAAAACAGAAACAATCAGCTGCTTAATTGAGACCACCTTGTAAATAAATAAACTCTTCTTATGATATTTTATTGATATTAAATAGTATTGCCATATTTTTTATCTTAAATTAAATAAGACTATTTAATTAACACTGAAAAAATAAAACTGTATTAAAAAACAATTTAATTTTAAATAAAAAAATTAACTAAATACGTATTTAATTACAAAGCCAAAAATTGGCCATAAGTGTTAAGTGTTTTTAAGTTATTCAGAGTTGGTAACTTTCAGCCCGAAAAGCTTGCACTTAATTATAAGTAAATAATGCGCCCCGCCCCATACACGTTTCAATACAATCATCAACTAAGTCGGTTGTTATCCAAATCAAAGCGTGCATGGCTTTGTCAATTAATTTTGATTTTTTCAAGTTGACTACTAAGGGCTAATAAATCGGAGCCAGTTAAGCTCTCTTTTTGGTTTAAATGTGTTTAAGCCAACAAATCTATAAATCAGTAAACATATAAACCAACTTAAAACGCATAAAATTGGGCGTTAAAACTACATATACCCCCCATAATAAATTTGACAACATTTATCGTAGTGCTGCCACATGTTAACTTTTAAGCTACATGTTAAGGTTTAGTTCAACTAAACCAGCGTTTAAACTTTTACTAATTTATTAGCCATAAGTCTTTCAATTCGATTGTACTGTGTGTGCTCGAGTCTCTTGATCAGCTGTCAAAATTAATGTTTGTAGTTTTCTTTTTCAAAAAAAAAAATTAAGTATATAAAAAATTGTATTTTGTCTCATAGAATCTTAAAATTAATTTAAAATCATTAGTATTGTGGTTATTTTGTTGAACTATTTATGGTTTTTAATCCAAATTTTGATATTTTAATTAGGCTCAAGTTCATCAAATTTAATTTTCATTAAATTATTTGTATGAAGAAGGAATTTTACAACATGAAAATGAATTGAAATTTATTGATAATTTTTCATTCTTAATTTTAAATCTTTCAATTCATTCTATGAAGTGTGTGGCCAAGCATCAATTCAGTTAAAAGATTCAGTTGACAGTTAAATTGAAATGTGTATGGGACGCATAAATGCCAAGAACAGTATACATATACATACATATCTCTCAAAATATTATCGACATTTTGTTTTCTCTACAAGACAATATGCAGGGCTGTATTTCCGCTATCAGCTGAGAGCAGCTGCTGCGCTAGTTATAAATTGTGAATTAGATCTATTACCATCTATGAACAAAGTTTCTGTTTTATTAGTTCCGACTTTGGTTATGATTTCTGAATATGCGCCATTTTTTTAAATACAAAATTCTAATTCTACTTGAACAATATGTACATATGTATATGTTCAACGAGTGTCATTTAGGTTTTTTTTATTGTAATGTACGTTTATGTGCCAATATTTAAATAATACGAAAATTTTCTTAAAATTTTTTCGTTTAAGTATGATAAAAGATTTTTTTTTTAATAAAATGTTTGAGTATTTTTGAATAATTTTTTTTTTTTTTTCTTTAATTTTTTATCGAGCTAACCTTCACAACGTTTATATTCATTAGATATTATTCATTTCACGTAGTAACAAAAAATACGAGCAACTCGAACGCAGTATCTGAAATTAATTTACAAGTTTTACATGAGATGTTGACATTGAAATTTTGTTATACCCTACACCACTAAGAATGGAAGAATGGGTTGATGTGTGAAACACATATTGATTATCAAATCTTTCAATGTTCGTCCGTTCGTTCGACTGGCTCGCTGTCTGTCCACGTTAACTTTGTGCGTAAAGTACAGGCTGCAATTTTGGAGATAAATTAATAAAATTTAATGCATACTTTTTAAGTGTATAAAGAACAAAGCATATCAAATTTAGTCCTTAGTTTTACAAAGAGGGCCCCCTTGTTTTGAAAGTAGAGTCTTTGTTCCCGTAAGTCATTCATTTAACAATCACCCTTATTCTGCATTTCGTTACGCATCAATCACAATAAGGTATTATATTAAAAAAAACTGCACAAATTCATATTTCAGAGCAAAAATGAGATAACAATCAAAGTTGAAACGCCTTTTCAATATACGGTGAATTTAGCTACACATTTGTGTAGGTGGGGCCGGAAAGGGATAAGGTATTCCAACAAAAAACTGAATCGAAAGAAAAAGAAGAAGACAAGATTTGCAGTTTTGCTATGAAACGAATGAAATCAGAAGAGAAAAAAAGAAGCAATTTTGTAAACATTTTATTAAAAAAGTTAAATTTAGAGCAAAAAAAAAATGATTAAATAAATTTTTATTGTCTTTCATTTTAATTACACGGTTTTTTAAACGAAATTAACAAAAAATCGAAGAATTTTCCGTCAGTCAATAAGAAACTTAATAAAACGATCGTAAGTCTAGGTTCACACTATGAAATTATTCTTTCATAAGGTCTGAGTTTATTGGTGAAAGGGGAAGATAAAATGCTATTTTCCCTCCCATCTTACTAATAAACTCAGACCTTCTGAGTTGCATTCTCTTTTAAAAGAAAACTTTCATAGTGTGAACCTAGACTTACGATCGTAGCTCCGTTTTATCAAATTGTTTGTAAACTGACGGAACATTTTTCGATATTTTGTTTATTTCGTTTAAAAGCTGTGTAATTAAAAAAATTCAGAATTTTTGAAAGAAAACGTTTATAGTGTGAACCCAGACTAATACAGAATACATACAATCGAAAGAAAAAAATTAAAACGGAAAACATTTTTTTATACAGTATATTTCCTTCTAGCCATACATTCTTAAAATACAGTACAAAAACAGAATAAACTCTCGATAGCAACACAAACACTCTTTAAACAGAATTAACCGAAATAACTAGAAGTGTTAAAAATTAAATCAGGACTCTAATGGCATAATGGATTTTATATGTTTTGAGAAATCCAGGAAAAGGATTGAGAAATTAGATATTCTGTATTATGGGCTGCTTCTGATTCCTCCAACACCCACGATAAGTGGAAAAAAAATTTCCAAATCAAGTGTTGTCAAAACTAAATAAAATTATCGCTTTAATCCTTAACCAAAATTGTTTTTTAAAAAATTGTTTTATCAGATCTCCTTAACCTATTGAAATAACTAATAAAATGATCCAAAATCCAATTTTAAATAAATACATATTCAGGGGTGTTCTGGAAATCGAAAACGCAAGAATTTGAAAGTTGTTTCTAATACACTTTTAATCTAATTTTTATAATTTTTGTTATAAAGGGTGTGTGTGAAACGGTAGCAAAGTACTCATGGAAGTAAAATTTTGACACTATTGAGGTGAATAAAATTTCACTAGCCCTGGGGGCTAGTATAAATTTTGACATTAGTGTAGAAATTTTTGACAACCACAAAATTATTTTTTTCATCAAATTTGTTTAAACAAAATAAAAAATAATATGGAAGCAGGACCAGTGGCAAAAAAATTAAAAAGAATTATACAACATGTAAGTATTTACACATGTATAATCTTTTTTGCCCACACTTTTTGTAAAAATTTTTAATATATCACAACGAATTCATCAAATAGTTGGGACGATCTCATTTTCAACAGAATTGAAATGATTATTGGTAAAAACTTGATTAATTTATTCATTTTCACAAAACTACTTGTAATTGTTTTTTTCTTTATGTCAAAATTTTACGTTGTCAAAAATGTTACAATTTCACACAGCACAAATATGAAAATTTTCTACCACAAACAAATTTCATTTCACCATAGAACTTTGCTACCGTTTCACACACACCCAAAATATTGAAATATTTGTATATTTGTCAATAAAATTCTTTTACTACAGAAATCTTATTATAAAACGACGTTCAAAAAGTTCTTGCGATTTCCAGAACACCTCTGATTATGTATTAATTTAAAAATACATGTCACATATATATGAATTATTTTTTGTTTGTTTGCTCGTTTAGATAAAGAATTGTTATTCTTGTTTTTTCTTTTACTAATAAACTCCAAATAATAAATAATTTATGCATTTTGAATTATTAATATCACCTTATTTGTAAAAAAGACTTTATTAATCGGTGAACCGATCAATTAATCAATTGACCGATTATTAACCGATTAAACCAAAACCCCGGTTAATTAATCGAGCGAAACGAATCGAAACGAAGAATAAGGGTGAATATTAGCGTTTTAATTTCATTAAACCCAAAAATTTGTTGTTGCAAGAAAGGTGACCTTTGCAAACCTTACCTATGTATGTCACTCCCAAAAATAGCATAGCATATGCCATAATGTTTATAATAATTATGTCACGATGTGATGGTAGATTAAAAATTGGTCATAGGTCCAATAAAAACCCCGTCCCCAATTTACTTAAAGTTAAAAAACTCTAGTATATATTTATTTATGCGGCACAAATTACTCTCACACAAATCTTAGCTTTTAAACATAAATAAAACATATATAAAGACAAATAAAACATAAACATAAAATTTTAAACATAAATTTGTCTGTAATCTCGTGGTGTAGGTTATCTTGTGGTCGGCCTTGCACGACTATAAAATTGTACTTGGTATTTAAAAACTTACCCCCAATAGTGTTACTAAAGACATTGTGGTAAAGCCACCCACTTGTACGGCAAGTGTGCGATTGGTTCTCATCAACATCATACGTGTGATAAATTTGAACTCATTACTTTGGTCGTACCATTTCGTGTTGTAAAGAGCTAAAGGTAAACGCTCACTCTAAAATTTAAATAAAAAATTCTATTGAAGAGGTTTAGATTTTGTTACTTCATTTCTTGTTATAAAATGAAAACTATTTTTGATATTGTCAAAAATTAAAGGGCTAGTTCTAGGCGGACTTTCTATTAGAGCTAGCAAGAAATAAATTTTTCAGAAATACAAGTCAGTGTTCGCCATTCTGCATGCAGAAAAAGATTTTTTTTAATATAGTCAAGTCTATCAAAACTATTTTTAACGAAAATTTTTAATCATATTATGATTAATTTGAACATATTTTAAACATTATCTGGTTAATTCAACCATATTATTGTCACCGACAACCATATCATATTATGGTTGGCTCTTACCATGTTATCGGTAAATATGACAATAATTTGTTTTTACGTTAACAATTGTATTTTTCTCTTATCTAAGAGCAACATGATAAGGTTGAACAACACAATATTATTATATGTGATAAACATATTTTAGTTATTATTAACCATAACATGTTCGGAGGCAATTATAATATGGTTGTTGCTTATGGATTAAGGATTAATTTAACATTAAAATAGTTGCCGGTGGCAACAATATGGTTAAATTAACCATAATATATTAAAAAAATTTTGTTAAAAATAATTTCTTGGTGTTTATTTCAGTTTAAGCTTAATTGTGGGAATATCGCAAGTAACCTAAAAATATATTGTAAAGATTTCTATACATCGCACCGGTTCCTCGAAAGGCGGTTAACTAAAAACTTATAAATTTTCAGTAGAGACAAAAACTGTTTTTAAAACACAAAGGGGGATATAACAGTGTCTTTTTTTTGCAAAATACCAGAGTAATTGATCTCTGATTTTTACAGTGGGTAAATATGACTACTGTTTATAATTTTCTTGCAAAAAGAGAAAATGTTTACATTTTCAGTTGACTTCCATAGAGGAACCAGAAAATCGCTAAACGAAAAATTGCCCAAAGTAAACGAAAAATAAATTTTATCCAAAAATGGTGAAAAAGCTCAAAGAATATTTAATAAATCTAACAAGGTAGTTTTAAACATACAGACCCTTTTGGGTTGGGGTCATATGACTGAAACTTTAAAGCCCGAATTTAAAAAAGCTACTCTGCATAGCCGGGCTTCCGCCGGACCAAGGATTTTTCATCTATGGTATAAAAAACACCAGCTTCACTAGCTAAATCTTCTCGCTAAATTGATACCGAATTTCAAAATCCCGAATCGCTAACTTAAGCTTCTCAGCACAGACCGCCTTCTACTCTATGGTATCAAAACACAAAAGCTTCTCTGCACACACGTCCTTAGGTCGGGCGCAAGGGGTTTTCCCGTTTCGCTTTTAAGAAAAGCAAAAAAAAAACAAAGACTTATTACTTGAAAATTAAAGTAAACCAAAAAAAAATTTTGTGCTGTTTCCACTTTTAAGCAAGAAATTTTAAAACTGCTTTATAGTTATTATTTTATGAATCAATACGAGCTAAGGATGATCACAAGGAAGATGTAAATAAATTTGAAGCAAAAAAGAGAGAATATATATATGAATTGAGCCAATTTAATTCATATAAAATGATATACCTATATCAAATTAAATGAAAAGTCTTGAATTAAACGAAAGGCTCAGTTAGCCGAGAGTAACAGTAACGTTGCCAAATAAAAAGTCTTGAATTAAACATAAGGCTCAGTTAGCCGGGAGTAACAGTAACGTTGCAAATCAGCTGCTTCATTTTGTTGCAGGTAAAGAAATTAGAACGATTATAGTTAACAGTAAAATGTTACGTCTCAATCTGTAAGAAATAGATTGGTCTTACTTTTTTACGGTAAGGTTAAGTTACTGTTACTCCCGGCTAACTGAGCCGTAAGGCTTTTAATTTAAGCTCCAAACATAGCAACATAAGACTTTTTCTATAGGTCCCACTTATACTTTTTCTAAGTCTCGCATAGCGAATAAAATTAAAAAACTATCAAAGAACGCAGCAATTTCAAAAAAAAAAAAAAAAAAATTTATAAAAACAGCCTTTATATGTCTGTACAGTGTAATATCCCTTAAGTGTAATCTTCCTTAAGCGGACAGCCTATTTCGACGGACGTTATTTCCTGGTCCCGGCCATTTTAGGACACCTTGAATGGCAAAAATGGTCCCATCGGTGTCCGGTCATAGAAGAATTCACTGTGTAACTACTAAAAATTTTCCCCAGCCGCATTGTTTCTCTAACCTCCGATGTTAAACGTTGTCCATTAAAACAAAACATTGAGACCTCGAAACCGGCAGCAGCAATATATAAAAACATTTTTATCACAATATTAACATCGGTACCCTAAATGAGAAAATTAACTTTAGTACAGATTTAAAAATCTCAAGCCTTAAATGCAGTTAACTTACCAATCCTACGCTGGCCTGAAATATCAATAAACAAATTACCAGCATGCTGACAAGGAAAAGTGGAGCACTCTGTATATAATAAAAAGAGTTTATCTCGTAAAAATATCTGTAAAACAAAATAAAATTGAATCTAATATAATTATTTATTAAACTTTTTTCATTTCACTCATATATCCGTTGGTGTAATCTAGTCCAAGCCAATATATATTTCAAACGATCTTGGGGCCGAACATTATCAGTTGTCGAATAAGTTATAAGAAGGCGTAAAATTTTTAGCAAAGCCAAGGCGTGCAAAGCGGTTACAATATAAAGACCTGCGAGGCTTATAGCAGCTGTAAAAAAGTGTAAAAATGTTAAAAACTATGTTTTAAAAATTAGGTTGAAGTACTTTAATCGGCGGTGCCGCATCTCATATACCCTTCACCGTAGTATTGAAAAGCCAATTGTTTCCTGGTTCGAATGGGCACCATTAAGTCAAAAATCCTAGTCCGGGTGCATATTTGTTAGAATTATGTGAAGAAATATGTCGATTCCGCTAATTCGATTGAGATTAATTTTATCAACTTGGCTGGTTTTTCGAGGACAACAGTATGAGAGCTACGTGTACTAAATTAATGATGGGGCGGATTTTTCTGGTACATAAGAAATATTTGATTCAAATTCGGTCCTCATAACACATATTGGACTACAACTAGGATTGAACCAATTTTTTTAATATTGTACTAAGTTCATTTGAGGTGAAACCGAAAAATAAAGCTCTTTGATTACACAAGGGAACAAGGTTTTTGTTGATTAAGAACTGAATATTGTTTTTAAGGAAATTTGGTACGATGAATCCAAATCTGCATTTAGTTTTTTTTTTTTTCTATCAGCTCGACTTTTTATGATATACCGTTATGTCCCAAATTAGGGTACTTTCGCTAATATATTGGAATAACTTGAAAACGGTTCACCATGTGCAGTTAAAAAAAGAATTCCAACTTCGTCAACGATATTATATTTAAGTCGGGCTTACATTGTTTTTTTAATTTCCTCAGTAGTTCCAGAGATATCGTGGAAGTTTTGAAAAAAAAGAACAATTTAAAAAAAAAAATTAAGTTTTTGTTTTCTAAAAATTCATAAAAAATAAAAACGCTACAAAAATCAGAGTTTAGGTTTAAAAACATGAAGTTAAAGATATAACGAATCAAATGAGCTTAAATCATTGCAATCGGTGCAAATCTTTTGATTTTTCACAAAAACTCAATGGATAATAACACTAGCCAACAAGGTAAATAAAGGACAAATGTATATATAACAAGGTCTTGGACTGGAGCAACCAACTAGGGAAATTTGGTGGTCTGAATTCGAATCTGTAATTGGTGTTTCTCTATCACGTCAGGTTTTCGAGATACAAAAAAATGTTTTTATTCGTTTTTTACATGAAAAATCTTTAGTTTTTTAAAGTGAATGGCGTTATTTGAACGTTGTTTGAATTTTGTTGGTTCGGTTTCAATATTCTCCCAGCATGCTTTTGTCCCAAACTCCTTAATAATTTCTCTCAATTTTCAATAAATCTTGGTGAGCACGCTGCCCTTGTTCGTCGCTCACCGCACCAAGGTTTTGAAAAAAAAAAAATAAAAATGTGAAAGAATAAAATGCAAAACATTGTCGGTGTCCACGGTTTGTCCAAGTTTCCGACTGCACTCCCAAAATAATGTAAATACATATGCATATTTTAATTATTCTGATATTGTATATGCTTTCACTACACAAAAAGCAAAAATAGCTTGAATCAGTAACACACGATCTCGCTGGCATGCTTAAACGCTGAAGATTTAGAATGATTGTGGGCTTCTGTCAAATAAATAATTGTGAAATTGTTGTGTCAGTATTGACTGTTTTACAGTATTGCTAGCATGCGGTAAAAAAAGAACAAGACGTGACAGTCCAATTTTAATGCCAGGGGCCTGATTCTGGCAGTCGTGATCGAGTAATTTCTCGATTCGAAAGCAATTTAAAATCTAATTATTTCAGTCAATACTGAACGAATTGGAATTATTTTTTCAGTGTTGTAAAGCATTAATTTGAGTTTCACAATACTGAAAAAATAATTTTGATTCGTTCAGTATCGACTGAGATAAAATTGCTTTCGAATCGAGAAATTACTCGATCACGACTGCCAGAATTAGGCCCCAGATTCGAACTCAGCGCACCCAGACTCGTTTTTAAAACTTTTTTTTTAACATGCTTCGTTTCTGCAGTCAATTTTTTTCCAAATTTGTAGACCATTGTAATCGCGATTTCCATACAAAAATAACATTTTCTATGTGTGTGTTTTTGCTGCTGTTCTATTTATGGACGTTTTTTCCTTCCCTGCAAATAATAGGACTAGTCCAAACACGCGTGTAAAATTTAACCCACAAGGGACTAGGACTAGTCCAAAAGTAACCCAAACGCATGGAAAATACATGGTTTATTTTACATTACGATGTCCTAGGGCAGGACCATATAACCCAGCTTTGAATTACAAAGGAGTAGTCTTAAAGCTACTCCATGGTATACTCTAGAGGATTAGTTTTGAAATAGTTTAAAAACGAAAACATGTCGTTAAAAAACGAAGAGATGTCGTCTCACTACGAACACTTTTTAACAGAGTACCGAAACGTTCACTCATTTTTCAGTCATGAGCGAGCGTGAAAAATTGAAAATTTTACTGTTTTTTCATCCTCATGAGGGTGAGGAAAAAAACTAATTTGAATTTCCTCATTCATGAAAAATGAGCAAACAAAAAAATTCATAAGTGAATTTGTCAGATATGAAAAATTTAAAAAAATTCACAGTCAAATTCCTCATAATGAAAAAAACGCAACCATTAACAGCGGGAAAATGCAGTAGTAAAGAGGCCTTCTAGAAGGCCTTTTTGCCGATATAAAGTTTTCTAATTTATACAGTGTGTTATTAGAGACCAAAACCCTGGCTTCTTGTATCTACTTTAAAGGCCTTCCTAAAATAATTACGAATAAATCTTTATTCCAGTGTAATTGTATGTGCTAATAATGCGAAGTGAATAAATTAATAATTGAATCGTTTATTTCAGAAACCCGTCAACTAACATTTTTTTCGAAAATGATATTATTATAGATTATGAATTGCCTACTTTAGTCACACGGTATTGTTCAGGAAATCGTCAACTGTCACCCTTTTAAATGGGTTTTATTTGGTTTTGAAATTTCTGTTTAGTGCAGAAACCCGTCAAGTAAAATCACATGAAAGGTAGTTGCTAAGCACTTTATTGGCGGTTTGACCTCCTCAACGTTCACACTAAAAAAATATTCCGCAGGTCCGGATCTCCCAACAGTGATCGCATGTCCATCGGGGAAGATAGAGATTAACGCAAAAAAAATCAATGACCTGAAGAAGTTGGCCAAGTATACTACAGGCTATGAATATTTTTTTGATGAAATCCTCCAATGGCCTACGACCGAAGCAAAGTCCAACATCGACGTAGTGTATGACGATGAGTAGAATAAAAGCTCAAAAAATAGGCCGGGCCTACATATGTATAGACGAAAAGGTTTATGTTATTATGTTTGATTTTATCTCTGTTTTAATGGATTATTTCTTTATTTTATGTTCTTAGTTTAACGGATATTTCAACTTTTTTTTAATAAATTTAAAAATAAGGATATTTTTTTTTTTATTTATATCCTACAACTATTTTTAGCGATCAATATAAAACCAAATTTTTTTTTTTAATAAACAATTTTAAAAATTTTTTGCAAAAAAAATAAAATTTTTAAAATTATCCGCATGCATTATTTGTTTTTGAAATACAATAAGAAATACTTAAATTTTTTTTCAGGGCAAAACCTGTACTAATTTAAAAATTTGGATGTTTTTTTAGTTTTCCGATAATTTAAAAAAGTGCACTTGACGGGTTTCTGAAATAAACGATTCAATTAAACTTGGTACACATTCCAACACAACTACTAATAAAACGATTTATATAGGCCTAATCTTAGAATAGAAAATTTAAATTTGTAAAATATTTTACAAAAACCCTTCTAAAAGAACTTTTAAAATAAGGCAGATTAAAATAAGTAAAAGTTTATTAAAAATAAAGCTGTAAACCTTCTTTAAGGCCTAAAAAGTGAAAGCGCTGGCAATTTTTCCCGCTGGACAATACGATAGCATGTGTGTGTATTTGTTTGTGTAAAATATTTTTGGTAACGGCAACCAGCCAAAGTGTCTGTTGGATTTTTTGTAGGAAACAATTATTGAAAAAAAATTCAAAGAACTGCACATATCGTCATCTTAAATGCAGAATAATGTAACATCACATTAATAAGTTTACATGCAAGGCATAAAACTTTGTAATATGTTAATTATTTGAAATTTAAAAAAATTTTAAATATTTCAGCTCAAAATGCGATAACTAATATATTTTTAAGGAAAAAATATTATAATTAGTATTGTGGTTATTTTGTTGAACTATTTATGGTTTTTAATCCAAATTTTTAATATTTTAATTAGGCTTAAGTTCATTAAATTTAATATTTTTTTTTTTTTTTTTTCATTAAATTATTTTTATGAAGAAAGGAATTTTACAACATGAAAATTAATTAAAATTGTTATTGATAATCTTTTCATTCTTGACCGTGGCCGGGATTCGAACCGCGGCCGGCAGGCTACCATGACATGTTTCGATCGCAACCACTCGATCTTTTCAAATGGATTTGCCGTTTTACACTCGCAGCCATCGACGACTGCTGACGTCAATAGTCAAACATCAATCCTTAAACCAAATTGTATTTAACCTTTGGTAGATCAAAGTTTGCTTTTTTGAATGATTATCCATTTTAATTGATTTTACATGTTCTTCCTTACTTCTGTTTTCTCGTACTTTTGTCAAGAATTTTTCCTGAAGTCCAAAGTACATTTTTTTGTTTTTTCATTCTTGTCTTTCTTTTTCTTGTTGACCTTTTTCAGCACAACTTGAAGGACAAATGAATACATAGAGCTCGTGCCTTAGCTTTAAACAATAATTAGTATTGTGGTTATTTTGTTGAACTATTTATGGTTTTTAATCCAAATTTTTAATATTTTAATTAGGCTTAAGTTCATTAAATTTAATTTTTCATTTAATTCTTTTTATGAAGAAAGGAATTTTACAACATGAAAATTAATTAAAATTGTTGTTGATAATTTTTCTTTCTTGACTGACCTGAGATTCGAACCCAGGCGTCTGGTTACCCTAACATGTTTCGATCACAACCACTTGATCTCCTCAGATGGATTTGCGGTCTTACACTCGCAGCCATCGACGACTGCTGACGTCAATAGTCAAACATCAATCCTTAAACCAAATTGTATTTAACCTTTGGTAGATCGAAGTTTGCTTTTTTGAATGATTATCCATTTTAATTGATTTTACATGTTCTTCCTTACTTCTGTTTTCTCGTACTTTTGTCAAGAATTTTTCCTGAAGTCCAAGGTACATTTTTTGTTTTTTCATTATTGTCTTTCTTTTTCTTGTTGAGCTTTTTCAGCACAACTTGAAGGACAAATGAATACATAGAGCTCGTGCCTTAGCTGCGATGGCTGCGAGTGTAAAACGGCAAATCCATTTGAGAAGATCGAGTGGTTGCGATCGAAACATGTCATGGTAACCTGCCGGCCGCGGTTCGAATCCCGGCCACGGTAAAGAATGAAAAGATTATCAATAACAATTTTAATTAATTTTCATGTTGTAAAATTCCTTTCTTCATAAAAATAATTTAATGAAAAATTAAATTTAATGAACTTAAGCCTAATTAAAATATTAAAAATTTGGATTAAAAAATATTATATATATTGTTATTTTTGAAGTTGTGTGTGTTACGTTATATTAATTTGTAATTTTCAGAAATAAAAAGACGTATCATCAAAAAATGTATAAAGGTATAAAGTGAAACAAACATTTAAAATAATTAAATATTTTTTGTTAAATTACCGGAAAAATAGAATATATATATGATAACCACACGAATATTTATATTTTTATAGATATTATGATGTACCTATTATGTATAATTTTTTATTGATTTAAATTACTAATAAGTAGTGGTTTAAACTAAAAATTGTACTTCATTAAATTTAGCTATGAATTGATTTAAAAAGCTATCTTTTTCATTCTAATTTAAAAGTATTTTGATCTCCCTAAAATGAATTTTTTTTACAACGAACAAATACATACCTATTTGTTTCCATATAACGGATTATTTCAAATGAACTCTGCATCGCATACTTATAAAGATCCACTTGGAAGAATGCAATCCTTACAAAAAAAAACAGATTATTTTAAATAAACTAATAAAAAATATTTCTTTTGTATTATAAACTTTTTATATGATGAAGAAATTTTGTGGTCCAATGCAGATTCATTATAGGGAAGTTCGACTGCATTTAAATTTATTAAAAAGGACATACATACATACATCTATTAACTCAAAAGTCTAAGGACCTGCAGATATTGCCATTTATTCTTGGAAATTCTTAGCGTTTGGGAGTGCAATGAGGTAGGCTGCAAAATTTCAAAACTACTAACGGTTCGGTTCTTTTAATTTTAAAGCATTTTTTTATTTTTTCTTATGCAATACGGAAAATTATTATTATAAATTATTATCTCTTCACTAATTTCACTAACACCGTAGTGACAGTTATAAAACAGATTACCCAGTTTTGATGTTTAAAAATATTAATGTGCTCTTATAAAAAGAATTAAAAACTCTGCTAATTTTTTTCTTGAGTGTGATTATACATTATGTTGTTAAAAAAATTATATATGTATTTAATGATACGTCATTTTTAATTTTGTAAATAACTTGGTTATTTTTTAAGATAGAAGTTTAAAATTTTATAAAAATATGTAACTTCAAATGTTCCAATAATATATACCTACATTGTTTTGCATTTATGCTAACGATATGTGTTTTGTTTGTAAAAAGAAATTCGTTGATGCCTTTAAAAGGTCCCTGTTTCTTTCGTCAAAAAGACGTACCTAAAGGCAGCAGTTATTAAGAAAAAAAATAGCCACAAGAATTTGTTGGTATTTTGTGCTTGTAAAAATATCTTGGTTTCTGTAACAATCGCGACGGTGGTTTTTTTTTTTCTTTGAAAACACTTTTTTAAGTAAGTAAAAATATTTGAAAAAAAAAAATTAAAAAGGTCTTGTTTTACTACAATTTATGTGTAAGTAACCAATATACATAAAAGCAAATGTGACAGTAGGCAGAATTTTTGCGAAAGAAGATGTGTTAATGCAACTTTATTGTTTCGCACTAAATTTATTGCTTACTTTTTTATGCTACAATTATATAACCGAGCCCAAAGAGCTAACCTTACCATTTTATGGTAATTTATTTAACGTAAATTTGTACCTGTTATAATTACTTTATACATTTTTGCAGGCAAACACAGGTGCGCATTTGGTATTTTGTAAAAAGTTATGATATACCATTAGGTAGAATTAAAATGTATGCACAGATGTTTGAATGAATTGTCCTGTTGCCTTTTCTTATTGTACATTTTTCTAAGTATTGTGGTTACCTTTTTATCATTGCGACAGGCAATAACTGTAAAACATTTTGCACTGGCAATGCAAAATATTTACATATATTCATATAGATAGTTTTTACTGAAAGCAGTTCTTAATAGGTGATTGACGTGGAGTGTGTGTCTAAGTTCAAAAGTTTAACAATGCCAAAAAAACAGTTCAACATAAAAAAATTTGTGTCGTATAATGCATCTTCAAACAAAAGCACTTGTTTAATAACATCATACAAAAAAGAACTTTGTGGAAAGATAAAATCGAACAAAAAAAGACATTATAAACTTGTTCATCGGCAGGACATCAAAAGTGATAATGAAAGTGATAGTGATGATGTCCCTGATTGCAAAAAAAAATAAAAAAACAATAAAGTTAAACACTACAATTAACAACAGATTTTTTGATACTGTCACATTTGCTTTTATGTATATTGGTTACTTCCACATAAATTGTAGCAAAACAAGACCTTTTTAATTTTTTTTTTCAAATATTTTTACTTACTTAATAAAAGTGTTTTCAAAGAAAAAAAAAACCACCGTCGCGATTCTTACAGAAACCAAGATATTTTTACAAGCACAAAATACCAACAAATTTTTGTGGCTATTTTTTTTCTTAATAACTGCTGCCTTTAGGTACGTCTTTTTGACGAAAGAAACAGGGACCTTTTAAAGGCATCAACGAATTTCTTTTTACAAACAAAACACATATCGTTAGCATAAATGCAAAACAATGTAGGTATATATTATTGGAACATTTGAAGTTACATATTTTTATAAAATTTTAAACTTCTATCTTAAAAAATAACCAAGTTATTTACAAAATTAAAAATGACGTATCATTAAATACATATATAATTTTTTTAACAACATAATGTATAATCACACTCAAGAAAAAAATTAGCAGAGTTTTTAATTCTTTTTATAAGAGCACATTAATATTTTTAAACATCAAAACTGGGTAATCTGTTTTATAACTGTCACTACGGTGTTAGTGAAATTAGTGAAGAGATAATAATTTATAATAATAATTTTCCGTATTGCATAAGAAAAAATAAAAAAATGCTTTAAAATTAAAAGAACCGAACCGTTAGTAGTTTTGAAATTTTGCAGCCTACCTCATTGCACTCCCAAACGCTAAGAATTTCCAAGAATAAATGGCAATATCTGCAGGTCCTTAGACTTTTGAGTTAATAGATGTATGTATGTATGTCCTTTTTAATAAATTTAAATGCAGTCGAACTTCCCTATAATGAATCTGCATTGGACCACAAAATTTCTTCATCATATAAAAAGTTTATAATACAAAAGAAATATTTTTTATTAGTTTATTTAAAATAATCTGTTTTTTTTTGTAAGGAATGCATTCTTCCAAGTGGATCTTTATAAGTATGCGATGCAGAGTTCATTTGAAATAATCCGTTATATGGAAACAAATAGGTATGTATTTGTTCGTTGTAAAAAAAATTCATTTTAGGGAGATCAAAATACTTTTAAATTAGAATGAAAAAGATAGCTTTTTAAATCAATTCATAGCTAAATTTAATGAAGTACAATTTTTAGTTTAAACCACTACTTATTAGTAATTTAAATCAATAAAAAATTATACATAATAGGTACATCATAATATCTATAAAAATATAAATATTCGTGTGGTTATCATATATATATTCTATTTTTCCGGTAATTTAACAAAAAATATTTAATTATTTTAAATGTTTGTTTCACTTTATACCTTTATACATTTTTTGATGATACGTCTTTTTATTTCTGAAAATTACAAATTAATATAACGTAACACACACAACTTCAAAAATAACAATATATATAATATTTTTTAATCCAAATTTTTAATATTTTAATTAGGCTTAAGTTCATTAAATTTAATTTTTCATTAAATTATTTTTATGAAGAAAGGAATTTTACAACATGAAAATTAATTAAAATTGTTATTGATAATCTTTTCATTCTTTACCGTGGCCGGGATTCGAACCGCGGCCGGCAGGTTACCATGACATGTTTCGATCGCAACCACTCGATCTTCTCAAATGGATTTGCCGTTTTACACTCGCAGCCATCGCAGCTAAGGCACGAGCTCTATGTATTCATTTGTCCTTCAAGTTGTGCTGAAAAAGCTCAACAAGAAAAAGAAAGACAATAATGAAAAAACAAAAAATGTACCTTGGACTTCAGGAAAAATTCTTGACAAAAGTACGAGAAAACAGAAGTAAGGAAGAACATGTAAAATCAATTAAAATGGATAATCATTCAAAAAAGCAAACTTCGATCTACCAAAGGTTAAATACAATTTGGTTTAAGGATTGATGTTTGACTATTGACGTCAGCAGTCGTCGATGGCTGCGAGTGTAAGACCGCAAATCCATCTGAGGAGATCAAGTGGTTGTGATCGAAACATGTTAGGGTAACCAGACGCCTGGGTTCGAATCTCAGGTCAGTCAAGAAAGAAAAATTATCAACAACAATTTTAATTAATTTTCATGTTGTAAAATTCCTTTCTTCATAAAAAGAATTAAATGAAAAATTAAATTTAATGAACTTAAGCCTAATTAAAATATTAAAAATTTGGATTAAAAACCATAAATAGTTCAACAAAATAACCACAATACTAATTATTGTTTAAAGCTAAGGCACGAGCTCTATGTATTCATTTGTCCTTCAAGTTGTGCTGAAAAAGGTCAACAAGAAAAAGAAAGACAAGAATGAAAAAACAAAAAAATGTACTTTGGACTTCAGGAAAAATTCTTGACAAAAGTACGAGAAAACAGAAGTAAGGAAGAACATGTAAAATCAATTAAAATGGATAATCATTCAAAAAAGCAAACTTTGATCTACCAAAGGTTAAATACAATTTGGTTTAAGGATTGATGTTTGACTATTGACGTCAGCAGTCGTCGATGGCTGCGAGTGTAAAACGGCAAATCCATTTGAAAAGATCGAGTGGTTGCGATCGAAACATGTCATGGTAGCCTGCCGGCCGCGGTTCGAATCCCGGCCACGGTCAAGAATGAAAAGATTATCAATAACAATTTTAATTAATTTTCATGTTGTAAAATTCCTTTCTTCATAAAAATAATTTAATGAAAAAAAAAAAAAAAAAAATATTAAATTTAATGAACTTAAGCCTAATTAAAATATTAAAAATTTGGATTAAAAACCATAAATAGTTCAACAAAATAACCACAATACTAATTATAATATTTTTTCCTTAAAAATATATTAGTTATCGCATTTTGAGCTGAAATATTTAAAATTTTTTTAAATTTCAAATAATTAACATATTACAAAGTTTTATGCCTTGCATGTAAACTTATTAATGTGATGTTACATTATTCTGCATTTAAGATGACGATATGTGCAGTTCTTTGAATTTTTTTTCAATAATTGTTTCCTACAAAAAATCCAACAGACACTTTGGCTGGTTGCCGTTACCAAAAATATTTTACACAAACAAATACACACACAGGCATTTCGAGCTGTGGTCATGCAAACTGTCGAGCAACAACAACATTACTAGTGAGGATCGTTTCTAAAAATTTTTTTTTCCTCATTCCTCATGACTGAAGAAAGGCAAAGATGTAATTTTCCTCAAAAACATAAATGAATTTGGCGGAATATTAACAATTCAGTTATGACTGTGAAAAAAGTTACATATTTTACATTTTTCATTTATGAAAAAAATTCAAGAATGGTTGAATATGAGCGATCACATATGAATTTCTCTGAACTCTGCTTTTTAACAATGACAGTTCTTCGTTAAAAAACAGAACAATTGAAACAAATTTAATGTTCAATAATGTTTCTTTTTTTTACATTGATAAAGAAATTAACAAACAAAAAATTGTGTATATGTTTTGTTTTTGTAAATTTATTTTGCTTGCTTTTTGTTTTTTTTTTATATTTTTTTTTGTTCATGTAAAAAATTTTTGATTTTTTTACCAGCCAAAAGGACGCTAAGCACAACAGCAACGAACGAACAATAATGAGCTGATCCGAACGCAAATAGTTTGTGATTTTAAAAAAACCCGAACGGAATTAAATGTTCTCATCTCTTTGTTGAGTTGGATAAGAACAGTATTTTTTTGTGTTCAAAAGATGATAAAGAGGGAAATACTTAACTACACAAACACAATTAGTGTTTGTGTTTTCCACAAATATACCGAACCGAACACTAAGAAGCGATATTTAGTGTTTATTTTCGATTTGTGATTTACTAAATTGTTAATAAAAACGAAACGCGTTCATCGTTATTTCGTTTATAGGTTATGTGACTTTAAAGTAAAAAGATTTTAACTTTTTCCCGTTTTGGATTTTTCATGATTTTTCAAAAAACAAAATTTTAAATTTTTTTTTGTTTTTTTTTTTATTTACGTAAATTACCATTTATTAGCGATTGTTTTTCAAAGCTAACAAATACATCTTTTAAAAAAAGAAAAAGTTTAAAAATCGCTTAATGACTTTTTGAACTTAAAAATGCGAGCTGATGAGAAAAATCGAGAATGGGATTTGCAATCAGCGACCTGAAATTAGTAAAAAGTTGCATCAAACTTCCAATCAACACAAAAAAAGTTACATTTTGTTTCCCTGTGTTTTAAAAAGATATCAAAAAGGAAAGGTTTATGGATAAAACTAATAGACTAATGGTTTAAATATTGAAGGGATTCGTTGTTTCAACGCTCTAATCTCAGCCATTTGTGAACTGATCTGGCTAAATTTCAATAGCAATCTATTCCATAATATTTGTGAGGCAAATAAATAGCAACCTAGTCCTTATCATATCTTGGGTATTTGGAAAACCTATTTCAACATGCAAACGGATAAACGGGCATGGTTATCTTAACTTCGATACTTATAAGAATGTATATACTTTATAAGGTCTTATGTCAATATTGTAGAACTTAACTGTGTGGTGAAGAGTATAAAAAACTTTTACTTACACATTCCAGATAAATGAGCCTCGGAACCACTTAATATATATGTAATGAAATAGTAGGGAAACTGTAAACCCTTATCCTGCCACATGGGAAATGAGGCTTGAAATGCTTTTGTATTCAAAACTCGTTAAAGATTGCAAATGTTAGAGAAAATATGAAATAAGTTGAACTTACGATACAATAACTCGAATTCTTTAGGATCTACGTAGGTATAGTAAATATTCACAGCCAAACAACTGAAATAATACCAGCCCACTATGCAAAATACACTGATGATATAAAAATTCAATTGTCGTTTGATATCCAACCACGAGTCATCAAGAATCGATTGAATTTTTTTTGTTAAGTGTTTTTTGTTTAAGATATCTGTATCAAAAGAAGAAAAAAAAGCAAATGTGGTGTATGTGGTGTTTGTGTCCTGGTGATAGAAAAAAGATGCAGATAAATCTAAAACTGAATTTAGTTCGACTACACCTTTTCTGTGAGCATATACTACAATTTTTTTTTCTTGTTTTAAATACATTTTTTTCGATAACACAACTAAAGCCTGGTACTCTGTTCAACATTTCACGTGAAATGCTGTCAAAACGCATATGAAAAAAACTTGTGCGGAATATCTACGATATAATGTTGATATAGTTGTACTCTGTTCATAATGTGAAAAAGTTCCGAAATGTTTCTGGCAACATTTTTTTACAACTGCGAAATAATAGCTGCGTTCGTTTACCCCAAAATTTGTAAAAATTTGTACTGGATTTTACTGAAATGCGTTCGCATTTCGCATAAATTTGTAAAATTTTCATATTTCTCACCTACTGGATTTTACTGGAAAAGTTAACGAACGCACATAATGTAAGCTGCACTTATTTCACGTGGAATTTTAAGCAAAAGCAAAAAAGTATGAACTGATTGTTAATTAAGAATTTAAAAATTAAAATAACACAACTGGTAACAGTTTTTTATCCATATTTACCTTCTTTTTTTATTAAATTTTTTATAAAAAAAATTATTTTTAGTAAAATACATGTTGGGTTTGTTTACATACGCAAAACAATGCTGCATACTTGTAGGAATAGAAACGTCAAATTGTAAAAACTCACATAATAGGTAACATTGATAAATGTCAAAATTTTCGTGTGAAATAATTAATGTTGCACAACATGTTACACAAATTTGAACAGAGTACTAGGATTAATGCGTAAAAGACATTGTCTTTCATGGTCTTTCAATATGATTTGAAAAATTGTTATAACCGGTTATAATTTAATTCATCTATTAGTTTATTAATCGTTTATGAGTACGGGGGTTACTGAATATACTCTATTATACAATATTGTCCATAGTTCTCGAGTTAGGAATATCCAAGATCGAATACATTTATATAATTCGTTGTATTTTCGATATTGTTATATTTATTTTACGTCTTATATTAACTAAGGGAACTTTACACTATCACACAAGTCTTGTGTATTTTAAGAAAAATACAACCCTGTCATGATAAGTTGTTTTTGTTTTTTTTTTAATTTTCAAACAATAAATTGATCAGTTCCCATTTTCTGTAATTTTAGTTGGAACTTCTCAAGATGACGGCGGCCAAAATTCACTAAAATTTTCAACGACGGCGGCGAAAATACAACCATCGGCTAAACCAAATAATGTTAAGTGCAAATTTAATGTTTGTTGTTTGCAAACGAGTTTTGAAAACATTCGTATATTTTATAAAAAATGTTAAAAGTAAAATAATTAAACATTAAGAATGTGCCAAGAACAAAATATTATTGTTATTATTCTTTGCATTTTGCATTTTTAATTATTTTTTAGTGTTAAAATTTTTTCTCGCCCCATTTTTATTCGTGAGTTTATTTGACAGTTCAAAGCGGAAACTTTTCTCACAAAAATGTTACAGACACACTTTTTCTATCGACGCAGTTATGTAAGTTAGAAAAACAGTTGTTGGTTTTAATTTATAACATTTTTTTCTCACATTTCAATCGAGTTTCTCGAAGCGAGATTTACAGAACTTGGGCACAGGGAAGCATTTTCGCCAAAATATTTAAGACTTGTGTGATAGTGGTAACTTCCTTTAGCAAGAAACCCGTTAAAATGCAGTTGCATGTGGGTAATTCCATGTCAAATCTACCAAGAGTGGGGCCCGACCCCTTTCGATTTGAATGAAATTTGGTGAGAAGGTTCCTTTTATCCCATAAGGAACATACATATATGAGCAAAAAAATAAATTTAAGATTTTTTTTTCCTTTTTCAAAAGTTATGTCATATTCAAAATGTCATAATTTCGCCGAATTAGTCGAATGCGTTGAGTTTATTTCTTCAATATTTCGAAAACTACTTTACATACGAAGAGGATTTTAATGTCATTTTAATAAGAATACTTGGGGCTACAAGCAATATATTGAAAAATTTATAAGAGTGGATCCTATTTGAGACCTAAGTATCTTTGGCTGCCAATTTTTTATATGGAGTTTTGATATTCAAAGAAACTTAAGTTAATATTCATATAGAGAATTAATAAACTGGGCTGATGCGTTGGTTACTGTGTCCTGTTAAAAGCATGATCTTATATTTGTTATTGTAAAATTGCCAAATGAAAATCAAAAAATAATAAGAATGAAATATACATTTATGTACATACTCAGTTCAAAAATCTCAAAATTCTGTAATATTTCAGAATTTTGTGCCATTCGAACCAATTTTTTGAACTTTTGCTCACTAAATGCAAAATTATAGATTTTACAGATCGAAATCAATGTTTGCAATGAAGTGCAAATGGCCTGCAATTGAAAAATAATATACATGTATCCCTTAGTATTGAAATCGTAAATTTAAAGGCAACAACTTACGTCTGTGTACACCAACAATGGTTTAGAACGATTCTCCCAAATGTAATGATATTGGCCACCCAAACCAAGTATAGATGATATAGCCAGAAGCAAACTAATTCTTAAAGTAAAATTTAAATTATATGTTTTTTTTTCATTATCTTTTGAACAAAAAAATTTTGCGTTTTCACTATGTTTTTCCAAACATGTCCTTGTTCATCCCTAATTGTCTTATCTTCTTTAAATACATATTAAAAAAACGTGAAAAATCATATTAGCAAACATGAAAACTTAATTCATGTCGGTTTGGCAACCGCTCATTCTTCTCTAACCCGATCGCCATCAAACAAAACAAACGTGATTTTTGACTTGTCTGAAAAGACATCGTATAAATGCCCCCGTAGTGTAAGGGGGCTTGTGCTATTTAAGATTTTCTATATTAATTTTTTTTTAGTATGTATTTAAATAATTAGTAAAAGGAAAAAAACAAGTCTGTTTAAATTTAATTTTTTTGATCTTAACATTTCCCGATGGACCCGGGTTCGATTCTCACTAACACTATGCAACAAATGGGAAGTTTTTTTTTAACCTGAATAACCACTATATTTTTTTGATCCGCTGTAGTCACCTAACTGCAGAAAACATAATTTTTTTAAATTCTATGGCAAGGTTTTTTTTAAATTTTTCTCTAAAATTTGGGATTTTTTTAAATCTTTGCAACGACGTACCCGATTTTGTGCAATCCGTCAAAACATTTTAAATTACGCCAGATTTAAGTTTATCTAATATCAATTTTTAATTTAGCCATTATTTTTGGAGTTACTGAGGCCGAAGTGTAAAAAAATTTTTTTTTGGTTTTTTTATAAAATTTTTGAATTAAAAAAATTCATAAAAAATTTAAATCAACAACTTCTTACCAGTTTTAGTACTAAAGCTCAAAGCTGCATGTATAAGAAGTAAAATAAATTTTATTTCATGAAAATCCAGGGACAAATTCCTGTTTTATTCCCGATAAACTAAAAGTACCTAGATTTGACCTTTTTTATCGCAAATTTGTGTAGAGCTAAAAATCACAAAAATTTACCTTTTTATTACACAACATTTCTTTTAATCATTTACTTTAATTATTTTTTCATAAGCCTGCATATAAAAGAAATAAAATAAATTTTGTTTCATGAAAATCCATGGATAAATTCGTTTTTTATTCCCGATTAAGTGAAAGTACCTAGTTTTAAAATTTTTATCGCAAATTTGTGTCGAGCAACATGTTTATTTTATGTTTGCAACATGCTGCTCAACACAAATTTGCGATAAATTTGTCAAAACTAGGTACTTTCACTTAATCGGGAATAAAACAGCAATTTGTCCATGGATTTGAGCTTAAGTACTAAAACTGGTAAGTATTTGTTGATTTCAATTTTTTATGAATTTTTTGAATTTAAAAATTTAAAAACAGAACAAAAAAAAAATTTGTTTGTCACTTCGGCCTCAATAATGGCTTAATTAAAAAATTATCTTAGATAAACTTAAATCTGGCGTAATTTTAAATGTTTTGACGGATTGCACAAAATCGGGTACGTCGTTCCAAAGTTACGATAAGATGTATGGAGCAGCCTCTTCAAAAATCTCAAATTTTAGAAAAAAAATTTAAAAAAAACCTTAGCCCATCAACAATAAATTTCAAGTGTTTTTATCAAGAATAAAAACTGGGAATTAAGCACGAATAACAAAACATTTTTAATTAAAATTTTGTATTCCCAAAAATTACTTTTGATAAAAAACCTTACCATAGAATAGACTACAGCGGATTAAAAAAATATAGTGGTTATTCAGGCAAATTTTGCTTGTTGCATAGTGTAACCTAAAAATTTTTTATTTTTATATAAATTTTTTTAAATTCTTTGGTGCTTTTAAATTTTTATATTTTAAATTTAATATTAATTACAAATTTTTATAATTTTTTTTTTAATCTATTTTCGGAAAAATTTGGAATTTTGATTATTTGTCACAACACATAATTTCATTTAAACTCCCACCTCTACATGTTGTAAGCTGGACATAGAAGGGAAAGGGGAAAAGAGGGCAAAAACGTGTAAATTTGCTAACCTTATATCTCTTAAACTAGAAGTGAAACAAAAAAAAAAAATAATGCTCATCGTTGTTAATTAAAAAATAAGCTGACAGGTAACTGGTACCTTTTTGAAATTCGACCCTTTTTGGAGGTTAAATGGGTTAACCAGTATTTTGTAACTTTTATGTCACCCCCTCTGTCTTTTAAGCCAATAAACACAGAAATAAAAACTCTATTACATTCGTAACTTATCAAAATAGTACTTTTTCGAAGTTTAAACGTTAAAAGGGCTAAATATCGTACCTATTATAGGTATTTTTTTTTACAAAACATTTTTCTCTATTCATTGACATATTTGTACGTATTAAATTATGGGCTCCCACTACAATATTAGAATTTAAGCTCCTGGAATTGCGAGAAAGAATTGGGTAACAAAAAGGAAAATACGGGAAACTGAATTTCTAACCTTTACTTTTCCGTTTAAATATGGTAATTTTTGAATTTTTCTTAGGCCCTAAATTTGTAAAACGCAACGCAATGCCAAAAACAACATTGAAAGCAAAAACAATGTCAAAAATTTGTCAAAATTTTGTTGTTGCTTTCTACATAAATACATATTGCGTTTTAAAATTATCAACGCCACAGCGTTTAAAATTTAAAAATTCAATATACATTTTTATGGCAAGCAACAACAAAATTTTGAAATATTTTTGACTTTGTTTTTGCTTTCAATATAACTTTTGGCGTTGCGTTTGCGTTTTACAAATTTAGGGCCTTAATTAACTGAACTTAGAAACATATAATTATAGGAGCAAGGTCCTAAATAAATGAAACTTTTTAAGATGAAAAATGTTGGTACTTTCTTGTTAAAACCTAGAAACATATACTTTGACATATAACGGGTGGTTAAATTTTAAGGACCGATGTTGAATGTGAGCCACACCTTAACGTCAAGTTTTTTCTGCATTTCATTTGACATTTCTCAATTTCAGACCAACTCAATTTAAACCCTAGAAAGATACACAATCGTTAATGGTCAGAATGGTGGCAACAAATGGCAACAGTGGATGATCAATTTTCGAAGAATATCATCTTCAGGCAGTTACTGTAAATGGTGTTCGCTATCGTGAGATGATTGCGAATTTTTTATGGCCCGAATTGAAAGAAAATTTGGACCATCGGATGGAGGTGTGCCGCCGAAGTCGCAGCGGCCATTTGGCCGATATTAATTTCCATACATAATTGAACCCTATTAATATTATCATAATAAAAAGAAATGAGAATAATTTCCAAAATAATTTGTGTTTTATTCTAAATCAACATCGGCCCTTTTGAAACCCTTTTTAACCACTACCGATGCTAGTTTTATATAAAAAAAATGATCGATTGGAATATACGCAACGAAATTTATTTTAGTAAACATTTAATTAGTTCTTGTTCCTAGTTTGAAATTAAAAACTAACAAAATCAGCCCAGTAGAAAAGTTTGAATTTATATTTCTAGGACTTGTTTATTTCAATACATGTTACATTTTGGCGATATTATGTTTCTTGGTCTGCAATTTTTATTTAGACGACTTCTTAAGTTGGCCTGAAGTTGTAAAAAGCTTTACAATCGATATTTGGCATTTCACATTTTTTAGGCTAGACTTTAGGTCCTCGCAACTCTTACGTAAACGTTTAGCTTATGTATTAATATGTGCTCTTGCGAAAACGTAACGTTGCGCGCAACTGTTCCAGATAAAATTTAAATTTTTCTCCGTTTTTGCGTATTTGCTTTTAAGGAAATTTATGTAAAATTATGTTATTTGACGAGCTTGCATTCCATCGAAGCACACAACGTTTCCTTTTTATATTTTTATATAGAAAGAAAAATCATCGTTGCATATTCTAAAAATTTTTCTGTACTCTAACACATTTCAATACCACATAACACGTTCACGTATTTTTAGTAACTACCAACGATTGAAACCGACCGCAACGTTTACGTGTCTGCAATATTTACATACATAGGAGTAACGAGGTCTTAAGGCCTAACCATAATATGCATAGCCATGCTTAGCCTACTGTCAAAAATTAACAAAAAGTCTCTTAAATATATGTAAAAAAAACAAAAACAAAATAAAAAAACATTTGATTCCGTACGGAATGTGCGATAAGATTCGCACCTTGCTTAAGCAAATGACAGTTTCATTAAACTTAGCAAAAAGTTTCCTTAAGTTCAATATGGTTTGCCTCATATAATTAACATGTATTCGCACATTTGCTTAAGCCAACCTAAGCACATTATGGTTGGGCCTTTAAGCCCTTAAAATTGTAAACACCTGACTGTAATTCACTCAGACTTTTAACAATTAACGGTGGTTAGAGAGGTGTCTAATCCCATTTAGGGCTGTGGAGTCGTCAAAAAATATTTCTTGCTCCGACTCCTACTCTTACATTAATGCTAAATGTATTTAATACTGGTCCTTCAAATCGATATTTTAAATATTGGATCGCCGATTTCGAAGCATTTTTATTTTTAGAGATATTAGAAAATTTTTTATGCCGAAAAATTCGCGAGTTTTTTTTTTGGTTAATTTGACTCCGACACCGGTACAAAAACCTCAACTCCGACTCCACAACCCTGGGCCCAGATTCTGGCATTCGCGATCGAGTACTTTCTCGATTCGAAAGCAATTTAATATCTAATTATTTTAGTCAATACTGAACGAATCGGAATTATTTTTTCGTTATTGTAAAGCATTCATTTGGGTTTCACAATACTGAAAAAATAATTTCGATTCGTTCAGTATCGACTGAAATAAAATTGCTTTCGAAATGAGAAAGTACTTGATCACGAATGCCAGAATCAGGCCTCTGGTCCCATTGTTAGAATCGGTCATGTCTTCCATATAAAAATAGCTTCTAAAACCCTTTTCACTGAGATAGGATCGAATTGAATAAAAATTTGTGTTTCTAATAAACAAATCTTTTACCAAACTGTCGGAGGTTCAGATCAAAATCTAACTATTCGGCACAGCCGAATTTAGCATTTTTTCTTCATTATTATAAAGGAGTAATTTTCCATTTCACTTACAACTTTATTGGATCCTTTAATCTTGTTTCGTTTTTAAAATTACAGCCAACAGTCATAGAAATCCAAACTAAAGGTTTTATTATTTGTTTGTTAAGGAAGCTTCTTTTCTCCAACATTTTATTTAGATCCGCTGACATCTTGAGAACTATCTATTCTTACTAATATCCTTGTAAGAAAATAAACAAGCTTTTATATTAACTTAAATTTAAATAATTTTGGTAAACTTGTAATAATAATGTGCGGTTTTACAAATAAAACGCCCCTCTAATTATTTTGACGAAATTGGTTTATTGCATAATCGAATAAGTTAACTATAGAGACTCAACTAACTAATAGCATTAGGAGTATTCACAGAAAAGGAAGTTTTTTTTATAAAAGACAAAAAAACATTTGTGCATGCAACTTTTTACGTACATATACTCGTAACTACATAGATTCTACTTTTATGACAGCTGTGTAGGATGCGAAAAAGCGTATAGCGCGTAGCATGGAAACGCAGCATAAATACGTTGTAGGGTAATCTTATATATAAAGCTTATATTATAAAGGTCAACCTTGAGAATATACCCTGTAGTAAATTAAATAGTCAGTTGCAAAAAACACCAACTATAAATTAACTATTTTTCAAATGACAACAAATTGGTTTAAATCTCATACAGATATCCACCAAGCATATCGCATAGAGGCACACGTAAAACACGAATAAAAGCAAAATAAGTAAAACAAGCATGCCATGAAAAATATATAAAGTATATACATACATACAAACATATTAAAATAATTAAAAATTAAAGCAATACAAATCTGTTTATGTACAAGCAGTAGCGTATTTATTTCAGCACTATTAACATCATCATTTAAAGCAATTTTAAGCAAAATTTTCTTAAATAATTATTTCTATATAAAAATATATATATATAGATATACATTAGGGTGGCCGTTATTTTTTTTATTTTGATTTCTTATATTCTCCCCCCCTAAATCGGTTCAGTTTTATGTAAAAAAAAAAATACAAAAAAATTTCGTAGCGATAAGTTGTGTTTTAGGGGGGGCGTCCGTCCCACAAAGTTTGCCATCAAGCCATTTATTCAAATGTAATTTGTTTGCGTATGACTATCTTCTAAAAACAACATTTTACAAGAATATGATATATGGCAATATTTTAGCTCTTCTAGTCAACAACATAAGCCTGCAAGAAAGTTTTTTGCTAAGACTAATATCTTAGAAAATAATTAAGAAAATAACAACAAAATACCAAACATTTTATATACGTTATATATATATAAAAAGGCGATTTAATGTCAAGTGACACAATTTTGAAATCGATGTCTTCCGATTTGGATGAAATTTACACCAAGGTTAGTCCTATTAGATAGTAGATTACACACAAATTTTCAACAAGATCGGTCAAAATGTTTCAGAGGTAGAGGGGGTCAAAGTATGCCATACAGGTGTTCTTTCTCATCCATGCAATTTATTACCTATTGGTGTTAGCAAAATTTGTCCCAAGTAGCTTAGATAGCTTTTTGATCAAACTTTTTAAAAAAAAATGTTTTTGTTTTTTAAAATTTTTTTTTTTTAATTTTACACTTGGCTAAAAAAAATAAAAAAAAAGTTTTAAATTTAAAAAAAAAAAAATAAAAAAATTTTAAAAAAAAACAAAAAAATATTTTTTAAAAAGATTGATTAAATAGCTATCTAAACTACTTGGGACAAATTTTGCTAACACCAATAGGTAAAAAGTTACATGGATGAGAAAGAACACCTGTATGGCATACTTTGACCCCCTCTACCTCTGAAACATTTTGACCGATCTTGTTGAAAATTTGTGTGTAATCTACTATCTAATAGGACTAACCTTGGTGTAAATTTCATCACAATCGGAAGACATCGATTTCAAAATTGTGTCACTTGACATTAAATCGCCTTTTTATATATATAAAACGTATATAAAATGTTTGGTATTTTGTTGTTATTTTCTTAATTATTTTCTAAGATATTAGTCTTAGCAAAAAACTTTCTTGGAGGCTTATGTTGTTGACTAGAAGAGCTAAAATATTGCCATATATCATATTCTTTTAAAATGTTGTTTTTAGAAGATAGTCATACGCAAACAAATTACATTTGAATAAATGGCTTGATGGCAAACTTTGAGGGGCAGACGCCCTCCCTAAAACACAACTTATCGCTACGAAATTTTTTTGTATTTCTTTTTACATAAAACTGAACCGATGTGGAGGGGGAGAGTATAAGAAATCAAAAAAAAAAGTTCTCCATACAACTAACGGCCACGCTAATATACATATGAATGTTTATATGAGTGTTCCAGTAGGCTAGCTGGTAATGAGCTAGTTTAGCGTAGGGAATTAAAAAAAAAAGCATACGTATATAAAGACTGAAATATATTTCTTTAAGGAGGAGTACAAACGAAAAATGAGAAACATTCTGAGTGATATGTGCACATACAAACGATTAAAACAGGACCCTACGTCTTTGTTGCAGACTAAGAATAACTTAATAGTTGACAACTTATTTGATTTAAGACTACTTGATACAAGGGAAAAGGCAATTTTAACTACCAGAACTGCGGTAGCACCAAGGATTTATGGATTACCATAAATCCACAAACAGGGAATACCATTAAGGCCAATTTGTTCTTCTATAAACTCAGCATCATATGGGCTATGCAAATATATTGTTGGCATTTTGAAGAATTTGACGAACGAATCGAGTTACAAGATTAACAACACCAAAATAGAGAATGATGAAATTCTTATATCATTTGACGTAGTACCATTGTTTCCAAGCATCCCAGTAAATTTGGCACTTAAGACGATATTGGAAAAATGGGGCATCATAAAACAATATACTAACATACCTCAGGAACTATTTATGGAAATTGTAAAATTTTGTATTAAATACACAAGGTATTTTAAGTATGATGGGAAAATATATGAACAGCGAAAGGGAATGCCTAGAATAATGACGAAATATGTAGATGATATTTTTCTAAACACCCCAGAAGAGTTATAATTAATACAGCGACGAACTTCATTAAAAGAGTATTAGATATAAGCGACGAAATATTTCACAGGGACAATATAAGGAAAATTACCAATATTCTAGAGAAAAATGAATATCTGAAGAACACCATTAAGGATCTAATTAGACATGTCAAATCAACAAGGAAAATATTTACAAACAAAGAAAAGCCCCAGAAAGTTTACAAATCCATGACATATATAGCAGGATTATCCGAGAGAATTAATAAGACAAATATTTATGACCATGATAAGTATGAACTTGCTATGAAGACCAGGAACTCAGTTGGAAAGTTGTTTAGTAAAACTAAAGACGAAATGAAGAAGGATGACAGATCAAATTTAATATATAGGATAAACAGCAATGGTGATGGTTTACATTTGTGCAATAAGACATATGTTGGTACAACAAAAATCAAATTAAAGACTAGAATCTCATCTCACAAATCTGATATGAAAAATACGGAAAAACCATTAGAGCAAAAAACTGCATTGCGGCCCACTGTGCAAAAAGTGGTCACAAGCCAGACTTCGAGAAGGTGAGAGTACTACAGGAAGAGAGTAATTATAAAAAGAGATTTACCTTGGAAATGTTACAAACAAGGCGAATTAACTACAGGTGGTGTCGAAACGGCATCTGATTTTGACAGTTCGGGCTTATTTGTTTTGATTTGTTAGTGTTTTGCTAATAATGGTTGACATTTCGAGCTAATGGCACTAACACTGCAATGCAAACAACCCAATGTTGTTTCTGTTGTTTTTGGATTGTTGTAGTTCCGACACCACCTGTAGTTGAATTCGCCTTGGTTACAAATAATAAATATTCCAACAAACACACGACTTAATTATAAGACAGATACAGACAATTGCGCTCAATTATATCGACACATAATTAATAAACATAATAAGAAATGACAACTAGTTGATTAGGTTAGTTTAATGTTATAGGTTTGTGGAAAAAAGACGCGGTAAAATAGATTTACGATTAACGATAATTTTTGTAGTATTAAAGAAAATCACTTGTTGTGTTTTAGATTCCTTGAAAATGGTTGACGAAGTTAACCGAAATATCGGAGAAAATAAATTGTTAAAATAATAAGTTGTTTTTTATTTTATGATCCAAGATCTTTAGCCGAAGCAAATAAATAATCTAACATAATAACACAGGTCAACAGAAAAAGAAACACACTACAAAAAAAAAAAAAAAATATGTTTTTTTTTTTGACAAACATTATTTAAAATTTTAATAATTAAATATAAACCGACTATACTATTAAATAACTACAAATTGGTTGAAAAATTAGTAGTCAATTTAAAAGACATGTAGGAATAACCAATTGACTACAGCCTATGACATGCCTATGAAAAAAAGTCACTTATTCCCGTAATTTCTACAAATAGATATCTAGCTGCGTATATATGTATATCTATAGTGTAACGAATTTTTTATAATTTTATCCCGTATGTTTTACCTGCTGGTTAAACTGTAGTGTATTTTACACCATCGATTCTTGTCAGTTAATTCAAAATATTAATAAAAATACATAAGTTACCTTATTGTTACGAAAGTTAAACATTCTAAGAATTATTTATAGTTATAGTTATAAGTTATAGTTTTATGTCATATAAGTTACTTAAAATTGTCATGTATTATTTTCAACACAACTGTTATTTTAAAATAATTCCTATATGAATATCCCAGTCATTTCTAGAAATGGTTTTAGAACATAATAAATAGTTATTACGGGAAGGTTCAGGAAAAATCTAGAAATAATTATGAAATATAAAAAGGGGTGACTCATGGTATAATTAGTTGAGTTTGTTTTGAGAAACGGTTCTGTTCGTAACTAACAATTGTGAACAAAATAATTAATTTCAATAAAGTTTGTTAAGTTAAATAAGTGTGTGTTTTTATTCGGTTTTACAATTAATAGAACTCAAACGCGTTTATTAAAGGAAAAACGTAACAATATTTTAAAAGAAAACTTAAGGTAAAAACACGTAGGCAAAATTTACGTTGAAATTCCCAAAATAGTTTTACCGGATAGGTAAAGATAACTATTAGGTACGAACACGACCAGATATCTGTTTTTAGAAATTACGGGCATAACTTAAATTTGGTTAACTATTTCGAAAATGGAGGAGGTAGCAAAAAATATATTCGCGTAACTTAAAAACGGTTGAATAAATAAAAAAAAAAACCGAAATTCCGCAATAACCTTTAAGGAGGGCTATACTTTTTTCTAATATGCGCATTCGTTCTAGAAACATAATTTTTTTGGAAAAAAAAAATAATAATTTTTAGCAAAATTTCTAAAATTTTGTTATTTTAATACACTGAACCGTTTTTGAGTTACGCGAATTTATGCTGCGGTATATATTTTTGTATGATTAAATTTAAAAATATTTCTGCTGGAATTATCGAATTACTTCCTTAGCAAAAGTTTGATAGTTTCTTGCGAGCTTTAATTTTCTGACATTAAATACTAGAACGAGATGCAAAACATCTCGATATATCATACACTAAGATCGGACTGTAAATGCCTTAGATATATCGAAAAATGTAAAACGGCGACCTCTACGTTCGGCAAAAAAAGTTTTTATATCGAAACCTCCTTCCAAAAATACTTTATATTAGAGGGTGTACGAGTAAACTTTTTTTGAGGTACGGTCTATTGAACACGCATACTGTTTCAAAAGTAAAAGTTCTGCAAATATTCGGCTGTGCCAAATCTTTGATGTCTTCCAACGAGAGTAAGAATATTTCAGAAGTGGGCTATATATGAAATCTATAACTTATGAACCAATCGTCCTGACATTTTTATAATTTCTTGCGGTTTTAGGCGTATTTCAAAAGTTCTTTTTCGAGAATTACCTTAATTTCAGGCATATGGTATATTATGGACCGATCCTCCCAAAACTTGGCGTTGTGATTTCTAGGATAATGAAACTGAGACAGAATAATTTTACTAAAATAGCATTTATTATTACGGTACACTAAAATGTTTTCCAAGAGTTGGTTTAATATCGGGCACATGAAAATTAATAAACCGGTCTTCACAACATTATTTTTCAATCGCCAAAAATTCATGTTAGTTTGTGTTACAGAAATATTAATTTTTTAGGTAGTTGTTCTACGTTTGGATTTATAACTCTATTCATACTAAGCCGATTATGCTAGAATTCAATCCCAAACTTAAACTGCTTAGGATAACTACATCAAACTAAATGTGACACCAAAAATATATTTTTTTTTATTTCGAATATATATGTATTTACCTACATAAAATCGTTTTTTATAATTTAAAATCAGCGTGTAAAAATGCTTGAATATTTTAAATGCTTTTGTAATTATATAACTAAATTTTAGAAAAAGAACACACAAAAAAGCAGAAAAAGTAAGAGTAAATACTTTGCTTAATCTCAGTTTGTGTATGTTCTCTGCTTAAGCAGTTAGCAAAGCAAACAATCTTAGTGCTGCTGCTATTTTAAAGCAAGCAATTTTAAGACTCATTAAGAGTTTCAAGGTCCAAAAGGTTTCATTTGTTGTTTTACAATGGTATTTAAAAGTGCCATGTCCAATAATGTTAAAAAAGTGTCCCGTTTTAATATGAAATTTTATAACAAAATATTAACACTTGTTGGATGTAATCTTTAATATAAGAAAAATAAGATTTATCGAGTATTTTTTTTTTGCAAATTATTAAACTACATTTTTGACTTTTGCGTTTTGTTCGGATCTTTTGAAAAAGCATACCCATTTTTTTATAGTGTGTGTTTAATTAGCATTTCTTATTTAACTAAGTGCTAACGAGTTCGCATATGGGTTGTCTTTCCTTTAGAGCTTTCTTACAATCATCTTTTAGCTTGAAATTCACAAAACAGCCCATCACGGCCCTCATAGCCGCCCCGCATAGTTACCCCTTATCAATTCTACGGCGTTTATAAGCCGTAGAACCTCCACCTCCTGTATGTAAATAAATATATATATTTTTTTTTTTAACACACCCATACCGAAATTCATTTCGGTATCCAACCATGTTAAAAACACAATTGTGAGGCTTTTTCTTTTACTTTATATTTTTTGTTAAACATGACCAAATTATAAGATGAAATTTTCAATCGTTTATAGAATACATACATACAAAGAAAGCGTGTGAAATTGGTCAGTTCTTTTTGACACTATAATGAATTTAAAATTTTAATAATTTTTTCTAGTCTTTAATTAAACATCACATTTAAAAAAAAAAAAACCTTAAAAAGAAAATCTTATTCAAATATTTGTTGAATTGCGGTTAAACTTTCAAACAGTTTAGATAACGTTTGTCAAAGACTTGTTTCAAATTATAAAATGTCCCAAATGTTAAAGGATATTTTAAAATCTCAAGAAATTTTGAACAATCAATTCTTAAATACTTTTTATAAAATCTCATTTATGACAGGAGTCAATATTAAATATCGAACCGGATTTAAGGACCCAATTAAATTGTATGATTTTAAAGAAACATTTCCGTTTTATAAATGTGCGCTCGATGAGATTTTTGGTTATTCAAAATTTAAAAATAATTATTTGATTAACTAAAAAAAAAATTAATTTAAACAAAAAATCTAATTCGAGCTACTTAGGAAAATGTGTCTAACTGATTATTTTCTTATAGGGTTAATGCTTTTTTGGTAACAGTGTCTTTGGTGGGCCTATGTGCCCAATACTGTTTGGTATGGCATAATCGTAGAGAGCCTTTTGTGGAATCAGCTGACGTAAGTAATTACACTGTAAGTAGTTCTTAAGGCGAACATTTTTCTTTGATTTTAGGCTATTTGTACCGCCAATCAGGCGTGGATTTCAATATTTAAACTTATTTATTTGGTATTTGTTCAACACGAGTTCTACGATCTTTGGCATACTGCAACAGATGGTACTTTGTTATACGAATTGGGTATATTTGATTTGGGTAACGAAAGCGATATAAATTTGAAATAATTCAATAAATTAATTTTTTAATTTTTCTTTAGCTATAAATTGCAAGCAAAAACTTTTACAAGAAATCAAAGAAATTTTAGCGGATTCTTGGCTTCACATAAAACAACAATTGAATTTGTTTACCTTTTCCTGCATGATGGCCTGTGGATTTTATATGTTTTCTTGTATTTTTGCCAATTACTATTTTACTTATGTACAACCACAAAATTTTACCCTGCAATTGCGTAAGTTAATTATTAAAAAAACTAAAGAGACATGCTTTAACTTAATTATTTGTTTATGTTTTTGTTGCAGCAATGCCTGCATTATTTCCCATGTGGCATGATTATGGCATGACATTACCATACTATCCCATACAATATATAATTGCTGGTATTGAAAACTATATTTGTGGAATGTGTAAGTAGAATGTTTGCATATAAAAACTTTAAAGTTGGGAAAGAATGTTACGGTGGCAATTTTTAAAATATTTTGATGAAAAACAAAAATATTAAGCCAAGCAAGAAACCTACTGTAAACAGACGAAAAAAGACAAAAAGGAAAATCCATAAAGGTCGATTCACCCATGCGTTCCGAACAATAATTTTTTTACAGAGAGTGTTCTGCAGAACGATTCACCCATCTCGGAAAATTTGTCCGGACAAACAAAGCTACCATATGGTTTACAGATGTAAACGATTACAGATGATTACGATTGCCCATATCATAAATACATTCTCTTTCTGGTTTTTTTAGTTCCTCAATAAGTTTCAGGGCAATATTTTCTATTACATCCATTTTTGTTTAATTTTTTTATTTTATTATTCATCACAAAACGAAAAATGTAATAACACTACATATGTGGCAGCTCAATTCAACTTTAATATGTACAAATTGAAAAAAAGTGGCATCTCAGTTCATTTTGTTCGGCACAAGAATTAAAATTTAACCAATTCAAGAAAAAAACGTGCAGAACAAAATCTTTGCTCTCTCTCTTAAAAGTAAAACGTCAAACTCAATGTAAAAAAAATTTTGTCCGGACAAAAATTTTGTTCGGAACGCATGGGTGAATCGAGCTTAAGAATAAATTAACTTAAGTCTTCAAGACAAACCCTCGTATTCATAAACGATTATTAAATTTAGCGAACGCTTATTATGGAAAATTTTCATAGAAAATTTGTTTTGTAAACCTTTATTAAATTTAAAAATTATTTTATGAATACAGGCAAAAGTCTTGACAAAAAGTACAAAAAATAGAAGTAACGAAAAAACAGATAATTAAAAGTTTAAAATGGATTATAAATTACAGCAAATTTCGACCCACTATTACCATTAGTTAAAGATGGGTGTTTGACTATAGACTGGCAGAGCCCGCAGTGGTGCAAACGGTAGAAAGGCAAAGATGATAAGAATATAGTTGTTCTCGAAACAAGTAAATTCGACCCGAGTTCAATCCCGTGTTCAGTCAAGAATGGAATAAAATTATCAAAAAATTTTAATTCATTTTATGTTGTAAATTCCTTCCTTGACTATAAATAATTTAACGAAAATTAAATTTAATGAACTTAAGCCCAATTAAAATATCAAAAACTTTAATTAAAAACCAACAGTTCAATGAAAAATCACAATTGCTAAAGAATATTATATTTACTCTTGCGTTTTGCGGAAATCAGTCAAATACTAATAATGGATCGCAAAAATCACATCGTAATTTCACTTTCATCTCCATTAGTAGAAACGTCTGGCCAGAAAGTCATCGACTTTTTTAATAAATGAATTTATATGCAACACTTGCATCATCTCCTAAGATGTCATGGTTACATAACGTACCGTTACGATTTTATAGCAAAATTTTAGCTTAAGCCCCAACCTTCATAAAAAATTTTTCTAAAATAAAATTAAAAAAATCTCCTGTAAAACTGCGACAGGTTTTTTGCGGTAAGGGCTTGAACTTTTTAATATTTTTTTTAGAAAACTTAAATCTTTTCTTATTATGCCCTTTATTTGTTATTGATCTAAGATCCGGCATAACTCAAAAAATAAAATTTTGGAGTTAGAGATGCAGAATTGTTCGCTTTGTTTTTCTTTATATTGTGTATTAAATTCATCATTATATCTTTTATACTTTCCCAGTTTAAAGAGAATGTGTCTTATGTTTTTCTAAGTAGTTAGAGCAAATCAAAAACTTTAAATGCGTTTATCTCGAAATGGATTTTTTCGAGTTATGCCGGTCTTGCAGCAAATGAGCGATATGTAACCAACTTTTTTTTGATTTCACCTGAAATAAACTTAGTAGTATACTGACAGTGGAAATGAACTAAACGAGTTAAATACAAATACCTACCTTTTCCCGCAATAATTGTTTAAGCACAATATCGCCCATACCATACGCATTCACAAGTTTTATTCGTTTTCAATTAGACTAGTATGAGGTTGGTGAAAGTAAAACGAATCGAGTTTTATTCTTATATGTATGTATGTGATAAACAGGGAAACCAGAAATATGGTCTAAAAACCTGGTTTAATGCGCATTAATTATGCAGTAAAAACTTGAAAATATGCCCCGAAAATTTTTAAAAATATGCACCAAATAATTCAAAAATTACTGATTTGAAGACAAAAAAATTCAACAATTTAATAAAATTTCCATTGAGTGCCAAGCGGTTTTGACAAAAACCTTCCCAGGCGCCCAAGCAATTGTTGTGTTATTTGCATTTTATACATTTTTCACTTTATAAAACCTGAAAAAATCATCCTAGACCCATGAATGCTCTTGCAAATATGTTCAGTAAAGAGTTCTTTAGTCCCAATTTACACTATGGACATTTCTTGCCGGACAGAAAAAGTTTGTAGGTAAGAGGGCGACGCTGTATGCTTGACACACTTTTTCTGTCCGGCAATAAATGTCCATAGTGTAAATTGCGACTTATTTAAAAATCACAACAAATTTCACTCAATGTCGTCTATAAATGAACGACAGGCTCTTAGTAAACTAAGTAAAAAAATCACAGTCGTACGGAAACGTACGACACGGCACTCGATGTGTTATTAAAATCCATCCTAAAAATATAATCGGTAAATCGCGCAAATGTCAACTGTTTCGAAGATCGATTTAATGAAACTATTCATCAACTGGAGAGCTAATGAAACATTGTTACATAGCTTTTTTAATTTTAATGTTATTATTCATCGGAATAATGTCAAAATCCATTGGATCTTTAACAAAAATTATTTCATCGTAGGAAGCCCAAATTTGGCTCAGCTATTTTTTTAAATATAAACAGCCCAATTATGAATAAAAATTCCCGGGGAGTTTTCTCCCTTCTTCCATTTTTCCTAAGTTAATTCAATTGTAAAAATGGGAAAAGGGTAAAAACTCCCGGGGAAATTTTATTCATAATTAGGCTGAAAGACTGTAAAATGTTGAAAATTGGTAAGGGTTTTTGTAGGGCCCATACAAAATAAGCTGGATTGATAAAATTGAGGTCAAATATTCTCTATATATGATTTGTATGCAGCTATTTCAACCTATTATTTCACCAAGTGCGCATACAAATATGCTCCCAGCATAAGGAAATTAACCCTATGAGCTATGGAGTAATTAGCTTTTCAGTGTTATGGTGAAGGGTATATAAGATTCGTCACAGACATTTATAGCACTTTTACTTGTTTCATAAATAATGCAAAATGATTCCATATTAATAAAATTTTAATTTATTGAAATATGCGTTGAAAAAGTAACAAAAATTTAAAAGGAACTGGAATCTTTAATAAACATATTAGAGCTTAGCGATCCCGTGATTTTTAAAGAACATCGTGTTTAGTAATGATATTAAATTTGAAATCATTTCTGCGTTCAAGTTTAATATGATTGAAAACAGTATTTTCTACTTCTGAACTAAAATTAAGACGATTTAAAATATATGTATGTATGTATGTAATTTGAAAAGCTTAGATAAAATGTATGTACCCAACAGACCAAAACAGAGCAAAATTTAAATAAGTTGTAGAATAAGCTTATCATAAGAGATTTCCTACATCGTGACAACCAATATGATTGCAAATGACTTATTCTCGCTATAGTTTTGTAAGTGTTTTTGAGAATGATGTCCCGTTATTTGATGCGTGCATACATTTTGTATAATAAGTTAAAGTTTTCAGTCTTTGTGTTTTGCTTAAAGAGTGAAGTGATTTAAAGTGTTTTAAACAGTGCCCAATTTAAAAAAAGTAATTAATATATAAATTTAAACAGAGTGTTCGTAAAGAATCGAAAGAAGTTGTTGAATTACTTTTAAATACTAATAAAAGAAAGAGAAGCAATGCAAGTGAATTTGCAGCCAGCTCTATTGAGATTGGTTCTTCAAATGATGAAGATTTTGAGCTGCTTACGGTAGCAAAAAACCCAAATTATATCAAAAACTGTTGGCGCAAATTATTGACAGCTGAGCTGGCAGAGCATTTATGCTGGAAGGGAACGGCTGAAAACAATAGTGCGCGTAACCTGAGTGTAGCTAGAGCTATAAGAAGTAAAGTATTTCATATTTTGTATGCATTAACATATTCATTTACTTTTAAATTTTTACAGATTCTGCAATTTCTATTGGAGTAGGAGAGGACGAATTTGTAAAAAGCACAAAATCTTTCTTTCAGTTTGCCAAAAACAGACAAGAGTCCCGCAAGAAATATGTGGGTAAACAACACAAAAATAATTACTAAAAATATTACTAAATATATTATGTAAAATAATAGAACAACTAATTCTAATAAATAAAATCACTACTGTAGTTCAGTGTTCATTGTTAATTAACATGATTAGAAAAAGTATTTTTCTCTAAGCTTATTCTATAGTTAGAATTCTTAGCTTACATTATATTATAGACTAGTAACATTATCGCAAGGGTTCAGTTTTCATTATTAAACAATTGTTAATAAGCCTTTTATAATAGTAATCACTACACTTTTCTAAGCTTAAGGCTTTTGTTAGTAAGCTTGCTACAAGTTCTTTCTAAATCGTTTTGGTTTGTTGGGTATGTGCTTAGAAATACATACATATGTACGTATAAATGAAGAAAACTGAATTTTAATGCATTTTTGAAAAATAATTAAGATAAAATTTAAAAATTTTCAAATATAATTTTTAATTTTTGGAATAGAATTCAAGTTTTGGAAATTGTACTTTTTCTGTTCCAGGTGCCGTATGTTTTGATGGAATATTTATTGTTATAGTAGTTCACTGTTCAGCATTGTTTGAAGTTCTTCACAAACTATTGGAACATGCCACAGATGAGGAGATACCACGATCAGAAAGAGTTAAATATTTGCTCTGTTGCGTGCGTTTGCATGAAAGAATTTTCAAGTAAAAATCGAATTGAAAACAAGAATTACCAAAGTTATTTTTTGGGAATACAAAATTTACTATTAATAAGATTTCTGTATTACGTGCTAAATTCCCAATTTTTCATATTTGATAAATACACTGAAATTTATTGTTGAGGAAAAGCAAGCTTCTATGCGCATTTCACTGGTTGCATAGGCCAGCTCATCAGGGAACCTTTTCCTAAGATTTTAGAAAAGCTAAAACTATTATATGAATAAAATCCTAAAGCGAATAAGAATTTTAAACACTCAAAGTCTTATTTGTAACAATATCAAAGCTTAAACAAAACACCGACAATAAACAGTGAGTTTATCTTTTCTTACATAAACTCACTGTTTATTGTTGGTGTTTTGTTTAAGCTTTGATAAAAAATTGGGAACTTAGCACGTCATACAGAAATCTTATTAATAACAAATTACTTGATTTGATAACGATTTATTTAATTTCAATATTCAGATATTATTTAAAAATCAACGACATGTATCGTAATCCCAGCTTGGCTCAGTGCCTCTTGAGCATGATGGTCTTATGTGTAGTTATGTTTATGGCCAATGTTGGTTTGGAACAGGATATAACATTGTTCTTTAAAATGCTCTGTTTTTTATGTGCTGCTGGCTTTCAGATCGTCATTTACTGCTATAATGGCCAGAAAATCATAACACAGGTAAGTGCTAGTTTAAAAAAAGCTTTTAAAAACAATTAAAATTGTTTTCAGAGCGAGAAGTCACCTTCGATTTGGTATAGCAGCTCTTGGTACAATGAGACTAAACAATTTAAATACATTATAAATATGATGATTTTGAGAACCAATCGGACTTTGCATTTACAAGTATCGGGTTTTACAACCATGTCCCATATGACTCTACTTTCGGTAATTTTGTCAGTGATTGTTTCATTAGATAAATTAAATCTGTTTCGTTTCCATATAAATTTCAGATTGTTCAGACAAGTGGTTCATATTTTTTACTATTGAGAAATCTTAGTGGCATGGATTAGAAGTATTACCAGTAAAATTTTCAATTTCAAAAAACATGTTTTTATTAGAATCGCATTCACGCTTAATCGAACAGCGCAGCGCTTACATACCTGAATAACACGCAGTCTACAACTAGCATAAAATTCTTAACATTAACAATAATATGATGTAAGTGTTAAGTATTGACTCATCATTTTGAATTTGAATTTGCATACAATAATTTATTTGGACTATTCATACATATATAATCTAAACAAATAATATAAGTTTTGAAAGTTAAGCTACTGTTGATTCATTACCTGTTTTTTATCAAAATGTTTGTGGTTTACGATCAAAGATGTCTAATTTGTATATGCAAAGCTTTAACTTTAATTAGGACGTAAAAGTCTTTACTGAAACTTGGCTCAACGCTAATTTTCTAAATACTGAAATCCTGTGTGACAAATACAACATTTTCCGTAGAGATCGTGCTACTTATGGGGGAGGTGTTCTTATTGCGGTCTTTTGCAGTTTTCCTTCTGAGCGTTTAGTGGTTGATGTATCGCTTGATATAGAATTTAAATATGTTGTTGTTAAATTAAAATACAAACAAATAATACTAACGTGTTCATATATTCCCCCATCATCCACGCAGTCTTTATATATCCATCATGGTGAAGCTTTTAGGTCTGCTTCTCTCTCCGCTAATAACCATGATTCTATTATAATTATGGGTGACTTTAATATGTCTTCAATATCCTGGAAATATTCGCTTGATAATAAATACTTCGTCCAAATGAAATTAAGTGTAAATTACATGGACTTTTATAATATTTTATATGATATGAGCCTTTTTCAAATAAATGGAATACTAAATGATTTTGCTAAAATACTGGATTTAGTTTTTGTAAATGATAGAGATGACTGTTATATTAAGCCATCCAACCCTATTACTTTTCCGGAAGATCGATATCATCCTGCTGTTGAAGTTATTGTATCTATTCCTTCGGATTGTACTGTATCATTAAATGTTGGTACTGAAAAAGTATTTTCTTTCGAACGAGCTAACTACAACATGTTAAATGATCTTATAAGTAATACTGACTGGAGTAAAATCTTGGCATATTCTTCAAACTCAAGTGTTCCATGTATCGTATATTTGATGTGTTTTGCAATAAGCTGTGTTCTTTTATGGACGTGTGTATTCCAAAACTCACATCTAAAGTATTACTGGGACCGCCTTGGAACAACGTGTAGCTTTCTCGAGCAAAGAAAAGGAAAAATAAATATTATAAAGTATTCAAGCGATCTGGATCATCTGTAGACTATCTGAGATATTCCGTCAGCGGGGCTGAATATGCCAGTTTAAACAAAATGTGTTATAATTGTTATTTAAATAAAATTTAATTTAATTTAAAACGTGATCCCAAGTCGTTCTATAAATGTCTAAACTCAAAGGTAAAAACTGTTCGTTATCCTACTTCAATGACTTATCGACAAATTGAATTAGGTAATGCTACAGTTATAAGTGACATGTTTGCTGATTTTTTCTCAAACACCTACTCGAATTCAACATATGATAACTCAGTCAATTATCCATTTCCCCTGGTGGAAAACAATGAAATATCTCTTTTGTTTCTTGACGTGTATAATATTACAAATAATCTAAAAAAACTGAAGTTCTCTTACAGTTATGGCCCGGATAAAATTCCTAGCTGTGTGTTAATAAAGTTTGCAGATTCCTTAGCAATCCCTCTGACAGTGTTATTCAACATATCTATTAAAGTCTAAGTCGGGTAATAAGTCTCTTATTGAAAATTAAAGGGGAATTGCAAAACTGAGTGCTTACCTAAGCTTTTTGAGAAAATTATTGCAGAACATTTGAGTTATAAAGTTGCAAATATAATCAGGTGTGTGATGGAAAACAATTGTTTTCAAAATGATCGTCTTTAGCAGGTGTGATGAATTTCGACCCATTTTAAAATCCATTTGTACAGTAAAGTCTTAATTTTTTGTTCAAAATACAGTGCAATTTACATATAAATACATACTTTATATTTTTATTAAATATTTATGATTTGTCTTTTTATGATAAAGAAGTCTTTTTTTATTATAGTAAAAATGTTTGTTTTGAATTATAAATACACTTCACTTAATTATTTGAATACTTTTATATTTTAATACTCCATTTTTGCGTAATTATTTGCTTTAAATTACAATTTCTTATTTTTATTCGAACACCCTAATTCTTAAATTCCTAAATTTTGAATTCCCAAAAGCAAAACTCCCAAAAGCATTAAATTCCCATTTTCAATTCAACTCCCAAAAGCACCAATTCAATTTTGCGTTTTCGTGGATAACTTTCGACGCTATCTTGGCGCACGTTTACTCCCAAGGCGAATTTAACAACAGGTGGTGTCGGAACTACAACAATCCAAAAACAACAGAAACAACTTAGGGTTTTTGCATTGCATTGTTAGTGTTTATAGCTCGAAATATCAACCATTCTTAGCAAAATACTAACAAATCAAAACAAATAAGCTCAAACTGCCAAAATCAGATGCTGTTTCGACACTACCTGTAGTTAATTCGCCTTCCGTTACTACGAAATGTATGCGAGTGTACAAAGGGTACAACAACCATTCGACCAAAAATGGTCGGAAAAAACCAACAATGGCAACGCTGAATTCATCAAGCACAACCATCTGTCTTGTTTTGTTTACTTCCATTCGTTTTCTCGATGTAGTAAAATTTTTGTTTTTAATCGCCGAAGTTTGTTGTTTTATTTTTTTTTAATTAGCTAATTTGTAGAAATTGTTTTAAAAATTTAACAAAATAATGAATAAAAAACTATTGCAGCCCGTTAACCCATCAAATCCATTAGTTTTCCTTGATATTAAAATTGGCAGGGAATTTGGTAAATACATAAGTATACTGTTTTTTCTTATTTTGCCGAAATTTGACTATTGTTTATTTAAGCCGGTCGTATTGTAATTGAATTGCGCAAAGATGTAGTTCCTAAGTCAGCTGAAAATTTTCGTGCCTTATGTACTGGCGAAAAAGGTAGAGGCACATTGGGTAAGCCTTTGCACTATAAAGGAGTTCGCTTCCATAAAGTCACACGAGTGTATGTAGCACAAAGTGGCGATGTGGTGAAGAATGATGGCACATGTGGCGAAAGTATATATGGGCCGATTTTTGAAGATGAAAATTTTACTTTAAAGGTATGTTAAAAATTGGTTTATACCCTTCACCGAAGGTAAATAGTAAATACTTATGTATAAGTTTGTAATTTCTACAATATTGATCTTAGAGCCTATAAAGTACATACACCTATCCTTATGAGCAGCAAAGTTTCTTTAATAATGACCGTCTGTCCGTTAAAATGTGGTTTCTTAAGAACCGACAAATTATAGGAACTAGGTAGTTATATAGGTACATACATATTTATGTCCCATATAGTCCAGAATTGTTTGCTAATGACATTCAGCCCGATCGGTACACACATGGCTGAGATATGAGCAAAAAATCACGACTGCCTCTAATTTTACCCATAAATGTCTTTATAATTCGTTTTTTTATGCACATATATTTGTAGAACGACAAGAGCCAAAGATTCCAAATTAGTTTCAAGCATCATAGTTATCAATACGCAACATCCGACAAAGTGTGGGCGGGTTTGGGGAAGTGAACATGTTACTTTCCATAAAATGAAATTATAGATTTCTGTAAAAGTTCTAGTATAAATGGCCACTATTTGCTTTCCAGCACGATCGAAGTCTAACAGGCCATTCCTCTATGATACTACCCAACATACCCAACGAAAACTGCTGATTGTCGAGATGATTGGGCATAAACTCATTTTGTTCCATCAAAATTTGGAATCTCTAAAGAGTGCCCTTAAACTTAGTGAGTACTGCGATAGACGACTAGCCTGTTAGACTTTGGTCATGCTGGAAGGCAAATGGTTGTCATTTTAAATATTTTTTGAATTCATTTCCAAATATGTAACAAATAAAATACAGTTAGGTGTTTTAAAAAACAAATTTTCATAATGACATCATCACATAAAAACCGTGTACCAGAACTTATGAAAGTACTTGGTATATCTAAAGAACGGCAAGAGCTAATGTTTTCAAATTAGGTACAAGCATCGTTGTTATCAATAGACAAGATCCGACAAAATGTGAGCGCGAGTGTAGAAGTGGGCGTGGCTCAAAATAGATTTATTAATATCTAAAGAACGATAAAAGAATAATTTTCCAAATTTGGTACACATTGCAGGCTCATCAATACACAACCTCTCTAAAAAATGGGCACAATTCGAAAAGTAGTCGTGGTATGTTACAAAGACGTAGAAAGACATAGCCGAAAATATCACTTTTACTTGTTCACGCCATGTTCGCACAAAATTTTGAATTACGTTGTTCGCTCTTTGAATAACGAATGCGAATTACGCTGTTGACACAGCATGTTCATAGTTTAACAACTCTTCCTTAATACTTCCATAATACTTTGTGAGATAGAAATCTAAAGAGTTTTGTTGCGACTGTCAAAAAATCTAATTTAACATGACAGTTTGTGTTCACACCATCACACAAAGTAGAAACACTCACACATGAAATAAAATGCAACCCTGATCCAATGAAAAGTATTATTGTTTAGAGATTTTTTTAAAAAACGATGAAGTCGTATGGGATGTCAAACTTTTTTCATAATACTTGTCATTTTCGTGACATATTGCATTCACACTTTGTCATATTACTTGAGTTTTTGACATGTATTAATACAAAGTATAATAGTGTAATCTAGCCTCTAGCGCCTATTAGACGGTCATACTTTGTATGTGAGAATAGTATGTGATCATACCATCACACTCGTGTAATCGCGAAAAATTCGTGTATGTAAGATTTTTGTGTTGAAAATCAAAAGATTTTGATATTAGGACTCTCTCTCAACTTACCAAGTACACTTATCACTCCACTTCTACTTTTCTCACTTATGAGTTGTTTTTTCCTGCTGTTATATCCGCTTTCCCGTTATGCTTTTTGGACTGTTTTTGGATAAGCATGTTTATTTATAGAACTTGCGATATCATCCGCTATTTTGGTTGCGCTTACTCTGTGATTTTCCTTCTTTTATCGTGTCATGGCTAGGATCTCAAATTGAAAGTGTTTTTTGTTGGCCGCTTCTTACCATTTTTTCAATTGAAGCTGTTTGCTTATAATTTGTAACGACGTTCTGGACGCTGGAAAATAGTTAATTCAACAATTTTCCTATTTCTCGATGGGATTTTCCCTCTTAAAAATGTTAAATTATTAAAGATCTTACGCCGAAATCTATCTCTTTTCCTTTACCCATAGTCTGCGTTAAATTTTACAATAATGCATCAAAAAAATAACTACCGGCAACAATTGGACGATGAACAATAAATTTGACATCAAAAAAAATAATAATAAATGGGAACATAAAAGGAAGAAATGGTAATTAATTCGATTAACTTCAATGTGTATTTAAACTTTTGCTCTCGTTATTTTTTTGTTTTTTTTTTTTTTTTTACATTACCGTTACGTATTCGATTAAGTAAATTTTTTTCTTTACTTTATATCATCAACGAAGGGAAAACAACTGCATGCCACAAATTTTCGGAAAAACTTTAGTTTTCCAAAAACTCCAAATTTTAAGTGTGTATTTAAACTTTAGTCCCTGACCGTATATGTGTCCATTTTATTTTTATTTTCTGCCGATATAAGTAAATAAAAAAGATAGTATTTACATTAAAGTCCATTTAGTGATATAAACACATTTGCCATATTTTTCATCTATCAGCGACTATCAAAGGCAAATGCTAAACAAATTATTTTAAGTTTCAAAGCCGCAAAACATATAAAAGATCTAAAGGCCAAACTATAATATGCTGTCAAAAATTAACATAATGCCTCAAATGCATTTAAAAAACAAAAAACATTTGAATCCGTACGGAATATGCGATCAGTTTCGCACTTTGCTTAAGCAAATGATAGCTTCATAAAACTTAACAAAAAGTTTCATTAAGTTCAATATTGTTTGACACATATGATTATGTGTATTGTAGTTGGGTCTTAAGAATTAAGTCGTTTAATTTTTGTCATTAATTTTTCACTCAAAGAAATTTTGTTTTGGCTTTGGTATCAGGGCGGTAATGGGGGTGTTCACGTCACAAGTTGCACCTTTGCGAAAAAGCAAAAGTGCAAAAATATAACAACAACCACACAGACAATTAGTTGTGCGTAAATAATTGTCTTTGTGGTTGTTGTTATGTTTTTGCACTTTTGCTATTTTGGAAGGGTGCAACTTGTGACGGGAATACCCTTAATATATTTTTTTTCTACAGTTGCAAAACCAAGGCGAATTCATACAAGGTGGTCTTGGCTTGCTAAGTAAGCAACAGCTGAAAACTAACCTTGTGACAAAATTATATGCTGTTACTTTTGTTGACATTTATATTTACATGTTTGTATGTTAGTGCACAGCTAATTTGTTTACAGCAGTGTTGTATTATTTTGACACAACGTTAAAGTAGTTTACAGTGTTGTATGCGTTTTCAAAATAAGACCACCTTGTATGAATTCGCCTTGTGCAAAACCATACGACTGCTGTCGGTGTAATAAATATCATCGGTCACAGGTTGAAAACTCTTACACCGTTATTACCCCGTTACTAAACCGTGTTGGAAGTAAACAAAAAAACCAAAATTAGAAGGAGATATTTATTGTAAGATTTATTGTTATTACAAAATCATTTAGATTTTCTATTACACAGCTTGCAAAAACTGATGACTGAGTATCTGCATTCACCTCTGAAAACCAGTAGCATTTTTCAGATTTTGAAGGGAGTAAAATTATGGTTTATTAATTTCCTTCGATAATATGCGCTACTTGCTCGAATATAAGAACATACCTTCACCGCTTGAACATTTTGTTAAACAAATAGGCATTCGCCATCAATTGATATTTTTTTGTCTTTTTCTTTGTCCAGCTGAGTTTTACCTTATTGTTTTGATGTTTGTTGTACTCTTGCCGCATTACCCCCGTCAGGGCAAGACACACCATCCGCTGCAGCCTGTTGCACTTCCTCACTGCAGTCTCCTGCCGAATCTTAGGCCACCATACCAATGATCCGTAAGTAATTATCGGTCTGACCATCATAAAGTATAGCCACTTTACCATACATACTTGGACTAAAACCCCAAGTTCTTCCCGAGGGTTTGATCCAGGTGCGAGTTCCAATTGAGCCGTCTGTCCAGAATAATTCCCAGATATTTGACCTCATTGGAATACTCAACCTCAATTCCGTCCACTACTAGCTTCTCCAGCCTGTAGTTGTACCTCCTCGTGAACGGCATCACGACCGCCTTATTAGGGTTGATACTTAACCCCCTTTCATGGCACCATCCAAGAACCCTATTGGTGCTCTCGAATTTTCCAGTCACCACTATTGCCAGGTCGTCCGCATAGCCAATGGCCCGAAGGCCATCTCCCTCGAGCTTGACCAGCAGATCATCAATCACCAGGCACCATAATAAAGGTGATAGCACCCCCCCCCCCCCTGTGGACAGCCCTTAACAGCACTGATGCTGACACTAGTGTCATTCCAGGAGATTTTCCTTCCCCTCAACATAGCCCTTATCCAGTTGACCGTGAGTTCGTCTATCCGCTTCCGCGCCAGAGCATCCGTGATAGAACCGTAGCTCGTGTTGTCAAAGGCACCCTCCACGTCAAGAAATGCACACAATGCGATCTCCCCATTACGTTGTGCCTTTTCTATCTGCGCAACCAAATGGTGCAATGCCACCTCAGTCGACTTACCCTTTTGGTAAGCAAACTGCGTTCGGTGTAGTGGTGTGGAAGCCTGCAGTTTTTCCCTGATGTGCAGGTCCAGTAGCCGCTCAACAGTCTTGAGCAAAAATGAAGTAAGGCTGATAGGTCTATAGGATTTCGGCTTCTCCAGCGGCCTGTTGCCAGCTTTGGGAATAAATACAACTCTGACCGTACGCCAAGTGGTCGGAATGTATCCCCAGGTGAAGCTTGCCCTAAAAAGACCAATCAGAGGCCCTATTATCATATCAAGACTCTCCTGTAACAATACAGGGAAGATTCCGTCACCTCCTGGTGACTTGAATGGGCCGAACGAACCAACTGCCCACCGTACCGTATCCTCATCGAAAATCGTACCGGCTAACCCATTAGCCCTGCGAGTCCCCGGGATTGCCGCCTCGACATTTGTGTGTCCAGTATCATCCACAATAGTCGAGCCCGGAAAGTGTACTTTTAGCAAGGTTTCCAAAGTCTCCCTGCGGTTTGTCGTGAAGGAACCATCTGTTCCCTCCACCAGACCCACTCCATTTGAGTGTCCCTTGGTCATTACCCTGTGAAGTCTTGCCGCGCTAGGAAGGCCCGCGACACTACTGCAAAAGTTCCTCCATGAATCCCGTTTGGATTTACGTAAGGATTTGTTATATTCCGTTAGGGCACCTTTGTACTCCTGCCAGTTTTTGGTCCGTTTTGCCTCCTGACATGCCACCGCTTCTGCTCGAGCGTCTCATTCCACCATGGAGTCCCACGGCTGGAGCTTAAAGGTCGCAATGTCGTACTCCCTCGAAAGGAGGAGAGCAATGTTTCCTCAACAAGGTTGGCTGCTAGCTCAATCTCATCAACAGACCCGATATCTGTCATAAGGAGCTCAGCCTTCCGGTTCACAAGGGACCTGAACTCATTCCAGTCCGTTCGTCTGGTATTGTAAGCGCCTCTACGCAAATCCTCCCCTCACGGTATGTCAAACCTAATATGCTTATGGTCCGACAGCGATGCCTCATCCGTAACCAGGGTTGTTAGATATGACGAATTTTCGTCATTTTGACGATTTTGCTGAGAAAATACAGTAAAATGACGATTGACGATTTTTTTACTAAAAGTAATAGTGTTATGACGATTTTCTGGCATCAATAAAACACTTACAAGAAATATTTACAATTATATTGGGAACACAGTCCAAAACGTAAAAATAAATTTTTCGAAGTAAAAATTATTGGAAGTTAAACAAAAAAAAATTCTTCCGTAATCACAAACTAGGTGGCTTTCATTAGAAGCATTAGTAATTCGAATTCTATAATTATATGAATGCCATCGAAACTGCCAAAAATATACACTAGAGCCCCGATTTGCTTCGGTCCTATTTGGTCCGCTTTTTAAAAATTGGTTAAATCGATTTGTGTCGCTACATGTTTGCATTTTTTCGCTGAAGTCATAATCACATGTGAAGAATTTTTCTATTTGCATGTAAAAAGGCGAATTCCCATTTAATTCTGTTAGGTAAGTTATTCTGGTTCTTAATAAGAAGTTGTGTAGAAAAATGAGTGCAAAGAGAAGAAAATTCAAGTCGAGTAAAAAGACTGTTGATATAGACAGAACCCTTGTTTTAGCACCTTCAACAGTAAAAACAATTTGCAATAGTGAAAGTGCTTAAAATAAATAATTTAAAGATAGCTCGAGTTAATAGCAAATGAGATTTTATTTTTTATTTAATGTTTTTATGAATATGGAGAAATGAAATAAATTTTTGCTATGTTTCTATGAAAATAATTTTTCAACCAATAAATGCAATTAATTATCTCTAATTAGTAAATTTAAATATTTGACGATTTGTTGACGATTTTGTTATATGTTCGTGACGATTTTGACGAATTTTGTTAAAACTTTTGACGATTTTTAAAGAAAAACCTAACAACCCTGTCCGTAACCCTCCAGTTACGAATTGAATCGCGCAAAGCGCCGCTAACCAGTGTAAGGTCTAATACCTCCTCCCTGATCGCATTAATAAAGGTCGGCTTACAGCCGACATTGGCTATGCTTGGACATACCTACCAGATATTCCAGTAGTAACTCACCTTTTTTGTTGATGTTGCTGCTACCCCAAACGGTTTGATGGGCATTGGCATCGCAGGAGTGTGATTTTAAAATTGATGTTAAAAGTTGTCTAGAATAGAATCGCCCATATCACTTGCAACACGTTTTTCTGAATTTATTTTATAAATAATGACGATATGACGAAAAATCCCTACATTTTGGTGATTTTAAAAAATCTGTCCGATTTTCCCTACGCCTCTATTTAAGTTTGAAAAATACCTACATGTGGGGATTTTCCCCACGCCTCTATTTAAGTTTGAAAAATACCTACATGTGGGGATTTTCCCCTACTTCTGGCAACACTGCACAGAGTACAATTCCGTTCGGAATCGAAGAAAACGTGTTTGTTTATTTATAGAAAGTGTATTTTGATAGTTTTTTGTCCTTTCAGATATAGAAAACTACCATTCCGTTCATGAACAAAAAATATTGATAAACTGAAATTTATTGTTGGTGGGATAAGCTTGCCTATGCGCAATTCACTGGTTGCTTAGGCCAGATCATCAGGAAACTTTATCCAAAGATTTTAGAAAAGCTAAAGATTTTATTTTTATTTATTTAATAGATAGATAAAATATATGTATGTAATTACAGATATTTGAAGTTATACGTAATTCAGGAATTAATATATACATGTATAATATTTATCTATAGATGGCTTAACATAGTATGTGTGAGCCAGATTGGCAAAGTAGAGAGAAAAAAATAGAAAAGCTAAAGATATTATTCAAATAAAACTGTTAAGCGAATAAGAATTAGCCATAGTAATATCAAAGCTTAAACAAAACACCAACAACAAACAGCGAGTTTATCTTTTCTTACAATCCCGACTACAATTGGTTGATTTTTTGTCAACTCAAACTGTAGTTGTAAGGGAAAAATAAAAAGAAAAAACAGAAATAAAAATAAATGACTTTATTTCATTGTTGCCAGCTCAGTTTTCTGCTTCATTCCGAAAATCTTTTTCGTCATTTTCTGAAGCACTAAAATACAAAATGAATTCCGTTTCTGAACGGTATTTTACATACTTTGTGCCATTGCTGTATAACTCATTAATTAGAAAATTTATCATTAATATTACAACTACAAATTGTACAAATGTTCAATACACATAGTGAAAACTGGAAGTGACTGACACACGACTTAATCGAAATTCTTAAGATCTTAAAATTATTAACATACATTTTTCATTCCTTAACTTCTAGCATTCTGATGAGGGTTGTGTTAGTATGGCAAATTACGGTAAACCCAATACAAATAACTCACAATTCATAATATCAACGGTGGCATGCGACAATCTAAATGGTACAAATGTGGTTGTGGGAAAAGTTCTAAGAGGTTTGGGTGTCGTTGGTGATATGGAACAGAATACTACCGATGACGGTATACCCACCGAGGTATTATATAATAATAACAGACAATTGCACAAAGTTCAGTTATTAACTGTCAATTATAACCGTCAAAAACATATGGTTAACTGGAAGTTACAGTAATAGTTAGTTTTAACTGAACTTGGTGAAATTGTCCGTAAAAGTTACAAATTTAAATTAAACTAAATTTCTTTAATATTTTCTTTAAATAAAGGACATCGTTATAATTAATTGTGGTGAGATACAGCCAGGGCAAGATTGGTGTATAAACGATGCAGATGAAACAAAAGAAAGTCTACCACCTTATCCACAAGATTGGGAAGATAAACTGAAAGATTTCACGGTAAGTTTACAATTATTGAAAAATTAAATATTTTATGTACATATGTAAAAAAAAAGTTTATTCATTAGTCCGATGAATTGGTTGAAATTTTAACCGCAATACGTAACGCTGGCAATCATTTTTACACCCAGCAAAAATACTTTGAAGCCCGCCGTAAATACCGTAAGGCCAGTCGTTATTATAATTTTTTTCGAAAACGTTATGACTGGCAAGAACTTTCTCATATTAAACGTTCCGATGATGATCTCAAGAAACTAGATCAATTCTCTGTCATCAATAATATTAATATCGCAGCTGTTGAATTAAAATTCAAAAATTATGCAAATGCCAAATATTACTGTTCAGAAGCTTTACGATTGGATAAAAGCTACAGTAAGGCTTTTTTTAGACGTGCTCAGGCTCATATAGCTCTTAAGAACTACGAAGATGCCATAGACGATTTAAAGAAAGCTCATGAACTAATTCCGGACAATAAACATATTTTGAATGAGCTTAATCGTGGCAAACAATTGTTGGCGGAATACAATCGCAGTCAAATGGAAAAATTAAAAACTTTATTCAAATAAATGTTTAAGTAAAAAATATAACCTCAGGATGATGCTATAGGCCAATTAGAAGCTAGCTTTTATATTGTACTATTTCGTATATTTTATTTTAATAGTTTTAGGCCCGTTTTCACAACATACCGATAGCTATCGGCCGTATAAAAAGTATTCCTTTATTACAACTTTACCGCTCACTTTAGGTTAAAGTAAAGTTTTAATAATGGAACACTTTTTATAAGGCCGGTTAAAGTCTACTGTTAGCTATCGGTAAGTTGTGAAAACGGGCCTTAGTTGTATTACTTTTTTGTACAAAAAGTAACAAAAACTATAAAATAACATCGTGCACTTAATCATAAACATTCATTCACAACCAAATATTTACAAAAACGGTTTATTTTTTCATAAACCAGGGGCCAAATTACGGCATTCGATATCGATCAAAATTACCACTTTAATTGTATTGTAAATTCGATCGATATCGAATGCCGTAATTTGGCCCCAGTTTACAAATCAAATCTTTAACGACCACGAACATTTCGTTTGCGTCACTGTCTTCTTTAACTTTTCTTCTATAACAATTGTGGAACTCAATTTGATTAACAAATTGCAAAGATTTTTTGAAGCTAGTTTTTGATGTTCCGCTATTCTCCAGCTAGGGAGCAAACGGTCGCAATTAATGACTTCCAACGGACTCTGTTGTGGGCTGTTCTTAATGCATCGTTCCATGAAAGCCCTGCAATTTTCAGCTCACGTTAGGTTGCGATGCGCTAAGTGGTTTTAGGACGTCTACGACGCCGAGAACCTTCGGGGTTGGACTGCAGCGCTGCCTTTGCTACCTTGTTATCGGATCTCAGTGTATGACTTGTCCATCCAAATTCCCTTTTCAGGATGTCGTACTGAATTGGCTGTTGGTTCGTGCTTCGAAGCAGCTCAGCGTTAGTTATTGTGTTGGGCCAAAAACATCGAATTATCTTTCGAGAGCAACGCTAGTTGTTAGCCTCTCCTAAACAGTTTTTAATTTTGAGTTGTGACTGTTTATGAAAATGCGATTTGAAATAAGTACAACTTGTTTGAACGGGCCTCATAAATGTCGAAATAGTTATTAAAAAACCCTATTAAAATAAAAGTATTGTATTTTAACTATGTCGCTATTAAGTTCTATTTAAACAGCTACAGAAACCTTACTATTATTATGTTTTGAATGATCTATTGATGTTTTAAATGTGTATAAAATAAGAAAATATAACAAAGAATTTTACGTAATGCAGATGGTAATACTTTATAATGGATTTCTTCACTTTCGGAATTCAAATCAGTCCATAATTGTACTCGGATCTACTTAAAAATCGATTGTTCTCCCATTACAAAAGTGTTTAATAAAACTTTTTTTTAATTATAACATATTTATTATACACATATTTAATAAACATTCGTTGTGAGAAACTAAAATCGAATCAAATTAGTTAATTTATTTATGTAGCTTCTTTCCAATATCCTCTTAAAAGAAGTGTTAATTAGCCTGAAGATTTATACAGACCTCATAAAACAAGAATTTTGCATATATCGGCCCCTAACCGCGAAAATAACGTAAGCGCCAAAAATCAAATTTTACAGGAGAGAGTTTTTTTATTTTATTTTATATAAATTTTGTATGAAAATTCGCTTACGATAAAATTGTTCTTGCTATAAAATCGTAACGGTACCTTATGTGACCATGACATTTTAGGAGATGATGCATGTGTTGCCAATAAAGTCATTTATTAAAAAAACGAAAGTTGAAAATCATGTCGCTTACGTTATTTTCGCGGTTAGGACTCGATATGTATATGCCTTTTTAAGGCTGCTCGCTTCTAAACCTGACGTGAAATTGGGCATTATTATTTTAAACACTTTTATAATTGTGTACGAATTCAATTCTTTTATTTAATGATAATTTTTTTTAATAAATACAAGTTGATGATTTGAATTTGCTTGTAATTTTTAAATCTTAAAATCTAAACATCATTTTTTTTCTTTTTATTTAAATGAAATTTTAATTGGAAAACACAACATAATATTTTTAAGGCAATTATAAATTTAAGAAAACACAAAAAATGAAATTCAATTCATTTTAATTTCAATACTAAAATTTAACATAATTAAGCCAATTTAAAATGACTACAAAATTTTGTTCGAAAGTTTTTTAATGTTCAATTTAAAATCAAAAAATTTTTTTTGATAACAAAAAAATACACTTTTAATGAGTAAAGTTTTATGTGAAATTTCTCTTCGTTAAGATTACATCATAATAACATCTTAAGGCCCAAATACACTTGTCAAATGCTTGTCCAGCCGGCGAATTCAACGTGTACGTGTGCTGGACTTAATATTCGCCGTCATATCTAAATTTTTTGATTTTTCATCAAGCGTTGTCTGTGTCACACATACAAACACATTTTCACTAATACTACCACAATGCTTGATGAGTACTTTGATCAATGTATTTGGGCCTTTAGAGATTTGTCACTATATCACTAGATTCGCCGCGGAAAATATGTGAAGAACTCGAACCATGATTTTGGCTGTAACTTTTCATATTTATTTCCATAGTGGTTAAAGCACTTGAAACGTGATATAGATTTTCCGATAAAATTGCGTAAACTTCAAATAATTCCGAGTCCGATTTTGATACAATAAATGCTTCTAAAATAAAAAAATAAAACGTGAAAGTTCTTTGTTCTCAAGACTTTTATCGTTTTGAGGAACTGGCACCACTTTGAATTTTGTAGGTGAATGATGTAGAAAAGCTGAAGACCTACTCCGCATACTATTTTCCCACCATTTCCTAAAAAATTCAAAGTCATGCCATGTCCTCTTCTGCAAAAAATTTAAAATCTAGCCAAACGGTCATGTTCCGACAACCGCACTATTTGAAATTGCAAAACGAGAGATTTATTTTTTTAGTGTTCTGAAACTCACATACTTTTGCAATTTGAAGTCGCCAAACTTCTTGCGATTGCCATTTACAGAACACTTGTTATTCGATTTCGAGTCAGAATCGGAAATGTTAAGCGATTTCCGACTGTCAGAACATGACCGAAAGTCTTTCTTTTTTGCTGTTCACCTTGTCTGTCTTTCATAATACTTTGTGCATATGCATTCAATATAATGGACATTTCATCATATTTCAAGCGATTATCCAAATTTGTATACGAAAATATGGTTAGATTCAAATTTGAACTGGTCATTTGTGTTATACGTTTGTATTGACGCACATGCGTAATGGATGATGACCATTTTTGAGCATCAATTAGTTCTTGCAATGTTGATTCAAATTCTTCATTCGTCATGGGTATGCCTGGTGATGGTGTGGGTGTATGTTCGCCCTCCGTTGAAGTCGAAGTGTCAAGAGTTTCCAATTCAGCTTCGCTAATGCTACGTACTAAGGCATCACGTACTAAAGCATATAAATCCGATATGTCATGCATCTAATAATAAAGAAAACGTAAAATAATTATGAAAAATGCATTTTATTATTTCTGTCGTAATAAGGAAAAAGTATTTAAGTCCATTTTTTTAGTTTTGTAGGAGAGGTTATGAGGTTATTTTTGAAAATTTATTCTTTTTCTAATATAAACATCTCTGCTTTCTCGTTAAAGCTTGTTTAAGTAAACTTTCTGAAAAATCGTGCAAAATAATTGAAACATAGCCAACGAGTACTACTGAATATGAATACCTCAAACGTGCTTTTAAATTAAGTAACGGCCATGTTCTGACAATCGCACGATTTGAAACCGCAAAACGCCAGATTTATTTTATTGTGTTTTGAAGCTCGTGCGTGTTGCTTTCGATCTGCCATAGTTTTTTTTTTAATATTCTAGTTCCCTTAAGCATACTATTGCAATTTAAAGTCGCCAAACTTCTTGCGATTGCGATTTACAGAACACCTATTTTGCGATTTCAAGCCAGAATCGCAAATGTTAAGCGTTTTGCGATTGTCAAAACATGCCCGTAAAGCTGAAGTCAACTTAAGCCCTTTTTTCCAATTTGCCACAGATTTATTAGAAAATAGGAAATGCTCAAGAAAATATTTCAATCATTAATTTTCGTGGTTTAAATAGAAAATTTTTTAAAAAAAACATTTTCGAATAACGGATAAGTCGAACAAATAATAGGTCTGTCTGCGTACACATATTTTGCATCATTTTGTGAAAAATGTTGCAAAATATTACAAAATGTTGTCTGTGTACTCCAAATCTCTTGCAGCGAGAGAGTCAAAAAGAGAATTTTTTGACAGTTGGAAGTTAGAGAACTTACAAAATGTTACTGGAGAAATTTCCTCTTGCAAGATTTTGCAACTAGTTTGGGAATTTAAAATGGGGAAGTAAAAATAACTAATATTTTTAATAAAAATACAAAAAATAGTTAGCACAAATAAAAAAATACACATTTAGGAACAAAATAAGCAATGCGTGCAAAAAATCGTTCGGTTAGTTCCCGAGATATTTGGGTGCATCCAAAATGGTCAGTACAAAGCTTTACTGATTTATCCCTTGGAACACAAGCTTTTGCACGGTATAAAGGCTGAGTTCCAAAACGTCGGTTGCAAAGCAACTATCTTTTTTTAATGCATGCTACAATGCAACCGTGTAGTTATTACAATTCTATTTGTCCCAATGTGCACCAAAAAAGTATTTAATGAGAACATAATACAAAAGCTGTGCATTATTAAACTTGAATATACATTTTTGACTTGTGCTGCAAAGTATATTGATGTTTTGGAACTCAGCCAAACTGTATATATTCTGCAAAAAATCGAACCCAGAAATCTCGGGAACGGAACGAACGATTTTTTGCACGCATCGCTCATTTTGTTCAAAAAGTTAATTTTTGTTTAACTATTTTTTGTATTTTTGTTAAAAATATTAAATATTTATACTTCCCCTTTTAAATTCCTAAATTCGACGCTATTTATTCCCATTATTTGGGTATTTTTGTTTCCCGGTTTTTAAATTCCCAAAAGTCGCTATTTTGCTAAATTTTGCTTTGTCATTTCAATTGCCTACATACCGATCAGCTGTTTTCTTGCAAGATTTCACTGGATTCTGTCTGCGTACTTTTTGAGATATTTTCAGCCGACAGAGTAAAATTGGTCTTACTCTCCCAAAAAAATTTACTGAGTATTTGCTACTGGAAACAGTGTTGCCATTTTATAAATGAAGAAAAGCGCCAAAATCTTTGAAAAAAGGGTAAAAAAGGGTAAAAATTTACAAAGAAAAGGGTAAAAAAGCGTCAAGAGAAAAAAGTGAAATTGTAAAAATTAATTTGAAAATATACTCTTTTTTAAGACCAAGAACATATGTAAAAAGGGTAAAACTGAAACAAAAAAAGGGTAAAAAGCGCCAAAAACAAAAAAAAGAAATATTTTAACAAAAAATATTTATTTTGGGAATTCATTAAATATACTGTTACATAAACAATTAAAAAAAATAACAATTCGTATTACTTATGTAAATAGTATTAAGATAATACATAGTAAAAATAAAATTTGATTAAAAAATATTTGTTTTTATAGAAAAATAATTTCATTTTCAAATAAATCCGTTTCGTCGTCACAATCATCAGGCCACAAAACCGTTTTTATGAAATATTTAGATATTTTATAGGTTTCATTTGAATTAATTTTACTGGTTATACTTGAAGGTAATTCATAATTGCAGCAACAGACATTTTCTATTTTGAGCCCATATTTAATATGCAACAATGCATTTGCTGAGTTTAAAGAAAGCCGGTTTCTAATCTTAGGTTTAAAAAAATTCATCAAACTAAATGCCCTTTCCACTTCGGCATTTGAATAGGGAAACGATAGTATTCGAATAACAAAGTAAGCCAACTCATGAAAGGGATTTTCCCCCAAACAATTTTTAAAATTGTAGACTTCGATCCAAAAATCATCTGTTCTTTCCATATTGTTCCATTTTTGAAGTGTAAGATTCTGTAAACTTACTTCTATTTTGTTTAATAGACACGGATCATTTATAAAATTTTGTATAAAGGGAAAAATATCCGTTTTGTTATTACTAAAAATATTATGCACACTAAACAACGATATACTTTGTAGTAATTTGAAATTTGTGGGAAGCTTTCTTCTAAGCTCCAGTACTAGATTTTTTGTAAATTGAACTAAATTTTGTGTTATTTCTTGTTTATCTTGTTCAATTATTTTATATTCTTTGCAAGCCTTTTCAAAATGAAAACCAAGATAACAAAATTCATTTATGTTTTCATCTAAATTACCTTCGAGATAATCAAAATTTTCCAAAGGAACGATAATTCTATTTGTAATACTCTTAACCAAATAATACAAATCGTTGAAAAGCTTAACATGATCTGCGTTAGCCGACTCAAAAGCTAGATTCACTTTTTGGACTTCTTCCAAAATTGAACTCAAATAAATCAAATAAACGTGATTTCTGTTGTCACTGTACATATCTTTTAACAAATTAGAAACATAGCAAGTATCCTTTAAAAGACTAAAGTGGGTTTTTAATTCAAACCACATTTGTAAAATAACTTTCACTGCTTTTTCTATAGACAGCCACCTTGTATTTGCCATTAGTGGAATTTTTATTGGATTCATAGAGTCATTATTCAATAATTTATAAATCTTTGCATAGGCTTTTTGACGAATTGCAGAATGAGCAAACCAGTTATGGGACTCCCTTACAAGAAATTCTAAATTATTTGGGAAACTTTTATCCGTGGCAGCACATACAGCCAATTGTAGTGAATGGCACACACATCTTACTAGTACAAGGTTGGAAAGATTATATTTTTGTTCAATTTTTTTGTGCAACCCCTTATGTGCGCCTGTCATCACGGCAGCGTTGTCTGTACCAATAGCTACTAAATTTTTTAAATCAAGATGTAAAATATTCAAAAGGCGCTCCAAACCATAGAGAATATCATCAGCAGTTCCACCCTTTAGATCAATCAAGCCTAAAAATGTAGTGATAAATCGGTTCTTTGTAATGCTAAAATACCTTACGACGACGCCAAGCAATTTTTCGACTGAAATATCGGTGCCTTCATCTAAAATAAGGCTAAAGGGAACATCTTTTATGTCGTTGACAACATTTTGTATAAAGAAAGGTGCTATTATGTTGGTAATTATATTTGAGCATTTTGTCCGATGTAATTTAAAGTGAATAGCTTTACTATCAGGAAATGACTGGAAACAAACTTCAGATAAATGATCTATACTAGAGAAAGATGTGTGAACAGCGACGTATAAACATAACATGCCCTGGGCTTTTTGATTTTCAGTTGGCTCTTTAGTTTGAAAATTTATTTCTGGTTGTACAGTTCCGCTATTCCATGGATTCATGGCCTTTAGATGTTTTTTTGTTGTGCCATGTCGAACTAAGTCGCTATGCCTAGCATTCAATTCACAGTGACAGCATATACAAAATGCTTTAGTTGTATCCTTTGAGGGTCTTAACCACTTTTTAAATACTGGAAAAGTCTCCCATGCTTTTCTATATTGACGATCCATCTAAAAAAATTGAATGATTATTACATAATATTACACACAAAATAGTTTTTAACTTACAGTTATTCATTTCCTAGTCGCTAAGGATTTTAATAATTTTCGATATAAAACATAAAGTCACTGTTGGTATGTAGTATTTTTTTTTAAATTTGACAGCATGAAACTGAACTGCTTAAAAAAACAACAGTCAAGAAAAAAAATACATAGTTGTAAAAAAAGCACTTAAGAAAAAAATACATGGTTGTAAAAAACACTTAAAAAAAAGTCAATATGAAAAGTACCCAAATCGGGTACTTGTAGCAAAAAGCACCAAAAGCGCCACAAAAAAATTAAAAAGCGTCATAAATACCCTTTTTTTTAAAAAAGGGTATTTGAAAAAAAATGCGGGTAATCAGACCAAAAAAGCACCATAAAATACCCGAAAAGCGTCAAAATGGCAACACTGACTGGAAAAGTACGCAGACAGACCTAATGTAAATTAATCAATTTAAATTTATTTCTTATACAATTCTACTTGTTTACGGAGGTCCAAGCCGATACATAATTCTCGGCGGCGGCGACTTGAAGAAAACTAGCCGCCGGCGGCTTAAAGCTGGCTGAAGCCGATGTTAAATTAATTAATTTTCTTAAATTTAAAAACAAACCTTTTTACCTTCGTTGAAGGGTATAACAAAATAATATTTATTTGCTTAAAACATATCTTGCTGAATTTATATTACACTACGTGACAAAATTTCAAGAAATTCGTGACCAAATGAATCTGACAGCTAATGTAAAATTATGTAAAATTGTCCGCTTAATTCGAATATGAAGTCAGAATTGTCAAAAGTAGAACAGTTTTTGCGATATTCCAAAACAACCGTTATTTGTGTTTTTAAAAAAGATAATGTGCCTGAAATGCAAGGTCGTTTGTAGAGATGAGTCAATAAATGGCAGAGTTATAGTGGACAAAATTTCAAACTTCATTATATATACTATAAACTGTCACGTAGTGTTATCTGTCTCTTGCCAATTTAAGAATATCTAAAAAAATATCCGCAATTTGAGACATCACATGTGCTTTCCCCTTTTCTTCTAAGCTTCTCTATTGCAGAAGTTTTTTAAAATATTCTATAAATCCAAAATAGCTTAAATGATTATTATAATTGGAAAGCTCTTCATTTTCTGACCCTGATGAATTTTCTACAATTTTACTCGAACTTTGTGTAGAAAAATAACTTTATACCTATTTCTGAAGTTTGGAAAAAAACTGTTAGGTCAGAAACTGTAGTGTTTCGTATTGTTGAAATGAAAATTATAGATTTGCCTTTTTTAATTGACGTATTTTCTAAAAAGCAAATGATAACAATTGGAAACATTAAAGATTTAAGACATTGGCACCAAACAAAAGAGGAAAAAAATTAAGTTAAACCTAATCAGAAAGTTAAAATGGATTTTTCTAACCTTAAACATTTTGGCCGAATTTCAAAGATATTTCTTTGTGTTATTATAGTAAATAACTTTATAATAATACATGTAAAATTGTTGCGAAAATAACGAGATGTACATATTTTTAAAGCCCAGGGCCCATGTGGCACACGTGATCGAATGAACTTTCGTATCGAATAAAACTTCGTGACGTATCAAAAACGGGATTGCGGCATTCGAAAGCTTTCGTATCGAAATTTGTTTAAAAAATGTAACAGATTTTTATGCTTGTATACTAATGGCATAAGGCATTAATTGCACTTTTCGCCGCATATAAATCAACAAAGTTTATAGTGCCCTATAAAATAGGTGACTTCGGTTTATTTATGTAGCTTTTTTTATAACGGCGGCGCTTGCCAAAAAGAGCAACAAAGCAACGCAAAAATTGCAAAAATTCGGAAAACATTTTACAAATTCAGAAAATTTGCAAAAATAGCGAAAACTCGCGAAAGTTTTTAACATATCAAACAAGCCATTAAATTGATTAAAAGTCCCTAAAATTACAAGGAATGGCAAAAATTCGATTAAAAATTTTAAATGAGCGGAAATTTGCAAACAGCGGCATGAAAGCAAAGTCTAGTATTTATTAAAAATTGTTAAAGCTGTACAGAATCAGAAAACTTACAGAAAAAATCGCTTCTATAGCGAACATGGCTAAAATTCGCAAATAATCGCAAACTTGGAAACAAACCCTAAAATTTATTTGAAATCGGTTAAAAAAAAAAGAAAATGTCAACAATTAACAAAAAAAATTATTTTTGCAAAAATAGCGAAAATTTTTAATAATTCCAACAAGCCATAAAATTGATTAAGAGTCCATAAAAGTATAAGAAATGGAAAAAATACTGTAAAAATTGCTAAATTAGGGGAAGTTCGCAAAAAATTGCTAACAGCGGCATAATAGCAAAGTCTACTATTTATTAAAAATCGTTAAAGCTGTAACGAATCAAAAAACTTTCAATACAAAAATCGCTTCTATCTATGTCTAATTTGCGAAAAATTGCAAAACTGAATGTTATTATTTTATTTCTTATTGCTGAAAAAAGTTTAATACTTAAATTTTTAGCTATTTGTTAAAGAAGTCTAATATTTATTCCCAAAAAGTGTGTAAATTTTTTGTAAAAAAACAATTAAATGTTTTTACGAAAGCTCTTAGCCTATCGAATGACATTTCGAGTAAAGTCATTCGATCGACTACTCGTTATCGAATGACATAATCTCAAAAAGTAAAATTTCGATCAAAGTCACTCGATTACGACTGCGACGATTTGGGCCCAGGGTTAAAATTTTTTAATGTGTAACCAAACCATCTCACACTTGTCAACATTTAAAATCAATTTGCGAAGATGTTGGAGTTTTCCCATTAGAAATACATAGGGCTAAAAATCAAAATTTTTCAACATCTTTACAGAATGTTAGTATCTCATTTTGTTCCCTTTTACATTTTTCGATTCTTTTAGTGTCATCACTACATAGAAAACTGGCAATAAATTCTGTAATTATTGTGGCATCACTGACAAAATGGAAGTTGCTTTGAAAGCAGCGTTACCATTTCTCAAGTTTTTCCTTTTTTGAAAGCATTATTTTGCTTAATTTTGCTAAAACTATTAAACTAAATGAATTAGAAATACATTTTAAAAGTTTTTTTTCAGAAATGGTGAAATTTTTTATTGATAGTAGATGTTAGATGTTTCAAGTGTGAAATGTATGCAAGTGAACAAAGGGTATAAAAGTCGGCTTAAAATCTAAGCCGAAACTAGCCGGACTTTCCGGGGGCAGCTTATGCAAAGAAAAACATCGGCGGCGGCGCAAAGCCGGATTGGATCCGATCGACTTGGACCTCTGCTTTTTTACTATAAATTTTGTTTAACATTTCTAACTGATATCGCACTTGATCAACAAGAGGGTATTAACTTAAAATATATTTTTTCACTTTTTAGAAGAATACGACACGTTATATTCATATCTACCCGCTGTAAAAATATAATGCTTTTCAACCCTATCGTCAATAACAAGTGGAATTTTTGCTCCCATGACATTTTCATTACCCCCGAAGTGAAAAAATTAAATTTTGAATTTCATGTAAAAAATGTTTCACGCAATTAGTTCCAGTGAATGTAGAAAAAGAGAAAAAAATTAAAAATCAATGAAATTTTTTTCAAAAATATACACGTACATATTGTAAAGAAGAGTTAAAATAATAAAGCAAAATATTTAGTATTGGAGGGATTTTTTTCCCGTGAACATTATTTCACGTTATTATTCTCCTTTGAGTTACCTTTTTTTCACGGGATTTTTTATGATCGCAAATTTGTGAAAGGGGGAAAAATTATTGACGATAGGGGTGGTTATTTCGGCAATAATCGATTATGTTTGCGGAAGATACTTCCTTCGAGAAGAAATGAGTCTCGAAGGAAATACGCTTAAGCAATACGAAAGCGATTCTGCTAGATGATTAACTAGCAATATTCGCCAGATAACCACTTATAAGAAAATAGGAAGACATTGCCAAAATATGATAAGGATGATAAGAAAATTTTGCATTTCGAAAATATTCCAACTCTTTTAAAATTGTGTTCTTTATGAGGATTAAGTAATATCTTGATTAAATAGAATAGGAAAAACAGATTAATTTAATTTAAATATTAACATCTTGCAGAATGTTTTAAAAACATATTTTTAGATTTAATGATTTGATTTTTTTTTCAGTCTTCATTGCGTCATTTTCACAAAAATTGTAAAGAAAATAAAAAAATTACTTTGATTATTTTCTTTTAGATGACAATTTTGGGATATTGCTAAACTATTGCCTTAGGGTATATCTTCCAATTGTTTGCAGGGCTTGAATTTCTTTTTGAAATACACAATAACGGCAAATTTTTCCTTAAATCTTAAATTTAGAGGGCATTCGAATTCAATTAGAGAATAATTCCTTAGCGTCTTTAACACGTTTATAACTCCGAAAGAATAAAGAGTCGAAGACAAAGCAAAAATGTGACGTTAAATGTCCTAATAATCATTTCAAATTTTAAAGTTGTGAATTTAAGTTAGATTTTTCAAAAAATGAGTATCCGCCAGTTTGTTTCTTTTACCACGGAATGTTTTAATAATCTTGACTTATTCCTAAATTTGACTTACGTTTTCATTTTGCCTAAAATGATTCACAACATTCGAGCTTATTTTATGATTCGATTCAATCAATAACAGAAGTTGAAACATGAGTTTATACAAAGCTCTGCCCAAGTCCAGAACAACTTCAGTAGAGGCTGGATCGAATGGCATATAGGGAATGTTGGAAGTAGAGGCCAAATCCATGCCAGAAGCTGCCACATCATTTTCATTGAACAGTGATAATTTGCAGGATGTTTTGACGGAGTCAAGACACTGCAATTATGAAAAAAGCCAATAAAATTATTTTTACAACAATCCTTAAAACTTACCTCTAACACTTGATCTTTGCGATCGAAGAATGTCTCTAAATGTTCCTGAATTTCGAGTACATTGAAACGTAACGTCTCGAATAATCTTGGTGTGGTAGTTTGATTTTCACTGCACCAAACACGTGGGGGATCAGCTCTCGAACTAAGCAGGTCAGTGAATAATGAGATCCTATTGCCCAATTGTGAGCCAATACCGGTAAAGAATTTCTTTGCTTCCTTTGAGATACTTATCGTTTTAAAGGTCAACTCTTTGATGAGACGATACAATTGCATTAGCAACTCTGAAGTATGAGCCGAAGGTTGATTAATTAACATGGCCTGTAATTGTTTGCGCCAATTCTCTTCGGCTTCATCGCGTACGGCGGCACCAAAACGTATGATGCCCGGCAAATGAGGTGAAGCATTGCAGGGTGTTATATCGCCCAAATCACCAGCACTGGAGCCACTCGTATCACTACGAGAAACTGAATTCCTGCGACGTCTTTCACGTAAACTCAAAGATGTTGGCGGCCCCACATTAAAATTGGATTTATAAGATTGACGATGGTCTTCATCGATCGGTGATTCCGATTCAGCTTCTTCGTCGGAAGAATCATCTGCTGTTTGACGTCTACGTTTACTTAAAATAGGAGTTTTATCACTGAAACTATCCTCTAAAGCTGAGGAATGGCCACCTTTAATCGAACCAGTGCCACCACCGCCACCCATGCCGCTACTACAATTAAACATGTCCTCCTCACCCTCAAACAATTGATGACGTCTAACGCCCCAATTGAAATTATCCGTAGATTCGCCGGCTATACTATCCTCATATTCCAAGAAATCGAAGTCTTTGAAAACGGTAAAATCTGGTTGGCCATCATCTCTGCGTGAACCACTGCTTAAATCACCCTGAGGTCCAGACGTCTCTTCTGTAGATGAGGCAGCCGAAGACTGCCTTTCCATTAGATCCGAAGATTGGCTGAAGATAACCTAAAGAATTAAAAAAGGCATAAAGTGATGAATATTCAGTTTCCTGAAACACTTTTCTTTTTTAACATAAAAAGCTTGTGTTAAATAGACATTAAGTTGTAAATGTTGTTTTCAATTATTTTGCTTAGAATTAGAATAAAAAAAGGCTTACGCTTTGTCTGGTGATTATTGATCCAGTAAGAAGCGTAGGGCTTAAAGACTGGAAATTTCAGCATGCAAAAAGTAAGTTATAAATTCAAAAATGTATTGAATAATAGAAAGATGTTTTGAAAAGATAGATATAGACAGGCACATGCAAAAATGTATGTACATATGTATGTTTATTTACAAAAGAAGTGGACATACAAACATTAATAAATCTACAAGAATTATATATTTACATACTATAATGTGCAAATGAGTTTATTTATTTGTGTTCTCTTTAGAAACTGTTTCGGCATTATTACAATATTAATATTACTTTAATTAAACAAATTCTAAAGATTTCTTTATTTCATAGAAAATTCGTTATTATAAACCTGAAATATTTTTTTAAATTGAAATATGTATGAAAAATAACTCTTATAATTGTTAAGCCGTAATGTTTTTAGAAACTAAATCGATTCTAAAAGAAATGCAGGTAAAATGTTTTTTTTTTTTTTTTTTTTTTTTTTTTTTTTTTTTTTTTTTTTTTGAATTTTGACGTTAACTTAAAGTTTTGCCTAACTAACTACTAGGGTTTCACTCAGTTATTGAGCTCTACCCAAAAGCCATCGGTAGACCTGAATATCCGTATAGGAATACGAGCTTTCAGAAACCGCTCCAAAGTATTTTGTTCCCCACCAGAAGTCAAGTTGAAGTTTAAATTGGTCTCCACCAGTATAACGTATGAGTTTTATAAACTGAAACTCTGTCCAATTGTACGACGCCAAAAATACGCGAAACGCACGAAAAACAGAATCCCTTGAAAAATAACGAAGAATCAGTTTTACGACCGGAGGAAATACCACGTTTTGACTAGACATAAATTTACTAACTTTAACACTAAAATCGTATAAGGATAAGTTTTTTTTTTACTTTGAGCCAACAATTAGCGGATGCCCCCTACTAATGCAATGCATTGTGTTAGTATGTGTTAGGAAATAGGTTGTGCGCAGAAGGAAAGAGGGAGTCGTTTTTGTGGACATTTAATTTGAATTTTTTCAAATTGTAGCCGACTGGGAAGACTTCTGCCGGGAGTCTATTCCGCATACGGCTAGTTCCATCAAGAAGCGAATTTTCTCTGTAATGCGTTGTGCGATACATTGGACAGTCCACAACAAACGGCTGTGGTCTGCTGAAAAGGCGAGTACTACGGGCATGCACCGGCGTCTCAGGGATGAATTCACCCATCTCAACTAACCACTTACCGTGGTAATATCGATAAAATAATGACGCACAACCCACATTCCGACGATGCTCCAATAACTTAATAGAGCTGGATACCTTACTGGCATTGATAAGCTTTAACGCACTTCTTTGTACCCGATCTAGAATCCTCAAGAAAGACCTTGAAGCCCCTGCCCAGATATGGGAGTTGAATTCCATTTTCGATCGGATATATGCGGTATAAACTGTGAGGAGATCAGACGGAGTGAAGTAGTTTTTGCACCGTTTTAAGAAATCAAGATGAATGCTTTTTTCGCCACTTGAAAAACATGTTGGTTTCAAAGAATATCACATTGCATTTTTATGCCCAGAACATCAAGAGTGGCTGATTCTTCAATAGCTATACCTCCCATGGATATAGATGACGCTGACTCCACGATACAACCAACATAATGTCTTATGAGCGTTAAGATCTACCCTATTCGCAAGACCCCATTTTGAGATTGTCGTAAGGTTTGATTAGTGTGACGTTTTTATTCTGCCTGAAAGCTTCAACCTCAGTAAGAATAGATAGGATTGGAAGTTAGACCCAGGAGGTCGTTAAGAAAAATAAGAAAAAGTGTATGAGAAATTTAAATGAAACTCCTCCGATGAGAACCCACCAACAACACATATAGAGCGGTCATTGAGAAAGCTCGATATAATTCGAGAGAAATCACTACCGACAATAAACGCAATAAGCATTGAAACGAGTGCACCGTGCCGCACATGACCAAACGCCTTGGAAATAAATAGAGCAACTACTTTGCTTTCTCCAAATTGGTGAATAGAACGACTCCAACGTTCCGAAAGAAACGCTAAGCGGCCTCTCGTAGAACGACTTCTACTAAAGCCATACTGTATATTACACAAAAGTGAATTAGACTCCAGTTAATTTACCAAGTGGTGATTGATCATGCTCTCCATGACCTTCGAAGGCATAGAGCAAATATCTCTTTGTAAGTTGTAGTTTTGAGAAACAGGGCCCTGATCGATTACGCCAACGACAACCGGAATAAGGCTGAATAATATATTCACTTTGAAGAGAAACACAAAATTTACATTTTTCTTCAAAACATATGTATACCGGAAGCAGTGGTGTAAATACAAAAAAATTCTATCGGGTATTTTTCAGAAAACTTCATGTAAACCTTCATTATCGTAAAAGAACAACTTCTATATCCATTTTAATTATTCACTTTAACAAAATAAAACTAGTTGTACACAAAATACTCGCTTGCATTAAACATAATGCAGCCGCTAAAAAAAAGAATTATCTCACCCTCAAACATAACTGGAGGTACGACATGGAACATATTTACCATTTATTTGTGCAACATATTTAGAAAAGCAAGCGACAATTTTTCACATTTTTGCATATATTTTTAGAATGTAACGCGAAAAGAAAACAGCATTACATTAACTGCCTGTTCAACAATTTCGAACGTAAACGTTCGTATAGAATTTTCTATGGAAAATATTTTTAAAACTAAACGAAAATTATTGTCTTTACATTATACAGACGCGCAAAAAATTATTCACACATTACATTGTCATACTAAAGGGTGTTTTTTATAGAGTGACACAAGTTTAAATCATAATAAAACAAGGAAGTATATTTTTAGTATCAATGAAACGGGTTTAATTGGAAAGAAAATTTTATGAAATTAATGTTTAAATATGATTTCTGCCATGTGACCGCCAGGGCTGGCGCGTAGAAGGCGCAATCTGGAACACCAATTTTCAACAACTTTACGCAGCATTTGCGGCCGTATATCGCCGATAACACTTCGAATTTTGATTTCCAAGTGTTCAATTGTTTGTGGTTTGTCGACGTAGACAAGGGACTTAACATAACCCCAAAAAAATCCAATGGGGTTAAATCATACGATCTTGGTTGCCAATTTATTGGGCCATTACCTGAAATTCTTTTTTCATATCAGCAAGATTAATGCCACGTAATTGAGGTACGAAAACATTTCGAATCATTCGAAGCATGTTCCAGCGCATAAAGCGCACCAAACAGTAATTTTCTGTGGATGTAATGGTGTTTCGACAAAAGCTTGTGGATTCTCCTCACTGGAAATGCGACAATTCTGCTTATTTACGTACCCATTCAACCAGAAATGGGCTTCATCGGAAAATAAAATGTTGAATTTTGAATTGAACAATTATTTTGGTTAAAAATTTTAATAATTTGCACGCGTTGCTCTGGTGTAAGTCGATTCATAATGAAATTTCAAAGCAAAGTTAACTAAAAGCAACTATCAGCTGTTAAATGGGTGCTCAAATAAAGCAGTGATGCCAACTCAAAGTTGTGACACTCTATAAAAACACCCTTTAAATTTTAAAAAAAAAATTTTCCAAAAATAAAAGAATTTTATAATTTAATTGTATAGTTTCATTAGAATTTTTCTTAAAATTCAATTCTTTAAACGAATCCTTTAAAATTAACTGTCGACTCATAAAAATATTTTTAATTTAAAAAGGCGTTACAAAACAAATTTTGTATGAAAATATTTCTTAACAAACGGTTGCTTAACTTAATAATGGTTATTGAATACGGCGTTAAGTATTTATAGGTAAATTTAATTTTTATATTTATTTAATAAAACAAAAAAAAATTAGATTGTTAGTTTTTGTAAAAGTTGCAAAATTTTACTGATTTATAAAATTTTATAGTTAAATTTCTAAAGAGATTTCAACGCATGTGTTTTAAAGCGAAGTAATAAATAACAAAAAGGATTTCTTAACTACATTGTTTTTTTTTTATGGTACATACAAATAATGTTTTTTACCTTGGAGCATATGGAGTTTATGAAATCATCCTAAATTACCAAAATGTATGATCATATTAAGGAAAGAGGGCAAAGGCCAAAAGGAAGGAAAATTTTTTGAAACAAATGAATTTATTTATATTAAAAATAAGTTAAAATTTCAATACACAAATTAAGTAACAATAAAAAAACAACATGCAACTAAAAAAGGATTAGGAACAGTTGTCTAGAAGTTGAAAATGTTTGTTAACATACAAGTCTAACTTCAATTAAATTAAAAAAATTATATACAGTTTTTAAAAACAAACAAAAACTTACCGAAGGCGATTTTGGTAGACCAACACGTTGGCCACAAGTTGTTAGTAAATTAACTAAACATTCTCTAACACGGCTCTGACACATCCAAGGACGTTTCCAGCCACTTAAAGGTGCCGTGTCAGCTGGCGACAGACTAGCACTACGTCTGGGTGAGTTGGGTGTGCCAACGTTACTATTATTATGACCAGTAGATGGTTGCTGGTGCAAATGAGAGCCGTTATTGTAAGTGTTTAAACGGATTTGATTTTGTGCCGACTGATTAGTAGCATTTGCTGCAACGGCAGTTGAATTCGCATTGATGGCTGCAGCATTATCTTCTGTTTTGAGTAGGATACGACGACCTATTAAAGGTGTTTGGGAGACATCGAAAGTGAATTCCATTGTGCGTCCGGCTAGTTCCTTTTTACAGAACATATCCGAATCCGGATATGTACCATAGAAAGAGAACGAAAACCCAACGCTGCCCCCTTCACTAGGTGGCACAACTTGTAACGAAGAACTGCGGGTCACAATGAGTTTTAATATTTTCAAAGAATCCTTCCAGTTGGCGGTCTTAAATTTTCAATAAATTAGTCAAAATGCAGTAAATATAGTATTTTAGTACATTTGCTTACTTCTAAATATTTGCCAATAGCTCTAAGCAAATCGGCATTAATAGTCTGAGCCTGGGGAGGTGTCAAGTCGACATAATGCAGCATGCAATGTATTACATTCAAAACAGGCACCTGTATTTGTTGAGGCCCCTTTTCCAAAATTTCTATTAGAAATGCTAACATATGAAGGCCCATATGTGCATAAGTGTCATGCAGATATTTAACCACGCACTTCGTCCATTGGAAAGACTCCTTGCAAAAAGTTTTACGACTATATAAAGTCATAACGGTACCGAGATTCTCCAGCTTAGCCCCCAATTCGGAAGAAACTTGAGCTATATTTTCTGCGCTTCGTATACAAATTTCATTTGCATCTTCATAATGCAACAGCATATAAGGCAACAGAGCTATAACATTCATGGGGAATGCACAACTCTGTGTAGGATCACATACTGGTAAATTGAGCAAAGGTGCAAATTGTGAGAGCAGGGTAATGGTGGGTTCATAAGTTGAGGTGTGAGTACAGCCCTAAAAAGTTAAAATTTCTTATATGTATATATATTAATTTTTACTAAAAAATCAAGAAATGTACCTTTAACAATAATGCATGGACTCCAGGATATCCCGTCCACTTCAACTGTTGCTGTAGCTTTTCTACTTTATCTCGGGCATCCGGACGATCCAAAGGCAAACGATGTAACACTCTGGTCAGCAGTCTTAAGGCTAATAAAAATTCATGCTCATAATCACTTTCCAGAAGAGAAACGGATAACCAAAACAGCTGAGCCAATATAGTCATCTTATCATCCTGGGTAGCAGTGTCACCCAACATTTTCAAGCTCTGAGCACTACGGGAGCGGGATAACGCGGATCCGTTAACAATGCCAAATTTAGCCATATTACGTTCCATGTCTATGCCAGTGGCTCGGTTTCGTAATTCGACTTGTTTATCACTTGGTGAATTTGTTGATTTTCGTGCACAATATGACACAGAATAGCTTGTGCTGCGTGCATGACTTTGTACCGAAAAGTTTGGAGATTGTGGTGTCATACCTGAGGGTGATTTCTTGCCGCCCGATAAAATAGAATTTGGACCTCCATCTTTGTTATTTAAATTAGGAGTACTTTTGAAAATATCCTTCATAACATCCAAGGGTCTAAAGTCTGAGTCTAAACTGTCAACAGCTGCTTCCAAGGTGAGCAATAGTTCCGTTACATACCCTTGCATATCTTCACCTTGTTCCGCTACTGTCTCTACCAAACGTGACAGTATATCCGATAACATTCTAGAGTTAATGGGCACATTTAGAGCCCTAAAAATTTGCAGACATCGTCCGGCATAATGACGCGAGGAACACGATAATCCTAGTTGTAAGGCAGTCTGGGCCCAGCGTTCGGCAATGCGCGCTTGAGGATAACTATCGGCAAATACTTTCACAATATGACGTAGGAAGCAACTTAGTTGCTCGGCCGATTTAATGGTCCAAACTAAAATTATAGGGGTCATTTGATTAGTTTAATAAATATTTATAAGCAGAATTGTGCAACTTTTTATCGAAAGTAAATGGAATCACTACTAAGAGAAATGCTGAACTTTTACCGTCACACGTGAAATTACAACCGAAATAATAAAGTGAGAATATATAGCACCTTCAAAAATGAAAATTGCCAACTTTGTTTCTATACCCCTCTTACCGCTCCTTTATTGCAGCATAGTCATATCTCAAAAAATCGAAAATCTTAAGTTACATAAGCAAAATTGTTCCTTCATACCTTCCTTTTATATATAAAAAAATCATTCTTATATCTCAAACTGAACCAGAGTTATAGCAAAATATATTTTATTAAATCTGTATATGAGCAGTTCCAGCGAAAAGTCTACTTTTTGTAACGTAACGCCAGAAGTCATGTAAATTGTTTCTCAAAAAATTGTATGTGTATAGTTAACTTTTTGATATTTTGGTGTAAAGCGCAAGCAACTAGCTCTACATTAAGTAACAAAAGGGATAACGGTTGAACAACATGGTCCTAAAATACAACCTTATTTGCATTCTGGTGTTACACTAAAAAAATAGCCTTTTCGCTGAAAATGCCCTTATGTTTCTTAAAACGAGTTAAGATTTTTAGATTTGATATTTTTAAAAGTAAATCTATTGCCCATGTTCTGAAAAACGAAAACGCTTAAAATTTGGCGTTTTCAAACCGCTAGTGTTTACTTAAGCGATCTGGTCTATTTTTATTAAAACTGCACTTGAAAGAGGAAAGGAAATGGCCCACAATTTCTATTTAATATGTTTTCTTTTTATTTAAGGAAAAACTTGTAAAATTTTTTCACGATTTTAATTAAAAAAATGCAATTTAAAAATTTGCTTTGAGTTTGTCAATTGTTTGTCACAGTAGTTTACTTATGAACATGTAAGAACGCTGTAGGCATTTTAATTTTAAATTTATTTCACAGAACTAATTTGTATATTATTTGTTTGTTATGATAAAACATATGCTCAACATTTTTATACCCTTCACCACAGGTGGAAAAGGGTATATATAAGTTTGTCATTCCGTTTGTAATTTCTACAATATTGATCTTAAGCCCTGTAAAGTATATATATTTTGGGTCCTTATGAGGAGAGAAGTTGATTTAACGATATCCGTCCGTCTGTCCGTCTTACTTTTGATATGTGTTTTCCGGAGACTTCAGACATGATAGCGGCTAGGTTGTTTTACATTTATGTCACATATAGTCCACCATTTCTTGCTATTGAAATTCAGCCAGATTGGTCCAACAATGGCTGAGATATGACCAAAAAACCACGACTGCCTCTAATTTTTCCAAAAAATCCCTTGTGGTTGTTGTATTTTTATTACTTTTTTCTGTATATCTGGAGAACGGCAAGAGCCAAAGTTTTCAAATTTGGTACAAACATTAAGGTTATAAATACACACCATTCCACAAAATGTGGGCGGGATTGGAGAAATGGGCGTGGTACCTTCCATACAAAAAGTATTAAAAATTGTATAAAAACCTGAATTTTTTGACTGTTATATGACCTATGGTTACGCCTTATATATCAAAAGATCGGAAATTTAATTCATAAAAAATATTTTCTGAAAAACTCGGGAAAATCGGTTCAGATACGAAAAAGTTATGACCAAAATATTAATTTTTTTTTTTGGAAAATACCCATTTTCGGGAACCCTATAAAGTATATATATTCTGGGTCCTTATGAAAAGCGAAGTTCAAATCCGGTTGTCGTCTCATCTCTCCCCCCTTCGCATTTGTTTACATATACTAGCATAATGCCCAATATGATTTTCGTTTATTATTTCATCTATTTAACGAAATAATTTTAACAAATAGAAACTAGGAATTTTTGTGTTTTTTTGCTACTTAAAAACTCGCCAAAAGAGATAAAAAATGACAACAGTGCCTTTACAAAAAGAAAACAAACAAAAAACTGTGTTGAGTTGTAAACAGTAAACGGTCTATATTTCATTTTAACGATATTTAAACAGCGTTCCCTCATGGTAGGGGGTGTGTTAAGTTAGAAACTGTGAGTTCCCTGGTTCGAATCTTGGTTTTTTAAAAAGAATATTTTTTTAATATTGTTATGTTCCAAAACAATTTTAAAAAAATATTTACCAGTTTTCGATTTTTAAATTTCATTTATAATGAAGTTTTAAGTATTGTAAATATGTATGTATGTGTAAAAATTATTTAGTTGCTCTGTATTCTGCTTGCACAATGGTGAAGGGTATATAAGATTCGGCACAGCCGAATATAGCACTCTAACTTGTTTATTTTTCGAATTTATTCTATGAGCTAAATTTCAGTTATGTATTTAATAAAGCTTTTTTGTAATAGTTCTATTCCTGAAATTTTTTTTAGGAATGAAAGGAAATAATTCCCAGTTTCTATTTGATAAAACATATGTTTTCTTTGCTCAAACACAACTTCGATAAAAGCAAAACGCTAGCAAATCGCCTGGTTTTCAGAACAGGCTGAAATCGCTTACGATTTGGAAACGCTGCGTTTTCCAGAACATGGACGTATATAAGTCCAAAGTTTACTAAAAAAGGTTTTATACAAAACGTCTTGCTCAATTCGCAGTCTTATTCAGTTTTGTAATGCAAGTCAAAATCCACTTCCGTTTTTTTAACGTCACGCCAGCGCAGATTTTTGCTTTTATCTGTAAGTCCTTAGCGTCGATTGCTGTAATGTTTTTTCTGAATATAGTGCTACTTCATTACTTTGTATATATAAAAATCCTTTTTACAAATTTGACTTCTTAATTAAATTTGTTTACATTTTGTGGTACAAATATCACGACACGTCAAAATGGAAATGCCCATATACATAAAGGTACATTTTGAAAATTTTAATCGCATTTTCTCAAGTTGGGTTTTTTTTTATTTGAGATATGACTATGTTGCAATAAAGGAGCGATATGTACTTTGTATATTACTTAACAAAATCAATTATATTTCACTGTAACATAATTAACAATTGTAGAAAAGGACAAACAAAAATTTAATACCTTTTGCTGTAATATCCTCATAATTCCATAGTGGTTGACAAGAGTATTGTGCCAAGAATTTTAACAGACTTTTGATTACATGCGCTATTGGCATTGTTGGCCCAGGTTGTGGTGGGGCATTTTCGTCGGCAATTATTAAAGGAACTTCGGAATTTTCGGTGGTATTTGGATTAATTTGTAAATTTCCAGTATTTACAATGGTTTGTTGTTGTTGTTGTTGTTGTTGCTGCTGATGTTGTTGCACTTGTTGTTGTGTCAAAGATGTTGATGATGTGGGTGAAGTTTGATTAATGGGCGGTGGTTGTTGTAGATTAGTATGCACTTCTTGTTGCTGTTGCCCACTTGATGCTGCTGCTGTTGCTATTAATTGTTGTTGTTGCTGTTGGTTACTTAAAATCACATGTTGATGATACAATGGAATTTGATTGTTTTGCATTGACATTCCGGCGTATTGTGTATAAATAGCAGCTGCGGTTACAGCAGCACCTGCGAGTTGAGATGTTGGTGCAGTGGCAGCAATAATGCAGCAATTATTGTAAAGATAACTATCAAATTCCTGATGAGATTCTATGATACAGAAAGACACATAAATACATACATACATACATACATATTAATAATAGAAACAATTTAAATGGTTTTGTTAAAGTTTTTGAACAGCATGTCTTAAATTCTGCTTGTTCTATGTACATTTATGGAGAATTGATCTAATTAAATACCTGTGAAATTATTATTAATTACTGGCAACGAGGGCACCGTTAAACCCAGATCAAGTTCAGTAGTTTCACTATTAAGTAAAATACGAGCAACCGTCAAATGATCATTATGTTCAGCTAAAACAATCTATGAAGAAACATTTATGTATGTATATTCTATAATATTCCTGATACTCAAAATTAATAACAAATGATTTCCTTTAACGTACCAATAAATGCATGCATAGTTGTTTACAATGTTCGCGTACAATGACGCGTGTGTGATCCAGGCCCAAAAATAGTATATGCAACATTAATGGCAAGTGTAAAGTCCAATCAATACCAGGAATTCCATCCACAACAATGTCGGTAAGTAACATAACGGCCACATTGCAACTAATTAAAAAGACGAAAAGAAAATATGAAAATTAATCCGACAACGTTTGCAAGTACCGCAGCCAACCAAAACGCCAGTTAATACAATATAAGAAAATTCTTTAAAGTACATATGGGCCTTTCTCCAATGTCGAATGCGACATTCGTACGCCTTAAAAGTGAAAAAAACATATACCAAAACATTAATTTTATTTTGACAAAAGGCGAAACGTATTGCTCTTAATTAGCACTATAATTTGTGCTTAGGTTGATTTTGAGCAATTGTTCGTTTTCAAGAAAATTAAAAAAACCCAAGGCATTTGCATACGACAAAAACAGAAGTTGTTTTTACGGCAAACAGTTCAAACACTGATTTCAGCGAAACCTGATAAAATATTTTAATGCGACTAATTTTAAAATATTATGCATTGATGTATCTTAATAATGGTTTTTATTTAATTCAAAAATAATGTGGAGTTTATTTTTTATTTAATTTTAATCTCTGTCGCACGCTACATGTTGCATGCGACATATTGTTCCATCATACTTTTATGTTTATGTTTTTTACTTTTTATGTAATTAGACATGCGTAAGATTATTCTACATTATTTTAAATTCATTCAATATATTCATTTTCTCAACAAAAGTTATAAAATTATAAAGAAAAATACAAATCGAAATGTTTAATATTTTTAATTAGGCTTAAGTTCATCAAATTTAATTTACATTAAATTATTTTTATGAAGAAAGGAATTTTACAACATGAAAATTAATTAAAATTGTTATTGATAATCTTTCATTTTTGACCGTGGCCGGGGCTCGAAACGCGGCCGGCAGGTTACCATGACATTTTTATTAATTTTCATGTTGTAAAATTCCTTTCTTCATAAAAATAATTTTATGAAAATTAAATTTGATGAACTTAAGCCTAATTAAAAATATTAAAAATTTGGATTAAAAACCATAAATAGTTCAACAAAATAACCACAATACTAATTATTGAAAAACACAAATATAGGACAAAAACTATCTTAACTGAAAATAGTATTGCTAGTCTCAAATAAAGTTTTTTTAATGGAATAAGCTGTCCTTGATGTTTTTAGTTGTTGGCCATCACAAATAAAGATATTTTAGGAAAAAAAATTTTTTGAATTTATGCATTTTACATTTACGATGTCGCACGCTACAAACTTAAAATAAGTACAAAGAAAAAAGCACTGATTATTTTCTAGCAAAATTTTTTTAATTAAATTTGCAATAAAAATATCTGTTTGTTACTAATATTTGAAACGCATTGTGCAAATACCCTCGACGCACTGATAACAAATGTTCTTTTTCAATGTCGCACGCTTCATCGAAATATACGGTAAAGCTAAGAAAAAATTTGCCGTAACTGGCAATCGCATACTTCCGTTTACATTTTTTCTTTATTGTTTGAATAGGTATAAACCTAGATTTTAAAAGCAATTGTCAATGCATAATGTTTCTCATTAAGATCATTTAGCAAAACAAAACGTGCAATAGAAATGTTCAAAACAGAACTTTTTCACTTGTTCGACTTTGCATTTGAATATTTCAAAGTGTATTATGAATAAATGTAAAATTGGTTTAAATCATTGAGAGTTGATAGATTCCCTATAAAAATATGTTAAAACAACATACTTTTATAGACTTTGAATAATTTGGCTGCGGTTGACATTTCTGTGGAAATGCCCATATACATAACTTAAAGCTGAATTAAACAAACCATAAAATAAAGTAAAGACATTTAATCAATTTTATATATTGTAGTTATTTATGTATATTATTACATACCGATGAAAACCACTAATAGGCAAACTAACGTCTGGCAAGAATTCAGTTAGAGGTGCAAAATATCCACCATATTCAGGCATTGGCAATGGATGTGGCGCAGTTGATGCTGATACTGTTTGGGTGGCTTCAGATGAACGTAATTCAACATTTTCCTCTTGACGCAACTAATAGAGGAAGAAAATTTATTATTTAAAGTATAGTTATGACCTTAAATAAAATAATTTAAAAATTAAACTATTTATAATTGGGTTGTTCCAAGATGTGCAGTTGAGTAGGTGGAGGATACTTCATCGTGGAAGTGGGCATTAGGGTCTCTTTTAGGCTGACAGATGGCAGTAGAGTGCTGCAGGCGGAAATCTCTGCCATAAGGCGGGCGGCAAACTGGCTGAGGTACTATCGTATATCGAGAGATATACATACATATGTATATTTACGGTCAGCAAGTCTGCCTTTGCAGCTCTGGATGGTGTTTCACGATATCTATGTTAACAGTGGAATGCCGGACGTCTCTAAATGAGATCGCGGAACACTCCAGAGTAACGTTGACATGGGTACCATGGCACAGTCGGTGCCTGGGTAACTAAACTGCGGACAGTCTGGCCAAACAAGGCTTCGTCGACGGTCTGATCGGCATTTCGATGGCCCGCTGCAAGACTCTCATCAGACAAGGGTCATAAAGAAGGGATCAGGGGAGATGGTAGGGGGAGCATACCTGCCTGATGGCTAGGACTTTACGGCCTGGCTATAACGCGGCGAAAACGCGCGTGCTACTTGGTCTCGGCATGGACCAGATAAGGATAGTGATATCGATCATTACGGGTCATTGGGTGATAGGGACTCATGCTAGGAGAATGGGCCTTGATTGTAATGCGTACTGTAGAAGTTGCCATGAATAGGAGGAGACGGTGTTTCACTTTCTCTGCCAATGCCCCGGTCTTTGGGCTTTAGGTAAAGGCATCTTGGGAGACTGGAATTGCCATGTCTGGACGATATGTCTAATGTGGGACTAAAATCGATCTCTCTATTCTGCAGGGAGTCGGGGAGGTTCGAGGCTGCAGAGACCTCTGGGGAATAGTCTGGTGAATACTGGCTGACTTTTGTCACTTGCTAGGGGTATCACAAAGGGACCGCTATAAGGACCCAAGTGAGCCGTCGTTTTGATGGTTGCCCATTGAACCTAACGTAAACTAACCTAATTGGGTTGTTCCCGAAAGGCGGATTATCAAGTAATATGGTTATGTAGATATATTAACAGCAAAAAATGTATAAAAAAAAAATGTATATAAATGTATTTTGTTGTTGTTAATATAACTAAATAAACATATAACCAGATAGCCAGCCTTCCGTGAACAACACAAATGTCAGTAAATAACGGTTATTAAAATTGTTTAAAAAAACAAGACTACAAGTAGCAGTAGCATTAAACAAATATGTATACGAAAAAGTCTAGTTAAAAAATGTAAACAACTAGGTGTCATATTTTTACTACTACTCTCGTAACCTTTACATTTTCATAGCAATAGTTGTAGCCGTAGCAATACAAAGTAACTGCTATATTTACAATCTGAAAGCAGAAGTTTAAGTAATAGTCTAAAATCTCAAGCATCAAATTCAAATTGGAACTAAAGGTGTAAAAAATGCCATTGTTGTCAAATAGAAAACACCCTGTTGTCAATAATATTCACAGTTAATCGAAATAAAAAAGTGCAAATTTTTATAAGTAAAATAAAAAAAAATTTAACATTAGTAGTGAAAAAAAGTAATAAACTGTGACGACTACACTCAATAGTTTATATAGTTTCCTATATGCATGCTTTCAAGGTCATTAATTTAATGTAAATAAAAGATTATTTATTTCATTCTCAATAAAATCCGACGTTTCGTTGGTATTCTTTCCAACTTCTTCAGGGATTGAGTTTTTATTAAAATAATAATCTTTTTCGTCAGTTTACATCATTTATAAATTATATCACAGTATTTTGTATAGATGGACAACACAACACAAAACTTAAAATATTAAAATAAATGTATGTAAATTTAAAAAATTATCACAGAAAATTTGTCCTTTTTTGATCACAGTTGTTATTATTACTACATTTTCAGCCCAATTATGAATAAAAATTCCCCGGGAGTTTTTTCCCTTTTCCCATTTTTACAATTGAATTTACATGGGAAAAATGGGAGAAGGGAGAAAACTCCCGGGGAATTTTTATTCATAATTGCCATGTTTGTTATTACGAAAGAGTATTTTTGTTTTTCGGAAAAGAAAATTCGAAAATATTTTTAATTTTAGTAAGTGAACTGCCATTTAAAACATAATAGAAACTGAAAATTTGCTCATACACTTGCTTGAAAAACCATTTTTTTTACTCTACTGTAATAGGTTTATAGGAAAAAACGAGTTAGGGTTTCTACTTGAGACTATCGATTTTATGACCAAACTTAGATCTAAGTGCTGAATTCAAAGAAAAGCTGCTTTCATAAAAAAATAAAAGTACATATGTATGTTGAACTGCAATTATGTTTTATTAAAAAATAATTTTAAATTTAATAAAAAAACAAATAAATTTCATGTCTTTTATTGCTTGGGTTCAGAACAATATGTTGTCGAAATGACAACCGAATGTTGTCAATATACCCACGATGTGTTGTCAAAAATTAAAACAACATGTTCTCGGAATGATACTAATATGTTGTTGTAAGAATGAGACCAAATGGTGAGAAAATGACAAAGAGTTATCAAATTGAACACAAACGTAGATAGCTCACTTTTGACATCGGATGGAATCAATTTTGGTATTTTCATACCGGATTTTTCCCTCTGTGTAGAATAGTAAAAAAAAAAAATTTCAAATGAAAAATTAGCAAATGATTTGATTTCCAACCCTTGTTACCAACAGAGAAGGTTGGTAGCAAGGAGAATTCATATAGATAAACGCAGGAAGAGCTATGCAGAGAGAGTTATGCTAGCCTTAAATTTTTTTGTGTATGGAGTTTGACATTATAAATACATACATACAAGAAAAAGGGACAGCTAGCATAACTCTCTGTATCTGATGCGGTCACCTGGTAGTAAAATTTACTTTCAAAAATACTTTATGTTAAGGGGTGTACGAAGATTTTTTGAGGTACGGTCTAGTCTTCACGGTAGAAACAGTTAAGAAAAATTCGAAAAATTTAATTGAATGATTGTCGACTGAAAGTACGTTAGCTAGCTGAAATTATAGGCATTTCAGAAAGCTGAATACAACGATAATTGACCGAGAGGAGGAGTCGGCTATTTTAAGGAGCTGGACAGTTCTTAATATTATACTATTTTTATTATAAATCGCCGGGGAAAGTTGATTGAGAAATGAAGAATTTTTTCTGTGTGTGTGTTTTTCAGAGAAAATATCAAAATTTGGATCACCTTTTATATGTAATTATCTGTGCATTAAAATAAGTAGAGATAATTTTGGATTGACAAATTTGTATGGTTTTAAAAAATGGTCCTTTAATGTCCTTCTGAAAGCGAACTTAAGCAGGGTTTAAAAAACTGCAGTCGAAACCGAAAACTGTCAAACAAAAAACGAACATGTGTGTACAACTTTTCGCGTTTTGAGTTGGTTTGACAGCGACTGTCAAACATTAATTAAATCAGAAGTAAAAGCAACAGTAGTTTTTTTTTACCAATGACAAATAAAGAAGTGGAAGAAATGTCAGTTTTTCTACTTTGACTGCAGTTTTTAAAACCCTAAACTTAAGCATATTAAGGTTGGGCCTTAAGTATAGAAAATATTTTTTAAATAACTGTTAATTTAGTTGTAGCTAATTCTCCTCAATGTAATCCGCATTTGACAAGTAAAAACGATGAATTCGCCCTTTGACTTATAATGCAATCCTACTATCATTGTGATTTTAATTTTGGCTTACCTCCGGATCATTGATCAAAATGTCTTCTGGTCTTGGCAATATTGATGGGCCTGATGCTGCACGTATTTTGTCAGCACCCCGAGGTGGACGATTATTTGAAGCTTGAGTAAATGCTCTTATGCCGCTATCGGATTTACACGTCCTAGAATTAAAAAAACAGCTTTTAGTATGAAAATATTGTAAGGAATATGTATTAAGCTAGATAAAAACGACTTAAATTGGTATTTATGAAATAACGACCATCAAAGTTTGGATTACTAAGACACTACAGTTGAACTTTTCTATCGTGAATTTATTTCTCTTCTTTAGCTCCCCTTTTATTAATTGATTAACAAACAAAAAACTTCCTTTTCGTTAAAATTTTAGTGGAATTTGATATTTTTATAATAAATTTTCCTTTCCCAAAGAAAATAATTTCAGCAAAAGAAACAAATCTGTTTTAAAATGGCGCACTAAAGCAGCTATAGGCAACCTATACTATAACATTTTGTGATTGTATGCGTTGTATTAATTCTACATCCCAACCAAACCTTTGATATGAAATGAATTTATCATTTGACTTCAAGCACAATTCTCTAACGTTTTTCAAATGTTTGATTTTAACATTTAAATTAAAATTGATAATGTTTTATCAATTTGATGTCAAATTGATATAAAATGTTAAATTCAAAGCAAAACTAAACTTGGCAATACTTAAGCAAAAAATAAATGTAAACATTAAAAATGGCGATTAGTTAAATTTTTACTTCGTGGTCAAATGTGTTTTACAAGTGAACGATTTATTTCTTGTGAAAAATAAAAATTATTTGTGAGTATGTAGTTACAATGATTAAGAATACGAATAAAAAATAAATAAAACGGGCAAGTGAAGAAATTATTAGTTTGTTGTAGTGCTGGGATACTATCGATATTTTCTACTATCGATATTTATCGATAGTTAAGATTTCACTATCGATATATCGATATTACTATCGACTGAATGTTTGTACTTGTGCAGGAAAATTTAAACTAGTTTTTATCAGGCTACATTCGTTGTTTTTATCACTTTATTGAACGTATGAGACGTATGTATTAGGGTATTCATTCGGTTAACCGTTAATCGGTTAACCGATTAATTACTACCCGATTAACTGATCGGTTAATTTAAAATTGGCAATTTTCGATCAACGATTAAACCGGTTAATTTCAGTCGATTAACCGATTAACCGATGTAACAAATAATTTTAGTTTTTTGTAGTATTATAACATTTTTTTTTTGCGTTTTTAATTATTTGTTTCGTCTCATATAAAAAAGGTATATGTTTGGAAAATATTTATTCCTACAATATATTTCCTTCGAGAAATACATTCTTAAATTTTGGTGCTGAGCTTTGCCAGGATGAGTCAGATGATGACCTGACAATAGCTCTCGATTGTAATACAAACAATCTTTAACAAAATCAGCCGAAATAATGGCATAATGGAAGATTTTATATGTTGAGAGAAATCCTGGAAAAGGACAAAGAAACCAAGATATCGCATTCAGCTTTTAAAAATGAAATGTTTCTGCGCATCTACGTCACATCAGCGTATAAGTACAGCTAAAACATAGAAACACAAGCAAACAAACATGTGTATTAAATGCTTAAATGACGTCATATTAAACAGTTGAATTTTGTAAACATGTGCAATGCGTAATCTTGTTTTTATCATTCTTGAATCGGTATTATTGGTTGCTTTCGATTTCTCAAACATCTTCGATAAGTGAAAGAATTGTTTCCAAATCAAGTTGTATAAAAACTAAAGAAAAGAATCTTAAACAATTGAAATAATTAATACAAAAATCTCACAGTTTTTTTTTTAATAAATACGTACAAATATCATGTATAAATTATAAAATGTGTTTTTCATATTTATGAATTACTTTTTTGTTTGCTCGTTTTAGTTCAAGAATTGTTTTGTTCGTTATGTTATTGTTTTTTTTTTACTAAAAGACTCCAATAATAAATAATTTTTGCATTTTTATTTATTGAAATTACTTAATTTATAACAAAACTTTATTAATCGGTTAACCGATCAATAACAAAATTAACCGATTAAACCAAAACCTCGGTTAACTAATCGAGCGATTAACCGATTAAAGCAAAAGCCCGATTAAATGAATACCCTAGTATGTATATACGCACGTTATTTCAGATGACAGTTTTTTTTAAAAATTAATAAGTACCTTTCTTAAGGAACCAAAGTAGCAGGGACTGACTATAAGATATTCTATTGCAACTTTAAATAATTTTCTAAATGGGTTTTGATTCTCAACCCAAAAAGGTAATCAATCTAGTGGACTTATCCTGTAATGGTCGTTCATTGTTTTGTCTCATGCTCGCAATTGCAATTGCATTTGGATTTGCATTTTTTTACAACATTACAAAAATATTTGACATTTTAGTCGCTATATAAACATGTACAAATTTCGACTTAAAGTCCTTTAATTGGTTGTAAAAAGCACAGCTAAGCAATCCATACCACTTGCCATTCCAGTTGTTTTTATTCATTGCTGTAATTCAGCGCGAATTAATAAGATCAAGTAAAAATTTGCGGCAAAAAACTGTGTGTGTATAGTTGCTGTTAGATGTCTTCATAGCTGTATTTTAAATAATAATAATATCGATATTGATATTTTTCCTATCGATATTTTCGATATTTTAAGACTATCGATAATATCGATAGTACTATCGATAGTTTCCCAGCACTAGTTTGTTGTATGATCGCGGTGATACAATCCTCAAATTTTATCTATCATCATCTTTTATCTATGGTGCAAAATGTTTATCTCACAGTTTATTTAAATAAATTATAAATTTAAATAAAAAAAATAAAATAATTTTTTTTGTGTTCCACATTGTATTATAATCCACATTTGAAAAACATTTGAGAATTACGTTTGAAAGCAAGTTAAAAATAAAGGCATTTTTCTATTTGAAAATAATTTCCCCTTTTTGTTGAGAATGCTATGATTTTCAAATCATTATCAAACGTTTGTCGTTTGAGAAAACGTGTGATTTCAAATCATTTTCAATTTGAAATCAAACCTTCGTGTTTGTTGGGATATGCTGTTCTTAATGTTGTTAATTTCTCTTCAATGTGTGTGCACACGTACATAACAAAAGAGAAAACGCAGCGCCTTGAATTTGCCTATCGCAGAACTAAAGTAACATTTCTCTTGACAATTTTTAATTATTATTAAACAAAGTTGTAGAAGGAGTAACAAAACAAAAATATGTATGGTCGGGCACAACATATTTTTAAATTTGTTCACCTCAAACAAAACTATTTTTTACGAAAATTTTAAACATATTCTGGTTAATTTAACCGTTTTATTGTCACCAGAAACCATATTATGGTTAAATTAGTCCTCCATCAAGAAGCCAAAACCATATAATAGTTGGATCCGGGCCTGTTATGGTAAAAAAATAAAAAAAATATTTTTCACACCTTCATAATAACATGGTTGTTTTTCAACGAAAGCATGTTGCTTTTAGAAAATACTATTGTTAATTAAAAACAAATTATCGTAATTTTTAAGCATAACATGCTTAGAGTCAACCATAATACCTGTGGCATTTTGACAAAACATCTTAAGTCGAGATAAGATAGCAAAAAAGTTTTTAAAGAAAACTAGGGGAAAAAATAATTTTTATTAAATAATAAAATAAACGAAAATTAAAGAAAAATTTCGTTTATAATAAAAAATTTTAAAAACGAAAACAAAAATGTTATTTGAATGAAAATTCGTATGATTAACAACATTTTTTTCGATTTTTTAAATTTGACTTAAGATGTTTTGTCAAAATGCCAAAGGTATTATGGTTGACTCTAAACATGTTATGCTTAAAAATGAAAATAATTTGTTTTTCAATTAACAATAGTATTTTCAAGAGCACCATATTATGGTTGTGGCTTCGTGATAGAGGACTAATTTAAACATAGTATGGTTGCCACTGACAATAATATAATTAAATTTTAAATAATATATTAAAAAGTTTTCGTTAAAAAAACTGTTTTATTGGAGGTGACATTTTGAAAAATGTTTTTGCTATGTGTACGTTTGTGATTCTTTCCAGCACTTTATTAATCAAATATTAAAAAAACAACGCAGTTCCTTATACCAGAAGAAACTGCGTTTAAAGCCCTTAAGCCCTTATGACACTACATTTTTAATGCATTGTTAAATTTTTGGTGAACAGTACAAATATAATGTAATACAAAAATTTACCAAGTGCAAAGAGTTAAGCTGTATTTAGATAAATGGCAAACTGTCAAAAATTTTACTAAAGTTATCGATAAAAAATGAAGTTATGTCAAAAAAAATGTAAAATTGTTTAACTTAAAATTGACATTTCAAGCTTGAAATATTAAAAGTGTTGCTGAATCAGCGGTTTATGGGCAAATTCAGCGATTTACCGCTTTTTGTTTTTAGGTTTCTCATAAACAAAAAGTTGGCAGCATTTAATAAAATAAACAAAACAGGGATGGCTAAGTTGTTTCAATTGTTCTTTTTTGTTGATACTTTTTTAACTAAGATTTATAATACCTTTTTGTGGTGTTTTTTATGAACATAATTAAAATCCATTTCAACTAAAAAAAATCTTTTAGTACAATTAGGGTAAAAAACTATAATTTTTAAAGGTTGTTGGTACAATATTAAAAATTCTCAACGCCATCCCTGAAACAAAAACATAACAAATATTACAAATTCATTGTAAAAAATATTTTTTGAACAATTCAAAAGTTCATATAATCGTGGTAAATGAAGGTACATGCAAAAAATTAACGGAATTATAATAATGCCAACTTGACTTGTTAGCGATTTTTGTTTTTATAAACAGCTAAAATTGGATATTTATGTGAAAAAGTGGCCACCATATTTTTTCATGTGTGACCAACGAAGCTAAACATGGTATGAATGGCAGAGGCAATACGCTGTGCATGACTTGAATGAATTTTAAAACAACACCAATGTGTGTGGCTGAGAAAGTTTGATTGCATGAACACAAATGAGTGTATTTGATGCTGTTAATTGAATGCGATTTTTTTGCAATCACACAAAGCCGTTCTCTGGTGTGCAGCTAACTTTGATGTTTTATATGAAAATATTTTAAAGCTGTCTAAAAATATGAAAAATGTGAAGGTATACAAAATGCACGTTAACAAGGATCTTGAAGATAATTACAGAAAATATCCCTGCAAACAAATGGAAGATATCCCCTAAGGCAATCACCCTTATTTCATATACGTCGTCGTCATCGTCATCAATTGAATATCAAAATCAATTTTTATCGACATCGTCATCAATTCGATACAAAACTGGTATGCCATAGCAGCAATGTAACGATGTCGATTGTTTATCGTTTTTTTAAGAACATCTCTAATAAGTTTTTATTAAAAATGTGCAATTTGATGTTCGTTTCTTATTAATGTTGTGCTCTCAAAGAGGGTAGCTTGATTTATTCTAAAAAAATCACCCTTACTAATGCCATAAGGTATTGATTACACTTTTCGCCCCGTATAAATCGACAGTGTTGATAGTGCCCTGTAAACAAGAGAACGGTAAGAACGAAAAGAGCAACAAAAAGTTACGCGAAAATTGCAAACATTCGGAAAATTTGCAAAAATAGCGAAAATTCGCGAAATTCTTTTTTATTTGAAACAAGCCATAAAATTGACTTATAGTCCCCAAAAACATAAGAATGGCAAAAATTCCATAAAAATGGCAAAATTAGTGGAAATTCGCAAAAATTTGATAAAAGCGGCATGAAAGAAAAATTTAATATGTATTAAAAATCGTTAAAACTGTAAAGAATCAGAAAACTTACAGGAAAAATTGCTTCTATCGCGAACATGGCTAAAATTCGGGAATGTGCGGTAATTTAGCGATTTTCATGGAATTTTTGATATTCCTTATAGTTTTAGGGAGCTTTAATCAATTTTTTGGCTTGTTTGAAATATTTAAAATTTTCGCGAATTTTCGCTGTTTTTGCAAATTTTAACAATTTTCCTGAAGCTTTGTTGCTATTTTTCCATTTTTTTAATTCAACATTATTATTATTGAAAAATTAAAAAGAAATAAAACTGTTTCGACACCAAGAAGACTGACGACAAAATCAGAGTCAATTCATATCGATGCCAACGTTAACGTTGCGTACGGCATACCAAAAATTAATATTAAACAGTTGAATTTTGTAAACATGTGCAATGCGTAATCTTGTTTTTATCATTCTTGAATCGGTATTATTGGTTGCTTTCGATTTCTCAAACATCTTCGATAAGTGAAAGAATTGTTTCCAAATCAAGTTGTATAAAAACTAAAGAAAAGAATCTTAAACAATTGAAATAATTAATACAAAAATCTCACAGTTTTTTTTTTAATAAATACGTACAAATATCATGTATAAATTATAAAATGTGTTTTTCATATTTATGAATTACTTTTTTGTTTGCTCGTTTTAGTTCAAGAATTGTTTTGTTCGTTATGTTATTGTTTTTTTTTTACTAAAAGACTCCAATAATAAATAATTTTTGCATTTTTATTTATTGAAATTACTTAATTTATAACAAAACTTTATTAATCGGTTAACCGATCAATAACAAAATTAACCGATTAAACCAAAACCTCGGTTAACTAATCGAGCGATTAACCGATTAAAGCAAAAGCCCGATTAAATGAATACCCTAGTATGTATATACGCACGTTATTTCAGATGACAGTTTTTTTTAAAAATTAATAAGTACCTTTCTTAAGGAACCAAAGTAGCAGGGACTGACTATAAGATATTCTATTGCAACTTTAAATAATTTTCTAAATGGGTTTTGATTCTCAACCCAAAAAGGTAATCAATCTAGTGGACTTATCCTGTAATGGTCGTTCATTGTTTTGTCTCATGCTCGCAATTGCAATTGCATTTGGATTTGAATTTTTTTACAACATTACAAAAATATTTGACATTTTAGTCGCTATATAAACATGTACAAATTTCGACTTAAAGTCCTTTAATTGGTTGTAAAAAGCACAGCTAAGCAATCCATACCACTTGCCATTCCAGTTGTTTTTATTCATTGCTGTAATTCAGCGCGAATTAATAAGATCAAGTAAAAATTTGCGGCAAAAAACTGTGTGTGTATAGTTGCTGTTAGATGTCTTCATAGCTGTATTTTAAATAATAATAATATCGATATTGATATTTTTCCTATCGATATTTTCGATATTTTAAGACTATCGATAATATCGATAGTACTATCGATAGTTTCCCAGCACTAGTTTGTTGTATGATCGCGGTGATACAATCCTCAAATTTTATCTATCATCATCTTTTATCTATGGTGCAAAATGTTTATCTCACAGTTTATTTAAATAAATTATAAATTTAAATAAAAAAAATAAAATAATTTTTTTTGTGTTCCACATTGTATTATAATCCACATTTGAAAAACATTTGAGAATTACGTTTGAAAGCAAGTTAAAAATAAAGGCATTTTTCTATTTGAAAATAATTTCCCCTTTTTGTTGAGAATGCTATGATTTTCAAATCATTATCAAACGTTTGTCGTTTGAGAAAACGTGTGATTTCAAATCATTTTCAATTTGAAATCAAACCTTCGTGTTTGTTGGGATATGCTGTTCTTAATGTTGTTAATTTCTCTTCAATGTGTGTGCACACGTACATAACAAAAGAGAAAACGCAGCGCCTTGAATTTGCCTATCGCAGAACTAAAGTAACATTTCTCTTGACAATTTTTAATTATTATTAAACAAAGTTGTAGAAGGAGTAACAAAACAAAAATATGTATGGTCGGGCACAACATATTTTTAAATTTGTTCACCTCAAACAAAACTATTTTTTACGAAAATTTTAAACATATTCTGGTTAATTTAACCGTTTTATTGTCACCAGAAACCATATTATGGTTAAATTAGTCCTCCATCAAGAAGCCAAAACCATATAATAGTTGGATCCGGGCCTGTTATGGTAAAAAAATAAAAAAAATATTTTTCACACCTTCATAATAACATGGTTGTTTTTCAACGAAAGCATGTTGCTTTTAGAAAATACTATTGTTAATTAAAAACAAATTATCGTAATTTTTAAGCATAACATGCTTAGAGTCAACCATAATACCTGTGGCATTTTGACAAAACATCTTAAGTCGAGATAAGATAGCAAAAAAGTTTTTAAAGAAAACTAGGGGAAAAAATAATTTTTATTAAATAATAAAATAAACGAAAATTAAAGAAAAATTTCGTTTATAATAAAAAATTTTAAAAACGAAAACAAAAATGTTATTTGAATGAAAATTCGTATGATTAACAACATTTTTTTCGATTTTTTAAATTTGACTTAAGATGTTTTGTCAAAATGCCAAAGGTATTATGGTTGACTCTAAACATGTTATGCTTAAAAATGAAAATAATTTGTTTTTCAATTAACAATAGTATTTTCAAGAGCACCATATTATGGTTGTGGCTTCGTGATAGAGGACTAATTTAAACATAGTATGGTTGCCACTGACAATAATATGGTTAAATTTTAAATAATATATTAAAAAGTTTTCGTTAAAAAAACTGTTTTATTGGAGGTGACATTTTGAAAAATGTTTTTGCTATGTGTACGTTTGTGATTCTTTCCAGCACTTTATTAATCAAATATTAAAAAAACAACGCAGTTCCTTATACCAGAAGAAACTGCGTTTAAAGCCCTTAAGCCCTTATGACACTACATTTTTAATGCATTGTTAAATTTTTGGTGAACAGTACAAATATAATGTAATACAAAAATTTACCAAGTGCAAAGAGTTAAGCTGTATTTAGATAAATGGCAAACTGTCAAAAATTTTACTAAAGTTATCGATAAAAAATGAAGTTATGTCAAAAAAAATGTAAAATTGTTTAACTTAAAATTGACATTTCAAGCTTGAAATATTAAAAGTGTTGCTGAATCAGCGGTTTATGGGCAAATTCAGCGATTTACCGCTTTTTGTTTTTAGGTTTCTCATAAACAAAAAGTTGGCAGCATTTAATAAAATAAACAAAACAGGGATGGCTAAGTTGTTTCAATTGTTCTTTTTTGTTGATACTTTTTTAACTAAGATTTATAATACCTTTTTGTGGTGTTTTTTATGAACATAATTAAAATCCATTTCAACTAAAAAAAATCTTTTAGTACAATTAGGGTAAAAAACTATAATTTTTAAAGGTTGTTGGTACAATATTAAAAATTCTCAACGCCATCCCTGAAACAAAAACATAACAAATATTACAAATTCATTGTAAAAAATATTTTTTGAACAATTCAAAAGTTCATATAATCGTGGTAAATGAAGGTACATGCAAAAAATTAACGGAATTATAATAATGCCAACTTGACTTGTTAGCGATTTTTGTTTTTATAAACAGCTAAAATTGGATATTTATGTGAAAAAGTGGCCACCATATTTTTTCATGTGTGACCAACGAAGCTAAACATGGTATGAATGGCAGAGGCAATACGCTGTGCATGACTTGAATGAATTTTAAAACAACACCAATGTGTGTGGCTGAGAAAGTTTGATTGCATGAACACAAATGAGTGTATTTGATGCTGTTAATTGAATGCGATTTTTTTGCAATCACACAAAGCCGTTCTCTGGTGTGCAGCTAACTTTGATGTTTTATATGAAAATATTTTAAAGCTGTCTAAAAATATGAAAAATGTGAAGGTATACAAAATGCACGTTAACAAGGATCTTGAAGATAATTACAGAAAATATCCCTGCAAACAAATGGAAGATATCCCCTAAGGCAATCACCCTTATTTCATATACGTCGTCGTCATCGTCATCAATTGAATATCAAAATCAATTTTTATCGACATCGTCATCAATTCGATACAAAACTGGTATGCCATAGCAGCAATGTAACGATGTCGATTGTTTATCGTTTTTTTAAGAACATCTCTAATAAGTTTTTATTAAAAATGTGCAATTTGATGTTCGTTTCTTATTAATGTTGTGCTCTCAAAGAGGGTAGCTTGATTTATTCTAAAAAAATCACCCTTACTAATGCCATAAGGTATTGATTACACTTTTCGCCCCGTATAAATCGACAGTGTTGATAGTGCCCTGTAAACAAGAGAACGGTAAGAACGAAAAGAGCAACAAAAAGTTACGCGAAAATTGCAAACATTCGGAAAATTTGCAAAAATAGCGAAAATTCGCGAAATTCTTTTTTATTTGAAACAAGCCATAAAATTGACTTATAGTCCCCAAAAACATAAGAATGGCAAAAATTTCATAAAAATGGCAAAATTAGTGGAAATTCGCAAAAATTTGATAAAAGCGGCATGAAAGAAAAATTTAATATGTATTAAAAATCGTTAAAACTGTAAAGAATCAGAAAACTTACAGGAAAAATTGCTTCTATCGCGAACATGGCTAAAATTCGGGAATGTGCGGTAATTTAGCGATTTTCATGGAATTTTTGATATTCCTTATAGTTTTAGGGAGCTTTAATCAATTTTTTGGCTTGTTTGAAATATTTAAAATTTTCGCGAATTTTCGCTGTTTTTGCAAATTTTAACAATTTTCCTGAAGCTTTGTTGCTATTTTTCCATTTTTTTAATTCAACATTATTATTATTGAAAAATTAAAAAGAAATAAAACTGTTTCGACACCAAGAAGACTGACGACAAAATCAGAGTCAATTCATATCGATGCCAACGTTAACGTTGCGTACGGCATACCAAAAATACATCGACGCTTATCGATAAAACTTGATATTGACAATGGGCATACCGATTTGCAACAATCGACACAAAACGATATCGTTTCGTATTGATAACGCTAAATGGAATAAGGGTGAATAGTTTAGCAATATCCCCAAATTGTCATCTAAAAGAAAATAATCAAAGTAATTTTTTATTTTCTTTCTTTTATAATTTTTGAGAAAATTACGCAATATAAACAGAAAAAATACATATGTACGTCATAAAAAAATAAAAATTAATCAAATTATTAAATCTAGGAAATTAGTTCTCGAAATATTCTGCAAAAGGCAAATATTTAAATGAAATGAATGTGTTTAATATTAATCTGTTTTGTTTTCAATTAAGTCATGATATTTCTCAACCCTGGATGCAGTTAAAAGGAGTGGGAGTTTTTTTTTCAAAAATATGGCGAAGACTTAATATGTATTTATATTATTTTAGATTATATGTATTATATAATTTTACTTTATTTTAATTATAATTTATATTATGTATTTATATGTAATAATTACCAATTTAATTTTAAATTAAAAGCTGTGCTAATTTGTACATAAATGAAAATTTTTCAAAATGCAAAGCCTTCTTTTATCATCCCAATGATAATTTTGCGATATCTTCCTATTTTCCTATAAGTGGTTATCTGGCGATATTGCTAGTTTATCATCTAGAAGTATCGCTTTCGTATTGCTTAGGATGAATTTCATGTAAAAATCGAGATGCATTGAACCCGACCACCTCAGATATCGATGAAATTTTGTTCATAGCTAAATTTGATCAATACAAACAAACTCTCATTTTTAGAAATGACTGTTTTGCGATTTTTTGGGCGTGACACAGTGGGAACGTTTTCGAAAAAAAGCGAAAATGGTCGAAAAGAGCTCCATTTAAACTACAATAACTCAGAATCGGCTAAACCGATTTCCATGATCTGGGTATCATTAAAAAGATATTTTAACAGGCTTTATGACACGTTTAAAAATAAAAAAAAGAAATACACTGTAAAAAAATTTATAACAAAAAAAAATTTTAACTGACGAAAAAACCAAAAAGATCTAGGGTTTTTTTACAGTGTATAAATTTTTTAGAAAGGTTTATCCTTCATCTATACCATATCAAAAAATAAAAATGGGTTCTTTTTTATTTTTTTTTTAAATAATTTTTTAAGTAGTGTCACTTCTAGTAATTGCCCGTATATTTTATAACAAAAAAAAATTTTAGGTAACGAAAAACCAAAAAAGATCAAGGATTTTTTACAGTGTATTACTTTTTTAGACAGGTATTTCCTTCACCTATAACATATCCAAAAAGTAAAATGGGTTCTTTTTTATTTTTTTTTAAATAATTTTTTAAGTAGTGTCACTTCTAGTAATTGCCCTTATATTTTATAAAAAAATAAATTTAGGTAACGAAAAACCAAAAAAGATCAAGGATTTTTTACAGTGTATTACTTTTTTAGAAAAGTATTTCCTTCACCTATAACATATCCAAAAAGTAAAATGGTAATTTTTTAAGTAGTGTCACTTCTAGTAATTGCCCTTATATTTTATAAAAAAAAAAAAATTTAGGTAACGAAAAACCAAAAAAGATCAAGGATTTTTTACAGTGTATTACTTTTTTAGACAGGTATTTCCTTCACCTATAACATATCCAAAAAGTAAAATGGGTTCTTTTTTATTTTTTTTTAAATAATTTTTTAAGTAGTGTCACTTCTAGTAATTCCGCAAAATTCTGAATAAAAAAATCAATGTATTCTTCATAATAATTTTCTATTTTGTTATAAACATTTATTACTTTACCCATAATAAAGAGAAATATATATAGAACAAAAAATTCATAATTATAAACAGTTTCGAGAAGCCAAGATATCCCATTACAATTTTTACGCGTATATTTTAAAAATTTGAGTGAATATGAATTCAAACAATAAGTACAGATGCATACTAATATCTAATAAGTGTTGCGCTTCGCTTCGTAAAATAAGTGAAAACGAGGCTGCAAATATAATTGAATATTTTCCAGCTGTCGCCAACATTCATTGTAGCCGTATTTGCGAAACTTGCCGGAATACACTGAGAAAAGCGCGCAGTCGTAATAAATCCAACGTGGAGCAGAATGAAGTCTCAAATTATTTACCAACAACGCCCAGCGATGAAGTTAGCGAAGAATTGAATGAACTTCCAACTTGTAATGCAAACATCGAAAGGACGGAAGTCATTGAAAATATATAGATGATCATATTATTCCTCATCTACCAAACCAAATGTCGCCTTTTAAAAGGAAATATATGAAACAAGATGCATACAGAAATAGAAAATCACTGCAAATTTTCGAAAATATAGCAGATTCACTTGGAGCTGATCCATTATCTGATTTGTCAGCGCAACTTGAAAACGTCAAAGCCATTTACGAAGAAATTTTGGAAAACATCAAATATCAAATAGAGAACAGCTCAAATCTTTTGGAAAAGCAAAAACTTTTATCTCTCTTACCAATCAATATGAGTCACGCAGAAATTAAAGATCGTTTTGGGGATGATATATCTCACGATTGTATCAAAAAAAGTAAAGATATCCAAAGGAATAAAACGAAGTTTGCAGATATCAATCCTTTTAAAATGAGCAGACGTAGTTTACCAACCGAAACTCTAAGCACAGTCAAGTTATTTTATGAAGATGATGAAATTAGCCGAATGATGCCTGGATCGCAAGATTCAATTACTGTTAAACAAGGAAACTTACGTGAAAAAGTTCAAAAAAGACTTTCGGTACGTATTACTAGAAGTGACACTACTTAAAAAATTATTTAAAAAAAAATAAAAAAGAACCCATTTTACTTTTTGGATATGTTATAGGTGAAGGAAATACCTGTCTAAAAAAGTAATACACTGTAAAAAATCCTTGATCTTTTTTGGTTTTTCGTTACCTAAATTTTTTTTTTTTATAAAATATAAGGGCAATTACTAGAAGTGACACTACTTAAAAAATTATTTAAAAAAAAAAAATAAAAAAGAACCCATTTTACTTTTTGGATATGTTATAGGTGAAGGAAATACCTTTCTTAAAAAGTAATACACTGTAAAAAATCCTTGATCTTTTTTGGTTTTTCGTTACCTAAAATTTTTTTTTGTTATAAAATATAAGGGCAATTACTAGAAGTGACACTACTTAAAAAATAATATAAAAAAAACTAAAAAAGAACCCATTTTTATTTTTTGATATGGTATAGATGAAGGATAAACCTTTCTAAAAAATTAATACACTGTAAAAAAACCCTTGATCTTTTTGGTTTTTTCGTCAGTTAAAATTTTTTTTTGTTATAAATTTTTTTACAGTGTATTTTTTTTTTTTTTTTTAAACGTGTCATAAAGCCTGTTAAAATATCTTTTTAATGATACCAAGATCATGGAAATCGGTTTAGCCGATTCTGAGTTATTGTAGTTTAAATGGAGCTCTTTTCGACCATTTTCGCGTTTTTTCGAAAACGTTCCCACTGTGTCACGCCCAAAAAATCGCAAAACAGTCATTTCTAAAAATGAGAGTTTGTTTGTATTGATCAAATTTAGCTATGAACAAAATTTCATCGATATCTGAGGGGGTCGGGTTCAAAATTTCAGTTTTATCTCGATTTTTAAATGAAATTCATCTTAGGAGTATTGCCATCGAGACACGTTTCCTCCCGAAGAAAGTATCTTCCGCAATACGAAATCGATTATTGCCGTAATAATATTTTTCATCCAGGCAATACGTTTGGCAATACATAAGGTGTATTTCTGTGTTTGCTGGGATAGTTATGCCAATTATAAAGAAATTTCGGTTCAATATTTTTTTTTTTGGGTCAACAATTTTTAAACGAGTTTTTTTTTATCTTTTACGTGTTAAAGGATAAACTTGTGGTTATTTTGTTACAATAAAGAACATATTATATTACACATTTACAATTTTTATTGTTTTGCGGAAGGTCCGTATTCTTCAAAAGTGGTTTAAAAAATTAGCCGACCGTACTCATAAATAGCAAGAAGTATTTGCTTATTACAATTTAATTTCTCGTTTGGAACGTTTTAAGTAAAATCATTATTCCTGATTCATTTTATTTGTTGGTTTCTTGCTATTAAAATACCAATTTTCTTTTTGTTCTTAAACTACAAGTTTATTTTAATATTTTTCTTAATTAAAATATTTTCTACTTACCCAGTTTTAATTGGGTCTTCACCACTATGACGTTTTGTGTGTATCGTGCCTTTTTCAACTGTAAGATCTTGAATGCGCGAGTCATTAATACCACCAACAGGTTGACCTTAAAAGATGCACATAAAGAAATATTAAATGAAGATAATAGTATAAATTGATAATTTATGTGAAAGAAAAAAAAAAAAAACAGAAAAAAAAACACAAGTTATATTCCGTTGTACTGAATACATTTTACCCTACATCTAAGTATTTATGAACAAAAAAAAAAAAAAAAATTATTTGGCGCAAAATACCGGCATACGTATACCGTTTCCCCTAATACCAAAATTATACCGCTATTACCGTTTTGGTATTAAAAAGTAGAAACAAGCCATATTTCCATAATACCACTCTACGACAAATGAGGACTTTCAAAATACACACGGACTGGACAGTATAGATTCGATTGCTAACGGGTATTAAAATGCTTTCTTAAGTTTAGAGATTTTGGTGCCTAATATTTTTATTGCTTATTTCGAAAGAGCGTGTAAACCGCACCAAACACTAAGTTTTAATGGATGTAATGATGATTCGTTAACGGCTTGAGGATTGACTTCGCTCCAATTACGGCGATTTCGCTTATTTACATAGCCATTTAACCAAATATAAGCTTCGTTAAATGGACAAAGTGCTCTATGAACTTCGCGTTATTCCTGAAATTCATTTCCAAAATCGCAGCACCTCGGAAGACTCTTCTCATTACTCTGTCAAAAGTCATATTAAAACAAATAAACATTTGCTGAAAGTAGTGGTTCCATGAAATTCCTCGAATATTTCTCTATGTTTTTTGTCGGAAATTACAATTAAGGATCCATGAAAAAATAATTTTTTTTCTTAATTTCACTCACTAACATAGAATTCCGAATAAGAAATACTTTTAAAGGGGTTTTCATTAAGCTTTCTAACTTCATAATGAGATATCTCGTAATTTTTTATTCGCTTGAAAGGTTTATCAATGGCATAATGTATGAATAATAGCATCGTGCAAATGTCCGCTACGGCTTCCCTGGGTAGCGCGCATCCATACTGTTCAATTTACCATGACTCTGGCGTATAAATTAGGCTGGAATGGACTGATGGCATGGTTAATATTGGCTTTGAGGGCTGCTGTAATTTGTTTAGGAAACCCCATGACCATAACTTCAAATTGCCTGTGCAAAACTTCCAATGTGCCGTAAGTTTTTTTTTAAACTAAATGGCGTTTTGTAAGTTTCAAAAGGAACTTCGCGAAATTTTACACGATCAATTTGGTTTTTTTTAATAAAATTTATTAAAAGTGAATATTTTTGGGCTGTATTTTTTAATTTTTTTTTTTTTTGAACATATTCGCAAAATATTCGCCAAATGCATACAAATTTCATAATATAGCCGAATACTTGGCATTTCGAATACGTATATTGTCCATCACTAATATGTGCATTATTCTCTTCGAAGTGTTTGTAGAAATATTTTTTTAATTTATATGAATTATGTAGAGACAGTATATGGGTAATTCCAAAGTGTTGAACGTGACAGTCGTACGCATCAAAAATGCAACAACATTTTAAACAACAAATATTTTTACGTTCTTTTAACCCTTAAATTATAGCACTAAGGAAGCACTATTATCTATGCTAAAGTTTATGGGGGGCGCGATTCTAGGTCAAAGATAATGGCAAAAGAAGTAGCGGTTCGAACGTGAAAAAAATAGAAGTAGTTTTTGTGGCCATGTATAAAAAGTTGTAGTTCAGCGAAACCTGGCACAATTTTTTAGTCAAACTACTTTCAGAATTTTACATAGCAATGTAACATTAAAATGTCTTTGGTTTGGTTCCAAAATCGTCTGTACTATTTTTTGTTTAAGGTAAAATCTGGTTCGATACGTGACAATTCGAACGTGAAATTTTTTCCACAATAATTTAACTGAATAATGATTAATACAAAATAAAAATTTACCGTTAATTCGAATAACATATTTCTCTTCGAACTCTTCCTTAGATTACAGACCATGTAAGAAATTTTTTTTGGAATAATTTTCATCAAATATCACCTCTTTTAAGGAAGATAATATTAAAGAAAATATACAATAAAACATACTCACAAATAAGAAAGTACGTTTGCACAACTTTGCAGTCTGATTGTTCATCTAAGTGAACAAATTTATGGGTAAATTTATAAAATTAGTAAAATCTAAATATTTCTTAATAACAATTTCGTAAAATAATCAGATTTTAATAACTTTTAAATTTTCGGTCACGGTGGACCATTTGGCGGAAATGCCCATATGTATTTGTGGCGAAAGCCACAATATTTATGTTAAAGAGTATTAAAATTTTTGGTTAAGCATGCTGTGAATACTAATTTTGCAGATATTATTTTCAAATTTACCACAAATATATAAATGGAAAAAAAATTTCGCATTTACGAAGCATAACTAACATTAAACAATAACCCAGCAAGCACAAATTTTATGTTCCAAAGGATAATGATGTCAAACGTTATGTCAAAACTTCTTTCGAACATTATTGAACAATTCCGAATTATTTAATCTTTTGTTAAAAATTCAATCTCAAAATATGTATCTTTAAATAGTCTTTTCTGACTTGTTTCGCTTCAACAGTGATCCCTTCATATGCACATTCACCCAAAACATTTTTGATATTTTTTTTAAATTTTCTGAAAACTACTTTTTTTTAATAAAATTTGCGGTAAGTTATCTATAAAATTTGAAAATTTCTGTAAAGATTACTATATAAAGAGAAAAGTTGCCCAAAATTTCCGGTATAAACAGAAAGTTTGCGCAAAATTTTGTATATAAATAATGAAATTGCGCAAAATTGTCTATAGAAATAATAAAATTTACAAATTTTCTATATAAATTGAAAATTTGTATCAAGCTAACTAAATAATTAGAAAATTACCCAAAATTGTCTACAGAAATAAAAAATTAGCGGTAAATTATCAATTTAAATTGAAAATTTGTGTAAAGTTTCCTGTATAAATAGAAAATTTTCGCAAAATCTCCTATTAAGAAAATACCAAAACTGTCTATGTAAATAGAACATTTGCTCATAATTTGCTGTATAAACTGAAAGTTTGCGCAAAAAATATTGAAATTGCGCAAAATTGTCTATAGAAATACAAAAATTGCGTTTGTCTATATAAAGTTTATATTATAAACTGAAAATTTGTCCTATATAAACAGAAAATTTGCACAAAATTTCCTATATAAAAAAATTTTCTTTTTATACAGGACATTTTGTACAAAACTGTTCCTTTTTAATAAAAAAAAAATGGAAATTTTCAATGTTAATAGAAATTTTTGGCAAAACCTTTCTTTTATAAATAAAAAATTTGCACAAAACAGTACCTAAGAATAGAAAAACTTTCCTAAAAATAGCAAAATTGAGTTAAACTGTCAAAAAAAAACTTACCATCTGCCGAATGACTTGAGGCTTTCCGCATACTTGTTAAGCGGTAAAAAGGCGGTGTTTCGGTGCGCTCAATTAAACAATTAAGAGTTTCAACTGTTTGTAATTCAGCCATTAATTCATCAAGCAACCGATCTGGACAAGTACGAGCCAAATACAGAGCAACACGTTTTGCCTTTAGAAAAGAAAACAAAAATTATTAAAATTAAATTGCAAATTAAAGTAAATTAACAACGAAGTCATAAAAAAAGGTCTAGATGATATATTTAAGCGAGAAAACTACTTACGTATGGTAATAATTCATTTGGCGCCATACCGCTCATAATGACCAAATAACGCAAAATCACTTTTAAATTGTTTGGCCAAAATTGACACAATGTGCCCCATAATTCTTCAATATCACGTGGGTGGGTGTCGGAAAACTTGAGAATAAAAAAATTTGAATTTTGAAACTCGAAATAGGTAGAACATTTAAAAGTTTACCTTGGCTGTTATATAAAATAAATTATTTAAAATCATTTCAGTAGCTTCTGTAGAACCAGTACCCTCTCTACGCCCACGTGTGCCAGAATCCGGAAAATACTGTCAAAATTTAAAAAAAAAAAAAAAAAATAAATAAATAAAAATTAAAAAGGGGAATTTCCTGAAATTGCAATTGTTTGAAATGCTTACCATTATATACGATAAAGGAGTTGCCGGCGGCACTGTGGTTGCCACTAATTCCATATTGTGTAACCATGGCTGCAAACACTGCAACAACAGTGTACGTACATCTTCGCGTGCCGTCTGAAAACGATAAGTGATTTCTGTGGAAATACATGTTCATATTAATAATTATTTTATTTACATTTACAGTAGAAACTAACACAAAAATAAAAAATGTAATAACACAACTTACCGGAAAACATAGACATGGTTAATTCCGGTCGTAGTTGTGCCAACTGTTTTGAAAGAAATCTTTGTGAACGACAATATGCACTGCTAAGCAACACGTCCAATGTGCCAACTTTATCATCTTCTATAAAGAAAAATAAAAAAAGATTTTTTGTTAAAGATTTAAAAGGAAAATTTAAATAAAGCCACAACACAAACAAACCCATTTGCCAGGGTTAAATAAAATGCAACATTATTTTTTAATGTCAATATAAAGAAAAAAATTAAAGTTCAGAGTATTTAGGATTCTTAAACAAACTATTTGTTACCTAATCCAGTTAGTTTGTGTTTAACCGGTCGAAACAAATGGAAGTCAAACATAGCAAGATTTGAGTTTAAAAGCGTGTAGGATAAAGGACTAGTGTTAAACGTTCCTTTCTAAGGAAATACTTGTTATTTATAAAATAAAATTAATCGTAGATTCTTAGTTTTAAATATTTGATTGACTAAATCACAAGCGCAGCTGTTTGCAGTGATTTTCTTCGTGTGTGACGTTTGTCGTCATTATTTTTCTTTATTTACTTTTTTTAAATAAGGCATTTTGACATTTGCCGTCTCAATAGCTGCGTTCGAGAGCACAAAAGTTTTTACTATTTTTTACTGAACTTTACTGCATTGCTACATTTTACGAAATTGCGTTCGAGTACACAAAATGCAGTAAATGAGAACACAAATTGAGAGCGAAAAGTGACAGTTCTTGTCTGAGTATTTTCAAATTTTTACTGCAGAAATTTTTGCAGTAAAATTTAGTAAACAAAAAAACATATGTTTCAAAAGGTAAACAAACAAAAGTAACAAACAAAATGCTTACAAATTGTGAAAAAATTGTTAAATAAAAGAAATGTTGAAATAAAAATTAAACAAAAACAAAAGTTAATACATATTAATTAATTAAACTTGTTTGTGAAACATTTATTTGGCTAAATACTAACTTTTGAAACTTTTTTTGTTCTGTTAATTTTTTAGAGTTGTAAAAGTGTTAAGTACTTGGGTACTTAAGTTATCAATAGCAAAAAATTATTCATGTTCTTTTGAATAAATTAACCCGTCACAAATTAGTAATATCAAATAAAATAAAAAACAAACAAACATGTAAGATTACATAAAATAATTTCTTTGTATTTTCCAAAAATGTTTGTGTTATAAAAAGTATTTAATCGAATACCAATAAAAAACGAGTTAAGTAGTCAAAAGTGTAAGCATTTTTCAACACTTCTGTCATCAGCTCTTGCCTTTATTTTACAAATTTTTACAAAATTTGCGTTTGCGTACTTTTTTGGACAACAGCTTTTTGTGAGAGAAAATTTTTCAATTTTCTCATTTACTGTATTTCACTGTAAAAGTACTCAAACGCACCTAATATTTGACATTCACTTCCTACAATAATTGGTAAACATTATGTTAAAAAACATTAAAATTTACCATTTAAAATTTACTTACGACCAATTCCAATAGATTTTTCTATTTCCGTCCATTTATTTTGTTTAAGGTAAGTATTTTTATATGAACGATTGCCCATATCAAATACATTCTCTTCCTGGTTTTTTTATTTCTTCAATTAGATTCAGGGCAATATTTTCTTTAACATCCATCTTTTGTTTAATTTTTTTTTTAATTATTCAGCACAAAACAAAAAATGTAATATGTGGCAGCTCAATTCAACTTTTATGTACAAATTGAAAAAAGTGGCATCTCAGTTCATTTTGTTCGGCACAAGAATTAAAATTAAACCAATTCAAGAAAAAACGTGCCGAACAAAATCTTTGCTCTCTCTCTCAAAAAACGTCAAACTAAATATAAAAAAAATTTTGTCCGGACAAAAATTTTGTTCGGAACGCATGGGTAAATCGAGCTTAAGCCACCTAAAATATGCCCATAAGATTCACATAATTATGCATAATTATGTCTTTGATTTATTTTACCAAAATAATTAAATCATTTATTTCGAAAAGGGCTGAAACTAACATATTTTCGGAAATTTACTGTCTGTTCATCTATTTACGAACGAAGACTTCGATCGCTCAACTTACACGTAAAACAAAAACAATATTTTTTAGTTTGTTTTGGTTTTAAATGTAAGTTAAGCGATTGAAGTCTTTGTTCGTAAATAGATAAAAGGCCAACTAACTGCTATTTTGTAGATAAACATATAAACAGATATGCTGTGAGAATGAAAGGTTATATACCCCTTCCATAGCGGTGAAAAACAGGTGGCTTTTTAAAATTAATTTCAAAAAGGGCTCATTCCCATATGAGTGTAGAATATTTAATATGTGGTTTTTAGTTAGCAATTGAAAAAAACTTGCATTCAAAATTTAATTATGTGGTCAATTTGTTATAAAAAACTATTTTTTGTTTTGTCAGTATTAAAAAAATCTGAAAAGTGAACAGCGTTTTAGGAGAAAAATTAAAATAACAACACAATTTTTGTTTATACTCATTTTGAAAATGTGTGATTTGCAGCTGCTCGGAGGATAATGTTATCCAGATTGCCAATTTCCAAAATTTTTGAAAAGATATTCTGCAATGACCAACCGAAATAAATTATTCAATTATTAAATAGTTTAAAGTAATTTTTAATTATGTTACTTTTTTATTTATTTATTATTATTTTTTTTTATTTATTTAAAAAAATACCCGATTAACCGGTTCACTTCTTATGCGCAACACGGTTTTTTTTTTAAATTGTAACTATTTGAGCTATTCGAAAATTGTTTTTACTTGGCGACCACACGATCAAGTTCTGCCTTTTAAAGCAATACACGCGCACTTTTTTTACTTACACACTCACACACTTTTTAAATTGACAGCTAGATTACTTTTAAATTGACCTTTCCATTTATTTGGAAATTTTATGATCAATTTTAAGAGCTGATCACAAATTAAGTTTTGTTTTTCCTCTTAAAAATATATTTCTTAAAAATTAATTTGATTTATTTAAAAAACTTGTGTTTTTAACAATTGAAGCACAGCCGCGAATAACGTTTTAAGTTACAAAATAATTATTTTTCAGGAGAGCAAAAAAACGTTTTTATCAGGCAAGGTTAATAATTTTTTATTTTTTTTCTTTAGATTATTAAAAATAATGGTAATAAGAACATTTATTTAAAATATCAAAAAATTTAAAGTTTAAATTACATGCGAATTTACAGTTTATAACCTTTTTTTTAGTGGAAAAACGTTTCATATCCACAATCGCGATGTCATTTAAAACGTTATTCCACGTTTCAAAACCATTTACTTTGTATCATTTTGTAAGTAACTTACAACGTTCTTCCACTAGTTGATTCTTTGAATGTCACTTTGAAGGCGTTAGGGTGCATAGTTTTGGGTGATTTAAGGTTTAAACAGTCTAAAAGGGTAATGTTAACGGTTATCTGCAAAAAAACAGTTTTTGCAAAAATTGGCTTTTACAACGTTATTCGCGGCTGTGCTTCAATTATTGATATTTTTTCAAAAAAGTTTTGATAAAAGCAACATTTTGAGTTGTTTCTTCGTCGGGGGCATTTTTAAAATAAAATTGAAAATCCATTTGTATGCAGCCTGACAAGCAGTTTGTGTGAAAAACTTGAATGTGATTTATTGAACGTGTGGCTGCAGGGTTAGAAAAAGGTCTAGTGCTTTCTGACAATTTTATTCACAGATATCTAAATATTTCAATGGAAAACACATCAGAATTATTTCATTAGTGGGAGGTTGTCAGGAAGATCAGCCAGGACTTATTTATACTTCTACCAATTTTTTTTATAATATTTAAATAAAACGATACGTATAAGTGATATTAAATGCATACAGCACTCATACATCACAGTAAATCACTTCATCACCACACTTAAAAAATATTTTTAATGCCAATTTTTAAGTTTCTTAGAATTTGTTTTAAGTGCAGTTGTCACACTCGTAAAACTGCTCTGAGTGGAGAAGCAGCTCGCGCTTTTTGTCATTATTTCTTAAGGACAAACAGGTTGTTCTTGTTTGTCTGCTTTTCGTGCGTTTTGCGTTGTCACCCCGCATTGGTTAGTGGTTCGGCGTCGCATAACTGTACCGAGTTACAGTTTTTGCGGTTTCTACATTAACTACATATATGCAATCGTTTTTAACCTCAATGTTTTAATGTGTTGTCTGGTGGAGAACCAAAATTAACTCAACGTGACTGGTGGAGAACCATATATAACTCAGACGTTTTACTGGTGCAGTACCAATGAAATAACTCAGACGTTTACTGTAGGAGACCAAAATACTCTGGAGCGGATTCTGGAAGCTCTCGCCTTCCTATACGAAGGTCTAGGTTGAACGAGGTTTTGTGGTTGAAGTTCCAAAAATTGTGTGATACCCTGGCATTATAACTTAAATAGTTCGCCAAAACTTTTATTTTTAAGCAAAAAAAAAAAAAAAAAAAAAATAAGTGCAGTTGTGTGAAAGAAAGAGTAAGAAAAATGAAAAAAAAAAAAAAAAAATACAAAAATGTTACATGAAAAATAGAGGGATCTACGAAATAACCTCCAGTATTAAGTTTGCAAGTAATTTAACTTAATAAGTGTGTGTGTTTTTGTTTTCTCACAATTATGAGAGTACAAATACTACGTAGTATGTATGTATGTGAGAGAGCACAGTTATTTGTTTACATTTTCTGCTTGCTGGAAAAAGGTAAATAAACTTTTGGTTTTGCTTTTTGCTCACTATTTACTTTTTTACTCCCATTAACATTCTATACGCATACGATGCCGGTAAATACTTTTTGCTATAATTCTCACTGCAGCCTTAAAAATGAGAGCTATTAAATGAGAACAATATTTTGGTTGTCTTTGATATAAAATAATAACACCAAGTAAAACCTTAAGAGATTGTTTTTCATGGTTTAAGTAATTTAGTTGCAAGAGCAAATTTAAGACTTTTATTTTATTAAACGTTTTTTATTAAACAATTAGTTGGTAATTTAATTTTCCTTTTTATCCTAAAATTATCCTTAGAGGGTACAACAACTTGTTTGATTTTTTTTTTAGTTATTGGCGCGATGTGTAATTGTTGACATTTAAAAATGGTTTAAAGTGTAAATACGAAATAATTTACAAAACATGCTGAAGAACTGGTTAATCGCTGTTGAGTTGCAATAAATAAAATTGTAGGAAAAGATTTCTGTTATTTATTAAAACACATTCACTTGCGTCAATTGTTCGTTGAATACTATACTCTTCAAATAAAATACAAACAGTGTAAACCAAACACATACTCAAATCTGAAGCATTTTGACAAAACATCTTAAGTCAAATTTAAAAATTTAAAAAAAAGTTCTTAATCATACCAATTTTCATTCAAAAACAATTTTGTTTACGTTTTTCAAAATTTTGTATTATAAACGAAATTTTTCTTTAATTTTGGTTTATTTTATTTGTTGACAAAAATTATATTTTACGCCGAGTTTTTTTTTAAAACATTTTTGCTATCTTATCTCGACTTAAGATGTTTTGTCAAAAAGCCGCAGAAAAATAATTTCTACGACTCTCTAAATTGTTGCATTAGAAAAGTCTTTATAACTTTTTATAAGTGTATGTACGTAAGTAAAACCCTAAAGATTTTCTTAATCTGTTATAAAAATGGTATAAGGAAAACACATTTTTCTAAATAAATTTAAATATTCCGTTCATGGAATAGACTCTATTATGCAATTTATAATCTTTTTATTTTTGAAATTATCTTTTATTTTCATTGTCATCATTGCGTCAATTAAGTTTACTACCATGAACTTTAACAAAATGTCTCTTTATTGCAATGCAAACAATAAGCCAAATTAAATAAAGTGTTTATTGAAAGGAGGTAAAAGCAGTGTAACCAATTAAGCCACTTAATGGGTAGACTTAGCCTTTTTAATTTTGTTTTGCCTTAAAGAAATGAGTTGGGCGAAATATTTAAAAATATTTTATAAAAAAATAAAAGAAATAAATTCGTTAGATGTTGGCAGCACTGAATAAAAGTGCAGTTCAGTAAAACCCGCTTAATTACCCCACGTTTAAATTCAAGCTTTTTTAATTACTTCACTGAGGTATTTAAACGTATTCGTATCATAACCTCAGAGGGAAAGTTAAACGTATTCGTTTAAATGCTTTGTCCGCATAATTACCAAAACATATTGCCATTTTTGGCGAGATAATTATTTGTGTAATACTGTATATGGTTTCGCTGAATCTTATATGCATGTTAACGTTTGCATTACATAGATATATCGGGTTTAGTTCATATACAAATGTTTTCTAGCAGAAGCTTTTAGCACGATAATGGCCATAAAATGTACTATAAATAACTTTCTCTATTGAAAGTAATATTGATATTTCAAAAATAAAGGTTATGAAACGGATATGAAAGTTTATGTTAATAGTTTTCATTAGTTTTCATAGACAGAGATTAATTGATTCTGAAAATGGGTAAAACTGCTGCGAAATAAGGTTTAACACAATAGTGGCTTCTCTGGATGAGCTGTTCCGCCAATATTTAATTAATATTCTTAAATTGTTCAGTTTTCTTACCCCACACAAAATTGTTTAGAGCGACAAAAATTTCGAAATTTTATTTAAAACTTCCTTAAATTTTTGAAAACCATATCGAAATTAAAGAACAAATTTCAATATTATATTTTATATAACACCAGCTGTTTCGTTCCGGCGCTGCTCGGGATTTTCTAAATAAAAATAAAAAATGAAATACTGGAGAATTTGTTAATAACTTGACCCCAGCGCTATCTACCATCAATAAAAAAATTAAATATCACGACAATAGCGCCACCTATCGGAAGTTTTTTTAACAAACCATCAGTAAAAGTAGACCTTTCCAACGCATGTACTCGTTTGAAAATTGGTTAAGTGGTTCTCGAGTTATAAAATCACGAACGAAGGACAACTTTTTTTTATATATATATAGATAATATAGTATATCCCGGAAGGATAGTTTGTCAATCAGTGTGAGGGTAGCGAGTTCAATTCCCGCCAGAGACTCTAGTCTGTTTCACTTTAAAATTCATCAAATTCATCTTTAAAATTGCGACCCGCCTTTACACTCAAGGTAACATGGACAGACAACCAGCCGGACGGAGGGACATCATTAGAACGACTCAGAAAGTGGTTCTAAGACGATCGGTACGCTTAAAGGTGGACCTAAGAATATTATTTGTTAATTGTTATACACACCAGCACGTACACATAATACCCTCTGCACCATTATGGTGTGCGTATAAATATTATATTAAAGAAAACCTTGAAAGTTTTTGATTATTCATTTTAAATTATGGAAATTATAATGCAAATAACAATCTTTGAATACAAAAATGAAATAAAAAAAAGTTAAATAACAAATCCTTTTAAATGCACAAATAAGATTAGAGTGCTAAAGCAAATAATAGCAGGGATGGAAACTAAGTATGTCCAAGTTTTAGGTATCATCGGTCAATGGAAATCGCTACAGGGAGATGGTCCGAAGCTTTTTGTAGCGGAAAATTGATGATTTCGACGTAGAAAACATATGGTTTCAACAGGATAGTGCCACTTAAGGCCGTTACACACTATCTTACGTATTTTTCAAAAATGCTTCCCTGATCTTATTATGCTTTGAACATTTTTAAAAAACAATAACCACTTATCATGACAGGGTTGCATTTTTGTAAATTACTAAAGACTTTGTGGGATAGGCTATAACGGCCTTTACCACACACCAAGAGAAACAATGGATCTTTTGAAAGAAAAGTTCGAATATCGCCTATTTTCTCGTAGAGGAGAAATTAATTAACCACGAAGATCGTGCGATTTGACACCTTTAGGCCCGTTTTCACGACTTAACGATAGCTAAATGTAGGAAGTTATCGAACAGATAATGAGTTTTTAATTATCACAAGTTCTCTTTAACCTAAAAGTGAAGGATAAGCTAAAGAGAGGAACGTTCTACCTTTAACTTTTGTCGTAAGGTTTAGATTTGAGATTGCCATATTATATTCACATATTTTTTATATATGGCAACTCCAATTATACGTATATATTGTAAATGTAAAAAAAAGTACGTAGTTGCCAGTTCGTATTTTTATTTTGGCAAAAATAATCGGTATTTTCTTTAGTATTGACACTTTTTTAAAAATGTTAAGTTTATTTTATTTCCCTACAGGTTCTAAAAAGGACTTAACGAGCACAATTAACTCTAAGGCCCGTTTTCACGACTTACCTTTAAAGTTCGATATAGTTAACGCTACCTTTAGCACTAGTGAGGAATAAAGTTACCTTCAACTATTTTTAGTTTTCACAACTTCTGTATAAAATAAACTTAACATTTTTAAAAAAGTGGCAATACTAAAGAAAATACCGATTATTTTTGCCAAAATAAAAATACGAACTGGCAACTACGTACTTTTTTACATTTACAAAATATACGTATAATTGGAGTTGCCATATATAAAAAATATGTGAATATAATATGGCAATCTCAAATCTAAACCTTACGACAAAAGTTAAAGGTAGAACGTTCCTCTCTTTAGCTTATCCTTCACTTTTAGGTTAAAGAGAACTTGTGATAATTAAAAACTCATTATCTGTTCGATAACTTCCTACATTTAGCTATCGTTAAGTCGTGAAAACGGGCCTAGCTCTTTTGATTACTGGTTACATAAATAAAATTCATACCCGCTTATTATTTACAAAGTTTCCCTATGAGTTCTCTATAAAATTAATGAATTGTTATGGTGGAATAAAAAGTTGGTTTTTCGTTTGTAATTTCCACAATATTAATTTTAGAACCTTAAAACTTAAAATGCATATTTTTATCTGTTTGTCTGTTGAAAGAGGTTTGCCAAAGACCCTATATATGATGCGAACTAGGTTCGTACATATTTTTATGACATAAGGTCTGGAATAGATTCTTATTGAAACTCAATCGACACATGACTGAGATATGAGCACAGAACCACGAATTCCTCTAATTTTTACCCATAAATCTCTAAATCTTTTACCCAGAAACTTTTACTTTTTAAAGTCTTCTTAAACTTATGGCCTTTGTATTTCGCTTTGACCTTAAGCAAACATAGTGGTAGAACACTGCTGGTTTTGGTATGTTGGAATTCATACAAAACTAGCTAGGTTAATGAAATTGAGCTTAAACATTCTCTATAAGGGCAAATCCCAGAAACAGTCCACCAACCAAAAATTGTTCAAATTAATTTTCTTTAATGCAATATAAGACTAGATGTATAATTTTATTTTTATATTAAAAAATATGCATTTCGATGATCATTAAAACAATAATTTTTACCAAATCCTACCCCACCCCTGATCAATTAATGTTATACATGAATTTAACTTTATGTGCTTAAAATAGCACTTACAGCAGACTGTAAGTTGATATTCATTCATACATTCCTTAATAATCACAAAATTAGTTTATATAACGGGTTATCCATTTTGCGGTTTCAAAAGTAAACGTAAATAAAACACATATAAAATATTTTTTTTTTCATGAAACACTATATCATTTCAATGACCACCACGCGAAGTGTTGCTAGCATTGATTCTTTTGAGGTAATTTTGGACCACTTTTTGACACATATTGGGCGGTATCTCAGCCATAACTTGACGAATGTTGGTTCTTAAGTGCTCAAGAGTTAAAGGTTTATCTGCATAAACACGGTCTTTCGCGTAGCCCAGTTGATGTCGCCACGACGAGAAATTACACGACCAGGAAATGTCTCTTGCAATAAAGCCATATTCGCTCGAGTTGTGTGGCATGTGACACCGTCTTATTGAACCACTTATTCTCCAAGTCGTATTCTTCAATAGTAGGCAAAAAAAAAGTTGGTTATAATACGTACATACAGTCCTAATTCCTGAGAACGACGAGGAATCGACACATTCGGGTCTTCGGCAACACTTTCACTTACAGCAGCGATATTTTCAGCGGAACGAGCGAAACGATGATGCACTGGCCTTACAATATCTGTAACCGCTCCAGTCTCTTCGAATTTCTTCACAATTTTGCCAATTGCTTGCGTAGTTGGACGATTATGTAAACCATAATCTCCTTTTAAAGCACGATATGTGGCTGTGCCAGAATCACCATTTTTGTAGTATGCTTGCAACACTTCCCGTGGTGGTCATTGAAATGATATACAGCCCAATTATGAATACAAATTCCCCGGGAGTTTATTCCCTTTCCCTAATTTTACAATTGAATTTACATAGGAAAAATGGGAGAAGGGAGAAAACTCCCGGGGAAATTTTATTCATAATTGGGCTGATAGTGTTTCACACATAATGTCAACGTTCAAACTTTATAATAAAAAAGAAATATAATTTTTTGGCTGCGAATAAGTGATTTTAGAATTCTCTTATATTCATCTTTTTTTTAGGTATAGATTTTGTATACATTATGATGCAAAATTCGCTACAAATTAGGAAAACACACTTTAACTTTAAAAGTTCCTTCCACTTTTTGTGGCGTGCGTTACATAACTTTGTGATCAATTATTTCGCAACAAATACCTGCTAAGAAATTATAATATATGCGATTCGTAAATACATATTAATGTCACTGAATACTATATATTTATAAGTTGAAGCTATCTCTTTTGAAAGGCCAACAAATGTTTATATATCAATCAGAAAACGCGAGCGGATGTAGTGTTCGTCACGTAGGATTTGCCTATATATGAAATTGGTTTGGTTTAAAAAAACAGCGAATTCGACCTATTATTTCAACTAGCGCCCATACAAGTATGCTTTCGGAATGAGGATTTTGACATGATAGCGCCCATACCTAGGGCTAGGGAACAATTGGCTTATAAAAACTATGGTAAAGGGTACATATGATTCAGCGCAGCCAAATAAAAAGTCCATATTAATTTGTTAAATCCGAAATGGGTTTTGTAACTTTTTCCTTCATTAAAAAAATACTTTTTATGTCTGGCGAGTACTGCGATAGTTGCTTTGTTAAATATTACTAGAAAAATGTACTATAGTATTGAATTTTCCATACCTGATTCATAGTAGAGAAAAGTTTAAAATTCTTAATAATTGAATTTAATGCAATGTTATTATTGTCCCTCCAAGCGTTTGATAGAATGGTTTTCGATAGTCTAAAAAATGTTTACTACTTCGTCACATTTGATATTTATAAAGAAGATTTTTGAAAAATTTAACAACAGCAAAATACGTTAGAATCGAATTATTAAGAATTGTTTAGATAATTATAACACAGTTATACATAAACGAATAAAAATACATAATATTGATTTGTTTGCAACAATTTGCTGTTCAATAGTGAATAGTACAAATGCATAAATTTTGAAAGTTTGTATTAAAATATTTTCCTTGGGCAAATATATATGTATTTGTTCAGACAAAAATTGTGTAAGATCAAACCGCGTCAAACAAAAAAATTTTTAAAATAAAAACTTTTGAAAACATTAACAAAATTAAAACGATTTTTAATGACGAGAAAGCATAATTTTGTAAAAAAATTTCTTGTGTTATCTCTTTATAAAAAAGAAGGATTTAGTATTTTACAATTTACGCAAGCGAAGCATGGCCCATCTGTATTAACAGAGTGTACCCACTTTGGGAGCCATGGAAAATCATGGACCCGCCAAAATAAAATCATGTGATAAGATCAAGATTTATTAAAAAACTTTTTTGTACCGAACAATTTACCGGCATCAACATCTTTTTGAGATTTTTTTTCGCCTGGAAGTGTTAGTTGCGAGACGGTTTATATAGGACATAGAATCAATTCTGGACCTACCAAGACACAATTTTGACAAGACATACAAGCTATTGTAGAAATTATCGCCAAGACCAACATTTATAAGATTATTATGGCTTTTAAAGCTATTAACAGAAGGATATTTGTATAAGAGCTATGGAAAAATATGGACCGATTACAATAATATTTGGTAAGTTGAATAGGGTTGCAAATTTAATTTTAATACTAAAAACAATAAAATGGTTTATAGGCACAAACAATTTTCCGGAAAGAAGTTGTTATGGGGCAATGTTGCGATCTGTACTTTGCAAATAACGTTAACATGGACAGCCAACCGGACGGACATTGTTAAATCAGTTTAGAAAAGGTTGCTGACAAAATATAAAATTTTTGGTGCCAAATTTGTTCTAGCTAGAAATTGAATTCCGTGAGTACGCTTTATATGGAACCTACACGCAAAGAAAAAACATGGTTGTGGTAAACATATTCTAAGAGCAACATATTATGATAAGAATTATGATTGTAGTCACCATATTAAGATTATTATTGAAACATATTATGACTCAATATACTCGTAATATGTCATCATAATATTTTTCCCTTAATCATATTATTATTCTGTTAATCATACTAAGTTAAGAAGTAATCAAATTATTGTCATGTTAATCATAATAAGCTAAGAAATTAATCATATTATTGTCATGTTAATCATAATAAGCTAAGAAGTAATCATATTATCATCATGTTAATCATAATAAATTTAGAAGCAATCATATTATGATACAGCACCTTTCATAGCTGTCATAAAAATACAAAATAAATTTAAATATTTTTGAATCGATTTTTTATTTTGTGGCTTTTTACAATTTTTCTTAATGTTTATCAAATAGCGGAGTTCAATATAAGGCTTGCAAAAGAGCAAATAAAAAATATGTGGTTTTCATGGGCAACCGCGTGTGTCCATTTTTTTGATTTTAAGATGTTGATGCCATATTGCCTAATTTTGAACGCTCTTTTTATTTTTTTGAAAAAAGATGGATCAATTCCGTTTTGTAACGTAATGACAAAGTTTAAAATGTGCAATACCTAGCCCATAGTTTGATCTAGAATGGGTTTTCGGCTTTCCTGAACAATTTGTTTTAAGACATACGCCGTTGCCCATGAAAACCACAAAAATATCGTAGCACTTTTATAAAATATAACGAAATCTCTGTGTGTTTTGTTGTTGGATTTTACAAAAAACTATGATATTTTGCATTTGCACTATTACATCACTAATACTTGAATGAACTCCGCTAATATTTTAATTTTTTAATTTCTTTAAACTTATTTTTTTTATGGAACTTTATCTTTTAATTGTTTAACCCCTCACAAATAAAAAAAACGACACAACTTCTTCAAAATTATTTTACAAATGGGGCTAACATAATATGATTAGAGTAAGAATAGTTTGATTGCATCTTTAACATAATATGATAAATGTATAGAAAGTTATCATGTTATGGCTATTAAATATGATGATATGGTTGTGAGAAATATAATATGTTTAGAAAGTTATCATAATTAAGTTGTAAGAAAAATTATTATTTTTCGGTCAACAATACTCAAATTCATAATTGCGATAAACATTGATATGTTTACAGTAACTATAATATTGTTGATATTAAATAAAAATAACAATTATTTGTGTACGACAACAATATATTGTTACATAAAACATAGTGTTGTTGCCGTAACCATGCCCAACCATATTTTTTCTCTGCGTGTACTAACATAGGGCCTGTTTGGAAATACATCACTGCGCTACGTCAGTGATTTGAAATGCTTAAATATATATATGGGAGATTTCATGTCAAGTGACCCAATTTTGAAATCGATGTCTTCCGATTTGGATGAAATTTGCACCAAGGTTAGTCCTATTGGATAGTAGCTTAGACACAAATTTTCAACAAGATCGGTCTAAAAGTTTCTGAGTTAGTGGGGGTCAAAATTTGACATTTTGGCCATACAGGTGTTCTTTCTTATCCATGTAACTTATTACCTATTGGTGTTAGCAAAATTTGTCCCAAGTAGCTATTATTTGATCCATCTTTTGAAAAAATTTTTTTTTGTTTTTTTTAAAATTTTTTTTATTTTTTTTTTTTAAATTTAAAACTTTTTTTTATTTTTTTTTTTAGCGGATATGTTTTTTTTTTTTTTTTTTTTGTTCAAAAAAAAGCTTATGTCTTTTCCTTTAAGGTAGTTTTGGTCCCTTTTTGGGATGCGAGCGGCTTATGTATAAAAAAAAATAATTTCTAACTCTAGACAAGGGTTTTTCAATTTTTAGCATATGCAAAAAAAAATTTTTTCAGAATATTGATCAAATAGCTATCGAAGCTACTTGGGACAAATTCTGCTAACACTAATAGGTAATAAGTTAAATGGATGAGAAAGAACACTGCATATGCTAAAAATTGAAAAACCCTTGTCTAGAGTTAGAAATTATTTTTTTTTATACATAAGCCGCTCGCATCCCAAAAAGGGACCAAAACTACCTTAAAGGAAAAGACATAAGCTTTCTTTTGAACAAAAAAAAAAAAAAAAAAAACACCCGCTAAAAAAAAAAATAAAAAAAAGTTTTAAATTTAAAAAAAAAAAATATTCAACATTTTTTATTTTTCGAATTTATTCTATGAGTTAAATTTCAGTTATGTATTTTATAAAGCTTTTTTGTAATAGTTCTATTCCCTTTTTTAAAAAAAACAAAAAAATTTTTTTTCAAAAGATGGATCAAATAATAGCTACTTGGGACAAATTTTGACCCCCACTAACTCAGAAACTTTTAGACCGATCTTGTTGAAAATTTGTGTCTAAACTACTATCCAATAGGACTAACCTTGGTGCAAATTTCATCCAAATCGGAAGACATCGATTTCAAAATTGGGTCACTTGACATGAAATCCCCCATATGTATATCAGTGAAGTAGATGAGGACCAAAAAATTGTCAAGTACTCTACAAAAATAATATGTAGTCACACAATCAAAAAAAATTTTAATTATTTTTTATCAACATTAAAAAAGGTTTGCTTTTCTGATGCAGCGCAGTGATGCATTTCCGAACAGGCTTATACATACATACAAACGTATGTTTAATTATAAATACATAAACACAACTGGGACGAACGACGAACTTCTTATAGAACGACGAATTGGTCGGCAGGAATTCATTGCGTAAATTAGTCAAATGAGAAACAATAAGTGCGTGAATTCCAGGTATTAATGTGACTTAATTTTTTTTTTAATTTGTTATATAAAAACATTACCGAGTGTGTTCTAGAATCCGAATCCACTCGAAATTAGATTCTTACAGCAATTTTGGTACTATGCATTTATAATAAGCGATCTCAAATTAGTTTTTGGGTTTGTTTAAAATTTTGCAATTTTTCTTGAATTTTAGCCATGTTAGCGATAAAATCGATTTGTTCCTGTAAGTTTTCTGATTCTTTAGAGCTTTAAAGATTTATAATAAATATTTAGTAAAATTTGCTATCATGACGCTGTTAGAAAATTTTTGTGAATTTTCGCTAATTAGCAACATTTAATGAATTTTTGTCATTCCTTTTAGTTTTAGGGACTTTAAATCAATTTTATGGCTTGTTTGAAATATTAAAAATTTTCGCGACTTTTCGCCATTTTTCAATTTTTTTATTTGTTATTTTCCAACATTTAGTTTTTTTTTTACCCATTTAGCGATTTCAAATAAATTTTAGTGTTTGTGTAAAAGTTGCGAATTTTAGCCAAGTTTACAATAGATTTTTCCGTGTGAGTCTTTAAAGCTTTCACGATTTAGCTCCGGTTAGATGTCACAAATGCGTCTTTTTTTATATTTTATATGAAGAGGACTTGCCACTTTGACATAGCGATGTCCTAAGAGCGGGCTAATTTACACATTTTTGATGCTTTGTAACAGGTCACGGAAATAACCTTAGTCGACGATATTGTCCCGAGTGAACCATGTTTATATGATATATCCCCTTCAGAAAAAGTAATGCATTACGAATCAGCCACTACCCGCACAAAATACTGCCAAATGACTTATTTTGTGTCAATTACCTTTCCTCTGGAGTAACTTCACTTAAAATACTTTGTCACCAGTTAAGTGATCTGTCTTGTTTCAACCTACCACAGTTTGTTCCTTTTTTTTTTAAATATTGTGTTCACTAGTCACGGGAGCTTTAAGAACCATTGACATAAATTTTCCGCAGGGAATAAAATCTAGCACAATCAGCACAGTGGAAAAATAGTTATGGACCCAAAGGTAAAACAATCTTTCGAAAAAACCGATTTAATGTTAGTTTTTGTAACTGAAATACAAAAATAATGGCGGAATGCACCGATTGTCGTTTTGCACAAGCTCGATATCTATGACTTAATCTCATGCATAGATCGGATAAGATAAGATCGGAAATTGCTTCACCAAATTCTGTGATTATCGGTCCATAATTTTCCATAGTTTAAATATAAAAACAATAAAAACTTGAAATTAGCTCAATTAAGTTTTATAATACTAAAAATAAAAGAATTAAACTTTGTGATGATTGACTTATGCTAGAAACACAACTAGGACGAACGACGAATTATTCGCAACGAATATTTGTCGTCAGAAATAGAACACATTGGTATGTATAAAATATAAAAATATAAAAAATATAAAATATAAAAAAAAACGCATTTGTGACAGCTTTCAAAAGAAATTTCTAGAAACAAAATTGCTTTACGCATTACAGAGAACAGCAATTACTAACACATTGCAACTTATTTTTATATATATAATTAAGGATTAATAAAAATAACGACAATAGATTCTATCTATGTTTTTTGAAATAAAGTTCAAAGAGTAAATAATTGTATGTTATTTTTATGGTGACTAGTAAATTATTTTTACATTTTTCTTTACATACTATAAAATGTTTTTTTTTATAGCATATTTATACGGTTTTCTATGGGTATTAAGTGGAAGTTTTTTTTATTCCTTTTCTCTTATTCACAATTTGTCATAAAAGGTAACATTTACTTATAATAGAGTATTTTCAGTCTTTAGGGCGCTGTTGAATGGGAACATAAACATTTAAAAAATGTTTAAAGTTACGTTCAGACTAATGAAATATTTGACGAAAATATTTGTTCTGATATTTGCTTCAAACTATGTGAAACAAAAAAATTGTTTTTTTTTTTGTTGTTTTCTTACGAAGACAATAGAATGAAACAATTTGTTTTTTAATTTTGTTTTTTCTTTTTACCCACTTACAACTACAATTCGAGTCGGAAAGAACCCAAAAGAAAAAGGTTTCCTGATGAGCTGGCCTAAGCAACCAGTGAAATGCGCATAGAAGCTAGCTTTCCCTCAACAATAAATATCAGTGTATTTATCAAATATGAAAAATTGGGAATTTAGCACGTCATACAGAAATCGTATTAATGATTAATTTTGTATTCCCGTAAATAACTTTGATAAAAAAATATTTTGTTTAATGTTCAAACTAAGCTCAATTATTTGACAATTTTTGTTTGTTAAAACAGTTGGCAAATAGTGTCAAATAAAATAAATTAATTCATGTTTGCCATGCGTTAAGACTAAAACAAATATTTGCATCAAATAATTATTTAATGAAAGTGTCTAAAAATAAAAATATATTTCCCAAATATTAAAAATGAGCGCAGAAGCTAATTTATTTGTTTTATTCTGTGGAGCAGCATCTCTTATAGCGTTAGAACAGGAGAATGTAAAAGTAAAAAAAAAAAAACTGGAAGACAATGGGTAACGGGAACATGGCTAAAATTTGCGAAAAATTCCAAACTTGGAAACAAGGCCTAAAATATATTTGAAATCGCTAAGTCGGTTAAAAAACATAATGTCGGGAAAAAAGAAAAAAAATTTTGCAAAAATAGGGGAAATTCGCGAAAAATTAGATATTTCAACAATCCATAAAATTTATTAAAAGCGCCTAAAACTGTAAGAAATGGCAAAAATTCGATAAGAATTGCTAAATTAGCGGAAATTTGAAAAAATTTGCTAATAGCGGTATGATAGCAAATATGTACTAATAATTATTAAAAATGCTTAAAGCTGTAAATATTCACAGGAAACAAAAACGCTTTTTCGCGAGCATGGCTAAAATTCGCGAAAAAGTGCAAACTTGGAAACAAACCCTAAAATTGATTTGAAATCGGTTAAAAAACAAATTGTCGGAAAATAACAAAAAACATTTTTTTTTTCCAAAAATAGGGAAAATTCGGGAAATTTTTTAATATTTCAATCAAGCTATACAGCCATGTGACAGAGTACAATTCCGTCCGGAAACGGAATTCATTCCGTATTTTGGTGTTTCAGAAAATGACGAAAAATTTTTCGGAATAATACCACTATTGTTTTCATGAGCGGGATGGGAGTTTTCTGTATCTAAAAGGCCAAAAAACTATTAAAATACACTTTCTATCAATAAACACATTTGTTTTTTTCGATTCCGAATGGAATCTTTCCGAACGGAATTGTACTTTGTGACATGGCTGATAAAATTGACCTAAAGTCCCTAAAAGTATAAGGAATGCCAAAAATTCCGTAAAATTGCAAAATTAGCGGATATTCGCAAAAATTTGCTAATAGCGGCATAATAGCAAAGTTTAATCACAGGAAGAAATCGCTTCTATCGCGAACATGTCTAAAATTCTCAAACAAATGCACTTCGAAACATACCCTAAAAATTATTTAAAATCGCTAAATCGTTTAAAAAACAAAATGTCGGGTATAAACAAAAAAAAAAAAAAATGTTGCAAAAAATATCGAAAATTCGCAAACAATTTTAATATTTCAAACAAGCCATACAATTGATTCAAAGTCCCTAAAACTATAAGGAATGGCATAAATTCGACAAAAATTGCTAAATTAACGGAAATTCGCAAAAAATTGGTTAACCCATTAGTGGACGAAGTTCCCTGGCCACTTTCCCCCAATTATTTTCACCAATAAAAATGATCTGATTAATTCGGTTAAAAACATTTTATTAAAAAAAAACTTATAGTTTTGGAGCTATGGACCGCCCTTATAAGGGACACTGCGCAGTAGGTACACTTGGCGTATGATAAATTTTAAATCATTCTGAAGCCCGTTTTCAGATTTATTGAAAATGAAGTTTGATTTTTCGACATCGTTTATCAGTTTAGAATATTCAATAAGGTGGTTTTTGCCATTATATCATGTTTCTGCCGTCACTTTGTTAGTGCTCGAACATCATAGCAATATTTCGGCGAAAAATAAGAAGAGACGCACTTGTCGAATCATTGGGATGTAACTTCTTCAACCGCAGTCATGCATTAACGAATGAGGCATCAAGGAGATATGCAAAGATTTGCCACCACCATTTATTTTGTCTAATTCACGAGCGGTAGACTACAACTAAATGCCTATTTCACGATGTCACTCGAACGTTTACGTTCGCACAAATAACATATAAAACAAAAACAATTTTTTTAAGTTTGTTTTTGATTTATATGTTATTTGTGCGAACGTAGACGTTCGAGTGACATCGTGAAATAGGCAGTAATTCTTCCGTCCTATCAACACCTCCATGTCCATATTATATCGATGAAACACTTTTGGTTTGAAAATACTTACAGCATCCCTTCCTTTAACGAATCGTTGGCATGATACTATTTCATTGACATCAAAATGTGTTGCGATTGTACAACATTCCATCATGTGAGCAATATGCTTCCATTTTTTGTAAATCTGAGATCTACAGATCCAATTTCTTCTTTTTTTTCAATACTGGTATTGAGAGAAGATGACTTTTTTCTCTTCGCCCTTCTCGTATCGTGCCTAAAGTACACGTTATAATAGATGAGAAGTGTCGCAGTAATTTCTTCATATTCTGCAAATAATAATGTTGGACCGAGATAATTAAGACTTGCCTTATGCCATCATCGCTTTCATCGGTATCTTGCTTAGTATCGGCTTCATATAATGGTGGAATTGCGGCAATGTCAAAGTAATTAAAAATATAATCGTCAAGGGCAGCCAGTCCATCCAATATATCAAAAACTGAAAGGCAATATATGAAAAAATATTTGCTCGATCATCGTAAAACAATTGTACTACGGACGCAGTGTCCCTTTAAGGGGACTTTTCACTCAAAGTCAATTTAATCATTACACTTATTTACAAATAACAACATACAGAAAATAAGAAATATTCACATAAAAATAAATATATTCCAATTTTTCTTACCCGGCTCGAGATATTTGTTTTTTCATAAATGGCTTTTCCATATTTGGCATAAAATACAACACACAAATCAGAATAGTTGAAACAAATAAAATAAAACGTGCTTTGTTGGAATGTTAGTAATGGTATTGCTTTCTTGATATTTAAAAATTAAAATTTTTGAAAGTGCTACAGTAGAAAATTTGAGTGTCCCTTATAAGGGACTTTGCGCACTAATGAGTTAATAGCGGCATGATAGCAAATTCTACTATTATTTAAACTCTTTAAAACTGCAAAGAATCCGATCTTACAGAAAAATTGCTTCTATCGGGAACATGGTTTAAATTATTTGTCGTTGTTTGCTCTTACAATTTTTTTGTAACATCAAATAAATGTTTGCTCAAAAATAACTAAAATATTTAATATTTTGTGTTCACACTATGTTCACATTGGACAAATATTTGTTTGCCGGCAAATACTTTTATTTGCTCAAAATTAGCTTTTATTTTATTTGACACTCAAAAATATTTTGTGTTCAGATTACGTTAATGAAATATTTGATGTTTGCTTTCAAATATTTCATCAGTCTGAACGTACCTTAAGGATAAACTTAAAGAAAACTTTGACGTTAAAAAACATGTGCTTTAAAAAAAATTGTGTTATTTTTTAATGTAATTTCAAAAGGACTTTAACACAATACAAAAAGGTCTATATTATGAAATAGAAAAATCATAAAATTACAAAAATTTTATAAATATAATTATAAAAGAAAAATATTTTTACTTGATAAAAAAGAAAACATAAGTAAAAATTATTGTTTTTTAACTATATTCAAGAAAAAAGTGTGTTGTTGTGAATTTTAAATTATTGAAATTACAAATTTAAAAGAGGGTGTTTGTTTCATATTTGTTAATTTTTTTTATTATGTAAACAACTTTATCTTTTAAGCACTCTTATTTCAGTCTCTTGACGCGCAAAACAATCTTTTCTGGCAAAGTTTTTAATACGAAAAAAAAACTTGTAAATACGAAAGAAATTACCGGTCATTTTTTATAACTTTTTTTGTATCGGAAAGACTTTTGAACTTCTGCTCCTGTCAGCAGTTTGTTGAAAACTAAACTCAGCAAATTAAAATACGAGAATATAAGTAAAAAGGATAAGGGAGAAGGCTGCCAATTGCTCTCTAAATTTGAAATAACAGTTGAGTAAAATTTCTTATGAAGTTGTACTTATTTATGCCAATTAATTTAATATTTTTATAGCGTTTAATGACATCGTTTTGCTATAATTTAACAGTTCATTTTTTTTTCGCTTTTAACTCATTGAAAGCCAAGCGTTTTTGATAAAAACCCTCCCAGAAGGACAATAATCGTTTTTTTAAGAAATAAGATATAATATAACTCATTCTGCCACTTGCTATTTTTTTAAAAGTAAAAACTTTATAATTTTAAGGAATATGATGTTCAATAAATAAAATATTAAAAAATTAATGTAAAAATCATTTGTTTTAATTGAAATGTAAATGATCCGTTTTTTAAATGAATTTCAAGTTGTTTAAATGAATTTCAAGTTGTTTAAATGAATTTTCGTTTAAATTTAACTACACAATATTTTGAGTGTATGTTTATTGATAAAGCGAACATTTCATCGACGTACAAGATGTCTTTTATATCTTTTTTTTTTCAATACGCACAAATAACAAAAGCTAAGATTTATAAATAATATAAATATTGGCAAATTTTTTGTTTTTTTCTTTTAACACATTTCAACACTAATTAGTATTGTGGTTATTTTGTTGAACTATTTATGGTTTTTAATCCAAATTTTTAATATTTTCAATTAGGCTTAAGTTCATTAAATTTAATCTTCATTAAACTATTTCTATGAAGAAAGGAATTTTACAACATGAAAATCAATTAAAATTGTTATTGATAATCTTTCATTTTTGAGCGTGGCCGGGATTCGAACCGCGGCGGGCAGGTTACCATGACATGTTTCGATCGCAACCACTCGATCTCCCCAGATGGATCCGCCGCTTTACACTCGCAGCCATCGACGACTGCTGACGTCAATAGTCAAACATCAATCCTTAAACCAAATTGTTCGAATCCCGGCCACGGTCAAAAATGAAAGATTATCAATAACAATTTTAATTGATTTTCATGTTGTAAAATTCCTTTCTTCATAGAAATAGTTTAATGTAGATTAAATTTAATGAACTTAAGCCTAATTAAAAATATTAAAAACATTTCAACACATTTACTTATTGTAAGTTACTTCCAACCATTAAAGTCGACCGCAACGTTTCACGTTTCATCACTAAAATTTAAAGGGTTCTCTAATTGTGTCTTACTTTATTCTACTACACAACACGACTCAGACGTATACGCCAACGCCAACCGTAATCAGGCTGAAAAACAATTTTGTTTACACATAAAATTCAATTAATTCCTTAATGAAAACGATTATTTGTAATATTTTACTGTACCTCAAATCATTCACCAATGTTTGACGTAGCCCGAATGTAACGTGCTTCGTATCATTATTGATACAACGAAATGTAAGAAAATTCCCGTTTTTTTAGTTTCATAGTATAAAAAAAATTATTACTGCAATGAACAGCTAAGTATCAGCAACGAACATTTTCTTTCAGTGTAACAACCCTATAAATTTCTCTTTTCTTTTATTTCCCACCAAGCAAACTCAGAGAGTAAATATTAAAGAGAAGTTACTGTTATCAATAAATTTTACTTTTTATGCCCAATATATAAAAATACTATTATAGGAAACACTATTCTGTAAATTGTTATTTATATTATGGCAATCAACAGGAAGTTAATTCCCCACTCTTTTGTTCACAAATTATCCTTAAAAGTAAGACTCACTTGTAGAATTTCTTTAGTCATTGGCGCGCTGTTGCTTGGTTAATATAAAAAATGTCGAAGGATATACTTAAAGGAAATTGTGATTGTGTGACTTAAAAAAATTTTGATTTGAAAGAAATTCTAGTTTAAAATAAGATTTTAATTTTATTCGAAATATTATTGAGTATTTTTAAAAAATGTTATTGCAGAAAAATGTTTTTAAGAGTGGTTCTTTAACAAAATAAAAATAGAAAATAATAAAAATTGAAAAATTTTCAAAAAGGAGAGGAAGTAATGTTAATTAATAATGTGCTTTTATTGAAAAAGATTATTTGAAAAAAAATATATTTTTTTTTTGATAAAATTTTTAAAAATATGAAGAAGTGAAAAATATTCTAACCAAAAATGTAAAGAAGATTAAAAAATTTTATAAAAAAAAAAAAATTTAAATATGTATATAAATATTTTTTTTTTTTTTTTAAATTGAATAACTGTTTTTTAATAAGACCTAGCTCACGAATAAAATGGTCGAATATCCGTTAGGAATATTCAGTCTAACTTTCAAAACGAAACTGCTGAAAATAAAATAAATTGTGTATTTTACTTATTTAAAATATATATAAAATGTGTTGAAAATATATTTTAGAGAAAATAATTTTTTAAAAAAGCAAAAGCTGATTTACAGCATAATAAAACCACTCAGTTTCTATATACAAAATTTCAAGGGGAACGTTAGAGGAGTCGAAGTTGAAAAAAAAATTCTTAAAATTCTGGCAATCCGAAATTCTAATTTTTAATCAAAGTAATTTTTTAGTTGTCTTGATTAAGGTAATCCCAGCAATACGTTAAAAGTGTGCTAATCTAGAAGTCTTTTGGTTGTGGGTTTGACTAAAAAAAATTCATGCAAATCCATTTAACATTTGACTTACCAATACCCACCCGGGTGACCAACTTGGTTTCATTTCTTTAATAACTCACTTAAATTTATTTAATTTTACTTTCATATATCGCTCCTTAGTGTTCTGTTCGGTAGATTTGTGGAAAACACAAACGATAATAGTGTTTGTGTAGTACACAGAAAAAAATTTTGCACAAGTAAAAGCGTTAATCAAAAATAAAATCAATTTTAATTAAAAATTTATTCAAGTGAATTAAACGTTTAATCAAATGAATTAAACTTTTAATCAAGTGTATTAAACGTTTAATTAACAATATCAATTTGCACTAGTAAACAAATTAATAATATCAATTAAACGTTTAATTCACTTGGTCAATTACTGGTGCAAAATTTTTTTCGTGTAAATCATTAAAAAAAAAACGTTTCCCTGTTTGTTATTTTTCGAACACAAAAATAATACTGGGTGGTTATCACGTATATCGATTCGAAAGAAATCATTTACGGATTCGAACAATTTGTACTGTGTATTACGTTTTTCGTAATATTTGTTTCGAATAAACGGACGTTTTTTATACCTTATGAAAACAAAAAATCCCTTTCTTGGCAGCCACTTTCTATTACGAACAAAAAGTTTTTATCAAATTTCTCATTTTTTTTTTAATACAACTTCTGTCATAGTTTCGAACGATTGCAAATATCGTAATACACAGCACAAATTGTTAAAACTCGTAAATAATTTCTTTCGAATCGAAATACGCAGTTCTTATCCAACTCAACATGTTATGCTTGGCGCCTTTTTCGCTGGTAAAAACACATACGAAGAAAAAAAGAAATAGACAGCAAAATAATTTTACACGAACAAAACATATACACAATACAAACACAAGCTGTTTGTGCTGCGGTCGTTGCTTAAATTTTTTGTTTGTTCATTTCTTTATCAATGTTAAAAAGAAACATTGGCCCCTATTACGGTTTACAACTCAACTCAGTTGAGTTGAAATTAACACAACTGGTTGTGATCAGTTGTAATTTTTGTTATGTTTTGTTCACCGCAATATAGCAAGGTTGTAAACCATAATACAAAAATTAAGAATTTACTTACAAGCCAAACGCGAAAATAAAGTTTTGTTTATTTTCGCACACTTCTTAAATAAGTAAAGTTCTTTAAAAAACCAAAGAAAAACAAAAAATAAAATTTTTCTTTTTGACAAGCACTTGCTCTTCGCCTATAATTATTTGGCAGTATCACCCGGGTGGGTATCGGTAAATGATGTACATAAAAGTCTTTGTTAAGGCTAAAATTAACTAAAATATTAAACAATTGCAAACTTATAACTTTTGAGGCGTATCCAAAAGCACGTTTTGCATAAAGCACTTCGAAATAGTATTTAAAAGAGGTATCCAAAAGACACCTCTGCCATAACGACCTAATCCTATATGCTGCTTTGGTCTACATCTGCGATAGGCAAATTCAGGGCGCCTGGTTAACGTTATTTTGTACAATTTTTCAAAAATAGTATGTAACTTTATAAGACATAGGCTGAGCTCCAAAGCATCCTAATAATTTGCAAACAACGTAAAAATGCATCGAAGAGTTTAACAATGCATAGTTTGCTTATTGTTTCTACACGGTTGCAATATAGAATGCTTAAAAAAACTAGCTGCTCTGCAACTGACGTTTTGGAACTCACCCATATTGCAAGTTCTGCGGCATAATACTCTTGACTTTATAAAAACATGTAATACATCTACTATATATACAAAAAATGGTGTAAAAAATGTATAGTAATTCATAAAATGGCCGGGCCGATTTCTATAAAATTTTTTGTCAGTGGTTCGTATTTTCGAGGAGATCGTTAGCGCCGTTTGCCAATCCGCTCAAATTTTTTAAAGGAATATTGTTTGTTGATACAAAGTTTTTGTACAAGAAGAACCATTGAAATGACATTTGACTTGGCAAGTTCAAAGAAAGTGACAAAACTGTTAAAAACTTTATAAAACTAACACCGTCAACGTAATTTGCTACTAACGTATACATTTAATTTCATTGCCACATCCATAGTTTTATTAACAATCAAAAAAATGTTGTGTTTTAAAAAAAAAGATATTAGATTTGCACATGTCTGTTTTGCGACAGTGTTCATAATTTGTTAAAATAAATTTGGTCAAGAATGAAAGATTACCAATAACAATTTTAATTAATTTTTATGTTGTAAAATTCCTTTCTTCATAAAAATAATTAATTGAAAATTAAATTTGATGAACTTAAGCCTAATTAAAAATATTAAAAATTTGGATGAAAAACCATAAATAGTTCAACAAAATAACCACAATACTAATTGTAATACATTTATGGGCAATTTTCAGGACTGATATTAAAACACATTTATGTTTAAAATCGTTTAAAATGCAAAATTCTCTTCTTCACTAAATACTTAAATCAAACTTAATTCACCGATGTGGTACACTTAATTCCAACTTAAGTTTCTATTGTAATATTTTAGCAAGGTGGCCTCAATATCACGACAATACAACAATAAGAGGCAAAGCAATAACAATCAGCTGTTTTTGAGACCACCTTGTAAATAATTATACTTTTTTATGACATTTTTTTGTGTTTAGTAGTGCTACCATACTTTTATCGTATTTAAATAAGACTTTTCAAATAAAACTCAAAAATTCAATCTGTATTTAAATACGATCTAAGTTTTTATGAAAATGAACTTAATTTAGATTAAATTACTATCCTGAAAATTGGGCATTAATTTCATTGCCACATCCATAGTTTCATCAACAATCAAAAAAATTTTGTGTTTTAAAAAAAAGATATTAGATTTGCACTTGTCTGTTTTGCGACAGAGTTCTTAGTTTGTAAAAATAAATAAATACTCTAAACGAAAATATACGACCAAATTTGGTCGAAAAAGACCCAGTTTGGCAAACGTGGCGTGCAGACACATTGAAGAGAATTTAACAACATTAACAAAAACATATGTAGAATTAATATAACGCATATACCTTCTGACTTTAGGCCTTCATAAAGGCCTGCTTAACATTTTTTTGATTCAATTACTATTCTTATCTAACTGCTACAGAAGGCCTCATAGAAGGCCTTGGCTTTTTCGTAAAAAAGATAAGATACACATTCCACATTTGCTTCTATGCGAAGGGAGTACAGAAGGCGTAACATTTTGTTATGATTTTTTTGTTTGGCACAAGCAAATTAATTATTTTTTTTTTATCCCGTTACCATTCTTATAAACCTGCTAAAGAAGACAAAGAAGCGAGAGATATGAGTATGGAATGGAGCGTGCTGGCCTTGTATTTCCAAAAGTACAGAAGCATACATACTCCTTCTTTTTCCCGCTGGGTATAGACTCAAAACAAATATCAATCCATTCGTACTTAAATCAATTCGAAGCGGTATCAATAGTACGGCAAGTACGGATTTTTTGAATCAAGTATAGAAATATTGATACAAGTACGAATCATTCAAGTGCGAAAAACTTTAATTGTTGTTATTTAATGTCGAATTCGTACGTGAAATAATACGAAAATGAGATTGATTTAAGACTAAATCAATCTTAAAATACGCTTGATTCAAGTATTATAAAGTTGATTTAATCGCGAATTTGTACTTGAAATAATCCAAAAGTGTAATTAGATTTATTCTTACCTAAAACACTTACCCCCAGAGAACAAGAGACAGAAGGAGAATATTTTAATGATTGATTTACTTAAACGTTTTACACCTTACATAGTTTTAATTATAAAACACCAGCATCACGCCCGTCATCTTTAACAATTTTATGTGTTTAACTAAATATAAACTTAATGGGAACTTTTGCTTTTTATGTTACTTTTTAAACATGAAAATAATGTATGTTTTTATTCTTGTTCTGTTGTTGTTATTTCTACACAAAACAAGCAAATTGTTTTTTACCTACTTGCGTGTTGTTGTTGTTGTAGTTTTTACAACAAACTTTGACAAACACATGCGAATGGACGCATATAGAATGCAATACTGAGATATGATGAGATTTAAACGCTCACTTTATAATTTTACTCTCAGTGGCACGAGCAACGAAACTTTCAATTGAGTTTTACTTATTTTAAGAAATTCCGGGATTGGTTATCGACAGTAATCCCATTTAGGATTGTCTTAAGTACGGTTTAGTGGTATTCATACTAAAAATTTTAAGTTTGACTCGTACTTAAAGTAAGAATAAAAAACTTGATTTATGCCGAGTATTTTTCTTTCTGTTTACTAACATTTCTGTGTGTGCACACTTTTGCACTGGTGAAAGTTTTAGTAGATAAGCTCTTGACCACTTTTTATGTGTGTTTTTCAATCGTGAATAGCTCCGACCTCTAACCTTAACTGCCAAAGAAACTATTGTTGAATACAAATTACCGAGAACAGGTTCAACTAAGTCGAAGTGCTAGGCAAAAATCTTACCACAACGTTTTGTTACCAAGAAATTTTTTAAGTTATACTCAGAAAGAAAAACACTTGGGATAAACTAAGTTTTTTATGATTACTTTAAGTACGAGTCGTACTTAATAATTTTAGCACGAATAACACTAAACCGTACTCAAAACAATCCTAAATGAGATTCTTTCGAAAATCAATCCCGGAATTTCATGAAATACGTATGAAATTCTTAAATCAAGTAAAAAAAAGATTAAACTTTTCGTTGCGTTTAACCCTCCATCTTATGCATGTTTTGATTTTCTATACATATTGAAAAAAGGTCTAGCCAGACTCATGTGTACCACGAAGGGTTTAAAAGTAAATTTTAACTCTTGCTTCTCATTTAGTTTATATTTTTGGTTAAATATGTACATAAGATTTCTAAAGTAAAAACCATATCGGGCATGATGTTGGTGTTTTATCATTCTCTAAGGTGGAATACGAGTAAGTTAATCAATCATAATATTTTTTTTCTTTCTAATTCGGAATAAAATCAACTTTATAATGCTTGAATCAAGCGCATTTTGAGATTGATTCCATCTTAGTTTTACTAAAATCAATCTCATTTTCGGATTATTTCAAATACGAAATCGGAATTGAATATGCATAATTTAAATATTTCGCGATTGAAAATTGCGTTCTGTTGGAGATCTATAGATTTTAAGTCACAGACCGGAGAGTACATTGCCAATGGAACTTAAGATGCCTCCCGAAGGAACTTCTTAACTCTATTTCATTTTCTATTATAAGAAAATCATATCCATTAAAAAATGTTTTCTATGCCAATATCTTTTAATCTGCCCCATTGTATAGAGAATTTTGAAAATACATTTTATTTTTATTAAGACAAAATTTAAGAATTATTTTAAATGTTATTTTTAAGAGTTATTAAATGGTAAACAATTTTTATTCTCTTACAATTTAATTTACTTCCTAAATAACTTTTCCATTTAAAATCAACTTTAAATTTACTTTGAATTGCAATAGAAATTATGTTAAACATTTTCAAATATTTTATATAATAATGTTTATGCAATAAGAAAAAAAACTTTCTCTCACACACACAAGTTAAGTTTAAAACACTTCAATGACTCAATGTTAATGTTTGAGCAGAAATTGGCTAGAAACTATTTTCCCCTTTTATTTCAAGTATCATTTTTCAAATTTTTCTTTGCAACGAAATAGAAACACATTTTTTAACAAAAATATTTTTGAATAAAAACAAAAAAAAAAAAAAAATCAACATTGTTTCCTAACAAGCGTCTCACTTGCGAATTTTGTTCTAATGATGTTACGTATATCAATTCTATATTCGCTCCAGCGTTGCCAGAATGAAGATTTTATCTTATTTTTAAAGATTTTTAGACCAAAATAAGATTTGAAGACCTTTGTTCTCAAATTAAGATTTTTTTTATTTTTAGAAATAAAACATCTAAACTTTAAATTTGTACAACAAACATACTTTTTTGCAGTTTTTTAACAGTCAATTTTTTAAACAATGAGGTTTTGTATCAGCTTGTCTATTAGTTTTGCGCACTTTTTGCACCCATTGTCAATCATACACAAAAATGCATCATTATTGCTGGGCATACAAAATTTTAAATATGCATCTTAGATAAGCGGTTGTTCAATTTTGCAATATTGATGAAAAAAATTATTTGTAAAAAGAAAAACCGTATTTTTATAAAGTTTAATATAATAAAGCACAAAAAAGTTCATGAATTTAGTACCAAAAGGTAAAACTAATAAAACTTAGCCCTAGGATTATCGTCTTTTATGCCCAGACCAAATTTGTGTTTTGCTTTCAATATTTTTCGAATATAACAAAAAATCAAGGGCGTGAATTCTGTAAATGATGTGTGCTGTGCGAATGAAACTAATTTGGATTCGATTAGTGGGGTGAAAATCTATTTTTATGTAAAAGTCTATGAAATTACCCTCTTGGCCAGATCAAATTTTTTTTCTGACAATATTTTTCAAATAGGACAAAATATCAAAAAAAAAAAAAAAAAAAAAAAAACGTAAATTCTATAAATGATATGTTTTGAATTGAATGAATCAAGTTTAAATCAAATCAATTTCAATTTAACCAAGCGGAAAACTCGTTTCACTTAGATGCGAAAAAGCCGTGTAAAAAATAAGGGACTATATATTCGATGACTTGCATGTAAAATAAAATAACAAAATTATACATATAATAAATTCGTATAATCTTAAATAATATTCATACATACATTCAATACAAAATATATTTATTTACTTTTTATTTAATTGGGTTTTTTAGCTGTTCTAATTGGGGTCTGGCCTGACCAAGAGGAGAACTTCGTGGTAAAAAGTTACCTAGAGTTAAGAAGCTTTTGGTTTGAAAATTCCACATTCCATGTTTATGATAATTTTTAAACAACGTATATGTACATCATTGGTTTACAATGTCTTTTAAAAGGTGTACCAACATTATTTTAATAACAATTTCATTAGGAATAAATTTAGGAAAATTCATATATTTTCAATGAGCTTTTTTTAAATGCAATTTTCTCCAAATGCCTTCGATATAACAACGGTATCAAAAAATATGATACTAAATTGAGAACCCTTAAGATTTCATATGATGTATGGGCTTCATAGATCCAAACTAAAATCTTCTTGCCCAAAATTTATATATCTCTAATTTAACAAATTAAAATTCCACTAAAATCCACTAAAATTTTACAACAAAAGTTTTTTTTTTTACACAGAATCCAAAAAAAAAATTGTTGTCATAAATTACAGGCTTCCCTTCCTCGTTTTGCATATGTTACACCCCACTGTGCGTTGCTTTTTGTTTGTTCATTTCTTTACCAATAAAAAAAAAAGAAAATTTTTTAAAAAACAAAATAACTTTTTTTCGAAAGATTGATCAAATTGCTATCGAAGCTACTTGGGACAAATTTTGCTAACACCAATAGGTAATAAGTTCCAAGGATGAAAAAGAACACCTGTATGGCCAAAATGCCAAATTTTGACCCCCTATAACTCAGAAACTTTTTGACCGATCTTGTTGAAAATGTGTGTCTAAACTACTATCCAACAGGACTAGCCTTGGTGCAAATTTAACCAAATCGGAAGGCATCGATTTAAAAATTGGATCACTTGACATGAAATCCCCCATATATAAAAGCTATGATAAAATATCAGAGCTATGGTAAAATATGGACCGTAAGGTGAATAGGGTTGCAAATTTAATCTAAGTACCAACTTAATAAGATGATTTACGGGCACAATGGTTGGTTTAGTGGGGGCAATGTAAGCCTATAAACTAATTATTATCACTTCTAAAGTCAATTAAAACGTATACACCAAATGTCGTTACATTATCTCCAAAATTGCGACCAGGGTCCAACACAATGTGAATGGGAATTTCGATCGATATCGAATGCCATAATTTGGTCCCTGTACTTTGTGAATAAGATTAAAATGTACTGCCAGCCGGGCGGACATTGTTATAGTGGTGACACACGGTCTAATTTAGTTTAATAAGATCGAAAACTACTTCGCCAAATTTCGTGATGATTAGTCCATAATATAAAATCCATTCCTTAAAATTACTTTTGTTGAAATAACGTACAATTAAGTTTAACATTACTAGAAATAAAATAATTAACTTCGACTCAGAATTTAACATACATTTGTATACATCGTCACCTTGATGCAAACAGACGTAACTACACATAAATTCTAAATCGAGTTTTTAATTAATTGTGGTTCGTTTTATCAAACTGCATGCTGACACAAATTTTTTTAGACCCCTGCAATAAAAAAATGGCGATTTTATTTAAGATATTCAAACTCCAAGAACACTTTATTATTATTGATTTGGTAAGGTTTTTTGCTTCTCCTATAAAAAAAATTAAAGTGTTGCTACGTCCGTTTGCATTTAAGGTTACGATATGTATTTATAAATGTAGGTTTCATATAAAGCGTATTCACGGAATTCAACTTAGCACGATTAAAAGCGTGATATATCCTAATATTAGGGTTCATAATTTATTAAAGTTCCTATATAAAGCATCCTGGAATATTTTAATTCTCGGCACAGCCGAATATAGCACCCTTTCATGTTTATACCAGAAAAATTTTGGTATTTTTAAAAACCTAGGTACACTCTTATTTGGTTAATACCAAAAAACTTCTATCAGGCCAAAAATATCAACAATTCTTTAAAAATGTTTCCTTCCTTATCCCTATATTTATTTTATAAACCCACTTTTATTTTTAAAATAGCTATTCTCGCTCTCCTGTATCATAAAACCAAAAAAGTTTCGTTTTTTGCATCAAAATGTTGATTTTTAATTTCAATAAAAAGTAAATTAATTTAATTAAGGACCAACTATAATATGCTTAAGTTGGCTTAAGCAATTGTGCGAACACATGTGATTCGTATGTGTCGAACCATATTGAACTTTAAATAACTTTTTGTTTAATTTTATGAAACTGTCATTTGCTTAAGCAAAGTGCGAAACAGATCGCACTTTCCGTACGGAGTCAAATATTTTTTGATTTGGTTTTTGTTTTTATTAATGCATTTGAGAGGCTTTTTGTTAATTTTTGACAGTAGCCTAAGCAAGCGTATGCATATTGTAGTTGGGCCTTTATTATTTATTTTTGAGAATTTGTTCAAATATTTATTTTTAGGCAAATATTTTTATATGTGAACATAGGTCGGGTCGGGCAAACATGTTTTCCCATATTTTATTTATAGCTATTTAAAATCTGTTTGAACAAACAAAAATGGCCAAATTAATGTGCGTAGTGTGACCAGATAATAAAATTTTTATTGTTTAAAACATATTTTAGGAAAACACAGTCAAACAAAAATTGGGAAAATATTTGACATATGTGACCGTACCTTAAGTAATTCAGTGTTGTTTGTGAGAAAATATTTCGCAGATGCTGCAGCCACCTACATATGTGGGTGCTAAGCCTCCCACTCTTAATTATTGTGTACTAAGTGGGACGAAAAGATCTCTCCAAGCTTTTTTAAATGTCTCATGAATTCCAATTTATTGCCGATAGATGATAACTATGTTCAATCCACCGCAGCGAACGCATTTAACATTTTTTAAAGAAAAATGATTTAAAAAAATTATTACTTCTTGTTTCATGTTATGTATTTTTTACACTTTTATATTGTTTTTTTTTTTTTTTGGCACGAATTCGCAAACTTTTTGCGAAACATTCTCTTGAGTTTAGCGAATATAAATACAAAGGCGAATATTCGGCGATACGAATATGAATATCCCTAACATCACTAGTTTGTTCATAACCATGTCCTGATACAGACAGAACTCACCAATAAAAGGGCAAACTACTAAAATAAATACGAACAAAAAACATAATTTTTACTTTCTTCATAACTCGAACTTACAAGCAAATTATAAAAAAAAAACACCAGAGGGATTAATTTGCAAAGCAAACTAGAAAACACTCACTGCACATTAAGTGATTTGTGATATTTAAGTGGTTCATAATTGCTTTTTATGTTAGTGGTGAGTGTAATTTACACTAAAATCTGGAAATTAAAATATATTTTAGGATAAAATATTGTTCACTTAAATTTTAAATGCAATTAAGACAAGTATGGTCGGTCAAGCCTGAACATATGATACTCTACACCACAGTATATAAAAACAATTTTTTTGTTAGTGTATTCTATTTGGTGTCCGTCCATGGGCAAACATGGACCTGCAAAACGATATATGTTATGAGATTAAGATAAAAATAAAAGTTCTTTTGCCGAATATTATTTAGATTTATTCATCTATATGAGACTTGTTTGCCTTTAAAGTAATTTTAGGATGGGGGTTTTTATTGGACCTATGGTTAATTTTGGTCCTACCAACATTTTTCCAAAACAAAGTACCTATCGTAAAAGTTATTGTCGTCAGTTCTTTTTGTCAATACCAACACTTACAAGAAAGTTGACATTAAAAGCTATTTTGAATGGTAGTAGCATTTGTATGTGAGCTGCGGTAAAAAACGGACAGATTTCAATAAAACTTGGTAAGATGATTAACCCATTAGCGCCCAATTTTTGTTTTATGGATTGTTAGCTATTTTCGAAAAATAAAATATTATTTATTCCATTTTTTCAATTATTATTTATTTAGAAAAAAATAAAAATTTATTGCAATTAAAAAACTTGTGATATTAATTAAAAAATTAATTTAATTTGCACCAGTAAACAAATTTAAAGTATCCATTAAATATTTTTTGATATTAACAAATATTGTTGATATAAGCAGTGTTGCCAGTGGATTTTTCGAAAAAATACCTACACATGCAAAAAATAAGCAAAAAACTAATAAAAATAATGCATATGTAAGTACTTTTAATTAAATTCAATTAAGTTTGTTAACATTTGGTGTGATCCCGTACTCAACGTTTGGCAAGGTGGGAGAGCTTTTTAGAGAAAAATATTCTTCTTCTGGCACGAAGTAGCCCGTACTTTTTCTTTGGGCAAATTTATAAAATTGTTAAACAATAAGCTTTGTCAAAAATAAATTAAAAACTGCAAGCAAGTTAATCAAAAAATTAATGTAAGATATATTTAAAATAAACAATAGAAAATATGTAAGTAAATGCTTGAATTTTAATTTTTTGCACGTTAATGTGTCATTTATGTATTTAATTTAACAAATTTCATATTAACGTTTTCTTTTGGATCAGAAATTTGGTTCTTATTGCTCCCGTACTTTTGTACATTTTTGTCTATTATTGAGAGAACTTTTTGTTTACTCGAATTTTACCGAACTTTACCCTAAAAGTATGGGATCACACCTATTGAATGATAACTTATAAAAATCATATGGATATTTCCACAGAAAAGTCTACTTTTTGTCACGTTACGACACCAACCATTTTTTATTGTTTCTCAAAGAATAATCAAAATATTATTTACTTTTTTGCATTTTAGTGTTAAGCGCAACTAGCTTTACATTTAGTGAAAGAGAGGAAAAATTTGAACAACATGGTTCTGAAATACAAGACTAATTGCTTGGGGTCGTAACGTGACTAAAAGTAGACTTTTCTTTGGAAATACCCATATACAGATGTACAACTCTGGAAATATATTTTTAAGCTATTGTAGTGGAAAACATTTTTTCAGCCGTTTTGGACAATAAAATATCATTAAAAAAACTTTTTTCAGCATTTATTTTATAAATAATACGATATGACCAAAAATCCCTACATTTTGGAGATTATGAAAAATCTGTCCGATACCTACATGTAGGGATTTTCCCCTACTTCTGGCAACACTGGATATAAGTAAACGTTTAATTCACTTTATTAAATTTTATAATAAAACCAGGGGCCTAATTCTGGCAGTCGTGATCGAGTAATTTCTCGATTCGAAAGCAATTTTATCTCAGTCGATACTGAACGAATCAAAATTATTTTTTCAGTATTGTGAAACTCAAATTATGCTTTACAACACTGAAAAAATTATTCCAATTCGTTCAGTATTGACTGAAATAATTAGATTTTAAATTGCTTTCGAATCGAGAAATTACTCGACCACGACTGCCAGAATCAGGCCCCAGGGCTGTGAAGTCGAAGTCCAAAATGTTTCGGCATAAAAAATTAAAAAAAATTTTTCGGAATATTTTCCAATATAAAAATTCTTCGAAATTGGCGATGCAATATTTAAAATATCGATTTAAAATTTTTACAGAATAATTTTCTTGCTATATTTAACCATATAAAAGGTACTGCATTAAAAAAACGTTTAAAGTCGAAAAAGGACCAGTCTCATATACATTAAGCATCAAGGTTAAATTAGGAGTCGGAGTCGGACTTAAAAAATTTTAGCGGTTAGAGTCGAAGTCGGAGTAAGAACTATTATTTGACGATTTAACAGCCCTGATTAAAACTGATTTTTTTTTATTAATGGTGTAATTGAAAAACAAATTGTCGAGAATTTTTTCTTTGTTTTTCATTGAAAATAAAAATGACCAAGCAATATTTGATTTTTGACTCTGTCGATTTAAAAAAAAAATTTAAAGTCAAATAACTGAAACAATTAAAAATGCTTTAAAGAAAAACAATTAATTAAAAATATATTTAATTCTACCTAAATATTAACAAAAAGAGTTAACGAAACTTTAGCGACTTAAGCCAAAATTGCTAAAAACAATTACAACGAAAGAAAGCGAAAATGAAATATTTCAAGAAAACAATAACAACAGAAATTCAATTTAAACAATAACAAATAAAATTAAAAATGAACGTGCACAACAATCGAAAGAACAAACATTTTATACAGGATAAAAAGCCAACATAAACTACAACAACGTTATAAACTTTATTTTTGTCAGGGCCTTTTTCCAAAAAGGGGAAATTACCATAATAAAATTATTAACACAACAAACACTTGTATCGAATGTCAGCCAAACTTTACAATGGTCGACAATAATTACAACATAATGGCAACAACGAGCAACGGCAACATAAAAACACTCTTGGCAGCACCCGTGATAAGCCCAACAAAGTCTATGACCAACCCCACCCCAACAACGTGGTCTAATGTGTTTGAGTTAACAGCCGCAGGCAGCACTTTAAACACAAATCCTTTAAACACCCACAACACGTTTACAAATCCTGTTGAAAATCTAAACTTTACCACAAACAACTCAAGCATAAGCAACGACACTTACAACATCGATTTAAACGACGAGGAAAGTGAAATGTTACAAACCATCGAATACATTGGAACAGTCATGAATTTTTACTATCTCCCCATTATTGTCGGTACTGGTTCGATTGGCAACATACTCTCCGTGTTTGTGTTCTTCAGGACAAAGTTACGCAAGTTGTCGTCAAGTTTTTACCTGGCCGCTTTGGCCGTGAGTGACACTTGTTTTCTGTTCGGCCTTTTTGTACAGTGGTTGAATTTCGTTGATGTCCACATTTATAATCGTGAATACTTTTGTCAATTCTTTACGTTCTTCAGTAATTTGGCTTGTTTTTGTTCGGTTTGGTTTGTGGTGGCTTTTACCGTGGAACGTTTCATAGCGGTCATGTATCCGTTAAGGCGGCAAACTATGTGTACGGTGAGAAGAGCTAAAATGGTCCTGGTTGGCTTAACAATTTTGGGCTGCTTACATTGCGCTCCGTTTTGGATATCATCGAAGCCGGTGTACTCGCCGAAGCTGGAGACAACAATATGTGATATTAAAAGTGAATACAAGGTAAGTGGGTTAATTTTATTTTTTTTGGGTTTTTCTAAATTTTAAAATATGCATATGTATACATACATGCATACATATGTATGTATCTCTGATGATGGTGGTAATTAAGTACGTACCAAGTTCGTTATCAGCCCAATTATGAATACAAATTCCTCGGGAGTTTTTGCCCATTTTTACAATTGAATTTACATAGGAAAAATGGGAGAAGGGAGAAAAATCCCAGGAAATTTTTATTCATAATTGGGCTGTTTATTATCTAATGTTTATGTAATTTATTCCAAAATTTCTGGAACAAATTTTATGAAAATATTAAAGCACCAAACTTTATTGGGTTATACAGGGCAAAAAGCACACGGATTGGATATAATTGATTCGATTGCATTACCATACATTGGTAAAACCCTCTATTCAGTTTAACGATTTTAGTGACCAATTTTTTTATGGGTATCCCAAAATTCTGTAAATTGGTGGGCCGTCAAAATAAGGTGGCATTAGTTTTTGGCCAACAGCTAATTTTACCTTCGTGATACCGCTTAACCATATGTAGTAATAATATAGCTAAGAGTCCGCAAAATAAATTGTAATAAATAGCTCGTTCGTGTACTTTACTGACAAAAAATATTTAATATTTTTTTACAGTTTATTCCATCATAATCTACAACAAAAAAAAAAAAAAAAAAAGAAGGTAAAATTTAAAAATCTTTATGATTTATATTCTCTTCTTCCAAATTATCTAGTCCTGAAATTCGGATATTTTACATACATATTTTTTTTCTTAAATCAACGCAAGAAAAAAAAGTTTAATATGAATATCTATGCCATTCCTTGCATTTTCTTGAGCAAATTTCTTAGATCTTCTTTAACTCTTTAAATTGCATATTTAATGGTGCACACAAAAACTTCATTCGGTTTATAACTAAGCCAGGGACCAATTTTATATATTTATTTTCAACTGATATCTTCAATTTAGAAAGTAAATTTCATATGTGAAATCCTTGCGGGAAATTTGTGTCAATTTTTCTTAAAGCACTTATCCCGTGACTTGTGAACACAATATTATAATAAAAAGAATCGAATTGTGTTAGGTGAAAACAAGGCACATCACTTAACTGGTGATAAAGTGTAGTTACTCCAGAGGTAAGGTAATTGACACAAAACTAGTCATGGGTCTAAATATTTTGCATGCTGATGCTATCTGTTTATATTACTTTATATGAAGGAGATTTATAGGAGATCCATCATAATAATATGGTTCACTTGGGAAAATACCTGCGATAGGCATTATTTTAACCGAAATTGAATGTGCAATTTTAGGTTACTTCAGTAGCCTGTTACAAAGTGTCAAAAGGCGCCAACTAACCCTCTCCTAGGACATCGACACGTGAAAGTGATAAGACCCCTTCATATAAAGTGTTAGAACTAGAAACGGCCCCTATCAATTTAGAACTGTCACGTGACAAGTTTGGTGCTAATTCCCTTTCCCCTACACCTAGAGAAAAAACATGTTTAAACACTTTTGTTAAAGAAAATTTTAAGCATATTATGTTAAATTCAATTATTTTATTGGCACTGACAACCATATTTTGGTTAAAATAGTCCTCCATCAACCATATTATGGTTGCCTCCGAACATGTTATGGTCAAAAATAAATAGCATGGTTGGTTTTCAACCATAGCATGTTGCTCTTGGAAAAGAGGAATATACTATTGTTAACTTTAAAACAAATTATTGTCATATTTAACCATATCATGGTTGTGGCTTTTTGATGAAGGACTAATTCAACTATAATATGGTTGTATATGACAATATTATGGTTATATTAACCATAATATGTTTAAAATTTTCTTTAAACTAGTTTTGTTGGAGGTGACCATATTTAAACATGTTTTTTCTCTGCGTGTAGGAAATTGACACAAAATTATTCATGTGACTGGATTCTCTGCAGGTAGTGGCGAATTCTCTCTGGTTCTGTTACTTTATATAGAGGGGATCTATCATATTAACATTGCTCACTCGGGACAATATCTGTTACAGGCATTGTTCAAATCTAAATTCAATGTGTCCATTGAGGTAATTTCAATGGCCTGTTACAAAGTGTTTAAAAATTGCAAATTAGCAACCTTCGAGGGCATCGCCATGTAGAAGTGACAAGTGTTAGAACTAGAACCGGCCCCTACCACTTTAGAACTGTCATAGGACAAGTTTGGTATTGGTTCCCTTTCCACTAGGGATATAATTAGTTTGTTAACAAAATATGGAATTTTTTCGTGCGCTCTAAAAATTTTACTACGGTGGAATGTTTATTAATTTAATTTAACAGATCGTCTGTATGCTGCAAAAAGATCTCAAATCCACTCTTTTTAAATGGACTTCATTAGCGGAAGTGTCCCAAAGGACGTAGGGTATGCCCTATACAAAAAATCCCATATCTGCTTAAAATTAGTTTTGTAGTTATTGTTTCAAAACAGTTTATCCAATATCCAAAACACACACACACACATGTTTTTCTCTATTTTTGCTGCAAAAAAGCTCAAGTCCTTTACTTCAGGGAAAATGTCGAATAATCCCATACGAAATTTATTCCTGGTACAAAAGCTTGCAAACAAGCAAAACCACCCGAAACAAGGCCCCAGAACCCGATATAAACGATTATTCGGAATCAGATCAAGAGTGTTAAATCTGAAATAAAAGTTACAAACAAAATGTTTTCATCTAAAAAGTCCCATGTCGATAAAAAATATTTTTTAATGAAAAAAGGCCTAATTAATTTTATTTCAGTATAAAAAAAGTTGAATAAATTATATTAAATTGATTTTTTTTGGTCTCATCATAATTATATATGCTTTAACTATCAGATTTTAATACCGATTTTTAAATGGAAACTGCTCATTGATTTTTCCAGCGGCTTGAAACATTATCCCCCTTATGTAACATAAAATCCAGAAAAAGTGAAAAGCAAAAGTGAATTTTACATAAGGGGGTAGCTATATCTTCAATAGCTCAGAATTAAAATTATATGGCTTGATTTGTTTTTGCAGCATGCCGACGATATTTATGTATGTTCATGTAGATATACAATATTTGTTTAACAGTCGTACCACAACAAAACCGGCACGCGTTTTTTAGTTGTCAAAAATTGTCATGCCTATAGAATTTAAATGAAGCTTTCCTAAATAGCGCGGCGTCAACAGCGCGTTTAATAGTGAAGTTGGCCGCTATTGTTAATAAATATGTACATAATGGCAATTCTTCTATTTTGGGTCACTCTAACGGTTTTGTCTCCATTTTGTATTTCTATTATGTGTGTTTTATTAAACAAGACACAAAGTTGACGCGTTTGTTTAGGTTGGCGCTCTTGTTAAGGTATGTATGTATATCTTATCAGCGTAAAAGCTAAGCGGAACAAAACATTCAGCCTTCATCTCTTGAAAAAATCACTCGATTCTAAATAATGATTGATATATTAGTATTTAAAAACAACTCGTGGAATGCATTAAACATAAAGCAAAATGTAAATGCATATCAAAAGAATTCCCCAGATGTAAAGAATATTAAAAAAAAAAAACAATATTTCCATTTAAATCGTACCATAAATGCATTTCACTTGTAGCACTTGTGAAGTATTAGAACAATTATTGGAAGAAGATGTTGTAAAACGAAACATGCTGTGGTTCAGTTTAAAATCACTTATTTATGTAAAATACAATTTAAAATCGTTTGGGCAATTTACGAACATTTAAAGAAGAAAACTTATATGAACATTAGAGTGCTCCAAGAAAATAAACTTGCGAATTTTGAACGTCCCTCTCCCTAAAATTTTTCTATGTAGTGTATTTTATTTCAGTTTTTGTATAAGTTTCGCCATTTAACAATTAAGTGAAAGAGAATCGAAATGCGTACTTTATGAGATAATAATGAGATAATAAAGACAACATTTTGTTAAAAATATAAAAGTTATTGAAATTTCCCCAGGCCATTTACGTGTCTCAGGCCACTTGAACAAGAAATGTAGGAACAAAATTAACATATTTTGAGAAATATTTAATTAAGAACTAATTGTTATTGAAAATATACCAGTATTTCCTTGTATATTTTTGTCTTTGTAGGATACTGTTAACCAATTTGCAGGAATAACCAAAAAAAAAAAATATTTTTTAACGGCAGTTTCAAAATTAAATTTTCAAATTTTTAAAAATTTAGCTAAGCAAATTTTAGAATTTTTTGATAATCACATTGGGATCTATTGAGGATATGGTAGGGAATAAAAATATGCAAAAGCTATGTCAATACCTCCCATAGTTTTTCCGTACCTGCGATTTAAATTTTGCGATTTTCAGGAAAAACAAATTTTTTGGCCATATTTTGGCGAATGAGCTTAATTTTCTTACTGTAATGAGTTTTAAGAAAAACTTATTCAGAATATTATAGTCTAAATAATTTCAAATATAGTCAGAAGGTTTTACTAAAATCGAAAAATATTAACCCTAAAATCATGAAGGTCAAAAGTCATATTTTGACATATTTCGAATTTCTAAGGGAAAGATAGCGAAATATTGTATATTTTTGTGCCTATTTATATAAAACTGGAGAAAAATAGTACCTACACTCGGTCATACGAAGTCAAAACTGTGCAAAAATGTAGATTAGCCGTTAAATGCAAAAAATATATATTAACCGTTAAATGTATTTGGGATCAAAAAACCTTTGGTAGATCGAAATTTGCTTTTTTGAATGATTATCCATTTTAATTGATTTTACATGTTTTTCCTTACTTCTGTTTTTTCCGTACTTTTGTCAAGAAATCCAAAGTACATTTTTTTGTTGGTTTTTTTTTTTTTTCATTTAAAAAATAGTTCAACAAAATAACCACAATACTAATTATTGTTAAAGCTAAGGCACGAGCTCTATGTGTTCATTTGTCATTCAAGTTGTGCTGAAAAAGGTCAACAAGAAAAAGAAAGACAAAAATGAAAAAACAAAAAAATGTACTTTGGACTTCAAGAAGAATTCTTGACAAAAGTACGGTAAGGAAAAACATGTAAAATCAATTAAAATGGATAATCATTAAAAAAAGCAAATTTCAAAGGTTAAAATACAATTTGGTTTAAGGATTGATGTTTGACTATTGACGTCAGCAGTCTTCGATGGCTGCGAGTGTAAAACGGCAAATCCATCTGAAAAGATCGAGAGTGGTTGCGATCGAAACATGTCATGGTAACCTGCCGGCCGCGGTTCGAATCCCGGCCACGGTCAAGAATGAAAGATAATCAATAACAATTTTAATTAATTTTCATGTTGTAAAATTCCTTTCTTCATAAAAATAATTTAATAAAAATTAAATTTAATGAACTTAAGCCTAATTAAAAATATTAAATATTTATTTTTTATGTATAAACTTGTGCTACAAAATAAATACAAAGTTGTTTTGAGAATGAAAAAATATCCGGGGTCTGGCTTTTATTTAGTCGATAGACACATGTCTGAAATTTTAATAAAAACAAGAACAAAATTAATGTAGAATACACGAGGCACAAATATTTGTTTAACTCGATCTACGTGAACAAAAAAATTTTTTAAATAAGCTCTAACTAGTGCTTTTGTTAAGTTCTAAAATAAGCATACAAATTTTCTATAAATACTTAATGTAGAAGTACACGAAGCACAAATATTTGTTTAACTCGATCTACGTGAACAAAAAAAAATTTTTAAATAAACTCTAACTAAAAAACTCTCTAAACTCTCTCTAATTTTTCTATAAATACTAAGCACATTAGCCACGATTAATAGTTTAACTTGTTTTAAAGAGCCGACCGGACAATTATTAAAAACAAAAAAAAGAAAGGAAAAAATGAATATTTTAAATATTTGCACGTTTGGACTCATTTTGGCTATGGCTTTGGCCTCACCTACTAACATACCTCGCCGAACTCCCGTCGGAAGTCGTATGCACTTGGGGAAATTTGAGTTAAAAAAGGTAAATATGTCCATAAAGAAGCAAAGATACCTTTTCGACATGAGATACACTATAATATGTGATAGATGAAAACAAAACCGAAAGCAAAAACGAATAATAAAATCCCTAATCAATGAATTTATAAATAAAAGTATACTTCAAGGAAACATAAAAGTATCTGACAGAATAGATTCGCTGATACAGTGAATGCACTTGAGTTCAACTTGTTTAATTAAATAATTCATTGAAAAAGTAGTTTTATAAATTAAAAAATTCAATAATTAAAGGTCCAAATACACTTGTCAAATGCTTGTCCAGCCGGCGAATTCAACGTGTACGTGTACTTCCAGCAATATTCGCCGTCATATCTAAATTTTTGGATTTTTCATCAAGCGTTGTCGGTGTCACACATACAAACACATTTTCACTAATAGTACCACAATGCTTGATGAGTATTTTGATGAATGTATTTCGGCCGAAAATTCCGAATTTAAAATATTTAAGCCCCGATTACACTGTGCAACAAAAAAACCAGCCTCAATACTTGTAACGCGAAATGAAACTAGAATATTGTTAGAGCAAGTCTGGGTTCCCGAAATATAGGCGTTTGCTATAAGTCAAAAATATATACCAACTGTACTTCTGAGCTAAAAGACTATTTCAGATGTCTTCAGTAGTTTTCTTAGAATTTACTAGCCCTCTCACAAGAGGTCTTCTAAGACCAAAAGTTCGTGCAATGTATGTAAAACGGATTTTCAAAATTTCGGGCATTGAAATTTTTCAATTTTTGGAAAACTCGTTTTACATACATTGCACGAAATTTTGGTCTTAGAAGACCCCTAGTGAAATTTGAAGCAGAAAATATTCGCAAAACATTTTAACCCTCTAAAGTGCCGTTTTAGTGAAGAAGTTAAAAAAAGGACAAAAATGACCCCTTAAAACGAGTGTTAGAGGGTTAATACATTCTAAGAAAAGAATCGCCATACAATTCTACTGAAGACATCTGAAATCGCCTTTCAGCTCAGAAGAACATTTAGTTTAATTTTTTGACTTGTACCAAACGCCTTTTCAAGAAATTCAAAAATTTCAATGCCCAAATTTCGAAAATCCGTTTTACATACATTGCACGAATTTTTGGTCTTCGAAGACCCCTATTAAAATTTGATGCAAAAAATATTCGTGGAACATTTTAACCCTCTACAGTGCCGTTTTAGTATACATTCGTGGGGAAGTTAAAGGACAAAAATGACCCCTTAAAATTAGTGTTAGAGGGTTAATATATTCTTAGAAAAGAATCGCCATACGATTTAACTGAAGGCACCTCAAATTATTTTTGAGTTCAAAAGTACATTTAGTATATATTTTTTTTGACTTATTCCAAACGCCTTTTTAAAAAAATTTAAAAACATTTTTTTTTTTATTTTTCGAATTTATTCTATGAGTTAAATTTCAGTTATGTATTTTATAAAGTTTTTTTTTGCAATAGTTCTATTCCTTAAATTTTTAGGAATGACTTTTATACACTACCAGACTATTATATTGTATTTTCTTGTTACATTTTACCTTAGCTATCCTTTGGATAGCAATGAAGTATATTGTATGTACAGAAAAATTTACAATTGTTAGACACCAGCAGAATGTAATGCATTTTCTGGCCCGCTACGGCCTTCGTCAGCATTCTTTGTGTCACACTGGATAGTGATACTTTATAAATTGAATGTATTTAACTCAACTATTTTAACAAATAGAAACTGGGAATTATTTCCTTTCGCAGGTTACTTTATATTATATTCAACATTTTTTTTTTTTTTTTTTTTTATTTTTTTTATTTTTCGAATTTATTCTATGAGTTAAATTTCAGTTATGTATTTTATAAAGCTTTTTTGTAATAGTTCTATTCCTTAAATTTTTAGGAATGACTTTTATACACTACCAGACTATTATGTATATTGTATTTTCTTGTTACATTTTACCTTAGCTATCCTTTGGATAGCAATGAAGTATATTGTATGTACAGAAAAATTTACAATTATTAGACACCAGCAGAATGTAATGCATTTTCTGGCCCGCTACGGCCTTCGTCAGCATTCTTTGTGTCATTGCTATCCAAAGGATAGCTAAGGTAAAATGTAACAAGAAAATACAATATAATAGTCTGGTAGTGTATAAAAGTCATTCCTAAAAATTTAAGGAATAGAACTATTACAAAAAAGCTTTATAAAATACATAACTGAAATTTAACTCATAGAATAAATTCGAAAAATAAAAAAAAAAAAAAAAAATGTTGAATATAATATAAAGTAACCTGCGAAAGGAAATAATTCCCAGTTTCTATTTGTTAAAATAGTTGAGTTAAATACATTCAATTTATAAAGTATCACTATCCAGTGTGACACAAAGAATGCTGACGAAGGCCGTAGCGGGCCAGAAAATGCATTACATTCTGCTGGTGTCTAATAATTGTAAATTTTTCTGTACATACAATATACTTCATTGCTATCCAAAGGATAGCTAAGGTAAAATGTAACAAGAAAATACAATATAATAGTCTGGTAGTGTATAAAAGTCATTCCTAAAAATTTAAGGAATAGAACTATTACAAAAAAGCTTTATAAAATACATAACTGAAATTTAACTCATAGAATAAATTCGAAAAATAAAAAAAAAAAAATGTTGAATATAATATAAAGTAACCTGCGAAAGGAAATAATTCCCAGTTTCTATTTGTTAAAATTTAAAAACTTTAGGGGCCCATATTTCGGGAACCCGAGCTAACTTTTGCTCTACTAGTAGTCTACTTTCAATTCGCGTTGCAAGTGTTGAGGCTGGTGGCGATGACCCGAATTTTGTTGCACTGTATTACCAGCCCGGTACTTAGAGAAAATTCTCCAAAATTTAACACCAATTAAAGCATTATCCAAAAATAAAATCAGTTTTAAATCAAAATTTAATCAAGTGAATTAAACATTTAATCAAGTGAATTAAACGATAAATTAATACTATTAACTTGTTTACTTGTTGCGAATCTTAATAATTTTTTAATTAATATCAAACATTTTTTAATTGAAATCATTTTTTCTTTAATTTTTTTGTATTGCAAACCCTACAGACCAGGTGATAATCCAATCTGTTGAAAAAACTAAGCCTCATTCATTAATGGATCAACATGAAAAAGAACATTTGATAGAAATTAGACTCGAACCCGCAACCAACAACACGTTTTCTAATCTTAGCCAACTTAGCCACCTCATCTACAAATCTATTTTAACATGTTGTACAAGTATTCATAATATACAAATATGTAAATAAAACTGTTTTCACCACATTTTCTTTATTTCTTTGTTCATTACTCAAGAATTAGAAAGTTGTATCATTTTATTCTCTATTTATATACATATATAATGGGTTGGGCAGAATTTCAAATATGTACTTGTATTTTATATACAAATATGTATATACATTTATCACACTTGATCATAAAGAGGGTATTAACTCAAAATTTTTCTTTTTTTTTGATTTCTTTAAAAAATCAACATGTTACATTTATATCTATTCGCCGTTAAAATATCGTGATATTTTGTCCACTTTTTGGGAATAAAACGGTTTGTTTAAAACTCCTTTTGTTTTACTTCCACTGAAAATTTTTAAATTTTGAGTTAATACCGTCTTTATGATAAAAAAAAGTGCGATATGTGTTTTGTATTTGTATTTCAACTACACTCTCAAAATTTATTTTGTATTTTATATACCTGTCGCTCTAGTATTTCGAATACAAACACATTTTAACAAATACATTGAAGCTTAATTAATAAATAATAAGTTGACCAAAAAAAAGAATTTTTTTTATACAACAAATATACAATATATACAACAAATAAAAATACGAAATAGCGCTTAAGACCAATAACTCTGTGTACCAATAATTCAGCAAACCAAAGACGAAACTTGAAAAGGAGGAATATTCAAACTTGACGGGTCCAACATATGTCCAAAAGTATAAGTGGGAACTACAAAATCAGCACTGAAAACACGGTCAAAAGGCTATAACAAAACCAATTAACCGAAAAACTGCCCTTGCGGCCCACTGTACAACAACAGGACACAAACCAAAATTCAGCAATGTGAGCATCCCTGCAAATAATATTGGGCCACCGGATCCATTTTGATTAAATGGACTACACCATGGGCTGGTCCGATGTAATGCAAGTATGGGCCATGTCATTGTTAAAAAGTGTTTGTAGTGAGACGACATGTCTTCGTTTTTTAACGACATGTTGTCGTTTTTAAACGAAGTTAAAACTAATCCTCTTGTGTATACAATGGAGTAGTTTTAAGACTTCTCCTATGTACTCCAAAGCTGGGTTTTATGGTCCTGCCCTAGGACATCGTAATGTTAAATAGACCATGTTTTTTTAATACGTTTGGGTTACTTTTGGACTAGTCCTAGTCCCTTGTGGGCTACACTTTACACGCGTGTATGGACTTTTAACGAAGATCTGTGTTTCTATTTTTTACTTTGATAACATTTCATGAAAATCGTAAAAATTAAATGCAGGGATATGCACAATATATTTTTTTCTAAATTTTCGGAATTAAAGTGTTTGAAAAGCGTTTTAATTTATCTTGCAGACACACGTACAAAGATGGGTGAGTAGTGCATTTTGCCGTTCTCTTAAAATGTGTACGTTTTTATGGTATAACGCACAGGTTCTCTCGAAAGTAAATGTCAAGTGGTCGAATTTCGGTCACCAGGCAATGCTAGTAATAATAAAAGTCTAATACATAGTTGTAAATAAAGACAGCTAATTTTGTTCGATTGAAATTGCACAACATGCAACACTTCGAGTGATTATATGTAAAATTAAAAAGTGTTAAATACATATATCGCATTTGTTCAACAATACAATATTAAAATAAAATGGAAAATGTTAAATAAATAATTTATTCATGCACGATGTTATTTAACTTTATGTAACTGTGATTATCTATATTAACCTTGTGCCTATACTTAATACTGAAACTGTATTTTAATTTAACTATTATACATCAGAAAACTAAAGTATACCTTAAGGTGCAACAATTATCTGACTACTCGAAAGTACGATACAATATACAGTGGGGTTGAAATACAATTATGCATAGCAATTTTAATATTACATTTGCACTAGAAAATTCTGTTCTGTGATTTTTTAGACTAGAAATGTGCATAACTAGTTAATACAATAACAATTTAACCCTCTAACAGGCAAGAGCTAAATTTTAATGGCAACCTCTTGTGAATTTTTTTTAAATAATATTTTCCCAAAAACAAATAAATTGTAGGCTAAAGTTAAAAATCTTTTTTATTTCAGTCGTTAGGTGGAAAAAACGAAAGGGTGCCTCAGGGCATCCTTGCCTGTTTACGGTTAAAATTATATACAGGTAGAGTTTTATCAATCAAATGAATTTTATTCAAAAAAAGATTATTTTTTTAAGGAGAAAAGCAAATAATTATACTTTTTTTGGTAATGATATGTAAAATTTAGTTTTTAGAACCTAAATGTAACTGAATGTACATCACACTTCTCGCATTAACATTGTGTTTGAGATGTGTTGCAGAGCTTGATTGGAAAAATGTTATAACCCTAAATCGGTCGTCTTCGGATGAATGTTTGGCTTTTCTACCGATTCCAGATGTCGTTGCCTGTGGCTTTTCGAGCTCTAACAAAGAATGGCCAACCGATCGTGCTATCAGTCAATTCAGATATATTTAATTTCTTTTTTCTGGGAAATATATCTGGATTTTCATTTTTTAAAGTAAAAACCACAATACAAACAATTTATTACTGTAAAAATAGTTTAGGACACAAAAATTGCCATAAACGGGCCAGAGTGCCCTGAGGCTGCTATAATATTTTTTTTCGTTTAGAAGAAACAATATTATTATATTGATAAACATTTTTGGTTTAATTTGAACAATTATATATTAACTGCTTAGCAAAAATTATATATTGTATGTATTCTTTTAATTGGAAGTCTGTTTTTTTATTTCACAAAAATTATATATTTTTTTAAATATTTTTTTTTTTATTGGCACTGATTTTTTGCAATTAAATGTGAATAAAACACACTAAACTTGTGCTATTGCATTCAACCAAAAATATAACGGTAAATAGATTAGTAAGTGATCGAAAGTAACAACGGTTTATTAAAAAAAATGTTCAGTAGTATCACAATAGGAAAAAAACGGATAGCTGCCTATTAAAGTATAAAAGCTTTGGGATTGTAATTCGACTTAGAATACATATTCGAATAATATGAAAATTTATACCTATAATGACTGTTACTCACCCATGAGAAATAAATTCCCGGATTCTAAAGTTACTTTCGTTATAATCACCCTTATTGTGTTTGGCGTATTTAAAATACGCCTACGACTGTTTGGTAATAGATTAAAGGAAATAAGTTCACGTTCTCTTTAATCTATTACCAAACAGTCGTAGGCGTATTTTAAAAACGCCAAACACAATAAGGGTGAATATCATTATCGTCTTTGTTAAATTATTTTTAATTTGGAAGCTTAAGTGGCAATTTCTAAGATATATATGTACATTAGGGTGGCCGTTATTTTTTTTATTTTGATTTCTTATATTCTCCCCCCCTAAATTGGTTCAGTTTTATGTAAAAAAAATACAAAAAAATTTCGTAGCGATAAGTTGTGTTTTAGGGGGGGGGGGGGGCGTCCGTCCCTCAAAGTTTGCCATCAAGCCATTTATTTAAACGTAATTTGTTTGCGTATGACTATCTGCTAAAAACAACATTTTACAAGAATATGATATATGGCAATATTTTAGCTCTTCTAGTCAAAACCATAAGCCTCTAAGAAAGTTTTTTGCTAAAATCAATATTTTAGAAAATAATTAAGAAAATAAAAACAAAATACCAAACATTTTATATACGTTTTATATATATAAAAGGGGGATTTAATGTCAAGTGACCCAATTTTGAAATAGATGTCTTTCGATTTAAATGAAATTTACACCAATTTTAGTACTGTTAGATAGTAGTTTAGACACAAATTTTCAACAAGATCGGTCAAAAAGTTTCTGAGTTAGAGGGCTTGATGGCAAACTTTGGGGTCCGGACGCCCTCCCTAAAACACAACTTATCGCTAAGAAATTTTTTTGTATTTTTTTTTTACATAAAACTGAACCGATTTGGTGGGGGAGAGTATAAGAAATCAAAAAAAAAAGTTCTCCATACAACTAACGGCCACGCTAATGTACATATGTTAATATACATAAATTTGTTTTCATCATTTGAAAAAAAAAAAAAAATTAAAATTTAAAAAAAAAAAATATAATTTGATAAATATAACTCAGCTTTTGACAACTCCCAACATCAATTGTAGAAGTTTTAATTTATTTTGTTTTAAACGAAAAAAACAATTAAGATTTTTTGTAATTTAATTAATATTTGAAATAAATACCTATTAATCTTATTTTTAATTTTTGATCATTAAAAAAATATTTAATTCAATTAACACATTAAAACTCGCCGACGAATGTGGCACAGATCTTTGGCAATTCTACGGATATTCGGAAACATTAATTCATTTATTTCATTTTTCGATTCTTCAACCCTAGACCAAAAAGTTTTAATGTTTAAAGCATTCAAAATTTTAAAATTATACTAAACATGTCACTAGAGTACTTAAGTACGTTTTCAATGCTTATAGTACTGAATATATACAATTGTACTGACTTTATTATCCCTGTTGATAAGCAGAGAAAAACATGATTAAATATGGTCACCTCTAACATATTATGTTTAATATAACCATATTATTGTCACCGACAATCATATTATGGTGAATAAGTCCTCCATCAAGAAGCCGCAACCATATTATGGTTGCCTCCGAACTTGTTATGCTTAATAATAACTTAGATATGTTTAACACTTATAATAGCATGGTTGGTTTTCAACCATTGCATGTTACTCTTGGAAAAGTGGAAAATAATTTTGTTAATTTAAAAACAAATTATTGTCATCATATTTAACCATAGTATGTTTGAAGGCAACCAGAATATGGTTGTGGCTTCTTGATGGAGGACTAATTTAACAATAGATTGGTTGTCGGTGACAATTAATATTGATAAACTAAACATATCGCTCCTTTGCTGCAAGACCGGCTTAACTCAAAAAATTACATTTTGGAGTTAGAGATGCAGAATTGTTCGCTTTGTTTTTCTTTATATTGTGTATTAAATTCATCTTTATATCTTTTATACTTTCCCAGTTTGAAGAGAATGTGTCTTCTTTTTTTCTAAGTAGTTAGAGCAAATCAAAAACTTTAAATGCGTTTATCTCGATATTGATTTTTTTGAGTTATGCCGGTCTTGCAGCAAATGAGCGATATGTAATATGTTTAAAATTTTCTTTAAAAATAATATTGCTGGAGTTGACCATCAGTGTCGCCAATTTAGCTATTTAGTGGCTAGATTTAGCCATTTTTTATCTTGTTTAGCCATTAAAAATTGAGTTTAGCCATTAGCCATTTTTTAACTTGTTTAGCCATACATTTTTTTGCCGTTTTTCTTTTAAAAGAATAATTTTTATTTCATTATAAAAATTTAACAAAGTAAAATAAACATTTTTAACAATTAAAACGCCTTTAATTTAAATCACAACTTTAACAACTGTTGAAAATCGCTATAAGCGATGATGATGAAACATCTTTCAAAATTTAGGAACAGTATTCCAATATTAAATTTATAAAATGGATCAACACATCGGTGTTTCTTTCTGGTTGCAAGTATTTCAATAAAGAGATGCAGGCGGCAACAAATTTTTTTTAGAAATTTCAGAATTGATGGTCTAATGCCGAAATAGATAGGGTATTTAGCCACGTAATCATCGTTCAAAGTAATTTGAGAAATAGGTTACATTTAGCAACCGTTAATTCGATTTTATCAATTAGGTAAATATTTTTTATTTATACCAACACCACAATAGTGGAGAGGGTACTATGCGTTTGTGCTGATGCTTGTTACACCTTAAGATATTAGTCCTAAGCCCACCTTTACGAATACCGATGGACACAGAATCACTTTCTGAGTCGAATTAACGATGTTTGTACGGCTGGCTGGCTGTCCATGTAAAACTTGTGCGCAAAGTACAGGTCGCAAATTTGCATCTAATTTAATAAAATTTCGTACAAACTTTCCTACTTGTTTTTTATTGTAGATCTGGACTCAAAAAGTTGGGTAAATGTTGTCGTGATTATGATTTACCTTCAAATTATTTAAAACTAATATGCACGAGTGATTCCCATGAGATGAACAATAACGACATCAAATTTATCGATGATTTAATTTTTTAGATATCTATCAAAATACAAATTTACGTTTATTCTTATTTAACAAATTGATCTTAACTTACGATTTCATCGTTAACAACTTTAAATGAATGGTTTCTGTTTTGTTTTTGAATTATAATGTGCTTTTATTTAAAATAGTTTTTAGCCATTTTTTTAGCCCATTTTAAGCCATTTTTTTCCGTAAATTTAGCCATTTTTGGTCACCAAGTTTTGGCAACACTGGTGACCATATTTAAACATGTTTTTTCTCTACGTGTTTCTCTAGAAGGCCTCTGAACTCCTTCTTTTGGATGTGCAAGGCCTGTTCGCTCTATTCCATACTCATATCTTTTGTACACACGTTGTCATTGCGGGGTAGGCCTTGCGCTCTCGCTTCTTTAGTAGTTACATAAGCGGCTTTTAGACGATCATACTTGGTATGTGAGAATGGTATGCCATGATACCATCATACTCGTGTAATAGCAATTCTGATACACACAGTACAAATTTTATTTGAATTTTTGCAGGCAAACGGTAACAACGATGGCTTCGTTAGAACGAATTTTTAAAAGGCTATATTGAGGAATATCAAACTCTGCCAGAATTATGGGATAAAACAGTAATAAATACCACAATAGACATTCAAAGAAAAAAGGATAGCAAAATCTTTTAGAAAAATTAAAAACAATTGAACAGGAAGCAACAATTGAATGAGTAAAGAAAAAAAGAAATACATTGCGTTGTTTGTTTTGTAATGATGTTTGACATACTTGGTACGATAGTCTAATAGCAAACATACCAAGTATGACCGTGCAATAGGCGCGTAATTAAGAATGGTAACTGGATCAAAAAAAAAAATAATTCTTTTGCCTTTGCTTTGGCAAAAAAGCTAAACAAAAAATGTTACTCCTTCTCTTCTCCCTTCTTCCTTTTCATAGAAGGGAATGTGTATCTTATCATTTATACGAAAGAGCGGCGGCCTTCTATGAGGCATTCTTTAGAAGTTAGATAAGAAAGGTAAATGAATCAAACAAATTTTTAAGCATGCCTTTAGTAAGGGGTAAAGAATTTTAGTAGTATAAGTGAAAAAGAATATAAAATCGTATCAACGTATAGTGAATGGTTTATAGGACAACTTTTTTTGTTCGCTCAAGTCAAAATAATATTTCAAGATGTCCAGATGGTTTAGTAAATTAAGATCAGTCAAATCAGTAGACACACCAAAAACAGTAACATCATACCTGGGTATATGACTCATTGGGTTTTCGATAGTTGTTGATGTTGTTATTGCTTCATCTTGCGGTGTAGAGGATGGTGGAGTCATTGCAAGCTTTTTGATTTGGAATGATTTTTTTTTAAATATTTTTTTATCTGAAATTAGCACTTCACACTTCGAGTTCTTCACAACGACTTAATGCATTCACAAAAACTGTTGCGTTATATATGGTCTACGAGACGAGGTAATAAGAATGAAATGGTAATTTCAATTCTACCTGTAACCGATTTTGTTGTCAAAACTGCCCATAAAGTACTTACATGTAAATTAAACGTTAATCTGACCACAAATTCTGTTAAGCAAGTGCGCCTTTTATTACTTCTGGAAAATCCTTTATGATAATTTTATGCTCAATTCTACCTGTTACCGATTTTGCTTAAGTAAGTTTACGACATGCAGCTGTGTCTTATGGTGGCTTAAAAAACCCACACAACCTATTTTACGACCTGTAAGTCTAAATTTACACGTTTCATCTTTTGATGCTCAACTTTTTTTCAATTCCCTTTTAAAGATGCCAATATAATCACATGCAGCAATCGGTTTCAACTTTTTTCGGTTCAAAACAACAACAATTTTATTTACAGCGAATCAAAGAGAAAAAAAAAGAAAAAAATTACATGCAGCCATTGTTGTGCATATATCAACGAATAAAAACACAAAGCGTACTGCCCGAGTACAGGCATCTCCGTACTAACCCCCTTTCTTCTTTCTTCTCTTACCTTAAAACATAAGAGTTGAGCATCAAAAGATGAAACGTGTGAAAGCAGACTAACAGAACGACACGTTCAATTGCTAGCTAGCGTTTCCAAACGAGTTATACCGGAAAATGTAGAGGCTGTAATGGCGAAGACATTAGGAAGCCGTGCGAGATTGCCCAGACTTGAAAACAAAAGACTTCAAACAGTAATTTTTTTTATTTTCTTTTCTATTACTAATTTAAATTAATTTTTTCATTTACATATGTTCTGACTAAATAAATTTCTAAAGAGAAAAAATAAATAAAATAATAAAATTAAAAAAAAAAATAATAAAATAAAGTGCCAAAAATGATGATTTTTTGAAATGTTTGTATGGGGAACCCCCCAGGGGAGTTCCAGGGGGTGTGCCACTGGCATGGGTGGATCGGCCCTCCAAAGTTAGTGGGGGTCGGTCATACATTTGGAGTCGATTGGGTCAAAGTGGGATTTTTCAAAACTTGACCCTACGGGACAAAAGTCAACAGTTTGGGGGTAGTAGAATTCGTTTTAGAGGTATGGTTCCTTCGGCAAAGTTTCTTATTTTGATCCCTAGAATACGATTTTCACTGAGCCATGGGCGATTATTAAATCGACCTAACGACATTTACAGAAGCAATTTTTTTTTCTTTTACACAACATGTATGCATATTATGCATTTTGCTATGGGAAATTTATCAAGCACACTGCTAAATACATATCGTGTAAAAGTTCCTTAATTAAAAAAAATTATGCTACTTTTGTAAGAATGTATGTGGATTGCAATTGTAAAATTATGTTAAATGTGAAATGTCAACTTTCCATCATGTCACAAACATTATTCATAATTGTGGATGTTTTGTAACATTTTCCATTAAAATGGTACATGATATAATTATTTAATTTTAATTTTCAATCGCTTTTCACAATTAAACACAATAATAAAGGTTATTAAAAGACAAATGTAAGCTGCTTTAAACACATTATTAGTTACAACATTTTCGTGCATAATGAAAAACATATTTAAAAAACAAAACAAAAATAGTATGCATCAAGAGCAGGATGAGAAGTTAAATGCTTTTATGCTTTTAAATTTCTAAGGCCCGTTTTCACAACTTACCGATAGCTAAAGGTAGGATTTTATCGGCCGTATAAAAAGTGTTCCATTATTACAACTTTACTTTAACCTGCCAGGTAGGATGAACCTTAATTTACTTTATCGCTCACTTAAGGTTAAAGTAAAGTTTTTATAATGGAACACTTTTTATAAGGCCAGTTAAAGTCTACTTTAAGCTATCGATAAGTTGTGAAAACGGGCCTAAATGTCCCAATATTGCTATAATTAAAAAATCTGCCAGGTTTTGGAAATCGAATTCGAGTTAAAAAAAATCGAAACAGAGACTGTGATCTCCTGCAAACAACGTAGAGCTTCACGGGATTAGCTATGGGGAAAAAACTTTTATTATTAGAATTACTCTAAAAATCATGAAAAACAACGGAAATTTTAAAAAGAAATTAACTGAAAATTTCCTTCGATTGTGTTTTCATTTAAATAGTTAAACAAAACTAAGCGATTGAAATCTATAAAAATATTTTATGAAAATTTTGGGCCATTGAATTAAATTTAATTTATTCAACCACAACTGAAGCTGTTCTGAAAAAGCAATTACCCTAATTACTTCTTCCTGGCTGTTTACAATAGCGGTGTTCAGTGTTTGCTGCAAATGATTTTGCTAAGGAGCAAATGCAAAATATTAAAGCTCGTTTATAAGCTTGTAGGGATCACTCACCTTAAGGACATTTCAGCTTCTGCTGTTACCAGCGTTCCTGGCTCACAGACCCAGGAACGCTATCTATTTTTTTTTTAGGGTTTGTGTAGACTCCCATTCCGTCCATGAAAACAAAAATGGTTTCATTCCGAAAAATTTGTTCGTCATTTTCAGAAGCACCAAAATACGGAATGAATTCCGTTTCCGAACGGAATTGTGCTCTGTGACATGGCTGTATATTTTAATGTTGCTTTTTATACGTTGATAAAGAAATAAGCAAACAAACAATTTTAGCTACGACCGCAGCACGAACAGCTTGTGTGTGTGTATTGTGTATATGTTTTGTTTGTGTAAAATTATTTTACTGGCTTTTTGTTTTTACCTGCCAAAAGGGCGCTACGCACAACAGAAACGAATGAATATTAATGATCTGAGCCGAACATAATAAAATTTGTGTTTTTAAAAATGAAAACCGAACGGAATTTAATGTTATCATCTTTTTGTTGAGTTGGATAAGAACAGTATTATTTTTGTGTATTTTGAGACAAACAGGGAAACGTATTTATTTTAATGATTTTCTACACAAACACTAATAGCGTTTGTGTTTTCCACAAATCTACCCAACCGAACACTAAGGAGCGATAATAAGTGTTTATTTTCGAACACTGGGTGTTACATGCTCCGGGGAGATATGTTGCAGTCCATACCTGACATTCGTCAAAAATCCAAAATTAACGGATCTAAAGAAAAACCTTTTGATTGCGGCTGACCAGACATCCTATCTGGTACCAAGGAACTCAGCAGCCTTTGGTGACTTGCCACCGGACTGAAAACTTTTGGGAGCTTAAATAGCTCCAGCTCTTTAAAAATCTTGCTGGATTACGCAATCAATTGCTACAAGGCTGTGCTTGTTCCTTTCATTCTCGAAGATTGGTTAACGCATATGTTTGTCAGCCAGTGGTTAAGATCCACCAGGAGATAAGGGCAGATGCTTGTATAGGCTGACTTCCAAAACGTCAATTGCTTTGTATTAGAACAAAGTATAATGTTTCATAACGCCGCAGTACAATATATATACAATGCAAACCCTTCCAAAACGTCACTGATAAGTATTAGTAACGCATCAAAAAAGCAATCAGAGCATCGGTTTTAAAGTTGATGCTTTGTGACATTTAACATTTAATTTGCAACCAATACAGATTTATTTTAAAAGTATTATGCATTGCATCACTTACATTTCAAAACGTTTTAATAAACAAAACACATAGTTGCATTGTTTCGGTACTTTGTACATGTACATTGTTAAAATACAGTAGTAAAATTGTGTACGAGCTTTGTATTAGTACGTTTTGGAAGTCAGCCATACATTTTCACCACATCTGCTGGAAAGATATTTTGAATTTGCTCTTTAGCAAGATCACTTACACCAAACGCTGAACACCGCTAATGGTGTATAATATATTTCTCTTGAAATTTAATTATATTTGAACTTACATTTTTTCCTTATTTTACTAAAACCAATAAAAGAATATGTCCTGCTTCTTACCTGTAATGAAAACAATAAAATAAAAATAAAAATTAATAATTATTAACAATAATTTATTAATACCAATTATGTAAAATATGTTCAAGTAATGATAACAATTATTAGTAAATATATCCGCAGAGCATGCGGTAGCTTTAGAAACAATTACTCTGTATTTTATTAATAAAACAACATTAAACAGTTAAATAGCTGCGCAATTTATACGTTCTATTAAGGTCGTCGTTCATTTAATTATTAATTAATTGATTAATGTAATTATTTGTTTAGGCGATAGCAAAAGACAAAATATATTTAGACCACAAAATTTGGATGATTTTTTTTTTTTTTTTTTATTAAATTAAGTATTTATTAAGTTTTTTAAAAAAGGTGAAAATATTAATTGCTATAAGTTGCTGTAATAATTTTTTTCTATTTCAAAGATAATTAAATTCTTGAATAATTAAACAAACAGTTTGTTAAGTTCATTTATAACCTATTTATTCATTAGAACCATTAGAAACCACCACCACTCAAGAAGTGAAGTCGGGATTATAATAAGTTTTCATCAATATGTAATGTTAATATTTTGAGAATAGCAATGCAGTTAATTACTCAACTAAAGCGAACGTTTTTTAAAAGCAGCAAAGTTGAGCCAAAATTTTCAGTTAAATACCTAATTTGCCAAAAATGTAAAAATAGGAAATTTGCACAAATTTCAAGTTTTGTGCGTTTATTAATTCATGAATTAGGCTATGAATTGCTGCCTCTTTCACCCTTATCACCGTACTAAGCCCCGAGTGGCTATTTCTTTTTTCCAAACCTGATAAAATGAGTCGGTGGTAGGAGATTTGACTCTAACGTAGAAATCATCCAACAAATACTTGACAAATCTTATTTTTTTTTTTTATCAAAAAGCCTGTGTTTACCTGAATAGCATATTTGCGCAAAATTTTCTACAAAAAATAGAAATTATGTGTAAAATTTCCAACTTTCCAACTTCATAAGCTAATTTGCGCAAAATTTTTCTTATACATAGCAAATTTGCGTTTGAAATTTAAAGAAAATTTACACAACATTTTGTAAGTAAATAGCAAATTAGGGCAAAATGTTCGAAATTTTAAGAAAATTTACGCAAAACTTTTTACATAACTGGCAAATTTCCGTAAACTTTTTTACATAGAAAACAAATGTTTTCAAAATTTTCTATATAAATAGAAAACTTGTGTAAAAATTAAATTTAATATGCAAATATGCGCAAAATTTTCCATATAATTAGCAAATTTGCGTAAAATTTTTTGTATTATAGAAATTTTTCGCTAAGAAATCCGCCCAAAATGTTAAGTTGGCAACTCTGGTGAACCAAAAGTGCAATTATGTTTTATATTTAATTTTACATTTGTTCGTTATACAGAGTACAAAATAAAAATTTTTGTTCGTTATATAAGGTACTCAGTAGAAAAAATTTGGGTGTTCGTTAAATGCGATGTTCATTAAATCGAAGGTTCGTTAAATCGGAAAACTACTGTAATTAAATAAAATAATTTTCGCTGTTTTAATAACTCTTAATAAACAAAAACATTGTAAATCAATAGAGTTTTTTGTTATTGTTCATTGGAGCATTGTGAAATATGGCTGCAAAGAATCGAAGAAGTAATAATATAAAAATAAAAGTAATTTGTGAACAATGTAAAATGCAAATAAAGGAAGAAGAGGAAGATTTTAAAAATTGTGACAAATGCGCCAAAAAATTCCACTCTCAATGCACTAAGTTGGATAAACGTCAATTTGAGTACTTGCTAAAAAATGAGAGTGAAATATTTAAATGTCATATATGCGAAGAAGGATGTGATGGAGGAGTAAAAACTGAACTAAATGAGATCAAATTAAAACTGAACAAGCTCGATGGTATACATGAATCAATACAGTTCATGTCTAATGCGCCCCATACACGGTTCAATTCAGTTGTCAACTGAGTCTTTCAACTCAGTTGACAACTTCATCAACTGAATTGAAAGATTTTAAATTTATTTTAAAATTTAATGAAATAAAAGACAATTTTTAAAATACTTAACTATAAAAATTAATTTTGACAGCTAATCAAGAGACTCGAGCACATACAGTACAATCGAATTGAAAGACTTACTAGTCAACTTGAAAAAATCAAAATCTTTTGATTTTTCTTCAACCAACTCGACAACCGTCAAACTAATCAATTGACAAAGCCATACACGCTTTGATTTGGAGAACAACCGACTCAGTTAACAATTGAATTGAATCGTGTATGGCCTGCTTAAGCAATATGATGAAATTTTAAAAGGAGTGGTAGAAAATAGGAAAAAAATATCAGAAGTGGAAAAAGAAAACAAATATCTAAAAATGGAAATTTGAAATTTGAAATCATCAGTTAAATTGTTGAATGATGTGCGTGTTAAAAATGACTGCATTGTCAATGGCTTAAAAGTAACTGAAGGTGCTTCAGCAGTAGATTCTGTCATTGAGTTATCAAAAAGTGTTGGCGTGGATATTGTTCCTCAAAATATTGATACAGCTTATTTCCTTCGTAGCAAAAAGGTTTTAAATAAAAATAACAAAAAGGAAGATGAAAAAAAGAGTGTGGTTGTTAAATTTGCATCAAAGTCATCTAAAGATAAGTTAATGGCTGCAAAATCAAAGCTTAAAGAAAACAAAAGTACTTCTAGTGTGTTTGTGAATGATTTTCTAAGTAGAGAAAGTAGTAGTAGTAGAGTCTTCTTAGTTATGCAAGAGCTTTGAAAGAAGTTGGCTATCAATTTGTTTTTGCAAGAAATGGCAGGGTGTTTTATAAAAGAAGTGAAATATCAAGAACTCAAGTTATCAGAAGTGAAGAAGAAGTGGATGAATTACTTTTTAATGCTGCAGTTAATAAACCCTACAAGCGTAGATCGATGGCTAACAATAAACTCGTTTCTAATGTTGATGATCCTGTTTCCAGTGATGATGAAGGCGAACATGTAGCGTATGTTTCCCCTTAAACTAATTACTTGTTTCATAATTTTTTTTTTTATTTCTTTTTTTAATGGTTAATAATCCATATTTCAATAAAATTTCTGATTTTAATGATTATACAGTAATTTTGACTTAGCTGCACAATCTCCTTTGCACGATTTTTTGTGCAGGTAAATCAAAAATGCAGCTATCTTAAATGTATTTAGCTGCTTTAATGTGCAGGTACGCAATTGTGGTTACCTGTATAAAAGTGCAGCTAGAGTAAAGTGTTTGAAAGAGGAGTAACAACGTTTTTATTATGCATTTTTATAAGGAACGAGATAGCCAAATTGGTAACAATAAAGTGTGGTACAACGTTAAGAATAGCGCTGAAAGCTGTGAAAAGTTAAAGGCGGCAGTTTCAAAGTAGTGTCAACAAAATTCGAAATTTTGAACTTTTTTTGCGCTACAGAGCATTCGTCAGCTTCAAATACTACTACAACTACTTAATTCTGTTCCAGACCTAAGATTTTCTATTTCTTTCATATAATATTGGTAAAATTGCTGTAACTACAAACCATATGCAGGAATTTAGGTACATGCAAACAAAATAAATGAATTAAATTGACACCAACTTGACTTGTTTGCGATTTTTGTTTTTATAAACAGCTAAAATTGGATATTTATGTGAAAAAGTGGCCACCATATGTTTTCATGTGTGCAGCTAACTTTGATGTTTTATATGAAAATATTTTAACGCTGCCCAAAAATATGAAAAATGTGCAGGTATACAAAATGCACGTAAACAAGGATTTTGAAGAATAATTCCAGAAAATATGTATTTTGGGCAGTTAAGTCAAAGTGCAGCTAACTTAAATTTTTTGTATGAAAATAATTTTAAAATGCCAAAAATTTTATGCATTTACCTTAAATGTGCAGGTATAGAAAGTGCACTTAAAAAAGGAATTTGTATGGAATTTTAAAGAATAATTCCAAAAATTATCAATTTTGTGCAGTTAAGTCAAAAGTGCACGTAAACAAAAGGCAGTTAAGTCAAAACTACTGTATTTATAATTTGCAAGGTTTGTTTTTTTAGTATAATTTCTGTAAACATGAGAAGCGTTTCGTCTGTTACAAGGTTTAATAAATTTAAATCTTTAATTGCGAATCTGTCGAAGCTGCCAGACGTAATTGCTATTCAGGAAACTTGGTTTCAATCAAGCTTAACACAGTTGTATTCTATTCCTGGATGTTCTTGTGTTCATTGTTGTAGAAGTGATGGGTATGGTGGCACTTCATAGTATGTCAGCAAGAAGATACAATTTGTCGTGGAGGATTGCGTTAGTGATAATTTCGTAAATTATATTTCAGTTTTGTTGCAAAATGTGTGTTTTAATGGTAAGCCGTTAAGGTTGATATTCTATTATCGTTCTCACAAATGTCATGTTAATTATTTTTTAAATTGTTTGGATGGATTGCTGAGTAGATGTGCATAAAGTCCTATTATTGTTGTGGGTGACTCAAATATTGACCTTTTTCATAATTCTAATTCAGATTTGTCTGATTTATTTCAAAACTATGATTGCCACAATTGTCATAATTTCATAACAAGGCCATGTAGTGGAACGTGTATTGATCACGTATTCAGTAATATCTTCGGGCGAGTTTCTGTTGATTCAGTGGAGTGTAAATTAACAGATCATAACATAATGTTTTGTAAATTTAAGAATAATCATGTTTCTAACCAATTTATTGAAATTGACAAAACCCATTGTGATTACACTAAAGTAAAAGAATATTTGGAGATTACCTGATCTGAGTTAAATATGAATATTGACATAGCTAATATAACGGAAAATTTTATAAGCTGTATTAGTAGTGCTATTTATTGCTAATTCAACTACAACTAGTAAATATATGAAAATCTTCAAATAAATATGAAGGTTTGTTAAAAAGAATAAGTAATGTTATTAAAGTGGCTTGTAAATCATCAAGAGACAGTTATTACTATGATAATATAGATAAAATGAATGGTGATTCAAAAAAGTCCTGGAATTTTTTAAATAATATTTTGGGAAGAGTGGCAGAAAGAGATGTCAATGTTATAACTACATCTGGTGTAACTGATTCTGATGACAAAGTTAAAGCTAATTTGCTAAATCAGCATTTTGAAAATTCTGTTTGTGAGTTGAATCAACAAATACCAGTTATTGCTGGTGATCATTGTAATCAATTTAGGACGTTTTGTCAAATTTTACCTCGTTTTTCTCTTCAACTTGTTTCTAATGAAGATCTGGATTTAATTATTGGCAATAGGAATCTGAAAAAGTCTGCTGGGTATGATGATATTACACCAAAGGCTGTTGTAAGCTGTAAAGATGTTATTTCTCCTATGTTAATTAACATTTTCAATACATCATTACATTTACATTACAACATCAGTTTATCCAGATTGTTTGAAGATCAGTAAGGTTATTCCAAACCCGAAAGTTGTGAACTCTTTTTTACTTAATGACTATCGTCCGGTGGTAGTTTTGTCAATTATTGATAAAATGCTTGAAAAACTTATTCACCCGAGGCTCTTAGAATATGTCGACAGTAATAATATAATGTATAAGTATTAATTTGGATTCAAGAAAGGTTGTGGTACAGAGGAAGCTGTTGAGTGTTGTTAATTACATCTGTCATAGTTTAGATCAAGGGCCAAGAGGAGTTGCAGGATTATTCTTAGATTTTACAAAAGCTTTTGATCTGGTTGATCGCGAAAAAATGCTTCAGAAGTTGAAGTATTATCGTATAGTAGGAAGTGCGTGGAAAATGTTCAAAAGTTACTTACAAAATCGTAAGCAATATGTACAAATCAATAATGTTAAAAGTGATGTTATGAATGTTAGTTTGGTGTTCCACAAGGTAGTGGGTTAGGACCTTTGTTGTTACATTAACGATTTGAGTAACTTAAACCTCACTGATCGTTTATACATGTTTGCTGATGATGTATGTCTCTTTTATCCATTCAAGTATGACTTAGCGCTGAAAACAAGCATGGAAAGGGATATTTCACTGATTTTTGAATTCGCTAGATTAAATAAGTTGATTTTAAACGCAAACAAAACCAAATTAATACGCTTTAGGCCGCATTCGCATGCAAGTAATAGTGATTTCAGCATTTTTATTGAGGGTAATTTAATTTATGAAACGCATTCTGTGAAATATTTAGGAACAACATTACAGAGTAATTTATCTTGGGATATGTATATTAGGAAGGTTAAAAGTAAAATTGCTCCAGCTATTGGTATTTTATACAAGATGAAATACAAACTAAATGCTAAAACTAAAATGTTGCTATATCAGGCGTTAGTGCAAAGCCATTTGAATTATATGGTTGTATTATATGGTTATAATAACACGAATGTTCTGGATACCCTGCAAACTACACAGAAAAAATTATTTTTCCAATTCAAACAAAAAATTTGTAGAATCAAAACATTTTTTGTCTGAAATCGGTCCTACAAACAAATTTGCATATTCAAACAATTTATTTGCATTTCGTTTATTGAAAAAAAACCCTGATTTTTTCAAACAAATAATTTAATTGAATCAAACAAATAGTTTACTGAAAATCATATAAATTTCAAACAAATAATTTTGCTGAATCAAACAAAAAAGTTTTTGCACAAGCAATGACGCGCACACAAGCAAGCACTGTAGAAGTAGATGAAGGCAGAGCAGAGAGGCGCGGCTGGCTTTTAAACACATTTTTTTGTTGGAATAATTTTTGAACCAAGGGTTGTTTATACACACAATGTTTTTCTTCTTCACTCACTGTTGCTGTATCCTTTCCTTGGCAGCAGACCGACTCGACATGTTTTTCGTCATCATTTTATTTTTGTATTTGATGAAGGTATTTAACTAAACATTTTTAAAAAATTGAATACGGGATTTTGTTTTTCATTCTCTTTTACCAACTTTGAAACCAACCAAAAATTTATTTTGTTTCTTCTAATGTTGTTGTTGTTTAAAAAGAGTGAAACGTTTTTTACCTAATATTTTTTTTGTTCTTTTTTTACTACAAGCCTCGCCACGCTATTTTATCATCTTTCTTATTGTTGTACTTTTTTAAAGCGTCCAAAAATAGACTGTATGTGTTTTTTATTGTTGTTCTTATATTTCACATAAAGAAGTGTTGCTTACGATCAAATAAAAAAATGCAAATAAACGACAACATTTAAGAGCGTTAAAAAGTTCATACAAAATTATGAAAACTTGCAACCAATTACGCGTTTATTATATTTTTAAATAGTTGTCAACATTTTTGTTTGGTTAAATAAAAATCAAACAAAAATATTAATTGAATTAGTAAAAAAATTTGTAGAAATTAAAAATATTTTCAAACAAGTGTTTGTTTGAAAATAATTCAGCAATAATTTTTTCTGTGTATGCAAAACAAGGCTTTAAAAGTTGTATTCAGGTTACCAATTACATATTTAACGTTATCTATCTATAGAAATGTTTGTATGCATATTATGTATGCTAATGTATGCTAATGTATGTTAACAAAGCTTTAAATAACATAGGTTATCATACGATTGAGTTTGGGCAAAACCAAACCATGATCAATACTAGAAACCAAGAAAACCTTAGAGTAGCAAGATGTAGACTTGAGAAAACCAAGCAACGCATTGAATATATGGGTAGCTTAATGTATAATCATTTACCAGTTGCGTTAAAAAGACAGAATAGAATATCACTGTTCAAAGCAGATCTTAAAAATATATATTTGAGAATCTGGAAACGCTTCTATTGTAATATTTATTAAAATCCTTATAAAATCTGTTATAATTTATATTTTTTTATTATGTAAATATGTAACTATTTAAATTATTATAAGTACACGTTTTGTCAACTTGCTTCAACAATGCCTTCAAGGCGCTGAGGCCAAAAATAATTTTGAATTATATTGTACATGAATTGTTAAAAATAAATAAAATAAAAAAAAAAAAATGTTTTACATAAATACCAAATTTGTGCAAAATTTGTGACAAATTTCTAAAGAAAAAATCGAAAATTTGCAAATATTTTCTTCATATTACTAGAGTTTTATGTGCAAAATATATAAAAATGCCATATTTTGCACAAAATTTCCTATAAATAGCAAATTTTGCCAAACATTTCACATATAAGAAAAAAATTTGGTCTAATTTTTCTATAAATAGCTTATTTTTTGCGCAAAAATTTTTATAAATACCAAATTTGCGTATCATATACAATTAAAAGGGTGGTCGGCCTCCATAAAAAAAATAAAAAGTTGTGAAGTTTCTAAAACAGAAAAAAAACTATTTTTGCCACGCCTCAAAATATAACACTTTTTGTTTTTTATATAAAGTGCCGCCAATTACCCATTCTGGAAAGATATTTGTATACGGACTATCAATATTTAATTGATACTTTTAATTTGTTTACTGGGGCAAATTTAATTAAATTTTTAATTAATATCACACATTTTTTAATTGTAATAATTTCTTTTTTTTCTGTGAAGTGTCATCACTTAAAACGTGGCAATAAATTCTATTATAATTATAATTTTGGCATCACTGACAAAATGACTTTTGTTTTGAAAGCAGCGTTACCATTTGCCAAGATTTCCCTTTTTGTTTAATTTTTTCTTTATATTTTTAAACAAAATAAATTTCAAATTTTGGTACTTTCTTTTAAAATTTTGGCACTTTTGTTTAAAAAATTAAAAAAAAAAAATTTTTTTTAAGAAATGGTGACATTTTTGATTGAAAGGAGATGTTAGATGTTGCAAGTGTTAATGCATGTTTCACATTTTCAACAACTTCCATGCGTTCCTCCAAAATGTATTCAAATGTGAAAAGGCTATTACACTGCAACAAAATCTAGTAGAAAACTAGAAATCAACTGAAAATCTATTAGTACTGAATGATGCAGCTATGAAAAAAAAATGATTTTAATATAAACAAGCTACAGGACTTCAGCTGTGTCAAATCTTCCTCTGCCGACAGTAAGAATATTTCAGGCGTGGGATCTATACATTTTTAATCAATTATCAAAATAATTGTTAGGAATACAAAATTTTAAATTTACAAGATCTTGTTTGTCGTGCTTAATTCCCAATTTTTATTCTTGATAAAAACACTGAAATTTATTATTGATATGATAAGCCATTCTAATGCGTATTTCTCTGGTTGCTTAGGCCAGATTATTAGGAAACTTCATTCAAAGATTTTAGCACCAGTTTTTAGGCCGTGCTAAAAAAATGAAATGACAACTTGCTATATCTATATTCCCAGAGTGGGCATTATATGCGGAACATGGTTAATTATGGACCGATCTTTACGAAATTTAACAGTGAGATTTAGTGTCCATTTAAACTACCAAATTTTACTTTAATAGCATAATTTGTTACTAATTTGGTCGTACTAAACTGTTTTCCGAGTGTAGGGCTTATGTGGATCATATGGTAAATTATTTGCCAATCTGCACGAAAGTCCACAATATTAATTCTAGTCATATAGAACGAATTTGTGCCAAATCTTATAGCAATCCGTGCATTATACCACCATTAATATTAGTTTTTGTTACAAAAATATTATTTTTTAGCGTAGTGGTTCCACACTTGGACTCATAACCAGTGTTCGAAAATTAACACTAAATATCGCTCCTTAGTGCACGGTTCGGTAGATTTGTGTAAAACACAAACGCTAATAGTGTGCGGTCATTGCTAAATTTTTTTTTTTTTGTTAATTTCTTTATCAATGTAAAAAAATAAACATTAAAGAACATTAAAATATAATGTTTGTCTACAGTACCACTGCAATTGTTTTGTTTTTTAACGAAGAACGGAACACTATATAATGTTCAGCTCTTTCTTGAAAATAGTTACGAACGGTATTAAGGATTGAGTTCGTCTACACAAACACTAAAAAATAGACATCGTTCCTGGGCGTGTGAGCCGAATGCTAAATAATGCAGCGTTTAAAAAACTGCAGTCAAAGTAGAAAAACTGCCATTTCTTCTACTTCTTCATTTGTCACTGGCCAAAAAAAAAAAAACTGTTGCTTGTACTTCAGATTAATTAAATACAAACAGTTGCTGTAAAACTAACTGAAAAATCGAAAAGTTGTACACAAATTTTCGTTTTTTATTCGACAGTTTGTTTGTTTCGACTGCAGTTGTTAAAAACCCTGAAATAATGTTCTGTTTATTTTCGAACACTGCTCATAACTCTCATCCTACTGAACCGATTTTACTCGATTTTAATCCCAAACTGCTTAGGATATCTAGAACCAATTTGACACCAACATTCGAAAGTGAGCGTGTTTTCAATCGACTTGGAATTACTCAAGGAACCAGAACATGCATATCTATATACTTAATGGGGTCTGAGATGAATAATAAAAAAGAAACACACGGAATGACAAACCCTTATTCACCACTCGTGGTGGTGGAGGGTATTAAACAAAAAAAATATGTTAAAAAAATATTAAAATAATTTAGATCATAGCAAAAAAAAAATTGGAACAGATAAATAATATTTATAAAATAAATGAAGAAAACAAAAGTTAATGCAATTTTTTTTTTAAATTTTTTAAATTACTATTTTTTTATATCGTTACCTAAAACTCAAAAGGCCCTTACTCACTAAAATTAAAAGATGGCCCCTAAGCGAAAAACAATGGCCTTTTTAAGACAAAAACATTGATATATCAAACTTTAAGATCGGAATGTAAATGCCTAAGATATAACGAAATATGTTAAAAGGCGACACCCTACCTTCGGCAAAACAAAAAAAATTCGAAACCGCCATGTAAAAATACTTTATATTAGGGGCAGTTATGTATGGTGTGGTATGCTCTAATGTACATGTCTATTACACAAAAAACTTTTAGTCCTCGTTTTTGTTATGTAAGCAAAATCTCGAAAATTTCAAAAAAGTTTAATGTAAACGCACTAGATTTTATGGAAAATACTAAGACAAATAGTGAAGGGCATTTAAATTACAGTTCAGCCGATTATAACATTCTATAACGTGTTCTTGGTACAATAAATTTACTTGTAATAATAACGAATGAATTTATTTTCAGTTCCTTTTCTTTTAGGATAGAAAAAAATATAAAAATAAATTTTTAATTGGTTACAAAAATGTTAATAATATAAGGGAAAAGAGAGTAGGAGTGATGTTTATTCAAATAAAAAAAAAAAAAAAAAGGAAATAAAATTAAAAACAAATAAATAACTTGTGGAAAAATTGCTTTACTTTTTTTTCCTTTTCCATTTCTAGCTTAATTACGCTTTGAAAATTTTTATTTATTAATATTTTCATAACAAAAAAAAAGTACATATTTGTGGTCTAAGCCCGATGGCTTTATAAATAATTAAAAGTTAATTTATATTTGTTTGTTACTATTTGCAGGACTACATAACGCTTCTTAATTATTGGGATACATTTGTGGTATTTGCTGTTCCTTTTACAACAATTGCCGTCCTAAATACATTCACCGGATTTACGGTTTGGAAATTTGCCACAGTCCGAAGAACATTAACCATGCAAAAGATGTAAGTATTTCGAAATAAATTCCTTAGAATTCCATTTAAAAGAGAAAAAAGTAACACAACAACAAATTTCAGTAGTACAGCAACAGTGTTGCCAACTCTTGATGGCCAAATATTTTTAGATTTTTAGCAAAAATGGTTAAATAAGATTTAACTTAATCTGGGTTAGCACTCTTTAAGTTTTCATTCAGAAAGTCAGATTTTATTTAGGAGAACATGATATTCTTTTGTCCCCTCTCACCAACAAACTCAAACTTTTTGAAAGAAAAATTTCATAGCGTGAACCCAGGCCTAAAAAAAAAATTAAATATCGAAAAATTTAAATCAAGAGAATTGTTTTTGTTGTTTTGTCATATCGCTAGTTTTTTTAAAGGGCCAAAAACATTGATTAAATTTCTCATCAAACGCCTTGGTAGTATTAGGGAAAATGTGTTTGTACGTGTGACACCGACGATACTGGATGGAAAATCAAAAAAGTTAGATATTACGACGAATATAACATCAAGCACACGTACTCGTTTGCAATTGACGAATTTGACTTTCGACAGCTGGAAATTGCTTCCCCGCTCTATTTTAGGTATGGCCAGTGTTGCCAGAAGTAGGAAAAATCCCTACATGTAGGCATTTTTGATAGTCAAATAGAAGCGTGGGGAAAATCGAACAGATTTTTTATAATCTCCAAAATCTAGGGATTTTTCGTCATCTCGCATTATTTATGAGTTAAATTCCGGAAAAAGGTTTTTTTTAGTGATGTTTCATGATCCAAAACGGTTGAAAATTTTTCTTTTCCCTAAAATCGCTTAAAAATATATTTCCAGAGTTGTGGTTTCAAAGTTGGCGACACTAATATTTATATATATGTTTTTTCTTATATATCATTCAATGTTGAAAGATTTAATTGAATTTAATTAAAAGAACATACGTATCGCAATGGTTCCTCTAAAGGGGGTTAACACAAAATTTATAAATTTTCAGCAGAGACAAAAAACTGTTTTATTTTTATACGAAGTCTTATGCTACAAAGAGGGATACAATTGTAATTTTTTTTTTTGCAAGATACTAGAAAAATTGATCTATGATTTTTACAGTGCGTATAAATGACCACTGTACATCGATTTATTGCAAAAAGGGAAAAATTTTGAGTTGACTTTCTTTAGAGAAACCAATACGATATGTATTATTTTGTTTAGTTTTGTACTTATTTGTTGTCAAAGCTTTAATATACATATTCGAATAAAATTTATTTTTTATAACTAATGTTTTGTCTGCTGTTTTAATGACAATAATGCGTAGGGATTTTTGTAGAGGAAATTTTTCAACGTGTAGGGGAAATCGGATTTTTTTTTAGCAAGTGTAGGTATTTTTCAAAAAATCCACTGGCACCACTGGGTATGGCTGTTAGTGAAAATTTGTTTGTGAATTGGTGGTGATGGTGAATTCACGTACATTAGTGAATTCGCCTGCATGTCAAGCATTTGACCGATGTATTTTGCCCTTAAGGGACTGTGAACTTAAAATTGTTAGCACAGTCTTTGCTGACAGCTAATTTAACAATTTTGAGGTAATTTGATAGTTTTGAGGTAAGTTTGATGTGGCATTTCATCATGAATAAAATCGCGTTAGAGCAACGTTTGCAAATTGTTTTTTTTTAATTTTTTTAAAAATCATGGAGCGATTCGATCATTTGCAAATTTTTTTTAGTTAAAATAAAGAACACTTTTGGTTAGAATGGCTATGATAACAAACACAATTGGCGCCATAGTCGAAACACTATTACATCCGGAAAAACTCACAGAAATGGTGATTATTATGGTCCAGTGGAATCATTGGTTCATATGTCTTCACAAATAACGATGGTTGAAATTATTTAAATTGGAGATAATCACCCCTATTCTGCATTTCGATTACGTCTCCGCATTCAGTTCCGTTACGATCGAAAATTGGTATTCTGCAGAAAAACGGAATCGAAAGAATAAGAAGAAGATAACAATGCTTACAAAATCAATTGTATCAATGTGGAATGTGGAAATGAAACAGCAGAATAAGCAAGTCTGTTATCATTTTCATAAACAAATGTCAAATTTAATAAAACAAGTTCTGTGTATAATAAAGTAAATTGTTTATAAATTTAATTAAAGAAAAATATTGAAATAAAATAAAAAAAGAAAAAGGTAAAACTAAGTTTTGCATAAATATATAAGTGTGTATAATCTAGTGAAGCTGAAATTAACTAAAAAAAATAGAAAATAAAAGTGTTGTGGTTAAATATGTAAAGACAAAATGTTAATAAAAACTGTTTGTAAAGAAATAATTTAGTGAGTTGCATTTTTATTTAAAATTTAAGGACAAATGGAGTCTATTGCAGCTGCATTGCTGCTCCTTCTTCCTTTGAACGCTGGTGATACCCACAAGCAATGTCAGCTTTAGCCGTCATTAAATTTGCCAGTTTTTCGTATTGCTCCGGTGTTGTTGTTTTTGACCTGCATACATACATAACAAAACACTCATATTCCAGTACAAAAAAATAACAATTTAAAACAAAAAAATTATAATAATAATTTGTATTTAAATCGTTTTTGAATTTTTTAATTTTTTACTTACATTTTTTCACATTTTTACTTAAAAAAACAAAAATAGAAAAAACCTCCGTTAACAAAAAAAAACAACTGAGAGAAACGGAGCTCCGATCGTAATGCAGAATACATACAATCGAAAGAAACTGAGCGGAATCGAAATGCAGAATACCAAAATTGCCAGACGGAGAAAATTTCGATTCGAATCGAAACGCAGAAAAGGGGTGATTAACACCTTTTGAAAAGAAAAAACTTAAAACAACAACTGCTACAGCACCCAAATTATATGGAGTTCCGAAAGTGCACAAGGAAACATTTCCTTTAAGACCAATTTGTTCGAGCATCAATGCTCCATCTCATGAACATAGCAGATATATAACGGGAATTCTTAGAAAGATAACAGAAAATTCAGTATATAATGTAAAGAACTCATTACAATTTAAAGATAGGATTAAGAACATCAAGATACAAAATGAGGAGAAGATAATTTCGTTAGATGTAATATCCTTGTTCCCTAGTATACCTATAGATGTAGCCTTAGGTATTATAGAAGAAAAATGGAATATAATTAGAGAACATACAACTATTGAAAGGGAATTATTTTTAAGAATTCTCAAATTTTGCATAGTTGATAGTATTTATTTTCAATATAATAACAAAATTAATTCTCAACAAAAAGGATTGCCTATGGGTTCTAAAGCTTCTCCTGTTGTAGCGGATATAGTTATGGAGGAGCTACTTTATTCATGTATTAGAAGATTATCTATTAAACCAAAAATTATTACAAAATATGTGGATGATTTTTATTTGTATTATTTCAGAATGTGAAATAGAAAATATGTTAAACATATTTAACTCCTTTCACCAGTATATTAAATTTACAATTGAAAGGGAATGTAATCATAAACTTCCATACTTAGACGCATTAGTTATAAGAAAGGAGAATAACTTATTAGTAGATTGGTACCAAAAGCCAATTTCTTCAGGAAGAATTATTAATTATTATTCGAAACATCCGAGAAGGGTTATTATAAATACTGCCAAAAATTTTATAGATAAGTTTTTAAATATTAGTGATATAGTTTTTTATAGGAATAATAAGATGAGAATCAAAAATATTTTAGGGGATAATAATTTCCCAAGGGAATTGATTTGTAAATTGATTGGACAGTACAAAGGACATAGGGAAGGTAGTGTAAATACGGTAACTGAACCTAAAATTTTTAAGTCTTTAACTTATGTACCAATGTTTTCAGAAAGATTGCAAAATTCTAATATTTATGATATTTATGATGATTATAGGATGGCTCATAAATCATATAAAACATTGGATAGATTATTCAGTAAAATGAAAGATAAGACAGAAAAATTAGATAAATCTAATATTATTTACAAGATACCTTGTAAGGGTAAGGATAATGAAGTATGTAGTAAAGTATATATAGGTACCACAAAAAACAAATTAAGAACTAGAGGGACTAGCAGCACATAGATCTGATCAAAAATACAAAAATACATCTTCTCAAAAACTGCATTGTCATTGCATTGTGCCAATTTCAATCATACACCAGATTTTGAAAATACAACATTTTTAAATACAGAAACAAACTACAAACGACGCTTCATGTTAGAAATGTTGCAAATTATAAACATACCAATGGAACAAAGAATTAATTTTAGGACAGATACGGACAATGTAGCTCAAAATTACAGACATTTAATTTATAAGAATAAGATAGGAAATTAAATAAGTTTACAAAAATGTAATAGAATAATTTGTGTTTCCTGTGTATAATTTTTATTAATTTTCATAATTGACAATTTTGTTTTTCATTAAATTTTGTTTATAAAAATTTGTTTGAAATATAAAAAACCAAAAAATCCCTGAAGAAGCTATCCATTGAGATAGCGAAATATTGGATAAATTTTAAATAAATATTCTTTATATAAAACGGACCTTGAGCTTGAGAAATTATTGAAGGGAAATAATATTAAGAAGGTCGAAGAAATTAAGCTAAATAATTTAGAGTCGTTTACCTTTGAAAAAAGCAATATATATATATATAGATTTATATAAAACTTTTGAAAATACTTAGGTTTTAGCGGTATTTTTTTAAAAATTCCCCCTAATTTAAAAATTTAGCGGTTTTGAAGTCCGATTTGGCAGGAAGTGTTCAAAAAAGTTGGCAACAGTGCTGATTGTTTATATAATTCATGTTGTTTCAACTTGAAATAACTTTCATTCGTGTTTCTTAGTGTTATTTCAAAATCAATGTCATAATTTTGCTCTGCCTTTACACTTTTACTGGAATGTTCAATAAACATGAACTATAGTTGTTTAAAAACAAAATAATGATGTTCGCAAGTTATTGTAAAATCATGTAAAATTAACATGAAGTAACTATGAAGCAAATCATTACCGAAAAATGTAAAATCCACCTTGTTTTCGAGGAATTTACATTGATTTTTTTCCTGACAACCTCGTTTATGTGATTTGACGCCATTAGATCATTTTCTCTGGAAAAATATTCAGACCAGAAGCAATCGAGCACTTAGAACCGAATATTTGACGTGTTGTTGCCGAAATATAATCGGATTTACTGTGTTTGAAAATCACACCTAAAGCTACCGCCGTGTACACACTAGCCGGGGCGGCCACATACCAGAAATCATATTTAAACCCTAATGCCATATATCTTATTAATAAAGCTAATTAAATGCATATTAAAAACATTTTTCTCTTTTTTTTTTTATTTATATTAAAAGTTCTTCTTAGCCCACTTACAACTACAATTAATGTTTGGAGAATTCCAACCAATTGTTGTGGGGAATGTAAGAAAACAAAAACTCACTATTCATTGTTGGTATTTTGCTTAAGCTTTGATATCGTTGCAAATTAGACTTTTGAGAGTTTGTAATTCTCAGTCCCTCTGCAGTTTTTTTTTTGCTTATATCTTTTCTAAATTTGTTTGGTATAATGCTTCCTGATAATGAACCAGTGAGTTGCGCATAGAAACTAGCTTATCCCCCAACAATAAATTTCAGTGTTTTTATCAAGAATAAGAATTATGCTCGATAAAAAGAATCTGTTTAATTAAAAATTTTTTATTCCCAAAAATTACATTGATAAAAAAAAGTTTTTCACCTCTAAAAAAAACACCCTTTATTACCATTTGCCGAAATGAATTTTAGAAACTTCTGCATTTAATGATAACTCGGGCGTGAAAATTCATGCATTACTTTTTCGAAAATATGCGCATAAAACATGATTTTAAATTTCAAAATTGTTTGCAAAAATTAAATTAATCATATATGCAATTGTTAGTAAAAGAAAACAAATTCATAAACAGGGTACTGTTTTTGCATTTTTTAAATTTCGTCATGAATAATCAAAATTACTTTTACTTATGGCACAGTTTTGTACATTTTTGTTTGCATAAAAATGGCTAAATCTAGCAATTAAATCCCCATACAGACAACACTGTACAACAGTAGATAATAAAAGAGCACACAGATAAAGTTATCTGAAAATTTGAATTAAATAAAACACTTTATGCTTTCTCAGAAAAAAAATAATAAAGGCTCAGTTAGTCTTTACTTTCTGTTTCTGTTCCGTTCCGTGCCGTTCTGTTACGAAATTGTAAGGGCTCAGTTAGTCTTTACTTTCTGTTTCTGTTCCGTTCCGTGCCGTTCTGTTACGAAATTGTAATAGTTACTTTTTCTGTAGCAACTTATCAGCCATTTATGACAAATTTATTAGTTTTGCACCATCCATTGTTTTATTTCAATAACTTTAAGCACATAAATTTGAAGAAATTAAATTTTTTGAATTCTTAAAATAAAAAATAGTTTATTTCAATACAAAAATGTATTTTTTATTATTTATTTTGCTGTCACTTACAATTACTTAACAAGTTTTTTATTTTAACAAACTGAACCGCAACAGAACAGAAAAACTAATCAATTTCACAAGTTTTTTAATAACAAAACACATCAGCTGATTCGTAACAGAACAGAAAGTAAAGACTAACTGAGCCTTAAAACCAATAAGAACTTATTAAAGGCCATTACCTAATAGACCAACCACACATAAGAACTAATATTCTTTTTTTTCTCTCGTTCAATGCAAATTCTGCTTGTACGCAGGGTTGTTAGATGTGAAAATTTTTCGTCAGTTTGACGAATTTTTTTAAGAAAATACGGTAAAATGACGATTGACGATTTTTTTACTAAAAGTAATAGTATTATGACGATTTTCTGGCATCAATAAAACACTTACAAGAAATATTTACAATTATATTGGTAACAGTTCAAAACGTAAAAATCAATTTTTCCAAATTCAAAAATTATTGGAAGTTAAACAAAAAAAAAAAAAAAATTCTTCCCCAATCATAAACCAGGCGGCTTTCATTAGAAGCATTAGTAATTCGAATTCTACAATTATATGAATGCTATCGATACTGCAAAAAACATACACTAGAGCCCCGATTTGCGTCGGTCCTATTTGGTCTGCTTTTTAAAAATTGGTTAAGTCCGCTTTGCGTTTTTATGATTTCGATTTGCGTCGCTACATACGATTGCATTTTTCGCTGAAGTCATAATCACATGTGATGAATTGTTCTATTTGCGTGTAAAAAAGGCGAATTCCAATTTAATTCTGTTAGGTAAGTTATTCTAAGTATAGTTGTGTGTTAGGAAGTAAGTTCTTAATAAGAATATGTGTAGAAAAGTGAGTGCGAAGAGAAGAAAATGCTTTCGTTTGAAACTAAAATTGGACGTAATAGAACGTTTCAAGTCGGGTAAAAAAACTGTTGATATAGACAGAAGTCTTGGTTAAGCACCTTCAACAATAAAAACAACTTGCAAAAGTGATAGCGCCAAAAATTTATATTTTTGCACAATGCAATGAATTGCCTCTCATTTGTAAAATTTTAATATTTGACGATTTTGTTAAATATTTGTGACGATTTTGACGAATTTTGTTAAAACTTTTGACGATTTTTTAAGAAAAAAAGCCTAACAACCCTGCTTATACGTACAGATTCAAAATTGAGAGACTTTCAAATTGTTGCCAGTTGGCATCAAAAATTCCAAACGGCCAAAAATATTACAGTGCGACCTCGGTTTCGACCATTTACAAAAAAAAAAAAAATTTAATTTACCGTAAACAATACTTTTGCATAAACAAATTAATCAGACTTTACTTAAACAAGTTTAAGATAAAATCTTAAAAAGTAAAAGTTAATAAAAAACTTACTCTAAACCAAGTAAAATTGCAGTATACGGTTTTACCGAATTTTCGATACCCTTCAACTCGATTTAGAATACTTTAGGATTGGACATTTTAATCTAAAATTATAAATCAATATTAATAAAACACAATTTTAGGCTTATAAATTCTATTTTAAAAGTACGCTTTATATGGGGCATCTCGTAAATAATAGATCAGTCCTTTGAAATTTGGATGTATAATAATTATAATATAATTTCTACTGCTACATATATAACTATTTGTTACAATTTAAGGCGTACTAAAGTAATTTTCGAAAGTGGGCGTTTTTATGGAGCCTTTGGTAAATAACGGACTGGTTTTCACGAAACTTAGTTGTATGATTTCTAGTAATATAAAACACACTTGTGCAAAATTGAATGAGAATCGGTGCATTCTGTCATTTGGGTTTACAACTCTTTTCCTACTAAGTCGATTATGTTTTCAATCCCAAACCGCTGAGGAGAACTAAAAACAATATGATAACCAAATTGTTCTTTTCTGTTGAGTCTTTCGAAAGTGAGCATGTTTTCAACAGACAGACAGGCGGACATGGCTAAGTCGACTTAGAACTACTCAAGGATCCAGAGTATGTATAGTGTATGGGATCTAAGATGAATATTAAAAGAGTTTTTCACGGAATGACAAACTTAGTATATCCGTATTGACCACGAGCGGTGAAGCGGTCTTCGTGTCCCATTTAAATTATTGACGCTTCCGAGTAAAAAACACACAGAAGGTGTAAATTAGGAGCAATTATATACGTTTGTGTAAACGGGTAAGATATGTTGTTGAAATAAGATTCGTTCGTTTCTGATCTCTGAAGAAAAAAAAGTTGTGAAAGAATATGTTGCACCTATTGCGGCTATTTTTTTTTTTAATATACGTAGTTGAAATTATAAAGACTGTAATGTAATAATATTGTCCGTTCCGAAACTCAAGGTATTGCGATAATCAGGGGTTCCGAAAATCGAGCTCCCGCTGTATTCATAAACACAAACAATGTGAACATACCCCCTTATGTTCACATTAGTTAACCAACACATTAAGCCCATACGCTTTTGCTGGGCTTAATGTGTTGGTTAACTAATGTGAACTGTAACTTTATTTTACATAAGGAGGTTTGCCTTTAAGATTATTCCATTTTAATTCAGAGAAATTTCTAATTTTTTTAATGCATTCCTGGATTCCTTTAAGGAAATCACAACATTTAGCACTACACGCTACCATTTCCTCACCTTCATCAACTTGCTCGACACGTGAAAGGGGAACAGCAACATCTGGAAATACTACAACAACAATGGCAACAATGTCTCAACAACAAGGGATTTCAACATATCGCATTAAAACTTTGTCACTTAAACGACAAAAATCCACATCTTGTGAAAATGTAACAACACACTTGAATAGACAACAGAATCATAATGTTACTCACCAACACCAACACCATCATCATCATCACCTGCAACACCAACAGCATTCACATCAGTCCGAGTGTCCACATACGCATTCACATCCAAATCGTGCAACAATTATAAAGCATGCTACAAGTGGTAGCAACGGTGATTATGGTGATATATTCTCAAGAAAATCAAGTAAGTTGACATTTTTTGTTTTTACCAACCACAAAAAAAAACATACTGTTCTGACTATGCCGAATTTTTGATACACTCTACCAAACCTTAGAATTATTTTGAAGTGGTCTTTTTAAGAAGATCTACGATAAATTATGAGCCAATCTTAACAAAATCAGAATAGGTCCAAACTAACCTCATTCTACTTGAAATGAGGGTAAGAGGTATGATAGATTCGGTTTGACCGTATATTTTCGTAATGTATTGTTTTCCTTTTTTTTTTTTTTTTTTTTTTTTTTGTGAAAAGACGTGAGAACGTATTAAAAATTATAAATAAAAAATGTGGGTGATGTGTTATAAATTGGATTTAAAAGAAATTTTTGAGCTTAGAATAATACAAAAATTAAAAAAAAATAAAAAAAAAATATTATTCTGCTTTTATAAAAATAGATATAATGTAGTGTTTTCACCCTTTTAAAAACGTTTTGATTTATTTTCCTTAAATAAACCGTAACTTCTTTTTATTGCAAATTAAAAATAAACACACAGAATTTACTTTAAAATTTTTTATTGTATACATTTTTTAACCCAAAGTTTTAAACAGTATTTTTGCACAGTTATGAAAAAAGCTAAAAAGATTTAAAATCCATGTTCTTCTAACGCCACAATAATTAGAGTTGCCAAGCGAGAAAATCCCGAAATCCGCGATTTAACAAATTAAGATTCAGGGATTTTAATTAAAATTTAAGGATTTTTGTTAAATATGTATTCATATAGTGTCAAACAATCATTCAACCAAAATGGATATTCTTTCTTAACAAAAAAAAAAAAATTCTTTTATTCTTTTTAATCAAGGTAAAATCGTCGAAAACAAGGTTGATTTTACCGTTTTCGGGGGTGATTTTGCTTCATAGTTACTTCATGTTAATTTTACATGATTTAACAATCAATAACTTGCGAACAACATTTTTTCTTTTAAAATAACTATAATTCATGTTCATTTAACATTGCAGTAAAGTTAGAGCAAATTGTCATTTATAATGAAATAACAATCCGAATCACGTTAAATGAAAGTTATTTCAAGTTGAAACAACGTGAATTTCTTGTAGAATCATATTGGTTTAAGTGTGATATGACAGTGAAAAGAAACTTCGGAGACAACAATGCATTTATTTAATTAAGAATAATTCAAAACACTTACCCCTGTAACACATGTTTCCCTTATTTTTATTCCCCTTTGTTAACAGAAGCATCAGCAGAATGGCCCGATATGGTTTTCGCCATCATTCTACTTTGAAAACTTTATGTACTAACGGGTCCGCCATCTAACGTTTTTTTTTTTCAACTAGTGTTTATTTCGTGAATGGTAACACTTAGCTCATGTCTGATTTGACAGATAATTAGTTTTATCCTTCCGCTGAACGAATATGGTTGTGTATACGCTTGAACAACGCTGGGAAATATTGCGACATTACTTTGAAAATCATGGTAATGTTACAGAATGCAGAATGTAAAAAAATCATCTTTTCAGATGAAGCTCAAGCTGAACGAATTTTTGTTCACAAAAATTGAAGAGGAGGATATTGGCAACATTTGGTTTCAACAGGACGGCGCTACGTGCCACACAGCCGAAGCTACACTCGATGTTTTGCGACCTGTTTTTGAAGATCGCATTATCAGCCGCAGAGCTGATGTCGTTTGGCCTACTCGGAGCTGCGATTTGACACCGTTGGACTATTATTTGTGGGGTGCCGTCAAAGATAAGTGTTACGCCAACAAGCCAGAGACAATTGACGCTTTAAAGGACAATATTCGTGAAGCCATTGGTGAAATACAGCTGCACACAATCGATAATGTGCTTAAAAATTGGACCGATCGTGTAGGCTACTGCATGGCCAGCCGAGGCTGCCATTTGAATGAAATTATTTTCCATTATTAACCGGAAGGATTGTACTTTCAAATAAAAAAAGAAATTTGAGAAAATATTCAGTAGTTTTTTTTTAGCATTTTCAAAAAAAAAAAGTTATTTGGCGGACCCTTTATTTAACTAAAAAATTTTAACTAAAAGAATACGGGAATTTTATTCTTTTTATAATATATTTTAAATATGGAAATAAAAAAATGGTGTTGTTTTTTTCTATACAATTTTATTTAAAAGAGTCGATACATAAAAACAGGTTTTTATGGATTCAATGTTGAACAATGTAATTTTAACAGTGAGTAATATTAAATAAACGTGATTTAAGGTTATTTTAATATTTTTCATTTCAAATTAATATGATATAATGATAAATTTAAATAAAGGGCATACTTTTGCCGAAATTGACTATGATTCTCAATCAACATTTCGCCATGTTAATTTAACATTGGTATTTTTTTCTGTGTTCACAAATGTTCAACTTTTTGCCATAACCTCAAAAATGATTTCTAAGATAAATCGGGGCTGCTGATAACGAATATGGCATTCATTTATTTTTCGCAAGAAGCGTTTTCGAGATATACGCAAAAATCTTGTTTTTCTGCAGTTGTTTTAGGTATTTCGAAAAATCTCGAGAACTGTTCAACTGAACAATTTTAACAATATTTAACATTTTGCATAGATATCTCTCTTCTCTTTCAGAACATGTCCTTACTGTGTCGATCGGATAAAGATTTACTGAGTTACAGGATAGTTTGCGTTCTAATTTTCACTAATTTGAGGTCGCTGACTTCAAATCTAATCTCTATTTTTCTCTATCAGCTCTAGTTTTCGAGATATACCGTTATGTCCAAAATTAAGGCACTTTGACTACATATATTGGAATAACTTAAAAACGGTTGACCATATTCAGATAAAAAAAATCTGAAACTCGGCAACAATATTATCTTAAAGCCGTGCTTACATTGTTTTTAAATTTGCCCTCTAGTTTCAGAGATATCGTAAAATTTTTGAAGAAACAATCTACACAATTTACTGAGAAAACAGAATAAGTCAACTTGTTAAATTTTTTTTTTTTTCTTTTTTTTTGTAAATATCTTATAATTTACACGAAAATTCTTTTATATTTGGCATACATATCTATACATCGTCACCTAAAATGCAAAAGGCCCTATCTAACATTTTGAAAATTTTACAGAAGAAAAAACATATTTAATATGATAAATTGCATTAATTTTTCTTGTAAAACCAACCAGTTCTTTTGAATAAGAAACAAATAAAAACAAAAAATTAAGAAAAGTGTTTTTTATACGAAATCGTTTGATATTTTCAAAAAAATTTTATCTGCAGAACCGGAAATAACTAATTTAAATTAAACGATTTCTAACTTCGACCCGTTTTTATAATTCTTTTTTTTTACCAAAATTTACCTGGGGTATCTTGATTATACTGTAAACGTTTGAAAATAGGATCTCCACAAGTTCATAAGTTATGCAAATTTCTTTACATACGTAACGCACTGCAAGCTCGGAAGTGATCATTTTGAATTCAAATTTTTTTAACTTACCCCCGTAGCACATGCAAGTGCAAGTTCGAAAAACTCAATTCACTCACACTTTTTTACTAACACCATCACATTTTTCGTACTTGCAGCTAAACTTGCAAGTAAATTTTTGATACTTGTCGCAATTCAAATGACAAATTGAAAAACAGTATTACCGTGGATGAGTTTTGTATCAATTAACTAGTACTTAGTAAAATAAAAGTTATGTTTATAGCTGATTTCTGTGTATTTATCAAAATTAAAATTAAAAAAGAACAACAACGCATCGTAATGGTATTTTTAAACATAAATTTAAGACATTTAAAAAAAAATTAATTCAAAATATTCTTTTTAATAATTATATGATATCGGAAACACGGCAATACTGTATTCACATATTTTTAAAAATAAACAAAACGTTTCATAAAGATTTCACAAAAGTAAAATAAAGAAGAAATAATAGAGTCCTAGAGTCTATAGATGCAACGATTTTAAAATAGTGCTGGGATACTATGGATATTTTCTACTATCGATATTTATCGATAGTTAGGATTTCACTATCAATATATCGATATTTCAATTTTTATTTCCCGTTTTTTCAATTATTTTATTTCCCGTTTTCCCGGGATTTTTCATGCGGGATCCCTGGAAATAAAAAATTCCTCATAATTTCAGAAAATAGCTATTTATACTTTGAAATTTAGTTTTCTATTCTCTAAAAATTAGCATCTGTGGATGGGTTGTGGATTAGATCAATTACAAGAAGTGATTACATGTATTTAAAGCAATGTCTCCTGATGCAATAAATCTACTAAAAGCAGAATGGGCAGTGCAACAGTTGATAATTATTACATTTAGTGAAGTAAATAGTTAATAAAGTACATTAATTCAAAATAAGATGCAGGCAGTAAAGTTTCATTGTCCATGAACAAGTCTTAAAAATAGGAGATACCTAAACATATCGCTCCTTTATTGCAACATAGTCATATCTACAAAAACAAACGATCTTGGCAAAATGCGATTAAAGTTTTCAAAATGTACCGATTTAAAGATATATTTTGCTATAACTTCGGTTCAGTTTAAGATATAATACGAGAATGTATGAAGGAAAACTTTGCTAAAGTTACTTAAAATTTTGAGATATGACTATGATGCAATGAAGGAGCGATATGTTTATTAGGTGATAAACACAAATTTTCAATTTCAATTTGTGTTGGTTTATATACCCGTGAAGTGCGGGGACACCGAAATAAAATCACATTTTGGAAACTCGTGTAAGATACTACAACATACAACTTAAAAAACACATTGTCCTAAAGATTACAAATGGACCTATTGAAATGAAAAGGTTTGTAAGAAGCAGTCCGGTTGATGCTTCTTTTTGCATAAACCTTGACATACATTTGACTGATATGGACGTTGCTTATAAAAAAGAAAAAATTGCTTCTGATTGTGAATCCGAAGCATGCTACAACGGTGCACTTTTAACTATTTGTCCAACCTCGGTAAAAAAGTTAACGAAATTTTTCGGAAGCATGATAATTAGTAAATAAAATCAGAAGTATACTTTTAGACGACTTTGAGCGTGTCAAAAAGTTATTTCCTAAGCCGTTAAAAATGTTATATATTTATTTTAAATATTTTATCAATTTTTTAATTAACCTTTTGATCTCATATCTTGAGGACCTAAATTTTTATTATTGTTAAATGAATTAAATTGTTATTTTTTTATCTTGTATCTAGAGCATAATAATACTGAATAAAAGCATAATAATAGGGAATAAAGGCGTGAGGTAATAATAATTCAAGTTCCTATTTCAATCTTCAATTAATTTTTTAGCATTGAGCCATTTTATTTACTTTCTTTGTAAACAAGCTCCCTTACGTATTTTTATAAAAGTTTTTTTCATTAATTAATAACAATATTTGCTTTGTATTATTTATATGGAGCGGGGTCCCGGGATCCCGGGAAATTTAAAAAAATTTCCCGCTTTCCCGAGAATCGAAAACGTCCGGGAAAAAAAAAACTTTAAAAGGAACCGAAGAAGCAGGGACTATAAGAACTATAAGATTCTATTGCAACTTTAAATTATTTTCTTAATTGGTTTTGATTTTCAACCCAAAAAGGTAATCAATCTAGCGGACTTATCCTCAAATGGTCGTTCATTGTTTTGTCCTATGCTCGCAATTGCAATTGCATTTGGATTTGCATTTTTTTTACAACATTACAAAAATATTTGACATTTCAGTCCCTATATAAATATGTACATATTTCGACTTAAAGGCTTTTAATTAGTAGTAAAAAGCACAGCTTAGCAATCCATTCCACTTGTCATTCTTGTTGTAGATGCTGTAAGATGTCTTCTTAGCGGTATTTTAAATAATAATAATATCGATATTGATATTTTTCCTATCGAGATTTTCGTTTTTTTAAAACTATCGATAGTACTATCGATAGTTTCCCAACACTATTTGAAAATAAAAGCTAGAAGTTTAGTTGATGCCGACATTTTAAAACTGAACTTGCACTGTCCTGTGTAGCCACTAAAAAAAAAATTTTTTTTTATATATGGAGCAATTCCATATGAAAACGATCAAAATTGGCAAATTTTTGGACGACTCCTCTCCGATTTTAAAATAAATAGTCTCAATCGATTGCCCAGCAAAAAATAATGTACCTACATATTTTTTTTTTTTTTATAGTGACTGGTTTAGTGGTGGTGTAATTTTTTTTATCAAAATTTCGAAATTTTTGTTTTTTAAAAATTCATAAAAAATTAAAAAATGCAGCTAGGCTTCTAAAAAACGAAGCTACAAACAAAATAAGCCATAAGTGATTAAAATCTGTTTGCAACTTTTTATTTTATTCACAAAAGTCGACAAATTTCCCCCTAAGGGAAATTCTTAAATTAATGAAAAATTTGTCGACTTTTGTGAATAAAATCAAAAGTTGCAAACAGATTTTAATCATTTATGGCTTATTTTGTTTGTAGCTTCGTTTTTTATAAGTCTGCAAAAAATTAGAAGCCTAGCTGCATTTTTTAATTTTTTATGAATTTTTAAAAAACAAAAATTTCGAAATTTTGATAAAAAAATTAATTTTTTTTTTCAAAAAAAAAATTATGTTTCAATAACGACTACTCATATTAGAAAAAGAGTTTTACTTTTCTGAAATGAAATTATTGCGGAATTTCGGTTTTTTTAGTAATTTCAATAAACTAAACCGTTTTTGAGTTACGCGAATATATGTTGAGCAACCTCCTCCATTTTCGAAATAACGGTATATCTCGAAAACCAGAGCCAATCTGAAAAAACCGCGGGCACCACTGGATTCAGCGTCCCCGAATTATGTTAAAACGCCATGTGCCCGGCTTGTTACGAAAAAAAAGTGTCAATTTCATGCACAGTGTAATTTTTAAAATGTATTTTTAACAAGGTGGTCTCTTAAATGCTCTTCTCCTGTCCAAACAAGGAGTCGGGGCCCATTTTTTTATTGCTGATTCTTAAAGCAAAAATTATGAGGAATCCAAAAAAAAAAAAATTAGCCGGAAAATTTAGGAGCTTCTGTGGAAAATCGGAAAATTTAATTTTCATGGGAAAATTTAAAGGTAAATTTCTAAGAAAAATTAGAAAAATTTTATTTTTCAATTAAAGCCTGATTCAATACCTTTCCAACGAGCTATCACTCGTTGCGATCGCTTTAGTAGTTTTTTTTTAAAACAACTTTCAATGAGGTCCCTTATGAAGAATTCTTCAATTTTGTCACATGACAGTGGTGTACACCACCACTAAACCAGTCACTATAAAAAAAAAAAAAAAAATGTAGGTACATTATTTTTTGCTGGGCAATCGATTGAGACTATTTATTTTAAAATCGGAGAGGGGTCGTCCAAAAGGTCAATGTCGTCCAAGTCAATGTTGCCAAACAAAGAATAATTTGTTGATTGCTTTTATTATTATGACGACAATGTCAGACTAGACTTCTTCTGTTCGTTATTTTGACGATTTGTTGTTAAAAAGAGGAAAAGTCGCCACAAAATTAAGATAAAGTCGCAAAATAAGATGAGTTTGGAAAATCTAACAAAAAGTCGCAGACCACTAAAAAGGGATACTATTACGACTTTAGACGATGAGTTTAAAAGATACGTTAGTAACTGTCCGTAGTTTTTGGCACGGTGAAACCGGAAGTGACCATTTCAATAAAGTTTTTTTTAACTTAGCCCCCATATTTTTGTTTTATTTTTAAACCTAAATTACCTTACGGTCTCCTAATTATATTGTAAAAGTTTTAAAATGGTGTATCCATGGTGGAATAAGCAGGTGGCAGCGTTGCGGCAACAAATACAACATTACAACAAAAATGGAAATTATATCACCGTTTACGTCAAAAAATACTTTTAACAAAAATCAAAGCGTGCCGCTGAACGTGGTGAAATAAAAAAATGTTTAGCCAATTTTTATTTAATTATAATCAATATATTATTTATTTTAATTTAAAATTATTAAAAACTTGTGATTTTTAGTTGAACTGTTACTTTTTAGTTTTTTGATATTTTTTTTAGTTAGGTTCGAGTTCATTAAATTTAATTTTCATTAAATTATTTTCACTGCAGGAAGGAATTTTACAACATGAAATTTTTTTATTAAAATTAATTGATAATTTTCTTGGTTGAGCTGGGGTTCGAACCTGGGTTGAATTTACATGTTTCAAGAATCACCACATTCTCTCATCAGACTTCTTTGAGTTCTAACCTCCGCACCACTGCGGTGCCTGCCAGCTAACAGTCAAACATCAATCTTTAACCAGTGGTACTGGTGGTTATAATTTAATGAAAATTAAATTTAATGAACTCGAGCCTAACTAAAAAAATATCAAAAAATGATTAAAAACTTTAATAAAATACAATAATCACAGCACAAAACTTTGACATGAGATTAGACAAACAATGCATGAGCAAAAAATCGTCATCTGGCTTAGTGCTGCCACCTTATTATTTCACCATCGGTGTTTCCACAACATTTCGTCAAACACTGACAATTAGGGATGCCAATCCCGAAATCCCGAATACCGAAATCCCGGGATTATTCTACAAATGTAAGTCCCGAATCCAGGGATTTTTATGTATTTTGGGATTTAGTAAAAATGTGCTATTTTTTTTTTATCAAATACAACCATATTTTAATAAACGTGAGTCACCGTGTTAAGAAAAATTTCAAAAATTTAATATTAAATCATACTGGCAATGAATCTAATTTTTAACTGGTTACTGGTCGCAAGTGAATAAATGTTACATGCAATGCATTTTGTACGACAGAAAACAAAATCAGAAGATAAAATCGGTGTGGTCTTTTTTCTAAGCAAATGATAATAGAACTGCGCACGCAAAATGCAAGTTGTGGAAAAAGGTGCTAAAAACTTTAGGGGGTTCTTCCAAAGGTCTTTTGACACATATTTGTTTAAGTTTATTTTATTAGATTATATATATATTTGAGATAAAATAAATTAAATATTGTCATAAAGCATATATGTAGCTAATTAGTTACGATAGCACCCAGAAGTGTTAAATGCGAACATTGGTTTCGTCGGCAGCATATGTTTGCAATAAAATAAGGTATCGATTACACAGCCCGACAAAATTAAAAAAAATGTTTGCTTCTTTGAATTTATCAACTGATTCTAGTTAATTTGGGTGCGCTGAATTCACATCTGTAATCAGTTTGTCTCTATCAGCTCTAGTTTTCATGATATAGCTTTTTTATACCCTCCACTTATGACCTCCATTTATGACCGTCTGTTAGTTTTTTCAAAAAATTTTTTTCATCAAAATTTCTTATTAACAGTTATGGTAGTTGCCAAAAAAAACATTTTTTCCGTAAAAATATTTTTTGTGTAATTGCTAGCTGATTAACGGGAATTTTATATGTACAATATTATTGAGAACGTTATTTTTTCTAGTTGCACTCCAATTGAATATCGGAAGTTAGTTGCTTGTAAGAAGTGGTTTATTGCAGTTGGCAAAGTTTATTAAAAAAGTTTTGATCTATGGCAACTACCATTACTGTAAATAAGAAATTTTGATGAAAAAAATTTTTTGAAAACACTAACAGACGGTCATAAATGGAGGTCATAAGTGGAGGGTATAAAAAAGCTATATCATGAAAACTAGAGCTGATAGAGACAAACTGATTACAGATTTGAATTCAGCGCACCAAAATTAACTAGAATCAGTTGATAAATTCAAAGAAGCAAATTGAGTGTTGGCCTGTGTTATCAGACGTCATTAATTTGTTTTAGAAGCTTTTTAAAAGATTCGTTTTAATACATAATTCTTCCATATTACTTTAAAAGAATACCTATACATTAAACTGTTTTATTTTGTAATGAGTTTAATTTTCTTCAAGAATTGATTTGTTTTAATACTTATACATAAACATTAAATTATACTTAAAGGAATTTTGAAAATTGGCTTTTATATATGAAATCTCGAAAAATCCCGATCCGTCCCGGGATCCCGTTTTTTGAAATTAAAATTCCGAATCCCGGGTTTCAAAAAAACTTGGTACCATTTGGCATCCCTACTGACAATCTTAAAAGTAATTGCATACGCATGATTTTGAATTACTTTTTATGATGCGATAACGCTCTTCATTGACCGTAACGCCAGCTCCAGATTTGGATTATTTTGATAGAATTTTTCAGTCGTGAATCTAAATACAATATCTTGCCAGAGTATACTGATAACAAATGACAAAAAGTGAGAGCAGGGGCCTGATTCTGGCAGTCGCGATCGAGTACTTTCTCGATTCGAAGGCAATTTAATATCTCATTGCTCCGGTCAATACTGAACGAAATTGAATTGTTTTTCTCAGTGTTGTAAAGCATTAATTTGAGTTTCAAAATACTGAAAAATTAATTTCGATTCGTTCAGTATTGACTGAAAGAAATAGAAATAAATTTGCTTTCGAATCGAGAAAGTACTCGATCACGACTGCCAAAATTAGGCCCCAGTATGACAGTTAGTTTAACAGCTAAAGCTCAAGTTAGACGTGCCATAACCAAAACAGCTGTTTAAACTAACCTTATGGGCAACACTGTATTTGATTATAGGTATACTTAACATAACGCCATAACCAAAACCATGCAAACCAATTCAATTATGGTTTCTATGGCCATGGTGACGGCTATGGCATTTTGTTAAAGCCACATCTAATTGCACCTTAACCATTTCGTAAGTTCTATCGGGCTCAAAAAAATCACTCTTTAAGTCATTATGTAAAGGTAATTTTTTTTTTTTAATTTTGCCATCAACAATAATTGACGCCGTTGTTACAAATAAAATGTGCACTGTTTCTTATAATTAAACTTTTTTCTATCCCCTAAACCACAACTAGTTGTTAACAATAGCGTTAATATTGCCTTCTTTCTTCTTCATTCAATATTCTTTAACAAAAAAACAGTCCCGAATTTTTTTAACCTTTCCGGGAATGACAAATGTCTGGGAAATAAAAAAACCTTTTTCAAATCTTTGGTAATCCGTATAATACCAGTCAAATAACAATTAATTTAACTGAATTGTAGTATAAATTTTAAATTATGTTTATGGCTAATTCGGTTTTGTAAATAAGAAAAAATAGGGTAACAATTAAATTTTAATATAAAAATGGTCATATTAAAAATCGTTTACAGTTATCAGGCAGAATTTTGTACAAGTGCGTTTGCGAAAAACTTATTTATTCCTTAATTTCAATTCAAAAAAATTTTATTTTTGAATTCAATTCAATTAGATAAAAGTTTATTTTTTTTACCAAATAAACCGGAGGACAAACATGTTATTTTTCATTCACTTTGTAAACACAAGATTAAAATTATACGTCATTCATATTCTGCTTCCCTTTCATATGTCCTTAAAAAGAAGTGTAAACCATTGTTTTGACAACTAAATATGACAGTGTTCGTTTGTGGGTGTTAAATCAATTAAATTCTGCATTGACAGAGTAAACCGAAAACCATTGCGTGTCTTAAGCATATAAACTGGCAACATGCATATCTGATAATTTGTATTTGAATTAGACCAACATTTGCACATTAAAAACCTTGAACAAATACAAAAATTTTATAGATAAATAAATTTATTATTATCTTGCCCGACTAACTTTGTATGGGTTGGAAGAGAGTAATGTCTTTACACACATAATAGTAGGGTGGAGCAATATTTTTTGTTAAACGGCAAACCCCTCAAACCAACGTCTGTAGAGAGCGAGAGCACGTTTTCAGTAGCAGGAAATATACATATCCGAAAAAACGAAAAATTTTTTGAATACTCATAACTCATAAATTGGTGTTCTCAAATCCGCATGTTTTTGTGTATTCGAAGTTTTTGTTCAAAAAAAAAACTTAAGTTGAACTAAAGATCGCTAATTTGCTAACCGCAGCATGATAGCAATGTCTAATATTTTTTTAAAATCGGGAAAGCTTTAAAGAATAACAGGAAGAAATGGCTTCTGTCGCAAACATGGCTAAAATTCGCGAAAAATTACAAATTTTAAACAAACACTAAAATTTAGTCCAAATTGCTTAATGGGTTAAAAAAACAAAATGCTTAAATAGCGAAAATGCGCGAAAATTTTTAATATTTCAAACCAGCCATAAAATTGATTAAAAGTCCTTTAAACTATAAGGAATGGCAAAAATTCAGTAAAAATTGCTTAATTCACGGGAATTCACAAAAATTTGCTAACAGCGGCGTGATAGCAAAGTCCTACTATTTATTATAAATCGTTAAAGCCGTAAAGAATAAGAAAACTTACAGGAACAAATCGCTTCTATTGCGAACATGGCGAAAATTCGCGAAAAATGGCAAAATTTTAAACAAACCCAAAAACTAATTTGGGATCGCTAAATCGATTATAGAAACAAATTGTCTGAAAATGACATGAAAATCGTTAAAAAAAATGAGGTATAATTATAATGAAAATACTAAAAATTGTTTTCTTAAAAGAAAATTAATTTTACCAAGTTGCTATTAATAATAACCACTAAATATCAATAAGTTTTAATAGTTCGTGATTCCAAAAAAAAAAATAAATAAATATATACATACATACGTAATATTCATGTACATATGAATGTAACAATTTATTTGGTTTTCAGTGGAATTAATAAAGCTAATTTTTTTGGACTGTTGAATATCTGTATATTCTTTTAAAAAAGTAAAAACGTTGTCTTGAACTCATTTAATGAAATCATTGTTTTGTTCAAGAATTCCCGGAATTCCCGGGAATAAGATGTTTTTTGCTTCGTTTCCCGGGTATAGAAAAAGTCCGGGAAATTAGAAACCCTAGTTGTTATTCCTTTCTTCATAAAAATAATTTAATGAAAATTAAAAATATTAAAAATTTGGATTAAAAACCATAAATAGTTCAACAAAATAACCACAATACTAATTAATATTGAAAAAATTGTACCCAGCTAGCATTTGGGTGATTATTTTTTGTAAAAATCACCCAAATGATTCTTTTCAGATCAGTTTTGATGATTAAAAACTGATTTATCACTTGAGTGATTGAAAAAGGATTCATTTATGATTCATTTATATGTTTAAATAATGATTTTGAATTTTTGTTTTTGCCAAATGGAAAAAATAAAAATAGAAACTTTCATGTCAGCCAAAGAAATAAAAAGCTTGGCTTAAAAAGAAGCACATAAATTATGGACAATTTATGAACATAAATGTTAGTGCAAATTGTTTGTTCTTTTCTTTGCGAAAAACCAATTACTTTTGTTTGGTTCAAAAGCAATAATGGTGCTGATTTTTTTGGAGAAAAATTAAAAAACATGACAATTAAAAAATTATATAAAATGCATATAACCAAAAACTATATCATTTATGATTAAAAAATGAGACTAAAACGATTCAATAATGATTAGAAAAACTAATATAAAAATGATCAAAATGGAATCAGAAAATTGTATCACAAATGATTCTTTCAGGTGATTCTTTGGTAGGGTACCATTTTCTCACAACGAGAGTATCATTTATGATTGAAAAATGAGCTCATATACGGGTATTTTGCCCCTTAAGCTGATTCCTAAATGATTAAACTATATAAAACTAGTTTAAGTTTTCCTGCTCAAGTACAAACATTCAGTCGATAGACATATCAAGAGTATCGATAGTGAAATCTGAACTATCAATAAATATCGATAGTATCCCAGCACTAATGCACAATTTCTTATCGAATCTATTTGGAACAAATAGTAATGGGTAAAACCCATACCATACAAACAAATTTTCGAGAATGCACCCGATTTGGAACCGATGGGCCAAAACAAATTTATCTTATTTGCTTATATATCATATAAGAGTTATTTGTGCTGAATATTCGGCGTAATTATGAGTGTCACTGTAGTAGTCGAAAACAAGTCGTTTTAATTAGAAATTGGTATTATTATTGGCGTTAACGACATAAATACGACAAATTTTCTATGTGTTTTAAATTGTCATTGTCGTAAAACTTAAATAATAACGACAAACATTTCAAACGGCTATGGCTTCGAAATCGATTACGACAGCGACTTTCGTAATAAGGCTAAATATCCAGATACATAAGTAACTCGTATGATGTATGAGATTTTTTTGTCTTAAAGAGATTTAAGGGACGGTCGCTGATTTAAATATTATATTTAATATTAAAGTTTAAAAAGATGTTAAAACTATTTACGGATTGGAAGTTATGATCAAATGTGAACCGATTCCAAAAATAATTTAATTTGCAGGAAAATATTTTTGGTGCAAATTTAATCTAAACACGAACATAAAAAAATGGTTTATAACAAAATGAGTCTATTTCTCACTATAGGCTAAAGTTAATTGAGTTTAATTTTCATTTAATTATTTTTATGAAAAAATTAATTTTACAACATGAAATAAATTAAAATTTATCATTAATACGATTTCGGTATGACGCGCTAAATTCCCAATTTTTCATATTTCATAAATACACTGAAATTTATTGTTGAGGGAAAGCTAGCTTCTATGCGCATTTCACTGGTTGCTTAGGCCAGCTCATCATAAACCTTTTCCTAAGATTTTAGAAAAGCTAAACATATTCTACGAATAAAACCCTAGAGCGAATAAGAATTTTAAACACTCAAAGTCATACTAGTAACAATATCAAAGCTTAAACAAAACACCAACAATAAACAGTGAGTTTATCTTTTCTTACATCCCCCTACAATTGGTTGGGTTCTTTCCGACTCGAATTGTAGTTGTAAGTGGGTAAAAAGAAAAAACAAAATTAAAAAACAAATTGTTTCATTCTATTGTCTTTGTAAGAAAGACAATAAATTTCAGTGTATTTATCAAATATGAAAAATTGGGAATTTATCACGTCATACCGAAATCGTATTAATGATAAATTTTGTATTCCCGTAAATAACTTTGAATTAATTTTTCATTATTGACTGTGGTGGGAATCGAACCCAGGTTTTCACGGACAGGTTTTCCTGAAATATTTCAATTGTAACCACACAATCTCTTCAGAGGGGTTTGCCGTTTAAGGCGCCCGTACACGACATGTTTTTGTCATCTGACATGTCAAATTTCCCACTGCAAAATACATACATGTCGTGTGTTACCTTTTTAACTTTGCTTCTGTAAAAGTCAGACGCAAAGTCATCTGACAAAATTTCAATTAGAGCGTGCTCTATTTTCTTTTGACAAACCATCTGACATCAGAAAGCTATGCCGGGAAGAAACCGGCACCGGCGTCCACTATTGACGGAATCATTAGCCGGCTGAAGTTAATTTTTTACAATACCGAGATATGTTTGATCATCTTACCATTGAATAGAATTTATGTGAATATATATATAAAAACCGTTTTATTATAAAATCCTAAATTGGTATCTTTGAATTAAGAGAAAAAAATGTTAAGATGGCTGAACTATTTTACGGCGCAAATAAAACTTTTCATGGCGGCTATTTTGAAACCGAGCACTACTTTGGTTTCTGCAATAACAATGCGAAAAAAAACAGAGACAATGTCAGAAGCAAATTACATGTACGTTTGTGACCGAATATTATAAAGCTTATGTAAAACAGCGATTTTGACAGACATGCACAATTACATGTGACTTGAAAATTTGACATGTCAGATGGCAAAAACATGTCGTCTATATGCTCCTTTAACACTCACCGCCATTGACGACGGCTGGCAGCCAAGAGTCAAACACCAATCTTTAAACCAAATGGTATTTTAACCTTGGTAGATCGATTTGCTTTGAAAGATTATCCTTTTTACATGTTACATGTTTTTTCTTACTTCTGTTTTTCGTACTTGTTGTCAAGAATTCTTCTTGAAGTCCAAAGTACATTTTTTCTGTTTTTCATGATTTTGTCTTTCTTTTTCTTGTTGACCTTTTTTCAGCACAACTTGAAGGACAAATGTAAACATAGAGCTTGTGACGTAGCTGTTGTGGTAATTTTATTGAACTGTTTAGGGTTTTTAATCTGAGCTCAGTCAAGAATGAAAAATTATCAAGTTTCAAGCCATTTTGACCCCAAGAGTGCATTGAAGGGTTAATCCCACATTTTCACTGTTTTGTCTGCGTTTTTAACTGTAGGGTATATTTTTCTCCAGTTTCCTATAAGCCGACACAACAATATACAATACTTCGCTACCTTTTCCTTAGAAATTCTAAATATGACCTTGAAGATTCTAGGGTTAATGTTTTTCAATTTTTGTAAAACCTTTAGACTTGTATTCGCTATTATGTCCGTAAAAAATACTTGTATTCCCTATTATGTGCTTAATAAATGCCGATGTGATGATCAAAAAAATCAGAAATTTGTTAAACAAAATTTTTAAAAATTTGAAAATGGAGTTTTGAAACTGCCGATAAAAAATATTTTTTTCGTCATACCTGCGAAAAGTTTAAAGGTATCGTACAAAGACTTAGTCTCATACACAAATAAATACGGGTATATTTAAAGTTTTACCTCTTCTTCAAAGTTAATTTTATTTCTACATTTCTTGCTCAAGTGGCCTGAGACTCGTTAATGGACTGTAGAAGTTTTAATTTGTCTTTAATATCGCATTAGAACGAAAATTGAAATTAAATTGCAAAAGTAATTATTTAATTTAACTTAATTCTTACAAAAACTGAAAAAATTTATATTTTTCCCATGTTAATGTACATTCAAACTTAAGGGTGGATGAGCCACCCCTTCCCGATATGTGATCAGTACAGCAATACTGTAACTTTTTGAATTTAGCTACCGATATCGTCACATAACGAGAGAAATCTCGGTCAATTTAACGAATTTGTAATTCTCTATTTTAAATAAACAAATATTTTTGTTAAGAAATATTGACGAAAAATATCAGTAGAAATATAAGAACGTCAAAGTTAAAATTTTTTAAAATTAATATAAAATAAATTTGCCTGTAAAAAAAATTTTTTTTTTTTTTTTGATAAAACATGAATAAAATCGAGTAAATATTGATTATTTTTCCAAGCAAATGGGTTAATTGCAAATCGTTTTATATAGGAAAAAGTTCAGAAAAAGTGTGTCCGAGCCACACTAGCACAACATTCTGCTTATACTTTTTACACCCACCCTACTGTAGGTGGAGAGGATATTATGTGTTACACATTAAATATTAGGTTCTACCCCACATGTTAGTGTACCGATTGACTCGGAATCGATCTAAAGAGCTCCGTTCTCCCATCCGGCTGGCTGGTTGTCGAATTTTGACTACTTAACGACAAATTGTTGTCGTTAAAAAGTTACAGAACTTCCGTACAGCCTAATATTTTGCGAAACACAATTTTTTGATGGGAAGAAAGTTTCTAGTTACGGTACAATTTCGCAAATATGAAAATAAGGTGCACCCTAATGTACATACATACAAACAATAAATACAATTGAAGCAACACGTTCGCTATACAGATAGATATTTTTCAACAGAAAATAAAATTTGTTAACTAGAATTTCTAAAACCAAAAAAGGCCTTAAAAAATTATACATTTATCAAAATATGCTTCAAAAAGGTAAAATATAAAATGCAACAAAAAAGCTCTCCAAACTAAGTTATGCAAAAAAATGCTGCAAAGGATAAAATATGCACTAACAAATCGAAGCCAAAACTTATAAAATGCTCTAAAACGGTTAAATTTATTATTTTACATTCACTGGTTACGAAAGGAAAAACATGCAATTGCATATTTACGGTTTCCTTAATTATAAAACTATTTAAATTTATTTAAGATTTCATGTATGGACTACAAGTTATTTATTTTTCTCTAGAATCGCCCGGTTGCCGAAATTCGAACACTTGACATTTACTTTCGAGAGAACCTGTCCGTTGTACAATAAAAACGTACAAAATGCACTACTCACCCATCTTTGTACGTGTGTCTGCAAGATAAATTAAAACGCTTTTCAAACACTTTATTTCCGAAAATTTAGAAAAAAAATATATTGTGCATATCCCTGCATTTAATTTTTACGATTTTCATGAAATGTTATCAAAGTAAAAAATAGAAACACAGATCTTCGTTAGAAGTCATTAAAAAAGTTTCCGACTTTTATTTTCTTAAACGACGTTTTTGCGCGACTTTATTTTTCAAAATGTATTAAGGTAACCCTGTCATAATACGTTTATACACGTGTGTTTGCAAGTGCAAACCCTGCAAATAATAGGACTAGTCCATACACGCGTGTAAAATGTAGGACTAGGACTAGTCCAAAAGTAACCCAAACGTATGCAAAAAACATGGTCTATTTAACATTACGATGTCCTAGGGGAGGACCTTATAGCCCAGCTTTGGATTACAAAAGAGTAGTCTTCAAAACTACTCCATGGTATACTCAAGAGGATTAGTTTTAAAGTCGTTTAAAAACGAACACATGTCGTTAAAAAGCAAAGACATGTCGTCTCACTAAAAACACTTTTTAACAATGACATGGTCCATGCTTGCATTACATTGGACCAGTCCAAGGAGTAGTCCATTTTATCAAAATGGGTCAGGTAGTCCAATATTATTTGCAGGGAAGTGAAAACATAGAGCACAACCGTCGTTTATACATGTCTGTACATGTGTGTTGTTTGCAAGTATGTATAATGAAATAAAAAAACACATTTTGGGAGAATTTATACTGTGCATAACTACACAAAAAAAATTTTAACGATATATGTTTCATTAAAATCGGTGGACGATAAGATACTTAAAAATCATCGACAAAATTGTTCCCGTATTTATATATATTTTTCATAATAAATATGTACGTAGTTTAATATCGAGCTCTAACCGCGAAAATAACATAAGCGGCATCATTTTCAATTTTCGTTTCTTTCAATAAATTACTTTATTGGCAACACTTGCATCATTTCCTAAGGCACCGTTACGATTTTATAGCTAGAACAATTTTATCGTTAGCGACAAATTTCATACAAAATTTATATGAAATAAATTAACAAAACTCTCTCCTGTAAAATTTGATTTTTGGCGCTTACGTTATTTCAGCGGTTAGGGCTCGATATTTCAATATCTGTATTTAAATTTAATAAGGAAATCTTAAAAAAGTTGACTCGACAAAAGCAGTCTGTGAACGGATTTGAATTAAAATCGCATAACAAAGTTCTTGCTCTCGACTTTTTCTTTTTTTAAATTGATTATGGATATAAACTTTAAATTCTAGTTGACATTGAATTTAAAAATTTATACAAGGTGAAGCAAAAGTAATGTAATAAATTGAATTGGCTGCCATTTTTGCAGATGGCGCCAATTGTCACTGTGCTTTAACATTTATGATGTAGATATAAGTGATGCTACGAATATTTGTGGGAGCCCAGCTAGGATTTTGTATCATGATTAGGGTGTTCAGTCGATTAATTCTTGTTGCATTAATAATAATTGTTCGAATAATTTAAAATTGCTAATTTCGATTAAAGGATTAATCAAAAAATTTATATCGATTAATTAAATGATAATAATACATAGTATTTCTGTAAAATGTATAGAAAATGGTACCCTAAAGATAAATCAACTCAAAAAGTCACTTGTGATTTAATTTGCCGATTCCTTTTTGACCAATTTTATTTATTATTTCTTATGAAATAAAATAATCCGCCATTAATTGTTGTTGCTCTCTGTACTACTTTTAAGGGAGATATTTTTTTGACAGCATGAAATATATCATAAAGGAGGAAATCCCTGCGCCCGGCCGAAGTCACAACCATGATATCTATCACGCGATTCTTTATAATTAATTATATAATACATAATGGGCTCTTATTACGTTTTTTAGGGAATTATTTCAATTCTGTTTGGGGCGTTATTTCATTCGTTGGGGTTTTATTTAATTCTCAAAGTTGGGGCTTTATTACTTTTTTTTTTTTTTTTGGGTAATTTCGTGGGGGGTTAGCAGATCTGTCACAGAAATCAATTCCGAGCGAAATTGATTTCGTTTTATGTGAAGCAAGATACGAAATCAATTCCACCTTCAATCGGAATTAATTTGTGTGACAGGCTTATGTTACATGCCGGCCTACAAACTACGAACCCTGCAAAACTGGAGCAAAATTTGGAGCCAGATATTTTGCAAGCAACCACTCAAAATGCCATAAGACGAGCGTAAATTATGCTTTAACTCGGAAGGTGGCCATTTGAGTAATAAATTTTTTTTCAATTGATGTCATAAATTGTACACCTATTTTTCACTTATAACAAAATGGCTGCCAATTCGAATTGAAAAGAAATAATGGTACTTCTGTGCCACCTTCTTTATGCACATAGTTTCAATTGTTATTTATTTATCTAGAAAATATTTATTCTAAATGAATTTATTTAAACAATAAAATATGCAGCACGTTTATTTATTTAAATTATTTTTTTTTTGTACATTTTCTAAAAACAACTAAAAAGAAAAATAGAAATTCTTTAAAATGTATAGTATTCCTTTTGTATAAAGAGAACTAAAATAAAAAAATTATGTGTTTACTTTTCTAATTTCTTCTAACTGCATTTTGTTTCAGGAAGAAGAAAAGTTACGAATTCATCACAATTAAAGGTCACAAAAATGTTGTTAATTGTCTCAACGGTCTTCGTTTGTTTGAATTTGCCAAGTTTTATTATGAGAATGATAACGTATCTGGAGGTAAGACAATATTTACTTTATTTTATTCTGTTTTAAAAAAATTTTTTTTTCTTTTTGTTAAGTAAAAACTTTTTCGTGACCTTTGATCACTGAAAAGGAACTTGTTTATGTTGTCCATTTAGAAATCTCATTAAGATCAAAATTCCCCAAAGAATGAACCAAATAAATTCTGTTGAAATTTTAAATAAAGTTTTAAATTTGAATTTGGTCTGCTTTCACAAGCATAATTAGAAATGATAATATTTTCTTATTTTACGAATTTCAAAGAAGTAGGCACAAGTAGTTAAAAAACAATATATATGGGGGCGGGATCTTTATGCATTTTATTTAAACACAAGCCTGCAAATAAAATTTGTCGGTGTGGGCCCATAATTTCTCATATTGTAAAGTGTGGTCCACCATAATGCCCGATGCTAACTTTTAAGTCACTCCATAACGATTACGGCGTTCTGACAACGGATTCTGGTAAAAGAAAAAGTTCACACCGGAATTTTATTTAAGAGGCGGTTAAAGTTACCCAGCCTGGCCTGTTGGCCTGTTATTGCAGCATATCAGTATATAAAACTATGTTTTCTTTACAACTGAGATGTAGGCTATGTTCAGCAATTTTGTAGAGAATGTTCTGGCCAATCTTTTTTTTGGAACATATTAACCCTCTTAATCCCCCGTATAATGGCATTTTTTGGCTTTATTCTAACAAATCGTAAAAAACACCCAGCAAAGGTGGAGGGCGTGGATGAAATGTTTTACACAAATTTTGGCCATTTTATTCAACTTTACACACCAAAGCCCAAAACTTAACACAAATACCAAAAACCAGTCAAATTCAAGATTGCCCATTAAGGGTAGTATTAACCCTTAATTGCCCATTAGGGAAAGGAAAAAGTTAGAAATTATTGAACAGTGTTATTGTTTGACATTTAAAAAAAAACAATAACAACTTATCATGGCAGGGTTGTATTTTCTTAAAAAAAAAAACTTGTAATACAGTGTGAAACTGCCTTTATGGCAACTGCGAAATTACGACAAAAAATCATAGACATGACATGTGCAAATATAAATTTTCAAGGACCCCAAAAAAAAAAATTTTTGTAATTTTGCGAAGCACTAATGGTACATTTATAAAAAAAGCGCACAATTATGCGCTACGCAATGACATACAGAGATGACGTAAAGTAAGTGAAGAAGAAACTCTTAACAAGTTTTATAAAAGAAAAAATAACATTTTAAGTGCTACGGCACTGTCTTACTGCGAAGCAGGTTTGTAAGGGAGAATACCAAAAACAAAATAACTGTAAAAAAAAATATTCAGTGTTTAAAGCTGATAGCTGTACTCAGCTGTTTTTATATGCGTTGAATCAAGCGCCTTATGTGCCAAAAATGAATTGCTTCAAAGTGCGAACTCACTATATAAAATGCATGCCTTCCGTAAGCGAGATGGTAAAAGAAACTTTTACATTTCTCTCTTACAATCCTGCTTCGTTTGAAGCTTAATTTTTTATAGGGACATTATAGATATATTTTAACTTAAAACTCATTTAAAAAACTTTAGCTCATTAACGCCATTTCAATCTTATTTAATTTTATATTGAAGAAAATAAAAACTGACATTAACCTATTCAGTGAAATTTTTAAAAAGCCTTGTGCATTTATAACTTATAAAAGTGTTCAGAAAGAAATTTCGGATGGAAATAAGTGTGCACTTTAATTCTTTTACTTTAAGCATATTATCAACACTCTGTAGCCAGCAAACTATTTAAAGCAAGTTTTAACTTTTAATTGCTATTCATACTCATGCAATTGCAATTACATAGAAACAATTTGTAAAGTAAGTATTCTGAAAAGAATCTACTCAACAGTTTTCAAACGAAATTATGTACATATGTGTGTGAAATATTTTAACTTTAATTAAGTGCAATGAGAAATACTAGTTGGAGTAAATTGAGCTAATTATCAAGCATGTGAAACAAAGTTAACTGTGTGTACACTAATTAAAGTTTAAACGTATAAATTGCATACAAAAGTAAGTTCAGTATTAGGCTTGCAAAAGAGCAAATACAAAATATCGTTGCAATTTAAGGAAAGCTAACAGAAACTCTGTTTTTTTTGTTGTTGGATTTAAAAAAAGAGCTACGATATTTTGCATTTGCACTCCACTTTTGTAAAAAAAAAAAAAATATATGTACTACAAGTAGCGATAGCAATGAAAATAGACTTAAAAGCCTAGGCAAAAAAACTAAAGAGCTTGAAGCAATTATAGCTACTACTTCTGCTACCTAACAGTTCTTTGCAATAGTTGTAGTCGTGATAACTGCTTTATGTCTGCATAGTTAAGAAAGAATAGTTATAGTTATAAAAAAAAACAGCAGAGTATAGATAACCAAAGATGCAGCAATTAAGTAGGAAATAAGAAGGAAGCAATTGAAGTAGAATTTGCACCCAAAAACAAATCAATAGTATCAAATAAATTATCAAAGTAATTTTTGGGAATACAAAATTTTTAATTAATAAGATTTTGTTTGTCGTGCTTAATTTATTCCTGATAAAAACACTGAAATTTATTGTTGGGGGATAAGCTAGTTTCTATGCGCAATTCACTAATTGCTTAGGCCAGATCTTCAGGAAACATTCTCCCAAAAAATTTTAGAAAAGCCAAAGATATTAGCGAATAAAACTGCAGAGTGAATGAGAATTGCAAACACTCAAAAAGTCTTAAGTTTTGTTCACACCTTTTAAATATTTGACGTTCTGCACGTAACCACTAGTTTTATTTTAAACGTTTCGCTAGATCAAACATCATTAAACAGTTTCTTAATTACAATATACAATTATTTACTTACGAATAAAGTTTAGTTAATCAATTTAATTAAAGCTAAAGTTTGATAAATTTACTGGTAACGCTTTTTATATTTTTTTCGTCTAATATTTGTTAGGTCTGAGCATACCTTTACTTGCAACAATATCAAAGCTTAAACAAAATACCTACAATAAACACTGTACATATTTACCTTTTCTTACATTCCCCACTACAATTGGTTGGAATTCCCCCAACATTAATTGTAATTGTAAGTGGGTTAAGAAAAAAACAAAATAAAAACAAAAAGCAAGTTGCTTTATTGTTTTCGCAAGAAAATCAAAATAAAGCAACTTGCCAGTTCAGTTTTTTTTTATGCCGTGCACTTGAAAATTTATTAATACAAAGTAATTTTTGGGAGAAAGTTTCCTGATGATCTGGCATAAGCAAGCAGTGAAATGCGCATAAAAACTAGCTTATCCCCCAAACAATAAATTTCAGTGTTTTATCAAGAATAAAAATTGAGAATTAAGCCTAGTACTCTGTTCAAATTTGTGAAAAATGTTGAGCAACATAGATAATTCCACACGAAAATTTTGGCATTTATCAATGTTACCAATCTTGCGAGTTTGTACAATTTGACGTTTTTATTCCTTCAAAGTATGCTACATTGTTTCGTGTATGTAAACAAACGCCACATGTATTTTACTAAAATTATTTTTTTTTAATAAAAAATTTAATAAAAAAAAGTAAATATGGATAAAAAACTTTTACCGATTGTGTTATTTTAATTTTTTATTTCTTTTTTAATATTAAGTTCATATTTTTTGCTTTTGCTTAAAATTCCACGTGAAATAAAGGCAGCTTACATTATTTCGCAGTTGTAAAAAAAATGTTGCCAGAAACATTTCGAAACTTTTTCACAAAATAAACAAAGTACAACTCCATCAACATTATTTCGTAGATATTCCGCACAAGTTTTTTTCATATGCATTTTGACAGCATTTCACGTGAAATGTTGAACAGAGTACCAGGCTTTAAGCACGACAAACAAAATCTTATTAATTAAGTAGAAATTAAAAATTTTTTGATATTAACAGCCTTTCCTGAAATAAATGTTGCTGATTTAAGTAAATGTTTAATTCTCTTCATTAAATTTTTAGTTAAAATGATAGAATAAATTTTTAACAAAAGATCAACTTGTTCTGAATTTTTCAATAATGTTCGAAAGAAGTTTTAACATAACATTTGATATCAAACGATAAAGACGCCACCTTTCAAAAAATAATTTTTGTTTGCTGGGTTTTTGTTTAAAGTGAGTAAAGGCCTTTGGACACTACATTTTTAATGCATGGTTCAAGTTTTGGTGAACAGTTCAGCTGTATTGAGATAAATAGCAAGCTGTCAACAATTTTAAAAAAGTTATCGGTAAAAAATTAAGTCATGTCAAAAAAAAAAAAAAATTAAATTGTTCAACTTAAAATTGGTATTTCAAGCTTGAAATATTAAAAGTGTTGCTGAATTAGCGGTTTATGGGCAAATTCAGTGATTTAACGCTTTTTGTTTTTTTTTTGTTTTTATGTTTCCCATAAACAAAAGGTTGGCATAATCTAATAAAATAAAAAAAATCATAACACAAGAAAAACTGAACAAAAAAATTTTTTTAATTTTTTATTGTTTGCTCTTTCCAACATTTACTGTTTCTTTCTATCAATTCAACGAATTAAAAATGCAGTGGCATAAGGGCTGTATTCTTTGTAAATACAAAATTTTTTCTATTTATATATTTGTGGTACATTTTAAAATAATATCTGCAAAATTATTATTCACAGCATGTTTTCAAAAAATTTTAAGTTCTTGGAAATAAATAGTGTGGTTTTCGTCAAAAATACTGTCCTAAATATACTTCTAAGGGAATTATGTACATATTAGTGATTAGTGAGAATTTTTTCTGTAAATATAAACATATAAAACTCCACTGTATGTAAGAAAGCACACTAGAGGATATAATAAAAAGCGAAATAAAGGGTGGTCCAACCAAAGCGCACGATGTTAATTGTAAACGAAGCAAAAAGTTTTCAGATGATTATCTTAATATTTTTTATTATGAAAGAAGTATCTATGACACTTATGTGTGAAACAAAATATTATCCAAATGCTTGCCACGGCTTCGGTGGCATACCTCTATCCGATTGCTCATATTTTCAATGACTCTGAAGCATAATTGAGGTTCAATGTCGTTTATGTGCCGATTCATCTCATCCTTTAGGTCTTGGCTTATTGACGTACACTTTTTCTTTTAAATAGCGCCAAAGAAACAAGTCCAACGGTGCCAAATCACATGATCGTGAGGCCCAATTCACATCGCCACGACGTGAGAAAACACGGCCATTGAATTTCTTGCGCAAAAGAGCCATTGTGTTGTTGGCTGTGTGGCGAGTGGCACCATCCTGTTGGAACCAGGTCCATATCCTCAATTTTTGGCCACAAGAAATCCGTTATCATCTTGCGATAGCAAATTTCGTTAACGGTAACTGCTTGGCCGACCTCAACTTCGAAGAAATACGGCCCGGCGACGCCGCCAGCCAATAAACCGCACCAAGCAGTCACTTTATGGATACATCGGCTTTTCAACAGTTAACCATGGATTTTCATTTGCCCAAATGCCCATTTTCGTAAAAGTCTTCAACAATTCAATTCAATTGTTGAATTTGTCAAACACTGAAACAAATAAATGTCAAATTAAGTTGGGCAAAAAACTTCACCTTAAGGTGTGACTCACAATTTACATCGTGCATTATAGTTGGACAACCCTTGAGAAATAAATCTTCAGTTTCTAAACAAATGAACTGGCTTTGATTTAAAGTATAGAAAAAATATCGAAAACGTGTCGTCGAATTTGAATTTTAAGACTCGATCAAGATCGGTTTTAAAAACTTTAAATTCTGAGTTTTAAAGTTTTTTATAGATCCTTACTTGCATATTTCATATAAATATAGTATGACGATCTTTTAGATCGGGCGAAAAATATGAAATTATATCGCTTTTGAGCCCAAGAGGTCCCTTCCCATATCACCGCTAGCGCTGTCTGTTGTAAAAATCAAACCATCTGTTAAGGATCAACAGTTTTGTTTTTGCCACATTTGGCTGTGACCTTAACTGAGCGACAGTCATTCTAACAAGCATGATTGGCTGTTTTCGTGAACAACTCATTCTTGTAGTTTTATTTAAATTACCGGTGGAAGCAATTACATCAACAACAAAAATAATAAAACATTTAACAGTTCTTTTCATGAGGCCCAAAATGAAATAAACGTTGTCAAAACACATGCCCCCTACCCTTCCGCCCACCGCCCACCGCCTTAAACCCATTTACCTCATGACTGGGTGATGTGTTTGCTCTGTTAAAAAGCATCTTATGTACATTGTTCTTTAATTGAAGTTTTAATAATGTCGTGTTTTCTAAAGGTCATAAAATCGTTTAAGTACAAATTTCATTTTATCGCCTGGTTTCTTTACAATACAACAGCATATCAATAAATTCCACGTTGAAAGATGTTTTTCGGGTTTTAACTGCAAAATGATAAAACAAAAAGAAACGTAACGCAATAAAATACTCAAAGACATTTAAATTAATTAAAGGTTAACGTTTTAATTTCACGTGACTCAAGATAGTTGTGGTTGTGCAGAGTTTTTAATCCAATTACAGTCAAGTACTTAAGCCCTTATGACACTACATTTTTTATTCATTAATTGATATAGAATTGATAGAAAGAAACAGTAAATGTAAGATAGAGCAAACTATACAAAATGTAAACAAAGTTTTTTATTTTTTTTTTTTCTCTTGTTATGGTTTTTTTCAGGGATGGCGTTGAGAATTTTTAAAATTGTACCAACAACCTTTAAAAATTGTACTTTTTACCCTAATTGTAAGAGGAAGTTTACACGGTGTCTTTTTAGACATGTCTAACAAACACGTCTGTTTTGTTTGTAGGCGTTCGGGGTAGAGAAGAAAGAGGGGTTGCCAAACAGACACGAAATGAACTCTCATGTTTGTTTTTATGAATTTTCATGTTTTCAATTTGTATGTATATGTAAATTAGACTATTAGATATGAAAACAGACATGTTTGGAAAGACATCGTGAAAAGACAAAAGGTTTTTGGTAGCATGTTCAAAAGAGAATGTCAAAAACAGACATGTCTGGAAAGACACCGTGTAAATGTCCCCTAAGTTAAAATTTAATTGTTAGTTAAAATTAATTTTATTTATGTTCATAAAAAACACCACAAAATGGTATTATAAATCTAAGTTAAACAAGTAAGAGTGCTATATTCGGCTGTGCCGAATCTTATATACCCTTCACCATTGTGCGAGCAGAATACAGAGCAACTAGACAAAACCTAAATAATTTCTACATAAACATACATATATACAATACATAAAACTTCATTATAAATTAAATTTAAAAAGTAAAAAATGGTAGAATTTTGGTCATAACTTTTTCGTATCTGAACCGATTTTCCCGAGTTTTTCAGAAAATATTTTCTATTAAAAATTTCCGATCTTTTGATATATAAGGCGTAACCATAGGTCATACGACAGTCCAAAAAATCCGGTTTTTATACAATTTTTGATATTTTTTGTACGGGAGGTACCACGCCCACTTGTTCAATCCCGCCCACATTTTGTAGGATGCTGTGTATTGATAACGTTAATGTGTGTACCTAATTTGGAAACTTTGGCTCTTGCCGTTCTCAAGATATACAGAAATAAAAAACTACCACAACAACAAGGGAATTTTGTGCAAAATCAGAGGCAGTTGTGGTTTTTTGCTCATATCTCCGTCATTTTTGGACCGATCTGGCTGAATTTCAATAGTAAACTTAAACGGAGTATATGTGACATAAATATGCATCAACCTAGTCCACATCATTTCTGGGGTTTTCGGAAAACCCATTTCAACATACACACGGACAGACGGACAGACGGTCAGACGGACAGACGGACAGACGGACATCGTTAAATCAACTTCGCTTTTCATAAGGACCCAGAATATATATACTTTATAGGGTGTAGGAACATACAAACGGAATGACAAAGTTATATATACCCTCTTACCTTCGGTGAAGGGTATAAAAAGTATCAACAAAAAAGTACAATTGAAACAACTTAGCCATCCCTGTTTTGTTTATTTTATTAAATGTTGCCAACTTTTTGTTTATGAGAAACCTAAAAACAAAAAGCGGTAAATCGCTGAATTTGCCCATAAACCGCTGATTCAGCAACACTTTAAATATTTCAAGCTTGAAATGTCAATTTTAAGTTAAACAATTTTACATTTTTTTTGACATAACTTCATTTTTTATCGATAACTTTGATAAAATTTTTGACAGTTTGCCATTTATCTTAACCCATTTAAGCCCAAACAAAAACTACCGGACAAAAAATAAAATATTGGTTATTTTATTATTTAATTCATTACATATAAACAAAAAACAAAAAAATTTTTTTTTTTTTTTTTTTTTTTTTGGAAATAAAGAGGTGTACCCAAATTGGCACTACGATCACTTGATGTTATAGAAATTTCTGGAATTTTAGTTTATCAATAGGGTAAACATATATTGAATAATGTCAAAAACTTTGTCGTAAGTAGCAAAAAATTAAGTGATCCCAAATTGGCACAGCGGGTGTAAATGGGTTAATACAGCTTAACTCTTTGCACTTGGTAAATTTTTGTATTACATTATATTTGTACTGTTCACCAAAACTTGAACAATGCATTAAAAATGTAGTGTCATAAGGGCTTTAGGAATACTTCTTTCTCATAGTAGGACATTTTCTATATGCATTTTTTGCGGAATTAGAGAATATTTTACTTTAAATAAACATTTTGAAGTTATTATTACAATCAGGGCAAGTTTTGATATGCACAAAATAAAAATTTGCAAGCAAAAAAAGCTCTATTAACAAAAAAATAAGACTTATGCTCAAAAGTATGCAAAAAAAAAGGTCTAAATTTATGTTATTTTCTGGCAAATTGTTGAGTAAAACAATCGATAATTATTTTTTGAAAATACCAATTGTTGCTTACACCAATAGAATATATCGAAATTATTTTAGTAATTAGGCAACGATTTTTAGATTTCAAAAAAATTCTAATTAGAGGCAGAAAAAAAATCTATTTTTGTTATGAAAATGATTGCTAAATTGCAAAATATACAAACGAATCATATAAATGTGATTAAAGGCCCAAATACACTTATCAAAATACTCATCAAGCATTGTGGTAGTATTAGTGAAAATTTGTTTGTATGTGTCACACCGACTATGCTGGATGGAAAATCAAAAAATTTAGATATGACGGCGAATATTACGTTCAGCACACTTACGCGACTGAACTCGCCATAACTTTTAGAGGTAAAATCAGCAAAAAGCTATAATTTTTCATCAAAAAATCTGCAAAATCTGCGTCAAGATTTTATAATTCTTCAATAAATATTCAGAACACATTTATTACATTTTTTATGTAGTTTATTTAGAAAAATATATAACAATTCATTTAACATATACGGCCATGCTCCGGATTTTAATATCGATGGAGATTTGAAATAAATGTTTTTTGTCAAATATAGCTTTCCTAATTTTAAAAGCAGTTCTGGTCAATATATGTATGTAAGTGATCCTCGAAGTAAAGGCTGTCTAAATTTGAGGTATCATCGGTCAATGAAAATCGCTACAGCTTTTTGTGGCGGAAAATTGATGATTTAGACGTAGAGAATATGTGGTTTTAACAGGATGATGCCACTTGCCACACAACAAGAGAAACAATATAATATCTTTTGAAAGAAAAGTTTGATGATCGCATTAATTCTCGTAGAGGTGGAGTGATTTGGCCACCAAGATCGTGCGATTTGACACCTTTAGACTATTTTTTGTAGGGTTTTTTTTTTTAAATCGAATCGTATGGGGGTCACTTTAACAACAGAATTATTGACTAAGTCACCAGAAAATAAGGCTTGAACCAAGATGATTTTACATGATCGTGTCTATGCCAAAAATTACTTATTCTAATTATGTATAAGTGTGTGGCTTGGTTTTTTACTAAATACAGACGAAATAATTTAAAATCAAGAAATTATTAAGGATTTTCTTGTTTTAAGAAACGAAATTGATTTCTTTAGAAAATAACCTTCTATCCGTGTACATATGCATATTGTTTTGTGAAAAATCAAATGACATAAGTCCGGCGATATTAATGTATCAAGACAATGCGAATTTTTAGTAACCTTTGTGAATAAAATTCCTACTAATTCAGCTTTACACACTGAATGTTTTGTTAGTAATTTTTTAGTATTCTCCCAGAGAAACCTGCTTCGTATTAAGGGAATGGCGTTGCACTTGGAATTTTATTTTTTTTTTTATATAACTTGCTTAGAGTTCGTTTATTCTTATAAATGTGGCATTAGTGCTTCGCAAAATAATAATTTTTTTTTTTTTTTTTTTTGGGGTCCTTGAAAATTTATATGTCTGACAAAAAAAATATCGACAGTATAATATCGCTGATACCGAAATACCGGCAAATCCGAAGTATCGCCAATATATCGGTCTCGCTATCGGTATTCGTTTCATCCTTAGTTTCTGTTCGCATTTCACTAGTTGCTTAGGCCAAATCATCAGAAAACCCTTTTTCCAAAGATTTTAGAAAAGCTAAACATATTGAAAAACATCAACAATAAACAGTGAGTTTATTTTATCTTTTCTAACATTACCCTCGAATTGTTGTTGTGAGTGGGTAAAAAGAAAAAGCAAAATTAATACGATTTAGCTGGATTAATTTGGCCGACAGGGCTTACAATCCATATCAAAAATAAAAACAAAAGGAAATCCTGTACAACGAACTAAAGCTTCTAAATTCGTTATTTGATATAGGAATTTTTTAAATTAAGGACTTTAAAATTCGGTATTATAAAGTTCGGGATTTTGAGATTCAAAGTTCGTAAATTTGGGATTTAAACAAAATTGGGATATGGAATTTAGGGATTTTGATACTAAGCTTCTTTTACAAATGATAAGCTTGAAAAACTTGCTTAGGATGGCAGTTAAACAGTAAACAACGTAATATCTAACAACCACGGGTGTTTTATTTTTAAAGGCCAATCTTAAGAAAAACTTTATTGCAGTAAGCAACAAAAAGATTACTACTGGACTGTTGGGGCTACCCGCAATAAAAATTACTTCAATTATTGCAATTAAATTGAGACAGGTCACCGGCGTTTCGCCTTGCCCGATCTTATTTAATTGTAGGTAGTAATTGATTTACTTATTGGAGGCATAGATCGTCCCATTACAATGGTGTTTTGGTATTTTGTATCTTTCAAAGATGAATTTTATCATTGAATAAAAGATTTTTTTTCACTTATGCCGTGATTGTTTCATATACAAAAGCGTATTGCAAAGCAAAATAAATTGCAGTTGAACGATTTTTCGCTTAAACGGATTTTCTTCTAGGCAAACAAAAGTGAATTTCTTAAACATGTTTTTACGCATATTATTTTGCTCGTTTAAAAAACATACAAGCCGGGTAGGAATGTTAGAAATAAATGATTTAGATGAAAAATAAAGTGGGGTTGGTCACCCATCTAGGAGAATCCTACGCGCTGCAGGTGCCAAATTGAAGAATTTCAACCATATAAATTTGGCGGTATCTCCATTCCTTAAGGGCACTCCCATGCAAAATTTTCCATACAGACTAGAAATATATTGCAGAGAAAGCCCGATAACTGCCAAGGAGTCGCCCCTAGTGAGATAAAATATATGACCGACCTCAATTGGTTTTTCGTCCTTAACATTTTCTCGAGACATACATGTCCCATATCACCACTTCTTAGGGGGGATCCCATACAAATATTGCGTTTTATGAAATTCTTAAATTAATTAAAATTGTTCGTTTTTTCTGAATAAAATCAAATTAGAATCGTAGCTGCATTTTGCAATTTTTTATGAATTTTAAACAAACAAAAATTTCGAAATGTGGCAAAAAAAATGTTGCTTAAATTATGTTTCTAAAACGACTGCGCATATTAGAAAACCCTTTAATTTTTCTTAAAGGTAATTTTATTGCGGAATTTCGGTTTTATTCAGTTTATTCAATAAACCGTTTTTGAGTTACGCGAATATATGTTAAGCAACCTCCTCCATTTTTGAAATAACGGTATATCTTGAAAACAAGAGCTAACCTAAAAAAAACGGTTGGAACCATTAAATTCAGCGTACCCGAATTATGTTAAAAGTGTTAAATTGTAGCACAGTGTAATAAATGCATGAAATTCCATGCAAGCGAAATTTAAATAACTTTGATAATATACTTGCATGTGCCCGTGCACAAAACTGGATTGGCAAATTGTTTTTTTTTTTTTTGTTGTTTTCTTACGAAGACAATAGAATGAAACAATTTGTTTTTTAACTTGTTTTTTTCGTTTTTACCCACTTACAACTACAATTCGAGTCGGAAAGAACCCAACCAATTGTAGGGGGATTTAAGAAAAGATAAACTCACTGTTTATTGTTGGTGTTTTGTTTAAGCTTTGATATTGTTACGAGTATGACTTTGAGAGTTTAAAATTCTTATTCGCTCTAGGGTTTTATTCGTAGAATATTTTTAGCTTTTCTAAAATCTTAGGAAAAGGTTTATGAAGAGCTGGCCTAAGCAACCAGTGAAATGCGCATAGAAGCTAGCTTTCCCTCAACAATAAATTTCAGTGTATTTATCAAATATGAAAAATTGGGAATTTAGCACGTCATACCGAAATCGTATTAAAGCGAAATTTACTTTTTTCCGTTTTTTCCTCATATCACGCGGTAGTCTACTGTCAAACAAAAACTAAATGACCCAGCTTATGGAAATTTTAACAGGAATCAACCGCTTGTTGACAGGAGCTTGTCGAAAAGTCGCGGATTTACTGACTCGCCCTCGTACATATGCTAAACATATTTCTATTAATTTGTGCTTTGACTGATAATTTCAATTTGAAAACTCGATTTAAAATATTTTTATATGCATTTCCATTAACAAAATTTACAAGAAAATAAAAATGTTAACTTATTATATTACCCAGTAAAAACTTCGCCTACAAAATAATGTGTTTAGTAATCAGAAAAAACTAAAAGCACTACTTACAATTCTACTGAAAGAACCGATGAATTTTGCAAGGGATGTCCCGTCCCAAAATGAACGCATTCAAATGTAAGTCATTATTTTTTTACCTACAAACATCCAGAAGTACTTATAGAAATAGATATTGAAGCAGTTATAGAAGAAAGCTACTAAATAATTAATGAAGGAAGCTATTCCTTTTGAAAAAGTAAGCAAAGTTTTTTTTGGTATATTAATCCTTTTTATTTTTTTTGAGCTCTTTTGCTTGCATATCTTAAAACTTTTGTGTGCATGTATAAATACTTGCCCTGTTTATTACGTTTAAGATTTATGCAAATTATCTTATGTTGTCTTTAAGAAACCCCAATAAAAAAATACTTGAAACTAAGTTTCAACTTAACAAGAAAAAAAAATATAAATAAATTGAAATAATTTTAACATGTTTAAAAATATGCAAAAGTCAAATTCACCCACACGTGCAGAAACTTTATGATATTAAGTACAAAATAAATAAAAGAAAATATATGTGTATGATTGTTTCTGTTATGGAATATAATAAATAATAATACAGGATTAGAAAAAACAGAGAAACACTTTTAAGATTAGGTCATACTAGATTAACCAAATTAAGTTTGAAGCACATTTCATGGAACAAAAATAGCAAAACAAAAAAAATAAAAATAAAAAAGAAAAATGAACAATTTATTCAAAAGTATTTTTTTATAATTTCATTTCATATCGCTCTTTTGCTGCAACAACGTCATAAATCAAAAATATTGTTTTTACAGAAAACGACTTGTGTTGGAAATCGAAAACGTAAAACGCAAGAATTTGGAAGCTGTTTTAAACACACTTTAAATCTAATTTTATAATTTTTGTTATAAAATTCTGTTTAATAGAGAAATATTTGTATAATATTCCCAGTAAAAAATTCGCTTACTTTTTCACAATTAATAGCTTCTATACTCATTATTTAGTAGCTTTCTTCCATAACTACTTCTACAACAACTTCTATAACTACTTTTTGGGCCATCCCTTGTAAAATTCATTGGTTCTTTCAGTGGAAATGTAAGTAGTGCTTTTATGTTTTTCTGATTACTTAACACATTATTTTGTAGGCGAAGTTTTTACTGGGTTAGTCATAAAATTCTATTATTACAGATATCTTATAAAAAAAAGTCTTTTAAAATTCTTGCGTTTTACGTTTTCAATTTCCAGCACACCCCTGAATGTCTTAATATGAAATGTAAAAAACTTCATAAAACTCCTGATTTACTACACTCACAATATTCTGTACGTAAAATTAACTGAAATTGTAATATAAAATAAATGAAAGTTCTATTAAAAACCGGTCTACCTATTTTTCATTTATTTTTAACAAAAAGTTCATTTAATTTTTACTGTCAATAATTCAACACCATATTCCGTAAAATCAAATAAATATTCAGTTATTTTGTAAAATTTTACTGTCAAAAATTCAACACCATATTCAGTAAAAACGATTAAATATTCAGTTATTTATTAAAACTTTACTGTCAAAAAATTGACCCCATATTCAGTAAAAACAATTAAATATTCAGTTATTTTATTAAATTTTCGTTTACTCCACAAAAGAGCCGAATTTCTAAAAAATACCAGACAAACACCTGTCCGCTTGTTTTTCTTATAAGCGAGAGAGGGAAAATATTTTTATTTACTTACCCAGTTACACACGTTTGTTTTACTTTTGTTGTACTGACCACGTTGTTTACAGAAGAACTCTCAATTATAAGACACCAGCAGCATGACCGATATGGCTTCGCAATTATTTTACTTTTAAAATTTGATGTATTTAACTAAATTATTTTAACAAATAGAAAATGGGAATTGCTTACACAAAACAAGCAATTCATTTTTTATAGATAAGTAAAAATTAATTTTTGGTAGTAAAATTATATAAAATAACTGAATATTTAATTGTTTTTACTGAATATGGTGTTGAATTTTTGACAGTAAAATTTTATAAAATAACTGCATATTTATTTGTTTTTACGGAATATGTAGTTAATTTTTTGACAGTTAATTTATATAAGATAACTGAATATTGATTTGTTTTTACGGAATTCGCGGTTGAATTTTTGACAGTAAAAATTAAATGAACTTTTCGTTGCTTTAAATTACATTTTTATTTACTTTAACATAAAGAAGAATTTAACTCAATCAACGGACAATATTAACTGCAACTGAAAATCCGTATTAATATGCACTTAGTTTTTTGAATAACTGTCAGAATCAGTTAAAAATAAATTTGCTTGGAATTTTAAATGTTTATTTATTTAAAAATGACTGAACGGAATATTTCTTAAATAAACTACAGTCCGTTACTTCAATAATATTGTGAGTGTATGGATTAGTGATATTAACTTGAAATTTGTGATTTTTTACTTATGGCACTGTTGCATCAAATGAACGATATTTACTTGTTATTCTATATAACATATACATTTTTTAAGGGTATTTGCAAAACAATTTAGAATGCTTTATTTTAATGCCAACCTCTACCACTAATAAAGAATAATAGTTTTTCAACATAAATATATGGCTATACAGCGGTGCTGCAGCTAATTGTGGTCTTATTCTATAAAGTTTTACACAACAGTTTCTCCATCATATAAAACTTATCATTCGAAACTATTTGTAATTATATTGTTAAGGTTGCTTTTGAATCCAGAAGCTTTTCTTATTTGAGAGAACAAAACATGGCATTACCATTTGATTATGATTTCAGATATACGGGCAACGTGGCTGTCTATGACGACGAATAACACTGGCATCCAAAGTGTCAATTGTTGCTTGTTTATCAGTATAAACCAAAGACTTCACGTAGCCCCACAGAAAAATATCGGGTGGTGTCAAATCGCATGACCTTGGAGCCCAATTTACAGGTCCACTTCTTGACATCAGGTTAGGTTACGTTAGAAAGGCTGGTGCGAAGTAAACTTCACACCCTCACCCGGAGACCAATATGGTCCATTGTGACGCCTAAGTAAGTGAAAGACTTCTAGTGTGAAAGAGTAGGAAAAGTAAGTGGTGAAAGCACAAGAAAAGAGAAAGTAATGGAAGATGAAAAGCCGGACAGCACAAGCAAAAACAACCCTACTTAACAGAAAACTACCCTACATGTGCCCAGTCCCAGTCTTCTGCCGCTCAGCTAGGTCATTCCCATTACGAATTCCGTCAGATTCTCGAGCCCGCAGCCCGAGATATCTCCCAATTCGCACAGGAATCTGCTACCCAGCCACCTCAGCCTGCTGTTCTGTAGCCTGGGACAGTAGCACAGAAAGTGCTCAATTGTATCCAACTCCTCTGAATCCTCACACAACCTATATATATCCGACAAGTCTGATCCCATTTTCAATGCCATCCTGCCTATCATACAGTATCCCGTGATAATACCCATCATGGTCCTGACGCAGGCCCTACTCTTGCCCAGCAGCGCAACCGAATTGGATCTACTAAGCCACAGCGTGCGCTATACCCGGCAGTCTGTTTGGCTATACCAGACCGTTTAGTCCCGCTTAGAAGGCATTCCCTAATTCGTCTAAAGTAGTCTTCATCAGCTATCTCGTTGCCGATGATGTTGCAGTAACCCGGCACCCATCACAACCTTAAGAGCCCTCCTGAAATCATCCACTAGCCTGAAGTTCACATAACAGCCCATCAAGTCCCTAAAAGCCGCCTGGCTGTCCACATATAGTGTCCTTTGAGTCCCTGGCAATGTTGCTGCCTATCAATTCCACGGCCTTAAAAACCCCCAGAACCTCCGCCTGAAATACACTGCAGTCGTCAGAAAGTCTTAATGACCTTCTGATGTCCAAGTCCTCAATATAGACCCCCGCACCAGTGCCCTTCATCTTCGAGCCATCAGTCAAAATAGCCAATCCTCTATACAATCTGCTCTGACCTGTCCAAGGGCCTGATTCTGGCACTCGTGATCGAGTACTTTCTCGATTCGAAAGCAATTTAATATCTAGTTGTTTTAGTCAATACTGAACGAATCGGAATTATCCTCGAGTGACCCTCCATGAAATTACCTATCAGTCCTAACTCCCTCAGTCTAAGAATGTTCTGGCTGCCATTCCCATCACATTCTGCTCTAAAGGCAGAAGATGTAGAATAATATCCAAGGCTGCCTGAGGTGTACTTCCCATGGCCGCTGTCATGCCGATCGAAGCACACATCATAGCCTTAGACAGCAGGTTAGCCAGTCTCAATGCTTTCCACCAAAAACAGCATCCATACGTAAGAAAGGACTAATCACAGAAGTGTACGGTCGCCGTATGGTACATAGCGCCTCACGCCCGCGTTAATGTAATCCAAAAAAAAAAAATCATTGATCACGGATTTCTATTGACCACGAGCTCTGGCTTCATTCTTGAAGAAATAGTGTCCAATGATGCCGCACCAAATGCTGTATTTTTCTGGATGTAAGAGTCTGTAGCAGGGTTTAAAAAACTGCAGTCTAAGCCAAAAACTGTCGAACATAAAACGAAAATTTGTGTAAAACTTTTTGCTTTTGGTTTGATAGCGACTGTTTATATTTAATGAATTAGAAGTTAAAGCAACGGTTTTTTTGGCCAATATCATATTAGTTCTACTTTGATTGCAGTTTTTTAAACGCTGGGGGGTTATTATGTAATTCGATTCGAAACGAAAATACTTTCGAAAGAAATTTCCGTATCGAAAATGAAATGGTATTTTCTAATCCGTTCGAAAGCCCCACAGATTTGTATTTGTTAAAAAAAGGGAAAAACAAAGTGCTGCCAAATTTATAGCCGATAAATTTGACAGTACCTGTCAATATTGACAGAAATTTATTGAAAAACAAGCGTTAATAAAAAAACGTTAAATTTTCCGCAAAATGTAAATATGTATAAGTGAAAACTTCAAAACAAAATAATATAACAAATAACACTACGTGACAATTTTTTGACCAAATGAATTTTACACCTAATCTTTATGTAAAATTTTCCGCTGAATCCAAATATGAAGTCAGAATTGTCAAAAGTAGAATAGTTTTTGAGATATTCCAAAATAACCGTTATTTGTGTTTTTAAAAAAGATGCTGTGACTGAAATGCAAATAGGTATCTTCAAAAATTTTAAACGGATTATGTAATTCTTTCTTTCTAGTGAAAGGTTATAAAATTTCTAAAATAACCATGGATTGCTGACTTCATATTCGGATTCAGCGGAAAATTTTACATAAAGATTAGCTGTCAGATTCATTTGGTCACGACTTTGTGGAAATTTTGTCACGTAGTGTAATTATTTAAAAAAAATATAACGGTCTAAGAACATAAATTCTGTTCCATTGTGGTTGGAAGATAGCGATAAAGAAAGTGATGCAATTGCAGAAAGAGTTCAACGGAAAATAATACGAGATACATCCGACATTATGAGCCTTGATAATAGTACGTAAGAAAGATTTTTAATTATCAAATTTAATTATAAAAATACTATTTTTAGTTTCGTGAAAAACTTTCGGCTTAATAAAAATTCATTTATGTATGTAAACAATTGTATATACATATGTAGGGTGATTTAAAGCCACCTGAAAGATCGACAGTCATTGCACCTTGTTTGGTACAAGGTGGATACCAACATCAGATTGACCAAGATCGTCTTGAAGGACTTTCACACTCATCAATTTCCATATGCTTATCTGAGGTATGCGAAATAATCGAACAAAATATTTGTCCGAAGCATATTATCTTTGAAATGACTGAAGAAAAAAAGATGGAGGCGAAAATATGTTTTTTTTTTAATAATTGTGGAATACCTGGAGTAATTGGCCAAGTAACGATGAGCATTTATACTTCAACCGAAAACAGACATTTAACTCTTCTCATACCTAGTAACATAGCACATTTGTAAAAATAGTTAATACAAAATCGATTAAATGAAAACTCACTTTTTTCCACTTTTTCAATTCACGATACGGTGGACCAACCGCATCTTAATCCTTTGATAGTCTTTGCCACAAATCCTTCGACTTGCTTTTAGCATTTGCAACATTGAGGTGCCCCTTTGCTCAATATGCATGTGCAATTATAAAATCAACCATCACCATATTCTGTCTTGGTTTTGTAAACATTGCTTAGTTTAAGCTTTCCCTAAACACAACCCAAATTTAAAAATATTACTATGTATAAAAATTTTCAGACTAAAAACAAGGAGTTGTGACAACAAACACAGTATAAATTGTAATTTCAAGTCACTCACAGTTCTGAATATAGAGGAAATCGTATGTTTTAAATTATATTTTACACTTTTTGTAAAAAGTTTTATTTAATTACTTACATTTTTAAATTTTTTATTGTTTTCGCAAGCACAGCACCTTTCGAATAATTTACGAAAAATTTAAATGAACTGACATTTGCTTTCGTATTATATAGTTGCAATTGTAAAAGGGTAATTTATAATTTACGAAAAGGGGTAAAAAAAATCCCACAAAAAGAAAATATTTCCGAACGTTCGAAAATAAATTTTCGAAAAACGTACTACATAATACAATTTGTACGAATTCGTAAATCTTTTCTTTCGAATCGTATTACATAATAACCCCCCTGGTCTGTAGTGTATATTTTGGATGAGTCTCACTCCATATGTGGCTAATTGAAAGTTTGAATAACTTGGTAGCGTTGTTCAAGCGTAAATCTATTCATGATGATTTGCTCGAGTATACTGATCATAAATGTCACAAATTCAGGTCAGTATGAGAGTTCGTTCGACAGCTAACCATTTCCTAAGTTATATCGCGCTAAGAAAAAAACCCGGAACATCTTCTCTATCATTGTTTTAGAAATATTTTTCCAGGAAATTTTTTTCGAGAAAACAGCTTAGACCTACAGTTAATTATGCAATGATCTTTTTGCTAAGATATTGACAAGACTTTGGAATTTACAAATAATATTTATCAACTTACTGCGTAAATTAATTTACATGTATAAAACACAACACATTGTATTTACCTGAAAAAGAATAAAAAATGTTTTTAATAAATTGAAATTGTAGTAAAAATCAGTGTTCGAAAATAATCAGTACTTTGTTAAGCGTTCAGCTTACACATGCACGAACGATATCTATTTTTTTAGTGATCGTGTAGACGAACACAACCCTTAATACCGTTCGTAACTATTTTCAAGAAAGGCCGAACATTATATAATGTTCTGTTCTTCGTTAAAGAAAAACAGAACAATTATAGTGATACTGTAGGAAAACATTATATTTTAATGTTCTATAATGTTTCTTTTTTTACATTGATAAAGAAATGAACAAACAAAAAATTTTAGCAACGACCGTACCACGAACAGCTTGTGTGTGTATTGTGTATAAGTTTTATTTGTGTAAAATTATTTTGCTGGCTTTTTGTTTTTTTTTCCTATGTGTATTTTGTTTTTGAAAAAAATGTTTGGTTTTTTTACCAGCCAAAAGCGACGAACATTGGATAAGAACAGTGTTATTTTTGTGTTCGAAAGATGATAAACAGGGAAACTTCATTTTTTAATGATTTTTTACACAAACACTTTTAGCGTTTGTGTTTTCTACAAATCTACTGAACCGAACACTAAAGAGCGATATTTAGTGTTTATTTTCGAACACTGGTAAAAATATTAATTCTTTTCGAAAAGCGAAGTGTGAGTTTGTAAAAAAAAAAAAATTACAAAAATTTGAGCTCGATCGGTTGAAAAAAAAATAAAAATGTGCATGCCGCATAAGGGTTAAAGTTCGTTAGAACGAAATTGGATAGAAAAAGCTCGTTACTATTTAGGGGTTACCCCTAGGGAGGTACAATGTATAAGCAACTTCCATTATTTCGGTGACCACAATCAGCGGTTGAAAAACTGCAGTCAAGTAGAAAAACTGCCATTTCTTCCACCTCTTCATTTGTCATTGACCAAAAATAACTGTTGATTTTACTTTTGATTCATTAAATGTAAACAGTCTCTGTCAAACCAACTCAAAAAGCGAAAAGTTGTAAACAGATTTTCGTTTTTTGCTCGACAGTTTTTGGTTTTGACAGCAGTTTTTTAAACCCTGTCCACAATATTACATTAGAACAAATTTTCCCTCTATCTCCAAAAAACTGAGTTATTGCGGAAAATTACCAAAATACAAAACAATAGAACTGCACGAAGTACATATAAATACTATGAGTGTGAATCGGATCGTAGAAACAAACTGTTTTTACCCTCCAGCTGCTGCAGCTGAACGGGCGAACCATTTACTTTACTATCGTTGACAAAAAAAAAAAAAAAAACTAATCAGTTTTGGTATCTGTTGTCATAGGACACTCTCTTAGGTAGGTAGATAGGCATGTACAGCGTCTGGGAGTTGGACACTGTAATTACTGCCGCAGCTGCAATGACAACAGTGAGGAGGAGGACGTTAAACACCTTCTCTGTCACTGGCAAGAAGGCGACTGGAATTAAGCACATTCCCTTAGTGCTGTGTATTTTCAACACCTATTAATTTTAATACTATCTCGCTTCTGGTATTAAATTGGTGTTCCAGACAGATAATATTGAAATTCATCGCAGATAGTTTTTACCCGACTTCTTAATTCTTCTTAATTTTATATTATAATTATTAATTTTTAAGCAAAAACTTCTAGTTTTAAGTTCAGAAATGGAATTTAAAAAAAGATCGAATTCACCACACCTTTTAAGAACTATCATTTTGAAATCAACCGATCTTCATTACATACCTCGAAATAACATTACAATTTAAATTGAAATTTCAATCGATATCGAAGGCCGTAATTTGCCTCCAGTTTTTAAAAACGAATTCGTTCGAAAAATTGTTTATAAATAACAACGGCCTAATTCGTGATCGAATACTTTTTCGATTCGAAAGCCATTTAATTTAAAAACCCTTTCAGTCGATACTGAACGAATCGAAATTATTTTTTTACATGTTGTGAAAACTCAAATAAATGCTTTGCAACACTGAAAAAATAATTTAGATTCGTTCAGTATCTACTGAAAAAATTAGCAATAACATTGCTTTCGTATCGATAAAGTATTCATTCACGACTACCAGAATTAGCCCCCACCCAGCAATTAAAAAAAGTTTTTAAAATTAATAATTACTGTTGCTATTCATACAAATTTTCAAAGCGAATTCATTTAAAGGGATTCTTTTGAAAATACATTCAACCTGCGTTGAGAATTTTTTGATATAAATTTATTTTAATTTTTCCAAATGTGTATAAAATATTATCTTTAAGTTTCTACTTTTTTTTTGCCTAAAACTTAGTTTTTTAAGGTCGTCAAGAGTTGGCAAGTTTGTACTGTCATTAAAAAGCAGAGATTTGAAGCATACTGGCCTGCACTTCCACCAATAACTGCATCAAATTATTATTAAAAAATTTCCATAAATTCTAATTATGTAAGTCATAAGGGAGTTTTTTCTGCGAAATAAAATCAGTCGGGAGGAAAAAATGCATTAAACAAACATAATTTGATCATTTTGGCCACCAATAAATTCATATGCTAACCATTTCGTCATATCAAGCCTCCACTTGGATCCATATGGATGTAATTATTGTGAAAAAAATTTACAATATTCTAAATGACATTTGATGTCTTTTGTGTGTGTGTGTGTGTGTTTTGTTCGTCAGTTAAAAATAATAATAAAAGTTAACTTATACATTTTCCATTAACTTTTAACAGTGGACATGAGGACACAATTTATTTTTATTTTAAAACATAAAAATAACAAAATATTTCCAGTTTTATATTTTTGACGTTCCTGTTAAATGTACACTGCGATTCATCAGAATAGAACTAACCAAATTACCCTGCCTTTACACATGCAAGTAGTGGCATGCCACTGTTGTATACATATTATCAAAGAAAAATTGTTCGAAATAGTCGAATCTCATGCCATTGGCTTTTGTGTTTACACATGCCACTGCGATTTCATTTTTTGATATAAATTTGTTGGCTTCTCAAATTAAAAAAAAAATGTATCAAAAACCAAATAGAGTTACCGAGCTAATCATATAAGAACATTTTTGGGGAAATGGTTGACATATATTTATACAAGCATTATTTTAACAATATTAATGCTTTATAATTAACAAACTTGCTTTTATTAATGCACGTTTCAAAAAATTAATCATAATAATACATTTATCAAGTTAAAACTTTAATTGCAATTCGATAATAATTAGGGTATTCATTTAATCGGGCTTTTGCTTTAATCGGTTAATCGCTCGATTAATTAACCGAGGTTTTGGTTTAATCGGTTAATAATCGGTTAATTTGGTTATTGATCGGTTAACCGATTAATAAAGTTTGCAAAAATTATTTATTATTGGAGTCTTTTAGTAAAAAAAAAAACAATAACATAACGAACAAAACAATTCTTGAACTAAAACGAGCAAACAAAAAAGTAATTCATAAATATGAAAAACACATTTTATAATGTATACCTACATAATATTTGTATGTATTTATTAAAAAAAAAACTGTGAGATTTTTGAATTATTTATTTCAATAGTTTAAGAATTTATAAGTTTAGAATTTAAGCGATTCTTTTCTTTAGTTTTGATAAAACTTGATTTGGAAACAATTCTTTCACTTATCGAAGATGTTTGGGAAATCGGAAGTAACCCATATTACAGATTCAAGAATGATAAAAACAAGATTACGCATTGCACATGTTTACAAAATTCAACTGTTTAATATGACGTCACTTAAGCATTTGTCAAAAACAGGGGTCACCAAGTCCTTTCTGGACAGAGGGTTGGCGCCCTATGCTCCAATGGGAGTTAAAGGAACATATATATATATATATCACTTAAGCATTTAATACACATGTTTGTTTGCTTGTGTTTCTATATTTTAGCTGTACTTATACGCTGATGTGACGTAGATGCGCAGAAACATTTCATTTTTAAAAGCTGAATGCGATATCTTGGTTTCTTTGTCCTTTTTCAGGATTTCTCTCAACATATAAAATCTTCTATTATGCCATTATTTCGGCTAATTTTGTTAAAGATTGTTTGTGTTACAATCGAGAGCTTCTTCTATTGTCAGGTCATCATCTGACTCATCCTGGCAAAGCTCAGCACCGAAAAAAATAAAATACGAACCGCTAGTTTTTGTTTTTGTACTGTATTTTAAGAATGTATTTCTCGAAGGAAATATGTATATTGTAGGAACAAATATTTTCCAAACATTTACCTTTTTTATATGAGACGAAACTACAAAAAACTAAAATTATTTGTTACATCGGTTAATCGGTTAATCGACTGAAATTAACCGGTTTAATCGTTAATCGAAAATTGCCAATTTTAAATTAACCGATCAGTTAATCGGGTAGTAATTAATCGGTTAACCGATTAACGGTTAACCGAATGAATACCCTAATAATAATCCAGTAAATTTGCATTTAATTTTTAACAGGGTAACTTTGTTCATCGTTTTGTCATTTTTGCTGCCACTGGAGCTGCCATTGCGAAAAATGTGAGTGTATTAGTAAAAAAGTGTGAGTGTATTGAGTTTTTCGAACTGGCAGTGGCATGTGTAAATGCTATTTTAAAGTAAAAAGGCTCTTATGCTGTATTTATCGCTTATAAACATTTTATAATTTGTATGATTCTTGGTGCTTTCAAACGGGAAATGCATTTATAAAAACTCATATATTGTGCTTATAAAAATAAAACGTCCTTAATTTCATCAGAATCATGAAGAAGAGCTATTTTCTTGCAAATTTGAAGATTTGATGAAATAATTTTTTTGCGGTTTCTATTGTATTTGACTCAAGTTTGAAACGATGTTTATATGATTTTGTTTTAATGCAATTTATTAAAGTTGTAGTACACTGTGATGCATCAATGCGGCATATGCATATAAAAAAATGCTTATACGCCAAACAATTTCAGCTATTTGAAATATCAAACTGTAATTGCACAAGTTTGGATGCAGAAAAGCGTAAAATGCTTATAACCGGTGTGCAAATAAGCTTTAAATACTGTACTTGCAAAAAAGGGGATTTTTTTTTAGAAAAATTATTTACTTCAACCATATTTTTGCCAATGACAACCATTTTATAGTTAAATCAAACCCTAACAATGAAGAACAAGTTGAAGCTTCTAATCGGTTTAACTTGGTGAACTCAGGGTGATTCTGGGCAAAGTTCTTGGCAACCCTCAAGCTTTGGCAAGTTGTGGGAGCCGATTGCAGCGACTGTTCTCCTAGTTGGTCTGGCTGCGGCAAAGTTAAACAATTGATATGAAATAAAATTTATTATTTGATATCAAGCACAATTAACATTTTCACAATTTAACATATGAGTTCAAATTGATAATAATTTTTGTATAAACTTTGACATGCAATAAATTATATTAACAACAACAAAATACATTTATAAATTTTTTTTAAATATATTTTTTTGCTGTTAATATAATTACATAACCGTATAACCTAAAAACCTGCCGTTCATGAACAACCCAAATGTTTTTATCAATTTGAAATTAAATTTTTTTCATATCAAAATAAACTTGCAAACACTTAAGCGAAAAATAAATGTTACAATAATTAGTATTGGGGTTATTTTATTGAAATTTTTATGGTTTTTAATCCAAATTTTGATATTTTTATCAGGCTGAATTAAGTTCATTAAGTCGTCAATGGCGGTGAATGTTAAACAGCAAAGATTTCTGAAGAGATAGTGTGGCAGCTATCGAAACATTTCATATCAACCTGTCCGTGAACGTGGGTTCAACTCCCCGGTCAGTCAAGAATGAAAAATTATGAAAAATGTTAAATTAAAGAAAAATTACATACATATTAAGTGAAGTGAATCTACTTAAAAAAAACTTATGTGTTGTTTCCAGGTGACAAGCAATTGATTGATCACTCAGTTTTTTGAGTACTTTTCATATAACTTTTTCTACTAAATCAATTTTTTGTCACCTGAAAACAGCACATTAATTCCTTGTAAAAAAATACAAATTATTTGTGAGTAAACAATTATTTACAACGAGTTAGAATGCGAACAGAAATAAAATGGGAAAGTAAAGTAATTATAAGTTTGTTGTACGATCTCGGTAGAGCCATGACAATCATCAGAATTGAAAAGGAGCCAAGTTTTCGTCTTTCCAAGAATTTGAGAACTGAAAGAACCCTATTTTAAATTACAGCAACAGCTATATTGCTGAATGTTTTGCTGTTAGTTTATTTAAATAAAAAAATTTTTTTTTTATGTATGTTCAACATAGTATTACAATCCAAATTAAAAAAAAATAAAACACATTGAAAATCAGGTTTGAAGGCCAGTTGAAAATAAATGCATTTTTCAAATTGTCAATAATGACTTTCGAATCATTATCAAAAGTTTGGCGTGGTTGTTGAACCGAATGGAACTTATATTGTATATACAACCATGTTCTGAAATTAGTATTTTCATATCGTCGCCTTAGAGTGTAAACCTGCTAACTGACTTCTAGCACACTTTTAGTGCAGACAAAAAACTTTTAATATGTTTTTTTCCTTCCTTAAGAAGCAAACCAATGCATATTTAGTTTATTTTTTAATATTCTATTAAGTCCCAAAATGAAGTGAATATTTTTCTTACTCGATGCGAAGTCTCTTTATCTATCGAACGGTATCAAAATATTAGATACTGTTAAAAATGGATTTAGCAGGTTTAAGCTCCAAGCCGACGATATATTTTATGGAATATTTTGTGGTCATGGATTTAACTGCTGGCCCATTAAGATCCTTGTGAATACTCGAGTTCTATACATAACAGGGAGTGAGTGGATGTGGTGATTCAAAGAATTTAGTTTTGTCGCCTATAGATTTTCTCTATGTTTGAGGTCGAGGCAGTGCTCATATACTCAGTTATGGCTCTGAGATAGAGTGGAATTCTAGGAATGTACAATCCAGACTAAGGACAGAATTTCTTCCAAGAAGCCAATTTATTTTAACTGCTTTTAGTTTAATTTCAGTTAATTTCGACTTTTTATGGCATTTCCATGTTAAATTGCGAATTTTACAGCGTGATTTATAGTCTTATAAAACCGTGGCAGACAAAATTTTCTTATAATCAGAACATTATTTAGCGTTCGGCTCACACACCCAGGAACAATAGCTATTTTTTAGTGTTTGTGTAAGCAAGCCTTAATGCCGTTCGTAACTATTTTCAAGAAAAAACCGATTATTATGTAGTGTTCTGTTCTTCGGTAAAAAACAGAACAATTGTAGTGATGCTGTAGACAAACATTATCAGGCCTGTCATAGAATTCCATTCCGATCGAAAGTGGTTTTAATTCCGTATTTTGCTTCTTCAGAAAACGAAAAACGAAAAATTTTTTCGGAATGAAACCACTTTTGGTTTTCTAAGTGGAATTGATTGTTTCAGTATTTTATAACCGAAAAAACTACTTAAAACTATTTTTTATGGATAAATAAATGCGTTTTATCATATAGATTGAAGAAATAACACACTTTTTTTTACTTTATATTGATTTTATTAAAAACATAATAAATTCTTTACCGTTGCGTTGCCACCTTTTTCCCCTCACAAACCACTTTTTTCTGAACATTGCCATACTTAACACAAAAATCATATGGTTTTTATGTAAAGTTGCCATATCCAATTGTAAAACCAGAGTTGTTATAAAAAAACACATTTAGCAAAATCGATCGGAATCTGAAGAAGCTAAAACTAAATCGATCGGAATTGAGCATACGGAATTAAAACCATTCCGATCGGAATTTGTGACATGCCTGTATATTTGAATGTTCTTTAATGTTTCTTTTTTAACATTGTTGAAGAAATGAATAAACAAAAAATTTTAGCAACGACCGCAGTACGAACAGCTTGTGTGTGTACTGTGTATATGTTTTGTTTATGTAAAATTATTTTGCTGGCTTTTTGTTTTTTTTCGTATTTGTATTTTGTTTTTGTTAAAAATTTGTTTGGTTTTTTTACCAGCTAAAATGGCGCTTAGCACAACAGACCGAACACAATGAAGTTTGTGTGTGTGGTGACTTTTTATGGCATTTCCATGTTAAATTGCGAATTTTACAGCGTGATTTATAGTCTTATAAAACCGTGGCAGACAAAATTTTCTTTTAATCAGAACATTATTTAGCGTTCGGCTCACACACCCAGGAACAATAGCTATTTTTTAGTGTTTGTGTAAGCAAGCCTTAATACCGTTCTTAACTATTTTCAAGAAAGAGCCGAATATTATGTAGTGTTCTGTTCTTCGGTAAAAAACAGAACAATTGTAGTGATGCTGTAGACAAACATTATATTTGAATGTTCTTTAATGTTTCTTTTTTAACATTGATGAAGAAATGGACAAACAAAAAATTTTAGCAACGACCGCAGTACGAACAGCTCGTGTGTGTACTGTGTATATGTTTTGTTTATGTAAAATTATTTTGCTGGATTTTTGTTTTTTTTTCGTATTTGTATTTTGTTTTTGTTAAAAATTTGTTTGGTTTTTTTACCAGCTAAAATGGCGCTTAGCACAACAGACCGAACACAATGAAGTTTGTGGTTTAAAAAAAAAACCGAACGGAATTAAATGGTCTCATCTTTTGTTGAGTTGGATAAGAACAGTATAAATTTTGTGATCGAAAGATGACAAACAGGGAAACTTTATTTTTTTTAATGATTTACTACACAATCACTATTAGCGTTTGTGTTTTCCACAAATCTACCGTACCGAACACTTTGGCGCCCTATGCTCCAATGGGAGTTAAAGGAACATATATATATAGAACACTAAGGAACGATATTAAGTGTTTATTTTTGAACACTGATTAGCATTATTCATTACGTTTTTTTTTTAAGTGTACTAAAGGGTTTGGCAAGAGTGGGCTTGATGTGGGACATAGGGTAAATTATTTCACGCCAGCATCAATTTTCTGACATAAGGATGGCACATTAAGGTGGTAGAAACATAGATCTGGTGAATAAATACTAGAACGGGATACTTGACTTCAATGGCTTTTGAAGCAAAACTTTGGTCTTCTCGAAATGTTAAGGTAAGATGTAAGCGCCAAAGATATAAAAAAATATATAAGGGCGACCCCTACATCCAAAAAATTTTGTTTTAAACTGCCTTGAAAAACTACTTTATATTAGGGGGTACGGAAATCCGATCCGATATCTTATTACAAAGATATTTATCTCAGCTATTTTATTAAGTTTTATCCTGGTAAATCGCAGTGTACAAGTATCTATTCTATGTTAATAGTTAAAGTGAAATTTAACCAAATCAAATTACCTTTTTATGTATAAGTGTATGTATAATTTCATAATCTGTAATTTTATATTCTCCTATACATTGACATTTTATATTAAAAAGTTTTTTTTTTTTTTTTGATTATTATTATTATTATTTTTTTTACAGACTCAATCATCAACAAATGAAAAGACAACCATTGTACTGCAATACATTTTCCAATTGTTGTTTGTAACAAATTTTGGTATAAATTTCGTTCTATACTGTGTGAGTGGACAAAATTTTCGGTAAGTTTTATGTCATACCCCAACAGACACGAAGGTTTGATTTTAAATTCAAAATTATTTGAAATCAAAGGTTTTCTCAAACGACAAACGTTTGATAATGATTTGAAAATCATAGCATTCTCAACAAAAAGGGCAAATTACTTTCAAGTTGAAAAATTACTTTATTTTCAACTTGCTTTCAAACGTAATTCTCAAATGTTTTTCAAATGCGGATTATAATACAATGTGGAACCTAAATAAAAATACTTTATTTTTTTAATTAAAATTCATTAGTTATTTAAATAAACTGTGAGATAAACATTCGAAACATAGCTTTAAGATGAAATAATGTTCATTCCGTCCTCTAATTCTTGCAAAGACAAAATAATTGGCTCCCTTTTATCATACAACAAACTTATAATTTCTTACTTTCTCGTTTAATTTTTTTTAATTTGAATTCTTAATCATTGTAACTACTCACAAATAGTTTTAATTTTCAACAAGAAATAAATCGTTCGCTCGTAAACACATTTAACCACGAAGTAAAAATTTAACTTCAATCGCCTTTTGTAATGTTTACATTTATTTTTCGCTTTAGTATTGCCAAGTTTAGCTTTGATTTGAATTTAACATCTGATACCAATTTGACAACAAATTGATAAAACATTTGATATCAGATGTTAATTTTCAAATCATTATCAATTTGAATTTAAATGTTAAAATCCAATAATTGAATAAGTTTAAGAATTGTGTTTGATGTCAAATGATAAAGTCATTTCATATCAAAGGTTTGACTTCATGTTTGTTGGGACATGCATACATACATATATACACACAACACATCTCCATCGAAAACAAAAAAACGTTTGTAATATGAACATAATGAATATAATTTCTATGCGGAAAATATTTCAAATGAGTGAAATTCTCTCAATAGAGCTACATATTTTTCATAAAATTTGCGCTGTCAAACCAAATCAATATTTGTTCGATGAGCCCTGCGGACACAGTCCAAAATCGAATTTAAATCACAGTGCGCCCCTGTATGTTCGAAATAATGCCCGAACGAAACATTAAGAAATGATTAACACTATGCAGCAGTAGTGGCAACATTCTGAAAAACTGTTTAAAACTTTGTGGCGAATCTTTAGATTTAAAGCGAATACTAGAAAATGTTAACTCCAATGATTAGCATAACCAATTCTCTTTAATTTTTTTTACGAATTTTTAGGTATCTCGAGAAAGGAGTTCGCATTAATATTTTAATGCTTTAGAAGAATCTAGCGAGAAAAAAAAGGAGAGAGTCATCTGTGGACTTTAAGAACCGAAACGGATCCCAGACGTTATAAATCATTTACTTTTTTTTCTGATAAGGCTTATTTAAATGCTAAAAACGATTTTTTTGGGTTATAATGGCGCGAGTCTTTTATAGGTTTTTACTTAATTCTTTATAAAATAAGGGAAACATTTAATACGTTTCCGAGAATATAACAAAATCCCGGCAAGTAAGGACTCTAGTGTAAACAATACACGTCAAATATTTTCCTCGTTTTTAGGCGTCATTGGCAGGTCAAGTCCTTTTAGTTGTTATTTTACGTTTTTTTTTAAGTTACGTTTTTACTTATTTCCAGGGATATTTTTCTGATTGTTTAACAAGAATATTGAACGTTGTGTTTTATGCAAAAAAATTATTAATTATTTACAAAAGGAAAAATTTTCGTTTTATTTTTCCTTGTAAAAAATAAAAAAAAAAAAATAATATAAAAGTATTTTTTTTACGAATTCTAGGATTTCTAGTAAAAGTTACAACATGTTTTTTATCCAACGAATTCATTCTGAATTTCTGCTTTACTTAAAATTTTTATTAAAAAGTATTACAATAATAAATAAAACAATTATTCGATAACAATAAAAAAATCATTTGCACAAAACACCAATTAAAATAATTTTTTTAGTTTAGAAGAATTTTGTTATTTATATAAATTTTCAACTCCAAAAAAAAACTACACAATTCGCTTCACAAAAGTCTGCCAGATTTAATATGTTACCATTCACGAATAAAATTAAATTTCTCACTTTTATATAAGAATAAGAAAGACCGACCATTTGGTGCCCTTATTATTATTTTTTGTTTTATAAACGAAATTTTTTCTTTAATTTTGGTTTATTTTATTATTTAATAAAAATGATTTTATCAGTCCCCGGGAGTTTTCTCCCTTCTCCCATTTTTCCTATGTTAATTCAATTGTAAAAGGGAATAAACTGCCGGGGAATTTTTATTCATAATTGTGCGGAATTTTTTTTTTTTTTTTTTTGTTTTCTCCCGCGGAATTCATAATTGGAGGATTTTGTTCGCAAGAAAAGTATCTTCCTTGAGAAAGAAATTGCCTGGGAATATTCGTGATTGGGTTGATTAAGTTCAATTTTGTGCAGTTTTTTCTTGAAATTCATATTTAAAGTGATATAATTCCAAAAGTTTACTGCAGACAGACAATCTCATCTTTTATTTTTTTCTAATGATTTATTAACTAACATAAATTTTACCTTTTTTTAATTCGAAATCACCATTATTAGTAAAGCAGTTTTGAGCATGTTTCGGAAAGTTTCAACGAAGCAAAGGGACGGTACAACACAAATAACAGGTAAGATTAACAATTTATAAAACTTTGTTTAACCTTAATAAAATGTAGAATATCGGATTTGTATACTTCAGTAAGTTTACAAAGTAAACAAGCAATTATTGAAATAAACGACACAAATGCAACTTTTTCTATAGAGAACGCTGAGGAAATTCTTTCTATGGTGAAATAAGCAGGTGTAAACGCTACGGCAACAAATACAACATTAATACAAAAATAGAAAATAGGTCCCAGCTTTCGTAAAAAAATATTTTTAACAAAAATCAAAACGTGCCGCTGAACTTAATGGAATAAATAAATTTTTAGCCAATTTTTATTTATGTAGTTATGGTCAATATCTTTTTATACCCACACCACAATAGTGGAGAGGGTATTATGCATTTGTGCTGATGTGTGTAACACCTTAAAATATTGGTCCTGGACCCACCTTAAAGTATACCGATCGACTTTCTGAGTCGAACTAACGATGTCCGTCCGGCTGGCTGGCTGGCTGTCGATGTAACCTTGTGCGCAAAGTACAGGTCGCAATTTTGGAGATAATGTGGTAAAATTTGGGACATAGGTTCTTACTAGCACAATGACCAAGCCTATTGAAAATGAGCCGAATCGTAGAACCACAAAGGAAGATAGGGGGAAATTTCTTCCTCTCAGAAACTATCAAACCGATTTTAATTAAATTTAAAATATAGATTAATTCATATTTATATGGACACACAAGCATGATGTGTTTTTAAATACTGTGGTGTAGGGTATCATATAGTCGGGCTTGACCGACTGTACTTTCTTACTTGTTTATTTTAATTTAAAATTATCAAAAACTTTTATAAAATACACTAATTTCAGCACAAAACGTGGACTTTTTGTAAACACAAGCAAAACTTTGAAATTTGACAATAGATGGCACAAACAATGCAAGAGCAAAAAATCGTCATCTGACGTAGTGCTGCCACCTGTATTATTTCACCATGATTCTTTCAATAGAGAAAAAATTTGTTTAGACACAAGAGCAATTTTTTAACTCTAATAAAAATGCCGTCTATACACTAGTGTTGTTACGAATATTCGTATCGCCGAATACTCGCCTATTGCATGACATTCGTATGCGCCAAATTCAAGTAAATATTTTACGAATACGTTCCAAAAAAAAAATGTAAAAAACAAGTAAGAAAGTATAGTCGGTCAAACCCGACCATATAAAACCCTACACCACAGTATTTAAAAACACATCATGCTTATGTGTCCAAATAAATATGGATTTATGTTTATAAACTTCATTAAAATCGGTTTGAAAGTTTGTGAGAGACAGAAATTGCAACCTCGTTGTCCTAAGATTCGGACATTTTCAATTGGCTTGCTCCTTGTGCCAATAATAGCGCAACTTTTCTTTTTTTTTTAAACAAATTGTACATTTAATTTTTTCTCCAGATAAATAGTTGTTTCGACACAAGAGCAACTGTTTTCATGAGGTGAGAGCAAATAACCCTTTCTAACTATTATGTAGGTCAAAAAATAAGGCAATTTTTATTATATTTATATTTGTTTATTTTTAAGAGAAAAATTTGCCTTTAACTACTAGTATAAATTTACATTAATACATTTCCCAACAAACCAAAACGATTAAGGAAGAACTTGTAGCAAGCTTGCTAACATAAGCATTAAGCTTACAAAAGTGTTGTGATTACTATTATAAAAAGCTTATTAAAAATTATTTAATAATGAAAACTGATTCCTTGCGATAATATTACTTGTCTATAATATAATGTAAGCTAAGAAGTCTAGTTATTAAATAAGCCTTTAGAAAAATACATTTCTTATCTATAACAAGATAACATTCTTTACGAACACTTTGTTTAAATTTAAACAGCAAACACCTCTGAGGAGATTTTGTGGTTACAGCCGAAACATGTCATGGTCACCTGGCCGTGAAAACCTGGGTTTGATTCCCAGTTCAGTCAAGAATGAAAAATTATCAATAGATTTTAATTAGGCCCCTATTACGGTTCACAACTCAACTCAGTTGAGTTGTAATGTTTTAATTTTTGTATTATGGTTTACAACTTTGCTATATTGCAGCGAACAAAAACATAAAAAATTACAAATTAATTTACATCTCAACTGAGTTGAGTTGTGAACCGTAATAGGGGCCTTAATTTGATGTTATAAAATTCCTTTCTTTATAAAAATAATTTAATGAAAATTAAATTTTATGAACTTTATCCTAATTAAAAATATTAAAATATGGATTAAAAACCATAAACAGTTCAATAAAATAACCACAATTCTAATTATTTTATATGTTATATTTTAAATGTTTAAAACACTTTAAAACACTTCACTCTTCGAACAAATTACAAAGGCTGAAAACTTTAGCTAATAATACAAAATTTAGACACGCGTCAAATAACGGGACATCATTCTCAAAAACACTTACAAAACTATAGCGAGAATAAGTCATTTGCAATCATATTTGTTGCCATGTTGTAGGAAATCTCTTATGATAATCTTATTCTATAACTCATTAACATTTTGCTTGTGGAATGGTCTGTTGGGTTAACTCAATTTAATTTTACTGTGTGTAGTGTTGCTCAGTGTTGCCAGTAGATTTTTCAAAAAAAAAAAAAAATACCTACACATGCTAATAAAAGTCCGATTTTTCCCTACACGTTGAAAAAAATTCCCCTACAAAAATCCCTACGCATTATTATCATTAAAAAAGAAAAGAAAACATTAGTTATAAAAAGTAAATTTAATTCGAATATGTGTATTAAAGCTTTGACATAAAATAAGTACAAAACTAAAAAAAATACATTTGTATGTACTTTTAATTTAATTGAAAGTTTTTCAACATTAGGTGTGATCCCGTTATCAACGTTGGGAGCCCGCGGGATCCCAATCTTAACGAAAACTGTTCCCGTACTCAAAGTTTGGCAAGGTGGAGCTTTTGAGAGAAAAATATTCTTCTTGCACCAAGTAGCCCGTACTTTTTTTGGGCAAATTTAAAAAATTGTTAAACAATTAGGTGTCAAAAATAAATAAAAACCTACAAGCAAGTTAACAAAAATAATTAATATAAGAAATATTTATAAAATAAACTATAGAAAATGTTGAAATATGTAAGTAAATGCTTGAATTTAAATTTTATGCACGTTAATGTGCCATTTATGTATTTATTTAAACATATTTCATATTAAAATTTTCTTTCGGATCAGAAATTTTATTTTTATTGTTACCGTACTTTTGTACATTTTTGTCTATTAGTGAGAGAAATTTACTTTACCCAACAAGTACGGGATCACACCTACATACATATTAGTGTCGCCAACTTTTTATACAAACAACTCTGGAAATATATTTTAAAGCTACTTTAGGGAAAAAATTTTTTTCATCCATTTTGGACAATAAAATATCATAAAAAAACGTTTTTTCAGCATTTATTTTATAAATAATACGATATGAAGAAAAATCCCTACATTTTGGAGATTATGAAAAATCTGTCCGATTTTCCTACGCTTCTATTTAAGTGTCAAAAATACCTACATGTAGGGATTTTCCCCTACTTCTGGCAACACTGGTGTCGCTATAAGTGCTTGCAAGCGAAGCAAAATTACGTAAAAGTTTTTTTTTTATAAAGATGGTTTTGAAAGTGAAATACATAAAAAGTACTACATATAGTACTTAAAGTTCCGTTTCTGTTTCCTTGTAAAAAAAAAACTGCTCAAACCCAGAAACGATTTTGTTAGTTTAATAACCTGTTAAACTCCTTTTAAAATGCAATAGAAAAAATCCTGATTTTAAACGACGACCTACAAAAAGTTTCATGCAAAGCGGGTAAAAAAAGTTAGGGAGTGTGAAAATGACTACCACATTTTTAAATTTTACGCCACTGTGCTTTCAAAGCACAAAATGCCAAACACCAAGATATCATATGGCATGTAAAAAATTAATATTATTAACACCCACAACAATTACAAAGGATTTAAATCAAGTTGATCGATGAGGTTTGTAAACATTCAAACGCTCCGTTCTACTTGAATTAAATCTTCTTAAATGTAAAAAGATACCACTTTAAAACAAAGAACAAACCTAATTTATTTACTTAACATGTATGTAAACAAATTCTAACAATTTAGTAACAAAATATTTTAATATTGGTTTAATGTCTTTAAACTACAAAACAGTACATTGGGTTCACATTACAAAGTGGAAACTTTTTACATAAAGGGTGGTCCAACCATAATGCACGATGTTAATTGTAAGTCATACAAAAAGGAAATTTTTCTTTCCAAACTATTTGACATTTCTTTGTTTTAGTGTTTGACAAATTCCACCATGGAGAGGTACACGATTGTGCAGCGCGCTAAGATTGTTGAAGCCTTTTACGAAAATAAACGTTCAAATGAAAGTGCATTTCGTGCACTTTGTGATGTTTTTTGTCAGAATAAACGACCAAATGTATCCAAAATCGGGAGAATTGTGCGCAAATTTAAGGAAAACCGTGTCTGTAAATACCGGTGCAAGTTCACCCAGTTCGTTCTGGCTGGCGGCCTCATCGAGCCGTAATTTTACGAAAATGAGGTCAGCCAAGCAGTTACCGTGGCCAGAAATTGAGGATATGAACCTGGACGATATAAGGTTCCAACAGGATGGAGACACTTGCCACACACCAAACAAAACAATGGCCGTGTTATCTCACGTCGTGGCGATGTGACACCGTTGGACTTCTTTCGTTGGGGATATTTATTATTTATTACGTCAATAAGCCAAGAACAATTCGAGAGCTAAAGGATGAGGTAATTCGGCACATTAACGACATTGAACCTCAATTATGCTTCAGAGTCATTCAAAATATGAACCATCGGATAGAGGTATGCTACCGAAGCCGTGGCTATTATTTGGCCGATATTTTGTTGCACACATAATTGTCATAGATTCTTCTTTAATAATAAAAAATTAAGCACGACAAACGAAGTCTTATTAATTAAAAACTTTGTATTTCCAAAAATTACTTTGATAATAAATATACAAGTGCACGGCTTAAAAAAACTGAACTGACAACTTGCTTTCTTTTGATTTACTTCCGAAAACAATAAAGCAATTTGCTTTTGTTTTTTCTTAACCTACTTACAACTGCAATTAGAGTTAGGAGAATTCCAACCAAATGCAGTGGGCTATGTAAGAAAAGAAAAACTAACGGTTTATTGTTGGTATTTTGCCCCAACTATGCAAAATACCAACACGAAATATTGATTTAAATCAGCAGTGCACTATCACTTAATAAAACTGCACTCTTTTTCTACCAGCTTTAGTGATGATTGTTATTTTTTTTAAACTACCACTAAAAAAATTTTAGTGATATTGCAAATTTTTTCACTATCACTAAACGCAGATTGAATGCAAAAGTCTGCACTCAATTCAAATAGTGCAAAATTTGGACTTGCAATCAAAAACGCTGCATACAAATATTGTATCACTCAAATTAAAAAAATGTAACATTGAATGTGCATGTGCGTTTTTTTTTTTTTTTTTTTTTTTTTTTTTTTTTGAGGATATGAATAAGCGAAGAACATTAAACAAAATGAAATTTTGTCAATAACGGTTTAATTATTGGCTTTAATCGTAAAAAAACAAGTTTTTTATTTTAAATTTAGTGCAACAATTTAAGTTGCACTCAAATGAGTGAAGAAAAAAAATGTTGCAATAAACTGATGATTGCTTTCTTGATTTGTAATTAATTTATTAGAAATTACCTTTTGTAATTAAGTCAGTTGAAGAAAATATTTTGAACGAAGCAGAATAAAATATATATACGTTGCATTTTTTATATTAGTGGAATTATTATTTAATTTGGAATTCCTAAAATTGATTAATTGAATAATACTTTGGTATTTTGTATAAGCTGATATCGTGTAATATCGTTGCAAATAAGACTTTTTGTGTTTGCAATTCTCATTCACTCTGCAATTTTGTTGGCTAATAAAATTGTTGTTGTTTTTGTTTGGCTTTAGGTCATATACAAATTAAAATAAAAAATTCCACAAATTTTTGTATTTTTAATTTTGTTTTTTTATTTTTCATCCGATATTTCGACCATACATCGATGGTCATCTTCAGGGGATTTAAAACACTGTCAAATTAAAAATTACAAAAAAGTTGATCCGTCCTCACTGTTTGTCATATTTTCATCAACTGATATTGTCCCCTAATAAAATTTTTTTGAATGTTTCCTGATGATCTGGGAATTAAAAACGACAAACAAAATCTTATTAATTAGAACATATTAAGATAATTATCTGAAAACGTTTTGTTTTATTTACAATTAACATCTTGCGTTTAAGTTGCAACACCCTTTAAAAACAATTTTTTCTAGATAATAAAACAACGTTTCCTGTAAAAAAAACACTTCTCTAGCCACTACTCTATCTAGTGACTAGATAAACTTTTTAACAGAAAAAACTTCTCTAGACACTATAAGGTTTTACTTATACAGAAAAACTTTTCTAGACTTTTAATACTTAAGTAGGGTTTCTAATTTTTCGGACATTTTCTATTCCCGGGAAACGAAATAAAAAAATCTTAATCCCGGGAATCCCGGGATTTTTAGAATAAAACAATGATTTCATTAAATGAGTTGAAAACACAGGTTTTTACTTTTTTAAAAGAATATATACAACAGTCTAAACAAATTACCTTAATTAAAACTACAGAAAACCAAAACAAAACCAAATAAATTGTAACATTTACATGTATTTACATATGTACATATTATGTATGTATGTAGCAACTTGGTAAAATTTATTTTCTTTAATGAAAAAATATTTTAGTCTTATTAAAGCATTTAAAAGCTTATTCTATTTCTAATCCTTGTTGATATGTATATTGTCTGCAACCGAAAACGTAGTCTCGCTTTCTACAGGGCATCATACAAAGATTTTAAATTTGTTGGCCCGTGACTTCATAGACGTCAAATTCTTTTTTAAAATATTTTTAGGCTTTTGTATTTTCTTTACATTTATTTTTAGAATTTGATATAGCCTTTTCAAAGTGTTCTTTAAAGATAGTAGACGACGGTTCATCCAGTGTTAGTGATGGTGTATCGTGTACATTCTCATTTTCTACTTCAAGAAGCTTTTTAGACATTTCATCAACAATTAAAGAGACCGTTGATTTATTGGCGTATGAAAAATATTCCGATTTGTAGGTTGTTTTTAGTAATTTAACGATGCTAACAAATAAAAATTTCAAAAAATTAAATTTTAAATTCCCGAAAAAAATTTCCCGGGATTAATTTTAAAAATGTGTCCCGGGATTCCCGGGAATTCTTTCCCGCGTAGGAACTCAACACTTAAGCAAAAAAATTTAAAGACACTAAAGCAACATTTTTTGTAAAGAAATATTTTTTACCCACTAATGTAAAAAAAACTTCTCTTGACTCTAGAGCCACTTTTTCTTCACAAAAACTTTTCTAAGCACTAGAGAAAACATTTATTTAGACACTAAAGCAAGTTATTTTCTATAAAAAAAAACTTCACTAGAGGAGAACCAAAAAATGAATCACACGTTTTTTGGATAAAAACCAATTAAGAATGGTATATTCGGCTGTGCCGAATCTTTAATACCCTTCACCAGTGTTGCCAATTTAGCATTATTCGCGCTTGATATAGTATTTTTTAAAGTCATTTGGCATGAAAAAACTGATTTAGCATGTAGCATATTTTCTAGCATCATTTAAAAATTTCTAGCATTTTTTAGTTCTTGTGGTATTTTTAATATTTTCCATTAATGTAATACAAATAATTGTGAAAAAACGAAATATTCTAACATTGAATAAGATCTACAAAATTTTCAAAAATTAGTTAAACCTATTCACAAAAGTTTCACAAAAATGTGATAAAGTACCTAAAGAGAATGGGTGAAAGGAACTATCCCTTTTCAAAGAATTTGTTACGATATTAAGCAGAGGCGGTATTAAGTTTATGTGCTGTGCACAACTCGGTTGTACCAGTCGATCATCTGACCAAACTTTTTAAATGGCAATTTGACACCTCGTCGCGGAAGCTGAAGTACAAAATGCAGCATATTGTAAAAAATGTGCTTGGCCCTTACTTTAATGAAGATTTATCTATATTTTTTATATAAATTATTTTTAACATTCATTCTAGCATTAATTTAGCATTTTGTTTTCAATAAGTTTTGGCAACACTGCCCTCCACCGAGAGTAAAAATATTTAAGGAGTGGGCTTTTTATGAGGTCTGTACTTTATTTCTAGTCTTATAAAACTATGACAGAAAGAATAGAAAGAATTTGACAGCAGTATTGTTCCTTTCTTTTCAACAGATGATTTCAACAGACGGACAGATAGACGGGCATTTCTGAATCGAATAAGAATAACTCAAGGACTCAGATTTACATTATGGGGTCTAAGATGAATATTAAAAAGTTTTAAACGAATTGACAAGCTTGGTATAGCCTCTTCTCAACTAGTTGTGGAGGGTACAGAAATTATTATATTTTCCAAGTGGTTCCCCTTTGAGCTTAATGCACATTGTTCAATGTTTCTCTAATTATTAAATCCCTTCCAAAATTAACTTTTTTATTCACGCTAGTAATGACGCAGCTTATTAAAAATTTTACAGTGCCCATGTTCTGTAACTTCCGCGTCGAGAAACTTTTCGATTGAAACGTGAGAAATGAAACTAAAATACCATAAATTAAAACGAACATACAACTGTTTTTCTCACTTAACTGCATCTGTAACATTTTTGGCTAGTAATAGCTGTCATGTAGGGAAACTACTCGCCAATTTACAGAAAAACTGTGGGTGTTAAATATTTGTGAAAAAGTTCCCACTTTGAACTGTCAAATAAGCTGACGAATAAAAATGGGGTGAGAAAACATGTCAACACAGAAAATATATTAAAAATGCAATGAATAATAACACGGAAGAGATAAGTATTTTTCTTTTTTGCAAATTTTTTTTTATTATTTAATTATTTTGCTTTTATCACTTTTGAAAAATGTAAGAATGTTTTCAAACAACAAACATTAAAGTCGCACTTTACATTATTTGGTATAGCCGACAGTTGTTTTGTCGCCGCCGTCTTTGAACATTTTTAGATTTTAGCAAATTTTGGTCGCCGTCAACAATATTGTGACTGGCGTTCTCAACGTTTGCAATGCGACATCGGCTTCGAGTGTAATATTATGATATTTATAACGTAACGACGTAATCTCTTTTGATAGTGTTCGACATTAGTTTCAGACACACTTTTTCTCACTTTTCGAGAAACGATGGAATATTTTGTTTCACACCTTTGCGATGCGAGAAGTTCTTAGCAAAATTACAGAGCATGGGAACAGGAGACAACTAACAGAAGATGCTTGTTGACAGAAGCAGTGTTGCCTTTTCAGTTAAGCTGCGGTAAATTCAAAAAGTCGTGTACTTACTGGCTCGCTCTCGTATCTTGTATCTAAAGCAACATTTTTTAATACAAAAAAAAAAACAAAAAATTTACTAGGCACTAAAGCAACTTTTATATATATATATATATGTATATATAAAAAAATTTCTCTAGACATTGCAGAAACTTTTTGAAGATAAAAAAAAATCTATTGACCAAAAATTAATTTAGACACTACAACAACTTTTCTTTTTTAAATAAAATGGAAAAGCAGAAAAATTTAAATGTTCGTTATTTATGTAGCTTATTTATACAAAAAGAAATTTTTAGATTGTTATTCGGTTTAGAAATTCTTAAAAAAAAATTAATATAAAAGAAAGATAAATTAATTTACTGCAAAAAATGGAAAATATAAAAACAACATAAAAAAGTAGCAAATAATTAAAAACTTACTGATAAAAGGAATTTCAAATACATTTTTTTTAATGTATTTGCTGTAATTTGAAGGCGGTCGGTCAATTGATAAGTTTCTACAAAACTATTTTTTTATCATAGAAGAATATGAAATCCGCTCTTAGTTTTTCTTAAACTGGTTAAAGAGTAAAGCCATTTTGTCGATAAACACCAGAGGAAAAAATTATTCGGACACTTAAGCAATTCAGTTAAAATAAAAACCTTTCTCTAGATACTACAGCTAATTATTTTTAACAAAAAAAAAAACTTGTCAAGAAACTTATCAAAGTAATTTTTGGGAATACAAAATTTTTTATTTACAAGACTTTGTTATTCGTGCTTAATTCCCAATTTTTATTCTTGATAAAAACACTGAAATTTATTGTTGAAGGGATAAGCTATTCCTATGCGCATTTCACTGGTTGCTTAGGCCAGATCGTCAGGAAACTTCATCCAAAGATTTAAGAAAAACTAAAGATATTAAACAAATAAAACTGTTAAGCGAATAAGAATTATAAGCAACAGTCTTACTTTTAAAATTTAAATCTTCTAAACTTTAAATCGCCAATTTGGCACAAAACAAAAAAAACGTAAAATGCATCACTGATTGTGTTATTTCGTGCGCAACAATAAATGCAAACTAAGCACTTTCAAAAAAAAATTATGAGTTCAGCACTGTCGAAAATTTCGTTGTGCAGCGAATTTTTCAACGAAAACAAATTTGCTTTCGACGGTACAAATAAATGTAAAAAATATAACTATTTGTAAATTTGTTTGTGTTCGTATACCAAATACCATATTCTTTATCAGTTTTGTTCATTTTTTGCAAGTCCAACGTCGTAAACAGCCATTGCAAACGGTCATATTCCTTATGGAACAAAATTCTTTTTGACCAAATGATTTGCAGCAAAGTTCAGCATGTAAAAGCGTAGGATGAAACCTCACTGAAGCTAAATTATTTGAAAACAACCATAACTCCGCCGTGGTCACATTTAACTTTAATTTTATTTTTTAAATTTTTAAACAAAAATTTTTCATTTTAAGTGACAGCTGATCGAAAATGTACTACTGTGAATTAACAAAATCATTTTTCATTTTAAGTGACAGCTGATCGAAAATGTACTACTGTGAATTAACCAAATCACAATAGTATATTTTTATCGAATGCGCGCCATAATTCCAAATGAAAATTCGTTCGATCAGCTAATTCGACTGCTGTCGAAAATCGAATTTAGTTCATAATAGGCACCATAGTGTTCGGTTCGGTAGATTTGTGGAAAACGCAAACGCTAATACTGTTTTATACCCCCGCACAATAGTGGTAAGGTGCGTTTGTGCTGATGTGTAACAGATAAAAATATTGGTCCTAGACCCACCTTTTAGTAAACCGATCGACTAAGGAACACTATCTAAGTCGGTCTAAAGATGTTAGTCCATCTGTCCGGCTGACTGGCTGCTTGTCTGTTCATGTAACCTTGTGCCAGTGATGCCAATAGTAGGCAATTTTAACTTTTTGCAGGGATTTTTTTCGGAAAATTTCAAGCGTAGGGAAAAAGGACAGATATTTTATTTTAAGGCAAATGCAGGGAATTTTCAATATATTCAGCCCAATTATGAATAAAAATTCACCGGGAGTTTTTTTCCTTTTCCCTTTTTTACAATTGAATTTACATAGGAAAAATGGGAGAAGGGAGAAAACTCCCGGGGAATTTTTATTCATAATTGGGCTGATTATGTAAAAATACGTAAATATTCGTATTATTTTCATTTAAAAATTTAAATTTTTCATATTAAGGGTGTGTGTGAAACGGTAGCAAAGTTCTATGGTGAAATGAAATTTGTTTGTGGTAGAAAATTTTCACATTTGTGCTGTGTGAAATTGTAACATTTTTGACAACGTAAAATTTTGACATAAAGAAAAAAACAATTACTAGTAGTTTTGTGAAAATAAATAAATGAATCAAGGTTTTACCAATAATCATTTCAATTCTGTTGGAAATGAGATCGTCCCAACTATTTGATGAATTCGTTCTGATATATTAACAATTTTTACAAAAAGTGTGGGCAAATAAGATTATACATATGTAAATACATGTTGTATAATTTTTTTTAATTTTTTTGCCGCTGGTCCTGTTTTCATATTATTTTTTATTTTGTTTAAACAAATTTGATGAAAAGAAATAATTTGTTGGTTGTCAAAAATTTCTACACTAATGTCAAAATTTATACTAGCCCCCAGGGCTATTGAAATTTTATTCACCTCAATAGTGTCAAAATTTTACTTCCATGAGTACTTTCGTACCGCTTCACACACACCCTAAATATCACTTAAGTAGAAATGTAGAATTTTTTAACAGAAACCCTATACTAGGAATCCTAATAGCCTGACGCAAAACCATGTACGTATATATAAGTGGGGCGGCGAATTTTCGGGCTCACATTTACGAACTATTCGCTTATTTTTGCTATTTGCAATCACATTCTCTAAAATATAATTTCTACATAGTAATTAGGGATGCCAAACGGGAAATCCCGAATCCCGGGATTTTTCGGGACTGACAATTTATTTTTATGAATCCCGGGATTTCTTAATTTAACAACTTTTGTGTATCAAAAATGTTTATATGTATAAAAATATTCGTTTAATTGAATTTTTATACTTTCTAATTATTCATTGTTTTATGGCCGTTTTCTCATTACGCGATTATCCTTTTCCCAACGAAAAACTGCACATTAAAGAAATTTGCTTTTCTCAATGTCTCATTTGTTTTCTATTCTGTCGCAAAGCTAACCAGCACTCATCTGCCAATTACACTATGCCACAAAAAAAATGAACCTCAGAAATGAGATATTTTCTAAGCTAAATTGGTGCTGCTGAACACGAATATGGCATTTATTTATTTTTCCCAAGAACCGTTTTCGAGATATACGCGAAAATCGTGTTTTTCTGCAGTTGTTTAAGGTATTTCGAAAAATCTCGAGAACTGTTTAACTGAATTGTACAAGATTTAACATTTTGCATAGATATCTCGTTCAGCACATATCTTTACCGTGTGGGTTGGATAAAGATTTACCGAGCTACAGGACTTTAAACTTGAAAAAATGTGATTTTTTTTAATTTTTTCCAAATTCACATTTTTAATTCGCTCCAGTAATGCAATAAAAAAATTAAAAAAATTTTTTTTAACATGTATCTTAAATAATATTTTGTTTTAAACGTAGTAAGCGTAAAATTTTTATCGTCGAAAAAAAAAAATTAAGAAATAATAAAATTTGTATATAAAATGAATTGTTTTGTTAAGTTTTCTTTTTTAAAAATAAAAAAATATATATATTTTAACTTTTGTTTATAAGAAAAAGTTGTAAAAGAATTGTTCTGTTAATTTTTCTTTTTTAAAAATTCAAAAATAAATAAAATTTAGTTAATTTAAAAAAAGTTGCTTTTAATTGTTTTGTTAAGTTTTCATTTTTAAAAATTCAGACTTAAATAAAGAAAGTGTTGTTGTTTTTTTTAAAAAAAAAGTTGTATATTAGAGAAACAAATTAATCCCGAAATCCCGGAAAATCCCGGGATCCCGAAAATCCCGATATCCCGAAAATCCGGGGATTGTTAAAATCGATCCCGTTTGGCATCCCTAATAGTAATACATTTTGTACCGAGAGAAAAAAACAATTATTAACTAAAGCTATGTTCACACCTATTAAATATTTGACGTCCTACTCGTTACCACTAGTTTAATTAAAAAATAATTGCTTTTTCAAAACGTTTGGCCAGATCAAACATCATTTAAGAGTTTTTAAATTATTCAATTAACTTCCTACAAATGAAGTTTAGTAAATCAATAGAAATTGATCAAAATAAAGCTAAAGTTTAATCAATTTACTGGTCACTTTTTTTTTTTTTTTTTTGTCAAATATTTATTAGGCCGGTAAGTACCTTAAAATTATTTAAAATCAGTATAAGTTTTAAAAGAACTCAAGATGAGGAAATGAAAAACTAAGCACGCAGCGTGACTTAGTTTTGTCTCTAGCAAAAAACAATAAGTTTTCAATGTCGGGAAAAGTGTAGGGAAAATTTTTTTGGTTGAAGGGAAAAACGGGATTTTTGTTTAAGACACGTAGGGATTTTTATAAATTTCTACTGGCATCACTGCCTTGAGCGCAAAGTATATGTTGAATTTAAAAAAAAAAAAAAAAAAAATTCCTTAAGGCGCATATAGACGACATGTTTTTGTCATCTGACATGTCAAATTTTCAAGTCACATGTAATTGTGCATGTCTGTCAAAATCGCTGTTTGACATAAGCTTTATAAAATTCGGTCACAAACGTACATGTAATTTGCTTCTGACATTGTCTCTGTTTTTTTCGCATTGTTATTGCAGAAACCAAAGTAGTGCTCGGTTTCAAAATAACTTGCTGCCGCCATGAAAAGTTTTATTTGCGCCGTAAAATAGTTCAGCCATCTTAACATTTTTTTCTTTTAATTCAAAGATACCAATTTAGGAATTAATAATAAAACGGTTTTTATATATATATTCACATAAATTCTATTCAATGGTAAGATGATCAAACATATCCCGGTATTGTAAAAAATTAACTTCAGCCGGCTAATGATTCCGTCAATAGTGGACGCCGCTGCCGGTTTCTTGCCGGCATAGCTTTCTGATGTCAGATGGTTTGTCAGAAGAAAATAGAGCACGCTCTAATTGAAATTTTGTCAGATGACTTTGCGTCTGACTTTTACAGAAGCAAAGTTAAAAAGGTAACACACGACATGTATGTGTTTTGCAGTGGAAAATTTGACATGTCAGATGACAAAAACATGTCGTGTACGGTCGCCTTTAAGGACGAAGCCAATGCAAAATGAATGACGATTCCTGATTTCAAAAGTATTTGGGTAGAGGAAAGTGGTCCTCAAAGTATGAGATATAGAAAAGGAAATATTAACTTTTAATACATAAAAGTTTCCAAAGTTCGTTTGATTTTAATTCCACGTGATTTAAATTTTCAGAACATGCCCGAAAATTGTGCTGGTAGGTTCAAAATTAACTATTGGATAAGCACGACAAACAAAATCTTGTTAATTCAAATCATAAATATTTATTTAAAAGAAAAGGTTATTCAAACTAGAAAAACGTTGTCTGTGGAGTTTTTTTTTTTTTTTTAATTTTTAAAGACTTATTTGACCTACCACCCACAAATTTAAAGTATGTATCTGGTTTGTAATAGATATTTTGCAGTAAAAAAAATTCTTTTTTAAAAAGCATTGAGATAATTAATTAGAAAATTAATATGAAATAGTCAGTTTCAAACAAGTCAAAGTAAATTATAAAGACTTTTCTTTGAACAAGTTTCGATTGCAAAGTTTAATAGAAAACCATTTTGCTATTTTTTTTTATTAGAAGTATGTAGATGGAGGTTAAAAGCCATTTTAAGTTTCTTCTTTTTTTGGCATGAAATAAATCACGCTTTCATCATTTCAAAGAATTAATATTTAATCATTAACTTAATCTGTCTGTGATAAAGAAAAATGGAATGAGATTTTTAATAAATTTTGAATTTTTTTATGTGCCGTTTTTTCATTTATTTTTTTCATTTATTTTTTTTTTTTTTGTTGCACTTTTTAATTTCATGTTCAGAAGGTTAAAACAAATATAAAAAACCTTTAAATGTCTGTTTAATAAACATGAAAGTTATAAACATTTCTGCCATAAACTAAGTCAAGGCCAAATTTGTATTTACAATATTTGCCATACAATTTGTATGAACGAGGAAAAATTTTACTCCCCCAAGTAATCGAATGGAAATAATTTTACTTATCGCACAACAGCAGTTAGACAGTCAGACAAAGGCTGGAGTAAAAGAATGTTCATACATATTTTAAAAAACAAGTCAAGTTTTTATATTCGTTTGTGCAGAATCTTTGATATCCTCCACCCAGAGTTACAGGGCCCATACACAGTCTATTTCAAAAGTACTTTTTATATGAAGCCCATGGAAAATTATGGGCCGATCTTTACGGTTTTATGCATACTTAAGTGTTTTCCGACAGTAGCCTTGATATGGGGCCTACGGCGCTGCGAAATATATAGAAATGAAAACTGACCCCAAATTTCGGACAATATGACCCCATTTTTTGAATGAAATGTCACCAAAAACAAAAAATTACAAATAACCTTTTTTCCTCTAAGCTAATCCCACAAAGCTCTACGCTTGTCTGCAGGAGACCAGAGTCTTTGGCGGGAAACGAACCCGCAACTCCCGCATTGATAGACTAGCACGCTACCAGCCAGTCTACCGGGGCACTCCAAAAATGAAATGAAGAAATGTGGGGTAATTCTTCATTATGAAAATTCACTTTAAATTTTTTCGCCGCAAAAAGTTAAAACTAAAAAAAAACACAAAGGAAGTTATTCTAAAACATATTAAACCAAATTCATAATCACGAATTTCAAAATCCCGAATAATTGTACAGATTTGGTTTTAAAAATCGCACGATAGACAGCATTATTGGACCTTCGGCCAGAAGCTAGGATTTTCTTCTCTATGGCATAACAAACACCGGGTTCGCTTACTAAAGAATCTCTGCATAGCGCAAGCATTTTCTGGTCTATTGTATAAAAATTCGGGATTTTGATACTACAAATTATTTATATAAAATTTATTAAATTGTTGTAAATTTTCAAATTAAAATATCGCAGTGAAGTATTTTACAAAATTTCAAAAAGAAAACCAAGAAAGAGACAGGGCTTAATAAACTTCAGTCGAAACCGAAAACTGCCGAACAAAAAAAGAAAAATTTGTGTACAACTTTTCACTTTTTGAGTTGGTTTGACAGCGGCTGTTTACATTTTATGAATCAGAAGTTTAAGGCACAGTTTTTTTTTATTGGCCAGTGTGACAAATGAAGAAGTGGAAGAAACTGCATTTTTTTAAGCGCTGGTAAGAGTTCTATATTCGGCTATGCCGAATTTTATATACTCTTTACCATGGTGTGATAAGAGCAATAAGTTCTATTAATACCGTTCTTTAGATATAAATATATCTATTTTGTGCCACGCCCAATTCTTCAATACCGCTCACATTTTGTTGGATGTTGTGTATTAATAACCAAGATGTTTGTAGCTAATTTGAACACTGGTTCTTACCGTTCTCTAGATATACAGAAATCTATGTTTTTGTACTGGAGGTACCGCGGCAAATTCTCCAATCCCGTCCATACTTTAAGAGAGGTTGTGTATTGATTACCCAGCTATATGTACCAAATTTGGACCATTTTTCTTTTACCGTTCTTTTGATATAAATAAATGCATTTTGTGCCACGCCCACTTATCCACTCTCACCCACATTTTGTTGGGTGTTATGTATTGATAAGATGCTTGTATCTAATTTGGAAACTTTTTCTCTTTCCTTTCTCCAGATTCACAGAAAAACAGACGGACATCGAATTCGCTGTACAGTATGTATTTGTAATGTTTAAAAAAACGTAAATCAAAACTCTCAAAAAAAAAAAATAAAAAAAACAGCTGATGGGTATAAAAAACAGGCTGTCGTGGTATTTTGCTCATATCTCAGCCATTTATGGATCGATCTGGCTGAATTTCAATAGCAAACTTAAGCGGAGTATATGTGACATAAATGTATAACATCCTAGTCCCCATTATTTTTGGGGTCTTTGGAAAACCCATTTCAACATACACACGGACGGATGGACATCTTTTTCGCTACTCATAAGGACCCAGAATATTTAAACTTCATGGGGGGTCTGAGATCAATTTTGCAAAAATTTGAAACGGAATGACAAACATATATATGTATGACAAATATATACAGTGTTCGAAAATAAACACTAAATATCGCTCCTTAGTGTTCGGTTCGGTAGATTTGTGGAAAGCACACAAAAGTGTTTGAGTAAAAATTATTAAAAAAAATAACGTTTTCCTGTTAGTCATCTTTCGAAGACAAAAATATTACTGTTTTTCAAAGATGAGAACATTTAATGCCGTTCGGTTTTTTTTTAAATCCACAAACTTCATTGGGTTCGGTTCGGCTCAATCATGTTCGTCCCTTTTGGCTGGTAAAAAATCCCAAACATTTTTCACGAAAACAAAACACACATTCGAAAAAAAAAACAAAAAGCCAGCAAAATAATTTAACACAAACAAAACATATACACAATACACACACAAGCTGTTCGTGGTGCGGGCGTGGCTAAAATTTTTTGTTTATTCATGTCTTCAACAATGTTAAAAAAGAAACATAAAAGAACATTAAAATATGTTTGTCTGCAGTATCACTACATTTGTTCTGTTTTTTAACGAAGAACAGAACACTACATAATGTTCGGCTCTTTCTTGAAAATAGTTATGAACGGTATTAAAGGTTGTGTTCGTCTACACAATCACTAAAAAAAATAGATATAGTTCTTGGGTGTGTAAGCCGAACGCTAAATAATGTACAGTTTATTTACGAACACTGGTTGTAATATGCAACAGCCTGATTGAGAAAATTTTTAAAGTGGTTCGAATACTAGTAGTGCTGATTCCTCATGATTTTTTATTTTTTTTATTTTGCATAATTTTTTTATTCTTTTCTTAAAAAAATCAAGTTAAATCGGACATTTTTTATGTCTTTTTAAAATGAACTAAAACTGTACAAAAAGATTAAATATTTAAATTTTAAATTTTCTTCAAAATTGGGTAATGAAAAGGCGGATTTGTTTAATTTTTAGCACAACTATTTTTTAATATTTAAGAAATCGTTTTGCCAAAAATCAGCTTTTCGAGTTTTTTAATTTTTCAGTAATTACTTTTGGCCACGTAAATTCAAAAATCGAACACTGTGCGAGGGAAATAATTTTTTTGTAACATCTCTCGAGCGTTTAATTCGATGCAGCATATTTGGGATAGGCTTCGGGGAGCAATCGATGTGCTTCAACTGTAAGTGAAGCAAAACTTCCCGCAAATGATGGGTTGATGACATAAAATGACAAATTGAGAATGAATGATAGTAATTAACTCGTCAAAATTTTTATATAAGTTATTAAAGACAAGAACCAAATGAAATATACTGTTAATAGAATTACATTACTTTGTTTTGAAGCCCTTTAATTTATCCCATAGACTGGATAATTCCAAATTGGATTCACTTAGAAGTTTTTGTGTTACTTTCGGGCTGAGCGATGATAAAACCACGAACCTCAAATTGTTTGGGAAGGTGAAAGACTCAAAATATACTTAAATAACAAACAGTATTATAATCGATTGCACTTAACATAGTACATTCACATATCGTTACCTTAAATGCAAACGGACGTTACTTCATAAACATTCGAAATCAAGTCTTAGATTGATTATGGTTCGTTTTATAAAACTACAAACTTTATTAGCGATTTTTAAACGCCTGTTAAAAAAAAGAAGTGTAGTTAAGTCCATTTGCATTTAAGATGACGATATCTCTATGTACATAGAATTTAAAGTCAACAATTCACTAACTAAAATATTTATTTTCGTCAGTCATGCGTAATTTTAGGGAGAAGGAAACACACAACTTTTAGGGAGAAAGAAACACACATTCTAACATTCTAATTGTTTTTATAACCAGATGTCATCACATGGCCCCAATTGATTGATTTTCATTTTTTTCAAGAGCAAATATTTAATTTTAAATTTCACATGCTTTGACTGTAACCGCCTTTAAACATTTGCCACACTGCCTTAAACAATATGATCGACGATTGTTTCGTCAATATTAGTTGAAACTTTTTAAAGGCAAAAAAAGAAGCACAAAATAATCAATCAATTTTTAACAAAAATGCTCGATTTCACTTTATTTTTTTGCTTTGCTTACAAAAATTGGGTGATAGTGTTTAGCAAGTTTTTTTTAGCAATTTCAGCAATTTGTTAAAATCCTCAAACCCATAACTGCAGGTTTGAGTTTATACCTTTTTTAGGGGGAGGGAAAATTTAAAATCTACAATTTTAAGGTTTTAAGTTTGTTGTTTTTTAAGGAGCGACTTATTTGGCAACACTCCTTTCAATTATATAAATTAAAGATATATTTTTACTTTAACGCTAAAATGTTTAGTTCATATTTGTTTGATTTGGTTGAGTAGTGTGCAAATAAAAAACATTTATAAATATCAAGCATTTAAGAGAATAGCGAAAATTGGAATAATTTTTATCTCCAGCCATTAAATATACGTAATGAAATTCAACAAAAATTTATTTTAGTTTAACGAGTTTAGTTATAGTCCGAAAAGATTATGCACTCGCCCCTTGCTAAGGAGCTGGAGCGATCTAACGTCCGCAGCCGTTGAGGAGCAAAGTACCAAGGAACGATGCTCCCCAAGCCGAACTTTCTCACAAAATGTGAAAAATCCGCCTTTTAGAGGGATTTTCTGGATATACCTTCACCTGGCTTTGGGTTTAAGCCACAACCACCACGTGATCCCCTAAAGTATCCCTTAGGCAAAACAGCATCTATTCGTAGCACCCACCCTATTTGTAAAAGCAAGTTCGTAAAGATCTCTTAAGATCTGTCAATTTTGGATTTTTGCCAAATTCAAGGTATTACCTGCATCAGATTACCCCGAGGATTTAACACCAGAAGGTCAAATATTCCTTTAATGTTTTTTCCTCATACCCCTGGGGAATGTTAAAAATAGAATTACAAAAAATATTCCAACTTAATTTACCAAGCAATTGTAACATAGACCTTCGCACTGTTGTACAGAAACAGACCAATTTCTGGCAGAAATTTAACTCGTAGTCCTCACACTGATGAACAAACTCCCTACCGACAAGGCACCCTAAGATGTAATTGAAATATAACAAAATTCTGCTATCACTTGTGCTATTGAAGACGAATTGTAAACTTATAATTTGAATTTTATATAGAATCTTATTTTAAGGGGTCCCTCACAGATAGAAAAGACGTCATAACGCTGGTGTATTTTGACAAGTGTCTTCGTTTTTGACCCCATGATACTTTTCATCATTTTTATGGGTAGCCTTAAAATCTTTTGGCCAAATTATCATCAGGTGAAATCATGTCATCAAAGGGGTGACACATCGGCATTACAAAAATAACGACTCGGAGTCAGTTTTTTAAAAAATGTCATCATTTGGTTCAATTTAATAACAGTTTGTCATTCGGATTGAATTAAGTCAATGTGAAAGAATATTACTCATGTTTAATTTACTTTTTTTGTATTTTACAGAGGAGCTCTCAGTTATAAAACACCAGCAGCATGCCCGATTTGGTTTTCGTTATCATTCTACTTTGAAAATTTCATGTATTTAACTAAATAACTTAAGCAAATAGAATACGGGAATTTTTGCTTCTTATTTTATTTTTTTTTTTTTTTTAACATAAAAATAATGGAATCTTGGTATTTATAGTACATAAAAAATATTCCTAGAAAATATTAAAGGAAGAAGACTATTAAAATATAAAAGCTCTATAAATTGTAATTTGACTTAGAATCAGTGTTGCCAGAAGATTTTTTGAAAAACACCTACGGGTACTAAAAAAATTCGATTTTTCCCTACACTTTAAAAATTATCCCTTCAGAAAAAATAGTTATACAAAACTAATTTTGTTCTCATATTTATAGTTAGTAAAGTTTTAATAACAAAAATAAGTTATAAAACTAAAAAAAAAAAAACAAAAAAAATTTTTTCCAAAGATTGATCAAATCGAAGTTACTTGGGACAAATTTTGCTAACACCAATAGGTAATAAGTTACATAAATGAGAAAGAGAACTGCATATGTTAAAAATTGAAAAACCCTCTTCTAGAGTTGGAAATAATTTTTTTTTATACATAAGCCATTCGCATCCCAAAAAACGACCAAAACTACCTTAAAGGAAAAGACATAAGCTTTTTATTGGTATCAATGCAACGGCATTTGAATCGGGTAAAGCAAGCAAAATCCGTACCAGTTTCGATATATTTGGACACACAAACTCGTCATTGTAGTTTTTCATTTTATTATTTTTATCTAAAACTATTCCAAATCCATGTTTCAAAATATATTTATTTCAGTAAAATTAAATGTTTTTTTGTCCGAAAACATTTTCTGGACTTTAAATTTTTTAGCACTTATTTCGTATTTTACGCAATAAAAGCAAAAATACCTACATATTGGCGAATATAAAAAATCAGTGGGATTTTTCCTAAGCTCCTATTTAAGTTTCAAAAAACCCTACATGTGGGTATTTTTCCCTACTTTTGGCAACACTGCTTAGAATAAACATTCGAATTAATATGAAAATTTACATAAAAATAATGTTAATAATACAAAAAATGGCCACATTGAATTTATGAATATGACAAAATGTTATGATGACGTTCATCATTGGATTAAAGTCACTTTTTGCCTCATTGATGCCATTTGTAATAACACTGATGTCACAATTATGATGTTAGGGCATCATCACTATGAACATGCATTTTTCTATGTATATTTTTCCTATTTTTAATACATATCTGTATGTATTTTATGTTTAAGAAACACATAAATCTTAAAACGTTATTTAATAAAAAAAAAAAAACTGAAATTTATTATTTCAACTAAATGGTTTACTCATCACTTAAATACGTTTTTTTTTTTTGCAGTGTCCGAATATTATCGCAATAGCGGCGGTGTTGGTGGATCTTGTGGCACTAATGTCTCAACACGTAGACGCATGAAGTCCCAAAACAGTTGGAATGAAATTCATGAGCTGCAACATATGAAATAAGTCTTACCTTTCTAATTAAGTACCATTTTTCAAACTGCGAGTACATTCATTCATTTTTTAGTTCATATAATAGTTAAGCTTTTATTGTATGTCTTTTAAAGTTAATAGTAAGTTATTTTAATTGTCTTGTAACCATTTAATTGAACGAAAAGTTGTTTCAGAATTGTCTTTTGTTCGACCTTTATTTTATTTAATTTTATTTTTATATATTTATATTTATTGATTAAGCTTGAAGTATATTATTTTTTATAAGAATGGATAAAAGGAAAGGAGGCAACATGTAATTGGAAATTTAAAAATGATAATAACAACAAATGTGCACTACTGGTTAAAAGATTGATGTTTGACTGTTGGCTGGCGGGCACCGCAGTGGTGCAGTGATTAGAACTCAAAGATTTTCTAAAGATAGAATGTGGTGATTCGTGAAAGATGTAAAAATCAACCCGGGTTCAAATCCCAGCTCAGCCAAGGAAAAATTATCAATAAATTTGAATAAAAATTCCAAGTTGTAAAATTCCTTCCTCAGTGAAAATAGTTTAATGAAAATTAAATTTGATGAACTCAGGCCTAATTAAAGAATATCAAAAAAAATTAAAAATTAACAGTTCAACTTAAAATCAAAATTGTTCTTAAAATAAATATATATAATAAATATTAAATTAAAATAGTCTCACATAAATATTTTTAAAAAAAGTAATAGACTTCAAGCTTAACAAATATGAAAAAAATTAAAAAAAAAAAAGAAAAATTGTTTAATTACATTTTTAATTAAAATGAACTTAATAAACAAAAGGTTTCGTATTTATAGTATAAGATGATTATCAACAAAAATGTAGTAGAGAAAAGAGAAAAAAAGAACTTTAATGTAAAATAAATATTTTGTTCTACTCGATATCACTTTCAAACAAACATTTTTAATAGATACTATTTTCTATTTAGTCTTGAGGTAAAATTCATAGAAAATCTTATTTATGTTTCCTTGTAAAATGCACACGCTTACATTTATTTAATTAAAATATGGTAATAACAACATAAATAGACTTTTCATTAACAAAAAAAAAACTAATAATAAATAACGTATTTAGTTTTCCTCATCACTTTCCTATTCATTAGTCTTTATTCCAAATAGAATAGAAATGACTTTAACAAACAACGTTAAATTAATTTAAATTTATTAAAATTTACCAAATTTTGTTTTCATAATTTATTTGGCAGAAACGATAAGAAATAGCACACAATTTTTAGTATGGCAATACTGTTTGGTGCTGAGACGTAGAATATTTTACAAACCTTCCTTCACGACCGCGTGGGACAACTTTGCATACGCAAATTTCGGATTATATTATGGCTGCCGCGACCTCGGCGGCACACCTCCATCCGATGGTGCAAATTTTCGATGACTCTGAGGCATAATTGAGGTTCTATGCCGTTAATGTGCCGAATTATCCCATCCTTTAGCTCTTGAATTGTTGCTGGCTTATCGACCTCACCGTTACAACGGTGTCAAATCACATGATCTTGGCGGCGAATTGACATCGCTCATAGATGGGACAAATGTATGACCAACCCCACTTTATTATTTATTGCGGAATTTTTAGTAATTTTAATAAACTAAACCGTTTTTGAGTTACGCGAATATATGCAGTGCAACCTTCTCCATTTTAGAAATAACGATACATCTTGAAAACAAGAGCTAACCTTAAAAAAACGGTTAGCAACACTGGATTCAGCGTGCCCCAATTAGGTTTAAATGCCAGGTGCCCGGCTTGTCTGTTTTTTGCAACTAGCACAGTGTACTTATTGCTCAAAATTACAATATTAAAATACTTTTTAATATTATCAAAAAGTAATTTCAATTTTTGGGAATACAAAATTTTAATTTCAAAAGATTTTGTTATTCGTGCTTAATTCCCAGTTTTTATTATTGATAAAAACACTTGAAATTTATTGTTGATGGGATAAGCTATTCCTATGCGCATTTCACTGGTTGCTTAGGCCAGATCATCAGGAAACTTCATCCATAAAGATTTTAGAAAAACTAAAGATATTAAACCAAATAAAACTGTTAAGCGTATAAGACTTATAGCAACAGTTCTACTTGTAATAATATCAAAGTTTAAACAAAACACATCAACAATAAACAGTGATGATCTGGCCTAAGCAACCAGTGAAATGCGCATAGGAATAGCTTATCCCATCAACAATAAATTTCAAGTGTTTTTATCAATAATAAAAACTGGGAATTAAGCACGAATAACAAAATCTTTTGAAATTCAAATTTTGTATTCCCAAAAATTGAAATTACTTTTTGATAATAAACAGGCAAGTGCACGGCCTAAAAAAACACTTAATTGACAACATCTTTTGTAAGTTGTTGTTGTTTTTATTTTGTTTTTCTTAACCTACTTACAACTACAATTAATGTTGAGAGAATTTCAACTAATTGTAGTGGGGAATGTAAGATTAGATAAACCCACTGTTTATTGTTGATGTGTTTTGTTTAAACTTTGATATTATTACAAGTAGAACTGTTGCTATAAGTCTTATACGCTTAACAGTTTTATTTGGTTTAATATCTTTAGTTTTTCTAAAATCTTTATGGATGAAGTTTCCTGATGATCTGGCCTAAGCAACCAGTGAAATGCGCATAGGAATAGCTTATCCCATCAACAATAAATTTCAAGTGTTTTTATCAATAATAAAAACTGGGAATTAAGCACGAATAACAAAATCTTTTTAATATTATTTTTTAAAGGTTGCGAAAGAAAAAAAAATCATATCTTAAAAAAGAAAAAAAAACAACTCCTTCAAAGTTTCAGGATTTTTAAAGAACAGTTTGAGGTATTATATAAAAAAAATCAGCCAAATAAAAAAATAGGCTTTGACTTAGTCCGTTTTTAAAATTTAATATTTTGCAAATTAATATATTTTTTTCAATATACGGTTTGTAGCCCCAAGTATTCTCTTTAAAATGACATAAAAATCATCTTCGTATGTAAAGTAGTTTTCGACATACGCTGACTATAAACGTCAAATTCGTAAAAAAATTAGTCAGCAGTTATAAATGTGTAAACCATGTACTGTCAGATAATGGGTTACCTGTTATTACCCTTCTGTAAATTTTTTATTACCTCGTAACTTCTAATCGGATGGATGTGACATTTGAGATGTCATTATTTCCATCTTAAAACTCTAATGCCCAATTGTTAGGATTGATATTAAAACATATTTATGTTTAAAAACGTTTTAATTACAAAATTCTTTTCTTCCCTAAACACTTCACAATGTAACTAAATTCACCGATGTGGTACATTTATATTAATTTTAAGTTTCCATTGGAAAAACTTAGCAAGGTGGCCTCAATATGACAAGAACAAGAAGGCAAAGCAATAGCAGACAACTGTTTTTTGAGGCCACCTTGTAAATAAATACACTTTTTTATGATACTTTTCTTTGTATTTAGTAGTGCTACCATACTTTTATCTTAATTAGATGAAGGATTGCTAAAGTTAGCGTCGTAACAGAAATATACAAACGAAAATTCAGATAGTGCATAGAAAATAATACTGGAAAATATTGAAGGAATAAGACTATTAAAGTATAAAAGCTTTGAGGATTGTAATTTGACTTAGAATACACATTCGAATAATATGAAAATTTATTTAATTAAATAAGACTTTTTAAACAAAACTCAAAAAATCAATCTGTATTTAAATACGATTTAAATTTATATGAAAATTTACTTAATATTGATTTAAATATTATTCTGAAAATTGGGCATAAGTGTCCTTGTTTGAAAACGAAGTTTCTGGTTTTTGTCGTGAAATAGTAATATGTTAAAAAATAAATTAACCAAACCTATAGAGTAGAGTTTTAAAATAAAGAAAATAAAGGGGATTTAAAAACAAAGATCCTGTCTTAAAAGATTATAAAAAATACCTTTTTTATATTAAACACTGAATTCTTATCTTTTTTCTCTTAAAAAAAATTAACGGAGAATCTCCATCGAATTCCATTTCACTCGATTTTAAGATACATATACTAAATTGGCTTAAAATGTTTTTCATAACTGGCTGGCGCACTAGTTAGAGTTTATTTAAAAAATTTTTTGGTTCACGTAGATCAAGTTAAACAAATATTTGTGCTTCGGGTACTTCTACATTAAGTATTTATAGAAAATTTGTATGCTTATTTTAGAACTTAACAAAAACACTATTTAGAGTTAATGAAAATAATTTTTTGTTTACGTAGATCGAGTTAAACAAATATTTGTGCTTCGTGTACTTCTACATTAATTTTGTTCTTGTTTTTATTAAAATTTCAGACATGTGTCTATCGAATAAATAAAAGCCAGACTCCGGATATTTTTTCATTCTTAAAATAATTTTGTATTTATTTTGTTCAAAAATAGCACGAGGTTATACATAAAAAATAAATATTTATCTAAAAAAAAAAAAAAATAAATATCGTGAGCTAATATTCAAATAGTGCTATCTGCAAAATCACAATTTTATAGAAGAGCGAAATAACTGATTTTTTCGATAACTGTAAGAGTAAATACTAAACCTTATTTTAAAATTTTATTTAAAAAATATCGTCTAAATCACACATTTGTTAATTGTTTTTCATATTCAAAATATTTGCGCTTTTATGGCTGATAGCACTATTTACAAATTAAAATTTGATCGACTTGAACATTGAACAAAATTAAAATGAGTGTAATGAAAACTATTTGAGACCTTAATTTAAGTAACACGAATTTTTATTAAAATAATTAGTCTTTATTTTCAATAAAACAATAGAAACGTGTAATCATGTTAATATTGATTGATATTGATAAGCAATAAATAATAAAACTTTATCCGCACATTTTAAATTTTCATAAAAATAATGATAATCTTACGAAATAACAGGCTTCAATGCTTTGCAAATGCTTCCCTTTGCTTTGAGTTTTTCATAATGTATCTCTTAAAATTTGAGGAAATATCTTTTGGTCTTAGAAGTTCCCTTGTAAAATTTGATGCAAATAATATTTGTAGAACATTTTAACCCCCTTAAGTGCCGGTTTAGTATACTTTTGTGTGAAAATTGGAATTATCCCTTTAAATGAGAGTTAGAGGGTTAATATATTCTAAAAAAATCTCCATGCAATTCATTTAGATACAACTGAAATAACTTTTTAGCTCAGAAGTACATTTAGTATTTTATTGGACTCATTCTAAACGCCTTTTCAAGAAATCAAAAACTTCAAGGGCCGAAATTTGGTAAACCCGAGCTTACTTTTCAAAACCCTTTGGCAGATTTGCTTAACCAGTAGTCTAGTTTAATTTCGCATTACAACTATTGAGCCTAGTTTTTTTTTTTTTTGTTCACAGTTACTGGCATATAAGTTTTTTTTTTACACGTAACTTCAGATTTTGGAGGTGTTAAGGACAGAGTTTTGTTGTGCTCCACAAGACCTACTAGAAAAAAGGTGTCGCAAGTATAAACCAGTGTTTAAAAAGCTGCAGTTGAGATAGTAAAAGTCTTAAGATTGTGCTGTAACTTCGACTTCTTCATTTGTCATTGGACAAAAATAAACTGTTGCCTTCCTTCCTGCAGAAAATCCAGTCACATGAATAATTTTGTGTCAATTTCCCAGGGGAAAGGGAATTAGCACCAAACTTGTCACGTGACAGTTCTAAATTGATAGAGGCCGTTTCTAGTTCTAACACTTAATATGAAGGGGTCTTGTCACTTTAACGTGGCGGTGTCCTAGGAGAGGGTTAGTTGGCGCCTTTTGACACTTTGTAACAGGCTACTGAAGTAACCTAAAATTGCACATTAAATTTCGGTTAAAATAATAGCTATCGCAGGTATTTTCCCGAGTGAACCATATTATTATGATGGATCTCCTATAAATCTCCTTCATATAAAGTATTATAAACAGATAGCATCAGCATGCACAATATTTAGACCCATGACTTGTTTTGTGTCACTTACCTTACCTCTGGAGTAACTACACTTTATCACCAGTTAAGTGATGTGCCTTGTTTTCACCTAACACAATTCGTTTCTTTTTATTAGACAAATGATGGGATAAGTGCTTTAAGAAAAATTTACACACATTTCCCGCAAGGATTTCACATATACAATTTACTTTCTAAATTGAAGATATCAGTTGAAAAGAAATATATAAAATTGGTCCCTGGCTTAAGCCCTTATGACACTACATTTTTTATTCATTAATTGATATAGAATTGATAGAAAGAAACAGTAAATGTTAGAAAGAGCAAACTATAAAAAATGTAAACAAAGTTTTTTAGTTTTTTTTTCTCTTGTTATGGTTTTGTTTCAGGGATGGCGTTGAGAATTTTTAAAATTGTACCAACAACCTTTAAAAATTGTACTTTTTTACCCTAATTGTACTTAAAGGTTTTTTTAGTTGAAATTATTTGTATTTATGTTCATAAAAAACACCACAAAAAGGTATTATAAATCTTAGTTAAAAAAGTATCAACAAAAAAGTACAATTGAAACAACTTAGCCATCCCTGTTTTGTTTGTTTTATTAAATGTTGCCAACTTTTTGTTTATGAGAAACCAAAAAACAAAAAGCAGTTAATCGCTGAATTTTCCCATAAACCGCTGATTCAGCAACACTTTTAATATTTCAAGCTTGAAATGTCAATTTTAAGTTAAACAATTTTACATTTTTTTTGACATAACTTCATTTTTTATCAATAACTTTAGTAAAATGTTTGACAGTTTGCCATTTATCTTATTACAGCTTCACTCTTTGCACTTGGTAAATTTTTGTATTACATTATATCTGTACTGTTCACCAAAACTTGAACAATGCATTAAAAATGTAGTGTCATAAGGGCTTTAGTTATAAACAGAATGAAGGTTTTGTGTGCACCATAAAATATGCAAGTTAAAGAGTTAAAAAAGATCTGAAATAATATATATGTAAAATATCCGAATTTCAGGATTAGATAATTTGGAAGAAGAGAATATAAATCATAAAGATTTTTGAATTTTACCTTTTTTTTTTTGTTGTAGATTATGATGGAATAAACTGTAAAAAAATATTAAATATTTTTTGTCAATAAAAGTACACGAACGAGCTATTTATTACAATTTATTCGGCGGACTCTTAGCTATATTATTACGACATATGGTTAAGCGGTATCACGAAGGTAAAATTAGCTGTTGGCCAAAAACTAATGCCACCATTTTTTGACTAAATAGAGGGTTTTACCAATGTATGGTAATGCAATCGAATCAATTTTCTCCAATCCGTGTGCTTTTTGCCCTGTATAACCCAAAAAAGTTTGGTGTTTAATATTTTCATCAAATTTATTCCAGAAATTTTGGAATAAATTGCATAAACATTATCTGGGCAATTCCATGTCAAAACGACCAAGAGTTGGTGAGAAGGTTTCTTTTATCTTATAAGGAACACATATGAACGAAAAAAAAATTTAAAATTTTTCTTTCAAAAGTTATGTCATATTCAAAATGTCATAATATCACCGAATTAGCCGAATGTGTTGAGCTTATTTCTTCAACATCTCGAAAACTACTTTACATACGAAGATGATTTTAATGTCATTTTAAAGGGAATACTTGGGGCTACAAACCGTATATTGAAAAAATATTTGAAAAAAGTAATACATATCTGCAAAATCTTAATAACAACTCAACTGAGTTGAGTTGTAAACCGTAATAGAGGCCTAATTTTCAGTTCAACATCACGTGTTAGTTAAACAATTTAATTATTCTAATTAAACAATTTAATTATTCTAATTAAACAATTTAATTATTGTAAATTTAAAAAATTACAAATATTTATCTCTTTTTTGTGTACTTCGTTAACAAAGCCGTTTTAACCGTTTCCTGTTTTTAAAAAATTTCAAAACTCAAAGTGTATTTAAAATTTATTTTTAATATTAATTCACTCTCTAAGTTCTTTATTAAAATTTAGCTACGCTCTTTTCTCCAAAAAGAAAACATTGAACTAAAACTTCGAATATTTTCGAAATTGGGAAATGACCAACTTTGTTGAAATTCTTCTCATTTATTTTCTACAGGTTTTTCTTTTAAAATTTTTTTCAGCAAAATCTTTCAATGATACGAACTCATCAAAAAGCGTATTCAAGTCAATTTATTTATAGAAAACAGCACTGGTCTACAAATTTGAAAAAAAAAAAAAAAAAAATTGACTGCAGAAACAAAAACATTTTTTTGTATCTCGAAAACCTGACGTGATAGAGAAAAAACAATTTAGCCCACCTAATTACCTTAGGAAAGATGTTTGGTTACTCCAGAACCTTGTTGGCTAGTGTAATTGAATTACTTTTACGAAATCATGGACTGAAATGTTTAAGTTAAGGTTTTAAATGGAAAGTTTTTTAAATTTATTATTGTTTAGCCGGAAACGTTTTCGTATATAAAGATTCATTTTCGATAGAAACTAGAGTTTCTAATTTCCCGGACCTTTTCCGTTCCCGGGAAACGAAGCAAAAAAAATCTTATTCCCGGGAATCACGGGATTCTTTAAATAAAACAATGATTTTATTAAATGAGTTCAAGACAAAAGGTTTTACCTTTTTAAAAGAATATACACATATACAACAGTCTAAAAAAATTAGCTTTATTAATTCCACAGAAAAACAAAACCAAATAAATTGTTACATTCATATTATATATGTATATTTATTTTTTTCTTTTTTGGAGATCACGAATTATTAAAACTTATTAATATTAAGTAAGTAGTTAATGTTAATAGCAACTTGGTAAAATTAATTTTTTTTTAAGAAAATTTTTTTTAGTATTATTAAAGCATTTAAAAGCTCATCGGAGGTTCTATTTCTATCTGCTACCAAAAGCGTGCTCTCGTTCTCTACAGACGTTGGTTTTATAGTAAGAATCTCATCATACAAAGATTATGAATTTGGTGACCTGTTACCCGTGACTTCATAGACGTCAAATTCTTTTTTTTAAATTTGTTCAGGCTTTTGTATTTTTTTTACATTAATTTTTTTAGAATCTCCTGATGGTACTCTGGTGTTGGTTTATTGGCGTAGGAAATATAGTCCGATTTGTAGGTAGTTTTTAGTAAAGAATATATTTTTATTGCTCGTTTTTATTTTAACAATGCTAGCAAATTAAAATATCAAACAAAAAATTTAATTTGAAATTTCCGAAAATTCCCGGAAGAAATTTCCCGCGAATTATTAAAAAAAAATGTCCCGAAATTATTTCCCGCGTAGAAACTCTAATAGAAACTCATCTACACACAAATTTTTACGTTCGGCTAAGAAACCATAAATTGTTTGATTCTTATGTTGTGTAAATATTTCGCAAAGTTGCTTTGTTGTTGTCATTATCCTCTAATTTTTTTTAAAGGCATAATATAGTATTTCATATGTGGCGTACATAGCTAAGGTACAGCAGAAAAACAACAACAGTTTTGGGACAACAAGAAAGCTTTTACGGCTGGATAGTTCTTAAAATATCTTTTGACTGCAGGCGCCATCGACTTGGTACTTTCTTTCTCACTTAAAAAGTATTTGTTTTGGGTTTGCTCTTTTGTACAAAACAGTTTAAAAAATTTAAAAGTATTGTTTGTTCTTCCGAAATGTTTCGTTGGCTTTCATACTTTGTTTAAAATTATAAATTAATAAATTACACTGCATTGCAACATTACATTTTCACATTTTTCCATTTAAAGTTTTTTAAAAATTTCCTATTTGAATTTGAAATTACTTGTAAAAAAACAACTCAATTTATTATTTACTTGTAGGTATTTAATTTGTATTACAGATAAAACTAAAAAAAAGGTAATAAAAATTATTTCGAAACGTTTTATTAAATAAAACTTGAAAGAATCAACTGCCTCTGGTGATTTGTGTTGAAAAAATCTTATTTGTTAATTAACAAACAGATATTAAATTAATAATTCGGCATAAAAAAATCCCGGTTTATAGTTACAAAAATATAAAAAAAAATCACTTTATAGGACTACAAATTTTAATTTATTAATATCCCAGCATAATTTTTAGATTTATATTTATAAGGCGACCAGATTTTGGAAAAGAAAAAAGATGACATTTAGATAAGAAAAATAATAGAGAAAAAAAAAATTAAAAACCTGATTATTTACTGCTCGTTTTTTTTTGTTTTTTTTTTTTTGAGCGCATAAACGTTTTTTATTTATATGGGCATTTCCCCAGAATGGTCTACCAGGATGAAAAAATAGAATGTTGATAATCATCGTCTTTTATTGTTTATTATTATTAAAAAAGTCTATGTTGTTATAAAAGAATGGTTTCATAGCATGTCTCAGCTGTTTTACTTGAGGAAATTGCACTGGAAACTGGAAAATTTTATATTTTCTTATATTTTCTACTTCTAAACACATTTTTATATGCTTATTTTACATGCAAAAATATGTTACGTTTACACTCTTTCTTCATAATCTTTTCATTACAATCAATTGTAAATTGAGTATTTAGTTGTTTGTTAAGGAAATTTGAAGACATTAATGGGAAACTGCAATGTGGTAATAATAAAAAAACATATGGAAAAATCGCACGTTCGCGACCCGTACGTTCGCGACCGGTACTTAAGCCAATTAAACAAAAACCAAAAGAGATATTTTTTTTTGGTAAATACTGCATGGAGACCTACATTAATACACTTTAAAATAAATTAATCACTTTTGAATATTCCGTTCCATTACGCAGATTTTTACATTTAACTGCTGTCAGCCAAAGTTGACTTCTATTTTGCGTACGTTCGCGACCACATGTTAATAACTATTATTATGAAAACTTAAACTCGATGAAACTCATCTTTTGCACTAAACATACAGCTACCCAAATGCTATCGAATCGCAAAAAAAAAAGCTAGGAAAAGTTTTGTTTTCTATATTATTTGTACATCAAAAGCGTACGAACGTACGTTCGGGACCCCAGGAAATGCCCATATGCAAAAATTAAGAAAAAAGCCATTATATAAATGTTTGTCCGTCCATCTGGCTGGTCGTCTGTCCATGTTAACCTTGTGCGGAAAGTAAAAGTAGCCGTTATTAGATAATTTTATAAAATTTGGTAAATAAGTTTTAATTGTCATAAGAACGAAACCTATGTAAATTGTGAGAATCGGTCTATAATATCACATAGTCCCCATGCAAACTTCTTTCTTTTTGTCCATAAACCATTTAATCATGTTCGCATTAAGATTAAATTTGGCCCAAAATATCTTACAGCAAATTAACTATTGTTGAATCGGTGCAGATTTAAACATACAGCTTTCATTCAAATTTTAATCCCTAAAATATTCAAGCTATTTTATCCTTTTAAATGTTTATGTAATTTAAAATTTAGCGACCTTTCCTTATATCCCTTTAAGACAAAATATCTCACATATTTGGTGTTTCTAGATATTAGTCAACACCTCATAACGTAACTTTATTCTGGTGAGCACAGAATACATTTTATTTTAATGCAAATATGAAATTGTGGAAAATTTTGCTTTCAAATAAGCCATATTTTGTTACAATTGTGTTACTTGCTGTGTTGTTGTCAAATAGTACTGAGTCAATTAAACGAGTGAAATTTAGGTGTAATTTTGTTTTTGGATTTTATTTTTTAAGGCAATTACCCGAATTGGGTAATTAAGCGTAAGGCAATTAAACGTGGATTTTTGTTTCAAAAATGGAAGAAAAAAAACGGGGATTTAAAACTCAAGGTAAATAACCGAGAAAGGCATTTAAGCGTGGGGTAATTAACCGGGTTATACTGTATTAATATATAAAATTTTTACTGTCCTGATTAGAGGCGGTTTTTCCCAACTTCGTCTGGTAGCCCTATATATAAACAGAAGTCGCTATTTTACAGGGCATTATCAACACTGTCGATTTAAACGGGGCGAAAAGTGCAATGCCTTATGCCATTAGTAAAGGTGATTTTTTAGGAATAAAACAAGCCACCGTTTAAGAGAGCAAAGCATTTTTAAGAAACGAACACCAAATTGCATATTTTTAAATAAAATGTCACATTTTTTTGTAGAAAAGAAATTATCATGAGATATTTCAACTTTTGGTGTTACACCCAACCGGGCAAACCAGGTGCATACATAGGATCCGAAATAGATCCAAAATGACAGGGCTCTAAAAGTCTGCTTAATTTCTTAAGACCGAAGTTTCACCAAAGTACTTTAACTTTAGTGCCACGGGAGTCAGTAGGCCCCGGTCTGACTATTGGCAGAGGCCCCCTTAAGTATGATTCTTGCGAAAAATGACTCCTGTCTTTTAGGATGATTGTCTTTGCGAAATCTTTACATTTCCTATAGAAGGTTGTTTTTAATCAAATTGTTCTCTGTGGGATGGGGGGATTGCCTTTTGCAAGGCATAAACTTGCATGTGATGGGTTTAGGTTAGGTTCCACCGGCAGCAGCAATTAAGCACAGCTCACGTAGGTCCAGTAATAATTTCCCATTGTGTCACCATGTTACACCGCCACCCAAAGTTCCTACGTTACTTGTCTGTTGATTTTCTCACCCAGCCCTCCGGTTGATTCAATGAAGGAAGTGATCTGCTCAAATCAATGTAGGAGAGACAGATTTTGTCCCTAATTATTCTTCGACTAATCAGCTCAAGTGTCAGGTCTCTGAATGCCGAGCAGTGACAGAGAAGATATTCCGTTCACTCCTCCTCTTCCTCGTCGCCGCAACACATACAAAGGTTATTGTAAGGGAGTCCAAACCTTTGGGCGTATTTCCCAAATGGGCAGTGATGGGCCAGATTTTTCAGGTTTCCCCACATGAAGTTTCATCTAACCACCTGTGATTGGCAATGATATGAAATTTGTTTGCAATAAGTTGCTTACTCCTTGGGAGCGAAACACCTATATCATGGCTCGAACCGCTACTACTCAAGGTGGTTCCTGCATGTGCCAGCTAATCAGCCATACAGTTTCAATGTATGCCCCTGTGTCCAGGGACTCACTTAAGGGTAACCACTGAATATCTCGCTATCTCCTCCAATGGGATGGATTTAACGAAGGGCAGAATTTTGGACGAGGAGATATGTTCGGGAATCACGTAGTGGCTGTAAGCCCAAAGTCGCTTGTTGGGATAGTACTTAAAATCTCACTTTTCGCAAAGTTCAGCCTGAGGAGATAGTACTCACTGGTGCCGTTCGTTTTCAACAGAAGCTGCTGGATTTCTTATAGCAGAGGAGGTTAGATAGCTCTGGCTCCTAAACAAGGGCCGAGTGTATTTTTTTGCCGGATTATACACTTTAAATTGCTCCCTGTATCTGAAGTATCTTTACACACACGGGAGCAGTTGGAAAACGAATTGTATGTCACCCTGTGGTTAAGATCCAATATTAGATAAGGTCATATGGCTGGTGTTAATGTAAATTTGTTTCCAGATTGCTAATCTATTAAAGGAGTTTGAGCTTATTCTGCGCTCCTATATAATATTACACTTGTAGCATTCCTGTGTCACACCCGTAAAAATTTTTATAAAAAAAAACATTTTAAACCTTAAACTTTTCTTAAACCGGTTTTAAGCTATTAACTAATAAAAGCTTTTAAATAATTACCGAATCGGTAATGTAATACAGTAATAAATTTTTACGTCGCCTTGTTTTATGTTGTTTTGATTTGCTTTGTCATATTTTTTGTAGCTTCTAAATTTAATTTGCGTCGCTATTCGATTAACATTGCCTTAGGCCTTGATTTTTGAGATGTAGATTAAGTTTAAACTTAATTTAACGTAGTCTAAAATTCCTATTTTCCCGGCGAAATGTGATTTTTTTTTATTATTTCATTAAAGACCAACATTTTAAGCAAAACTAAGCTGTTCCGTCAAAATTTTGTAGACAAACTTTATAATTGCGGCACAAAGCTGTTTTCAGATTAACTAAACCTAGTTTAACTGAGACCTCAAAAGCCCAGCCTTATTTATTAGTTAAAGCCTGGGAATCCTAGAATTTTATTCAAATTTTGATTTGATAAAAACTTTTAGACTAGAATGACAAAGCAAATAACGGTCAGCTTGCGTAGTAATGCCACGTGTTTATTTCTTAAAGTTTTGTAGACTCTCAACTTGTACACAGACATTTATGGGTCTCAAATAAAAAGGTCTTCCCTTTTCGTATTTTTAAAGTTTTTAATCACCAAAGAAATCTTTTAAAGGCATATAAAATGTTTTAAATTCGAGTGCCTCGGTAGGCTAGCTGGTAGCGAGCTAGTCTATCAGCGCCGAGGTTGCGGGTTCGATTCCCGCCAGTGACTCTGGTTTCTTTCCTGCAGACAAGCATAGAGCTTCGCGGGATTAGCTTAGAAAATTAAAAAAATAAAAAAAAAATTTACTAGTATGATAGGCTCATTCGTGCAATTAAACGCCTTTAAAGGCCCCTATTACGGTTTACAACTCAACTCAGTTGACAACTGGTTGTGATCAGTTGTAATTTTTGCTATGTTTTTTGTTGACTGCAATATAGCAAAGTTGTAAACCATTATACAAAAATTAAGAAATTACAACTAAACTGAGTTGAGTTGTAAGCCGTAATAGGGGCCTTAGACTGTTTTTTTTCTTTTTTTTTTTTTTTTTTTTTTTTTTTGTAGCATCATATTTTAGTTAAAATTTAACGAGAGACAGCTGGAATGTTGATTGATTTATGCAATCGGACATTAAAACAAGGTCTTATTCCTTTTTCTTTAAGTAAAAAATCTGTTCAAACCTGTATATGTATACTTTTGCAGTTTCATGTTGAATTTTTTTAAATTAATCGTTATACATTAATAAATTAACATGACATAACAAAATACTTATGTCATGTTAAATCAATTCCGGTAATACCTCATTAAATTGCCGGGAAAATGGAAATTAAAAACAATATTGTTAAACACAATTGAAATACTCGTGCATCAAAGTTTACTCCTCCTAAGGCTGAGTTATGCGAACGTTTCTGTATCGTATCTCTGACGTATTAATTAGCTGTTTATTTCTGGTATATTAAAAGCTATACAAAAGCTTGCCGATATTTAATCTACCGTAGTTGGAACTGACCATTTTGTATAAAGTATAATATTATACAGTTGTACCGTGACATTTGTAAAACAGTAATAAGCGACTTGTATGCTAAATTAAAAGCGGATATTTCCGCTCTTTTTTGGAACTTTTTTTCAGTATATTAATGGAATTACGACAAAACAACTTACACTACAACATATTTCCATAATAAAAATATACAAAATATATGTACATACTTATGTTTAGATGTATAAAATAAACCAATGCATTTACACAAACAATGGAAATGTGAAACGTATAAAAGGCTTTAAATGTATCAATACCTTGTTTGGTGTATGCACAATTACAATACATGTATAAATGTGATAAAATACATATGTGGGTAGTTTCAGTTAAAAGGGACCTATGGGCAAAAAATGAGTTTTTGAAGTTAATACGTTAATTTTGAAACGCCTGAACGCATTTAAAGATCGAAACCCGTTATAAAGGGATTTTGGGGGTCGCTGAGTAAGAATCAGGTATTGGATTTTGAAAATGGCGGATCCAATATGGTTGAATATTTTTTGTAATGTTATTAGATTTGTTTAAAACAAGTGAATTTTGATACGCCTAAATGTTTGTATGGCTTGAAACTCGTTACCTGGTTGTTTTTGGGGTCGAAGATTACGAATCTGGTATTAGATTTTGAAAACTCAAAATGGCGGATTCAATGTGGTGGACTTTTTTTTGTAAGCTTAAAGATACACCTAAACACTTTTATAGCTTGAAACTTATCATCCGGGGGTTTTTGAGATTGAAATTACGAATGTGGTAATAGATTTTGAAAATTCGAAATGGCATATCCAATATGGCGAACTAGTTTTTTTTTTAATATTATTGAATTTGTTTGAAACTCGTTACTCAGGGTTTTTCGGGGTAGCTGGTTATGAATCTAAAGACAGACTTTTTAAATTCAAAATGTCGGAGTTTAAGGCTCTGCTTAACGCTGTGTAATTATTCTGGAGTTTTGAGGTTACTGACCCTTAAAACCCCTAAATGATGAGTTCCGAATAAATGCCATAGTGCTACAAAACCCATTTTTAAAAACTAATATCAGATTCGTTACCAGCGATCCCAACAACCTTTAAGTCACGATTTTCAAGCAAATCCCATAATGTTTCAGAAAATAATCAGCCATATTGGATTCGCCATTATGAATTTTAAAATCTTAGAACAGATTCGTAATCTACAATCCGAAAACCCCCCGGATAACTAGTTTCAAGCCATAAAAGCGATCAGTAGTGGAATTCTCTAACTCTTAACGATTAACGTTAACGTTAATTTTACCGGCATAGTTTATTGCTTACGGTAACAAAACAGCAATTCAGTAACTCAATTTTAACTACATTGTTAAAAATGTCAATCAAGTGGCATCTTTGTTAAAACTATAGGGAATTGCAAAAACTCGGTAAAAATTGTTAAATGAGCGGAAATTCGCAAGAACAAATTGTCGGAATATATACAAAAATTTTTTTTGCAAAAATAGCGAAAATTCGCGAAATTGTTTAATATTTCGAACAACCCATAAAATTGCTTAAAAGTCGCTAAAACTATAAGGAATGGCAAAAATTCGGTAAAAATTGCTAAATTAGGGAAAATTCGCTAACAGTGGCAAGATTGGAAAGTCTGCCACTTATTTTTTGTGTAGAAAAGAAAATACTATTAGTTTTTTCCATAAGCTGGATCTAAAATCTAATATTTTTAATGATTTTTATAAATTCCCTAAAAACAAATTTTTTAATATTATATTTGCAAAATGTATGTAAATAACGTGAATTTTAAAAATGTTAATGTAGATTTTATTTGCAAAAATTTATGTTTGTTTGTTTTTTTATTTTTATTTTTGTAAAACAACTACAAATTAAAAAGTAAACAATGAAAAATATTTTTCCGTTAAGATAACTTAAATACCTGACGTTAAGATAGAACATAGCAGTAAACGTTTTTGTTAAAAAAGCTACTGAATAAAATTTACGTTAACTTTGCTGTTAAATATTTTTAACAATTTAAATTTTAACATAATTTAAATTGAGAATAGAATATCGCACTACAGATGTTTTAAAATCGACTTGTTAACTTTACAATAAAAAAGTCCGCCATATTGGATTTTAAATTTTCAAAATCTAATACCGTAGTCGTCGGTCCCGAAACCCCTGAAAGGCGAGTTTCAAGTAAACTACATCAATTATAAAAAATTTTGTTACATCGGCGTTTTTTCTTTTCTTATCAAAGGTGTATTTTAAAGCTTACTTACGACAAAAGTAATGCAGTTAGAAAACCACGGCTTACTGCATTAGAAAGAGCGTATTGTATATTTTAAGAAAGAAGAAGAAAAAAGTAAAAATCGATTTTTTCATCCAAAGGTCCCTTTTAACTGAAACTTCCACATATTTGTTTATTGTTAATCTATAATATAAATATTAAATCATCAATGACTTTTACATACACACAATACTTTTTAATACCATTTATACTACTTGGTACTTTTTCTGCACAGCGCACAGTGGCGCCCGTAGAGCAAACGAGGTTGCAAAAATCAAAATTTTCATGAGCGCCGACGAAGTTTTGAATAAACCCATGTTATAGGAAACTTTTCAACGATTTCAAATATGCCACTCTTAATAATATCACATTTTTAGTTTAGAAGATATAGCCGTTCAAAGTTGACCGACTTTCAGCTTTCAAAAAAACACACAATTTTTAGCCAATTTGTTGCGGTTTCAGGTGTAATATCACGAAAAATAGGTAACGAATCGCCTTATTTTTTGTTTGTATTGATTGATGTATTTATTAAATGTATAATGATAAAAAAAAATTAACTGTTTGCTTTGTGTTTCTCCTGGTAAATCACTATTTAAAAACGATCCGTTTTTTCACTATTTTTCAACTTTGACGGAAAATAAAAAAAATCTATATTTTTCTATATTTGCCATATTTGCAAAACCTGTTCATTGATTATTTCTTTACATAATTCAAAAATTTTATCTGCCCGTACGTGCCCGTTTGGCTTCTAGAGGTAAAAAAAAGTTTAAAAAGACATTGTTGCAGAAATTGTATGGCGTCCATCCCTTATATGTTTTGACTGACAGTAGTTTGATCTAATAGTTTGAAAAAAACTACTCATTGAAATTAGCAGGTACGTACCTCACTTAAACAATACTTTGGCGTACAAATGGTCAAGAACAATATCGACTTATGGTCCCTACAGGTAGGCACAAATCTTATTTGGACACGTGCATAATATTAAAATTGCATTATTCAGCCTAAATCTATATGTATACAGGGAACAGGTAAATTTTTAGGCATGGTAGCATAAGCCTATATATTGCAAAATAAGCATAATGCCTTTAGTCTACGACTGAAAGTTGGCGCAACAATTACTGAAACCATTAAACAATTTAAGTATTGAAAACATGGCGTTGAACAATTTAAAATTATTTGAACTCTTTAGAAAGTCAACCACACCAAAGTTTTTCACGGAAGCTGTTTTAGAAGAACTTGATAGCTTATACGGAAATATTGGGAGAAGCGAAATTATAAAAAATAATTTTTATCTGATATATGCAAATATTAAGGCAAAATGGGTGAAATCTAATCGAACCATTCAGAACTTCAACTCCAAATACGAAGACTGGCTTAATAAAGACACCATCCTGGATATATTGGCAGTAGATAAACCCACCACATCAACCAGAGGAGCAAAAGGAAGGCCAAACAAAAGTATTGAGGAGTGTTAAATTTTTACAAGAAAGAAGTCACGAAAAGAGTTAGAAAATAATTATAGTTTAGAAATTGTTAGTCTTTTAGATATACCTTCTCTTACGAATTGTAATGAATATTTTACAGAAAATTGAAAAAATAAATTTAAAAAAAAAATAATTTTTTTTTTAATTTGTTGGGTAATAATTTAAAACATAAAACCCTAAAGAAAAAAAATAAAAACCATAAAATTGATTTTTCTACTAATTTTAACTTTGATAACCCATAATTAGGCCCCTACAAAGCGTAGCACCCTTTCCAAACGCTCATTTCACAGGCTGAACAGTTATCTATCATATGCTGTTCAAACTGTTCAATTATCTTATTCGGTTCAAAAGATATGATTTTTGCAACGAAAAAACTCAAATGGCGCCACTGTGCAGCGGTCACCATTTAAACATTTTTGATTCTCATCACTGTGTGTATGGTTTTATGTATTCTATTGATTTTTGTTTATGTTTGGAAAAAACATATGACACGTTTTTAAATGTTCTATAAGTACACCAAAGTGCTTACAGTACGGTGCGGTACATTACGGATACAACAACGTTCTCCTAACTCAGCTTTTAGTGAGCATCAACACCAACTTTAAGCGGGACATGAACGTTTTTTTATACCCATTTTAAACAATAGAAAAAATGTGAGTTTAAATTAAATTTTCATATTTATTTCTTTGTGACAGATGCTTAATTTGAATATGGCTGTAGAAACGTACCTTTTTCATTTTCGGCATGCAGTGGGCCCAGACTGCCAAAGAAACGCTTATCTAAAATTTGCAGCAGAAGAAGAGCAGTTGAATGAACCTCCACACGTGGACAGCCTGTCATTAGCAAAGTGACTGTAATCACGGAGGTATAATGATCACAGGGATATTCTCTGCAAGTAAAGGGGGTAACAAAGCATATTTACTAAGTGTTATAAAATATTTAGGAATCTATATTTCGTTTTAAATCATTTCAACAAGTTTCTATGAAAATAATAAACTTTTTTTTTAAACTAAAAAAATAAGAAATTTGTTTGATTCATCTACTTCATTAAATTGAAAACTTTTAAATCTACAGAAATTTTAAAATAAAATTGTAAGAACTTTTTTTTATTAAATTAAGCAAAACAAATTGCAACATTAGAATTTTCTTTGAATGTGTAAAAGAAGCAGAATAGATGTTTAAGTATTATTATGTACAGTGGGTTATAATTTGTTTAAAAATAAATCTTGGATCTACATATTTCACTTAAATAACCCGTAAGTTATTTTAATTGCAACTTAGAATTGATAACATTTTAACAATAATTATTGTACAAACTAATGTCGACAATAACATTTCTTTGGCATATTTTTATTGAAAACAATAATAAAAAACTAAAATTTACGAATGAAATGTTCCTGCCGACATCGTGGGCCAGGCAGTAAGTAAATGTGTGCGAAAGACGCTACAAATTATAAATGACAACAAATCATAAAAACATCTCTTACCGTGCACTAAAAATAGCTGCTAAGGCTAAAAAGCAGGCGTCTGCTTCCCGCGGTGCCGAGGTATAACAACGATCAATAACCCATTCCAGTAACTGGCCCATATCTGGATTTGATTCTAAAAGCAAAACTACCGTATCACGAGCCAATTGATAAATCTGAAAAAGGAAAATAAATTAAAAATTAATTTTACGCAAAACTCAAAAAAAGCAACCAGATATTCTTAGGAAACGCACACGTACCTTTTCATCTTTAGAGGCTAAAAGCATGTCAAGCCATTTGTAAATTATACCATCATCGGATAAATATGGAGTATAGAAGACATGGCCACAACACAAAAGAGCAGACATGGCCTGGTAAACGGAAAATTAAATAAAATAAAAAATATCAAATTGTTATTTCATGAGCAACTTAATAACAAAACAAAAATTAAATCAAACTCAAAAGAAAAGAGAAAAGGAATTACAAAAAATAAACAAATTATATCTTTTAGCCCGTTTACACTACAACAATATCTAGTACTTACGAGATTTCGAGGGGAATGGAAACTAACACCAAACTTGTCACGTGACAGTTTTAAAGTGGTAGGGAGCGGTTCTAGTTCTAACACTTTATATGACGGGGGCTTATCACTTTAACATTGCGATGTCCTATGAGGGGGTTAATTGGAACCTTTTTGTCACTTTATAACAGGTAATTAAAATAACCTAAATGAACACATTCAATTTCGATTTAGATAATGTCTGTGGGTGGCATGTCATAACGTCCAGTGTCATAGTGTCCATGGACGTCAGAGAAATGTCATAGCGTCCGCGGACGTTATGACACTTTGCAAAGTGTCATAATGTCCACAACTTAACTTATAATCAAAAATATTATATTGTGTAACAAGGATTTTCTCCTCTATGGTATAAGAAACACCCGCTTCGCTAACTAAAGCTTTTCTGCACAGCCGGCCTTCGGCCGGGCGCAAGGATTTTCTCCTCTATGGTATAACAAACACCGGCTTCGCTAAGTAAAGCTTCTAAATTCTGTCTTGTTTCCGAACGAAGGCAGACTACGCAGAGAAGCTTAAGCTGGCGTAGCCGGTTTTTTTATACCATAGAGTAAAAAATCCTTGCGCCCGGCCGAAGGCCGGCTATACCGAGACGCTTTAGTTAGCGACTCGGTATTTTTTATACCATAGAGGAGAAAGTCCTTGCGCCCAAAAGTGTTTTCGTTATATATTTAATATATAAAAAGCAGCAAAACCATTTTTAAAAAATTTTAACCATATTATGTTTAATTTAACCAAATCATTGGCACACAACGGAGTGCCGAAATATTGGTTTAATAAATTTAATATTTTTTATATAAAAAAAGACCTCAAGCTTAATTAAATAATAATATTAAATTAGTTTCTTTAAAACTAGTTTTGTTGGTTGCGACCATAATAAAACATGTTTTCTCTGCGCATATGCAGATTTTTTTTGTATTTAACTTCTTTAGTAATTATGGACACTGTGACACTTTTGAAAGTGTCATAATGTCCATTTGCAAAGTGTCATAATGCCCACGGACATTGACATTTTCAAAAGTGTCATAAAGTCCAAGGACACTATGACACTGGACGTTATGACATGCCACCTGTCTGTGGCAGATATTGTCCCGAGTGAACCATGTTAATAAAACAGATCCCCTTCACATAAAGTTATATAACCAGAGAGAATTAGCCACTACCCGCCAAAATTCCAGTCGCATCTAGTTTTTTGTAAAATACCTTGCCTCTGGAGTAATTACACTTTATCACCAGTTAAGTAATATGTCTGGTTTTCACCTACCACAATTCGTTTCTTTTTATTATAATATTGTGTTCACAGGTCACGGGATAAGTGCTTTAAAAACAATTAACACAAATTTCCCACAGGGAATCTAGTTGTTTTTGACTACATTTACTATACATATATACTAGAGTATAATAACATAAATAAATAAAAAAAAATTAAGTTGATAATAAATAAAAAATAATGCAAATTTTTAAATGTTAATATTCGGTTTTTTATTTGAGTTATTAAAAGTCAACAAAATTAATAGAAAATAATAAAAAAAAAACGGGGATATATTTTTTTTATTCGTAAGAGAGACCAAAGAAACTTATTTCAGAATTCTGAATATTAAACAAACAATATTAATAAAAACAAACACAAAAAAACTTAAATAATTCACAATGCATAGAAAAAATAAAAAAAATTAGCTAATATCTAACGTTTTGGCATGCAGTAGGCCTTTTTTGAGTTCGTTTTTCGAAGAAACGCGATTTTCGCGGACTCGGCGATCTAAATGTTCCTATAAATTTTCTATGGGATTCATGTCTGGGCATTGAGCAGGCGTATTAATCCGTTTTGGTCAATTATTAAGTAACTACTCACGAACAACGTCGCACAATACTTTGATGTAGAACAAAATTGTGCAAAAATAGAAAAATATTTTGCATGGAGGTATATATGATAATAATAAACAAAATTTCAAATTTTGAAACAATTCAGTCAAAGGATTCATGTACCTCCCATATATCCTTTTTTTTAAATTCAATTCGATTCTTGCAAGGATTTTCCAATGATACAAACAATATTAATATTTCATTATTCAAATGTTTCATACAAAAATATAAAAAAAAGTACAATTTGGTGTTCAAGAAAAAGCACAAAAAATTACACTTAAACTCAACATGAGGTAAATTTTTTTTTTTCATCAATAGTAAGGGCAACGGAGCATATATTCTTTAAAAAAAATGAAAAAACGGTGAACTCGGTTTTTATAAATTTAAAGTAAATATGGACGATTCATTTTTTTTTGTAAAAACAACCTGCATTTTTTACGGCTATATAATAATGTCTAATAACGGTCGAGATTTTCTTGAAGTTAATTTCTTTAGAACGTGGATTTTTAAACATAGTACAAAGAAAATATGATCATTTTATCATACAGAAAAATATTTATGGCTCTTAATCTAAAGTACTAAATTATAAAAAATAATAAATGCGTTTTGGGCCTCTAAAAAGATCATATATCTCTAAGTTAGAACTAAAATGTGGTTAGTTTCTCTCTTGATTTTTAATGGCGGACACTTGGTTTATTAAACGGCAGAGAGAATTGAAAAAAGTATTCACTCAGTTTTTTTATTTGTCCATCAAAAATGTTTTTTGCGGCAACACTTTTTTAAGATTCATCCGAGCCATTGCTTATACATACTTCAAATAAAGTGTGGGCTCATATCAAAAAAGGTTGTAATTTATTCATATATGAATACAGTAAGGTAATTTTTTTAAACATTGGAACAACATTGTTTCACCTTATTTTTGTATATGGAACAAAGTACTGTGCGTCGGCTTTGTGGTAAGGGTCGTTGCCCTGATACAATTAAAAAGTTCTTGAAACTCCCATTTTTTTCTTCAGATTGTTTCAAATTGTCTCTCAAAATGTTCATATAAACATACGTGTTCATAATGCCTTCGATAAATCTGTGGTTTTCACGAATAATCGCGTAAGTCAGTTTTTACCGAAATTGAGATAATGATGTCAAAGTGCTACATTTTGCATTAGGTTTTTATAAGTATTAAGCTTTTTAGAATATAATGTAGTATTATACATTTTTTTCTGCTAAAAACAACTTAATTTAACTGTTTAATAAAATATTTTGCTATTATAACGATTTATGTCGACATACATCGCCAAAAATTGTAAAATTGCTGAATATGTTTCCAAATAAAAAGCATATGTGATGTTATGTTGTTATTCGTGCAAAAAATATGAAAGTATTTTTTGAAAATTTTTCTATTAATAACAACTTATATGTACATGTGCGTTTATTGTTGACTTCTTTAGTTGCAACAACAGCAGATGAGCGGTTGTTTGTAATTTTTTAGTCCATACGTTGTGCTATAAGTATCAAAAACTCTGAATATGTCGCCAACTTGTGTGCTAAAAATAACAACGTAAGTCGTCGTGTGTGATTAAAATGATAACATTTATTTTCACAAAAAAGAACTTATGTGGAGATATGATGTTATATTGCACACACTTAATGAGTCAATCAAACATATGCATTTTTAATCCTTTTACAGATTGTGATCCTGTGAGGATTTTTTCATGAAAACTATGTATAATACGTAGAAAGTCACCGTTAAGAGGATAGTAAAGAAAAAAGTGTAACAAAGCATCTACAGAAGCCGCAATTGAAAAAAATAATTGTTTTTGCTCTCCTGAAAAGTTTGGTTTTATAACTTACGCGATTATTCGTGAAAACCACAGAAATACCAGTTTCCCAACCCCTCTCCCTGCTGTGCAGCCCCACACCATTACACTTCCTTCTTCATACTTAAAATTGTTGGAGTAATATTTTTAACCTTTCAACTTTTCATTCGGCTTCCGCCACACTTTAGTTTTTCTATCACTTTTAAATAAGTTAAATTTGCTCTCATCCGGAAAAATTAAGCCTTTCCACCAACTTACATATTTTTTTTAAATGGTCTAGCAAATTTTCAATACGGCCGTTGAACCCTTCTTTAACTGTGCGACGTGTCGCTACGTATTGCTGCTTCTGAAACTGTCTTTCCAAATTCCAGCGCAACTTAAGTTACAAGTTTTGGGGCACTTAAGCGTGGATTTGCCTTGGTTTTTCTAAAAATACGGCGCTCTTCCATCTCGGTAAGATTTTGCCCAGTTTGTTTTTAAAATTTCTTCGAATAATGTCACCGACAGTATTTGGCTACATATTTAATATTTCAGAAATATTTTTATATTTTTTTTTCTTTTTTGTAACGAAAAATCACAAATTTTCTTTGCTCTTACGAAGTATTTTTTCCTTTACGACCCATCGTGTCTTTTATAAAAAAAAAAAAACTTGAGAATGACATGATAATTAATGTGTTTTCCCCATTTTAAAAATAATTTATGTTAAAATGCAGGTTCGGTATGGTGAGATATCTGGCAAGGACATTCACCAACAGTAAATCGGCCATAAGATCCCTGGAGAGTGTTCATCATACCGAAAATTGTGCGAGAATGCTGGATGTCTCTGGACGAGATATCGAGACATTTAGTAGTTACCCTTAAATGGGTCCCTGGACACAGGGGCGTATATGGAAACTGTATGGCCGTAGCGGTTCGACCCGGTGTTTCCTCCTTGAGGGCGAACTTAATGTAAACAAATTTCATCTCATTGCCAATCAGAGGTGGTTTGATGAAACTACATATAGGAAAACCAAAAAAATCTAGCCCATCATAGATGAAAAGAGGAAAAGAGGCGTGCCTTAAGGCTGTCCAGACATCAACTAAGAAACCTAATTGCGGTTACAACTGCCCACTGTCCCATTGGGCAACACGCCCAAAGGTTGGGGCTCCCTTACAATGGCCTATGTAGGAGTTGTGGCGACGAAGAAGAGGAGGAGTCAGCGGAACATCTTCTCTGTCACTGCTCGGCATTCGGAGACCTGAGACTTAAGCTGTTTGGTCAAAGAAAAATCATCAATTCCTTAATTAAATCAACTGGATGTCGGGGTGAGAATATCAACAGCCAAGTAACGTAACATAATGAGACGGTGTAGCATGTTAATACAACGGGAACTTATTGCTGGACCCACGTGTGCTGTGCTTAATTGCGGCTGCCAGTGGAACCTAACCTAAACATGCAGATTTACAGCGTTGCAATTAAAGATTTAACAAGATTTCATTATATTCATTAAGAATTTTCGGATTCAGAAACTGATATGGATGAAATTTGCACCAAGGTTAGTCCTATTGGATAGTAGTTTAGACACAAATTTTCAACAAGATCGGTTTCTTAGTTAAAGGGGGTCAAAATTTGACATCTTGGCCAAACAGGTGTTCTTTCTCATTCATGTAACTTATTACTTATTGATGTTCGCAAAATTTGTCCCAACTGGTTTCGATAGCTATTTGATCAATCTTTTGAAAAAAAATTTGTTTTTTTAAAAAAGTTTTTCTAATTTTTTTTTAAATTTAAAATTTTTTTTTTTTTTTTTGCTCAAAAGAAAGCTTATGTCTTTTCCTTTAAGGTAGTTTAAGTCGCTTTTTGGGCCACGAGTGGCTTATGTATATAAAAAAAAATAATTTCTAACTCTAGACGAGGGTTTTTCATTTTTAGCATATGCAATTTTGAATTTTTTAATTTCTGTGTTTAAGTGTTTCTAAAACCTTAAAAATAAAACTAATGCTGAGAAACTCTAGAAATTAACCTTTCCGACGGTATGTAACATACCCAACCAGCATTTTATACCTTCGATACTGTAATACCCACAATACGTTAATCCCATGAACCAAATCTCTTTTTTCTATAGAAATGTTGACAAATTAAATTATATACCGCCACCACTTTTTCGCACATTTCAGACGGTATCTTGACGAAAACTGGACTAATGTTGATTTTCAATACTCCAACGTTAAGAATTTATTTGCGTAGACACACGGTCTTTGACGTAACCCTACAAAAAATTCTAATTGACGTCGCCAAAACGTGAAATTAAGCGTTCTGAAAATGGCCTATGCAATAAAGACAAAATCGGTCGCGCCGTGTGGTACCGTCTTGTAGACACCACATATCGTCTAACTCCTAATCTTCCAAATATTTTACAAAAAAAAACTTTCAGTCAGCTGTTTTTGTTATAAAACTAAATCTCACTAATTTTAAAATGTATTTTTGTTTTAAATGTTAGTTAAACGAGTCACTTTTGCACTCGCGTTCTGAAATGTACTAGATTTCGTTTTAATGTTAACGAGCTATTAATAAAATGTCAAAAGTTTATTTGATAAATTAAGTAAGTACAAGTAATAAAATGATAAAGAATAAAAAATGTAGTGCCAAATGTTTTAAAGAAGGGATGAGTGTTGGGTGAATGATCAACCTGAACGAACAACTTACTTGTAAAGCACTAAATTGCAATTTCTCCTCTTCAGCACTTTGTCCAATTTGAGATGTAATTCCCAGCGGTTTAGAAAATGTTCCACACCAAGTTGCGAATAAATTAAAAAGATTTCTCTTTAAATCACGTGTCAGTAGAGTAGCACATGATTCCACTGAAAATAATATCAAGTGAATAAACAATTTTATATTATGGCAACTATTAAGTTTAAAATACAATATTGATAAATAAAAATGAACTAATGTACCAGACGTTTATATAAGAGAAGATTTTAATATTTATAATCATTTATACACCATTTTCAGTATTGGCAGCCGTAAAAAAAAAGACTAAAAACTGTGTGTTCTATTCAATTTAAATCTTGCGTGAATTTTGTTACACCCTTTACAATAGCCAACATAAGCTACTTTTCCATATTGGCACTTTACAACACTGGAAATCAAATGTATTGTCGTTTTATATAATGCGCTAGTTGCGTTTGTTTTTATACTAGCTGCGAAAGATGTGAACTTAAAGAATGCCATACTTTGTTACGGTTTGCACGGTTTCGTTTGGAAATACGTGAAGTTAAGTTCTTGCGTTGCAAGTAGAGTTTTTTTTTCCCGGAGTTTTTCGATTCCCGGGAAAGCGGGAAATTTTTTTAAATTTCCCGGGATCCCGGAATCCCGCTCCATATTAATAATACAAAGTAAATTTTGGTATTAATTAATGAAAAAAACTTTTATAAAAAAAACGTAAGGGAACTTGTTTACAAAGAAAGTAAATGAAATGGTTCAATACTAAAAAATTAATTGAAGATTGAAATAGGAACTTGAATTATTATTACCTCACGCCTTTATTCCCTATTACATATTATGCTTTTATTCAGTATTATTATGCTCTGGATAATTCATAAAACAATAATAAAAACCAAATAAAAATTGAGGCACTCAAGATATGAAATAAAGAAGTTAATTAATAAAATAGATAAAATACTTTAAAGAAATATATAACATTTTTTAATGGCTTAGGAAATAACTTTCTGACACACTCAAAGCGCTTTGTAAGTCGTCAAAAAGTATATTCCTGATTTTATTTACTAATTATCATGTTTCGTAAATTTTTTATCGAGGTTGGACAAATAGTTAAAAGTGCACCGTTGTAGCATGCTTCGGATTCACAATCAGAAGCAATTTTTTCTGTCAAATGTATGTCAAGGTTGATGCAAAATGGCATCAACCGGACTTGCAAACCTTTTCATTTCAATAGGTACATTTGTAATCTTTAGGTCAATGTGTTTTTCAAGTTGTATGTTGTAGTATCTTACACGAGTTTCCAAAATGTTATTTTATTTCGGTTTCCCCGCACTTCACGGGTATATAAACCAACACAAATTGAAATTGAAAATTTGTGTTTATCACCTAATAAACATATCGCTCCTTCATTGCATCATAGTCATATCTCAAAATTTGAAGTAACTTTAGCAAAGTTTTCCTTCATACCTTCTCGTATCATATCTCAAACTGAACCGAAGTTATAGCAAAATATATCTTTAAATCGGTACATTTTGAAACCTTAAATCGCATTTTGCCAAGATCGTTTGTTTTTGTAGATATGACTATGTTGCAATAAAGCGATATGTTTAGGTATCTCCTATTTTTAAGAATTGTTCATGGACAATGAAACTTTACTGCCTGCATCTTATTTTGAGTTAATGTACTTTATTAACTCTTCACTTCACTAAATGTAATAATTATCAACTGTTGCACTGCCCATTCTGCTTTTAGTAGATTTATTGCATCAGGAGACATTGATTTAAATACATGTACTCACTTCTTGTAATTGATCTAATCCACAACCCATCCACAGATGCTAATTTTTAGAGAATAGAAAACTAAATTTCAAAGTAGCTATTTTCTAAAATTATGAGGAATTTTTTATTTCCCGGGATCCCGCAAGAAAAATTCCCGGGAATTCCCGGGAAAAACTCTAATTGCAAGGCAACATGCGTAAAGCATGGCAAAAAGTTAGAAAATGGTAAATTGTAGGCATTACAAAATTCATCCGTAGGCAGGAAAAGTGGCTACCACACATTTTGAAATCGAGAGACTGAATTTTTTACACCGGCAGCATAAATGCCGATAACAAATGGATCCATTACGCGGGCTGTCGTAATTGCGCAATGAATCTTAACATTTGACTCATTGCTCTACGGATTGCCTGGCCAAAATGCCGATTTAACGCTAAAGCCGAGTATTTATGGCGTCAAGGTAATGCTTTGTGTTTGGTGGGACCAGAAGGATCTCATTATAAAGGGTTGTCCATTTTTCGGTTTGAAAAGTAGAGTTAAATAAAACACACATAAGCTATGATTTCGATGAAATTTTATATCATTATAATGCTTGGACCTTGCCATTACGTACGAAATACAATGTCATTTAAATGAACGTCTCTATATTGGTTGTAGCATTTAACCCCTTTGAGGTAGTTTTCGACCACTTTTACGCACATTTTAGACGGTATCTTGACGAAAACTTGACGAATGTTGATTTTCAAATACTCCAATGTTAAGGATTTATTCGTGTAGACACGGTCTTTTACGTAACCCTACAAAAAAGCTTTACTGTGTCAAATTGCATAACCTTGGTGGCGGCCAATTTACGTCGCCAAAATGTGAAATTAAGCGTTCTGAAAATTTCTCATGCAATTAAGACAAAATCGGTCGCGTCCAGGTTCCTAATCTTCAATTGCAGGCAAAAAAAAAGTCGTTAATCATACGGCCATAGCGCTCTTAGCCGTGGAATCGCCAAATTCGAATTATCCGTCACACTTTCACTAACAGAAGCGATATTTTCGGCAGCTCGCACATTTCGATGATGCTCAGGCCTGACTACATCTGTAACGCTTCCAGTATTTTCAATTTTTTTTTATAATCTTGCCAATTCCTTGCACAGAAGTCCGAATATGGCAACCAAAATCGCTCCGTTATACTCGAAAATTGTGCCACGTTGGAACCACCACGTTTGAAGAATTTTTAAACAATTTTTAGGTGTTTTTCGGTTGTTAAACAACTTAATAAATGGCACTTCAGTGACAGACATTTAACAGGTAGCAGCCTTGCCAGACCGGCGGTTGAAAACCACTTAACGGATAACTTTGTATTGTCAGTAACCAAAAACGGGACAGACAATTACAGGGGACCTGTATCAAATACAAAATCAAATTCCTTCACATAAACTCTCGGCCGCATGTTTCAAGTCCAGTTAAAAACCTTAAGAAAATTGTGTTTCGGAAGCATTTAGCTTATGGTGCAGACTTTGCCTTATTGGTTAACGCTTTACATCAGAATATTCTTCCTTTCAGTCTAAATTTGATTCGCTCTTGATTTAAAAAATAAGTTATCAGAAAAAATGGGAAAGATCACACCTTACAATAACTAATACTTTTAATTAATTTATTTTTTTTTTCAAATGTTTCACAAAGCCCATAATTTGGCAACAAATTTTGCATTGAGTTCGTTACACACACACACAATATCAAATATTGTTTCATTGCAGGGCAATGTAATTGCAACAAAATCGACGGACGATTCCTTTTAACATGATTTTGAAATAAGATATGCTTTCTAACGCTTAAAATTCTTTAAGTTAAATATTTGTTTTTAAAAACTATTTTGAAGCTCCCGCGATTACAGTTTTTCATTTACTAACATAGATACATATAAAGAAAATAATTAAAACCAAGAATGGAGTCGAAGGCCATAGTAGCTAGCACTTCCTACTTATATTATATAGTGTCATTTATTGTTTCATATAATATTAAAAAAAAAAAAAAAAAACCAAGAATGATAGAAATAAAGATTACGACATCAGACAGATATAAACTGCGCATGTAGGAACTGTGACGTCACACAACCTTCGTTCTCATTGGCTAACAATTTTTAGTTTTCAGACTGTTATGTCTATCTGTAAACATGGCAGTGGGACAATTTATTATTTTTCTAAATTAATTATTTGAAAACTGAAAATTTTTTATTAGAAGTTACTTTTTTCTTCATAATTTTATTTTTAACTTACATAAATTTATATTATCTCTACATTAGCTTTAGTTAAAAATATAGACATTTAATTAAAAGCACGCAACACGTTAGTTTTTCGCACAATTTCCCCCTTGTTTTTTGCAGTTGATTTGTTGGCATTTGCCTACTGCACACTATGTTTGTACTCCTTTTTGCTCTCTTCTATTTTTATTTATTTTTTATTTTTCTTTATTACTCTACTTTAAACACACGTTTTAAGGTCCTAAATACATTGATCAAAATACTCATCAAGCATTGGGTAGTATTAGTGAAAATGTGTTTGTATGTGTGACACCGACAACGCTTGGACCCCTTTCACACTCGGCAAGTTACTTGCGCAAGTCTCTTGCGCAACTTTTGGTTTGTAGACGTCAGGGGTAAGGTCGGGGTAAGGAAAAATAAATTTAGTACAGATTTTGTTGTACTCGGCAAGTAACTTGCGCAACTAACTTGCCGAGTCTGAAAGGGGTCTTGATGAAAAATCAAAAACTTTAGATATGACAGCGAATATTGCTGGAAGCACACGTACACGTTGAATTCGCCGGCTGGACAAGCATTTGACAAGTGTATTTGGGCCTTAACACTTTTAAAAATTTTATTCATTGTAATAATATTTTTAATATAAAATATTTAGCGAAAATTTTAGTTTTTGGACAATTGATATATTTTTTATTTGAACTCTCTGAGTAAATTAATTGCAGGGTTGCCAACAATCACGTAATACATAAATTTTTTGTAAGAAATTACGATTTTCACACATAAAAGAGACTCTTGGTAATCTCTACAAGGGAACTTCTACGTCATCAAACGGTAAAACATGCGCAAGGCGTAATCTTTATTTCTATCATTCTTGATTAAAACTAATAGAAAGTACATATGTATGTATGTATTTTATTTTGTAACAAATTTATCAATTGACTTACATGAAAAGTTCTTTATCATTTTGCGTATAAAATTACAAAAATGTGCCTTGACCTCTCGTATACTGATGTTGTCCTTGTCCGTTTCGGCAACTAAATATTGCATGGCTCCATCGATGTACTCCACAAATGTTGGATGCAAAGACATTGTATCACGTTCCAGAACACAAGTGCTAAAAAAAATACCAAAAATATAATAACAAAAATTAATAAAAAAAAAAAAAAAAGAAAAAAAACAATGGCATAAATTAAAATTACACATACACACTATCGATCATGACAGTTTTCCTAATTTTTTTGTCAGTCAACCGAAAACTATTTTCTGATTGACTGATGACATTTTTGACTGCCACAAGTTCGATAGTGTGTACCCCACTTAAAATGCATCTGAGTAATAAACAAACAAAAAAATAGCAAAGTACGACTCACTTTGTTTTCGGCATTTCTCGAATAGGGGTGAAGTTAGAAAAAATAAACGCTTCAAAAACGTTTTTAAATTATAAATTTTTTTTTATCAAAGTTCATATTTTATTGCGACTCCGTAGCAAGCGCTTACGCCAAATTTTGACCAAAGCTCACTTACTGGCTCGATGGTTTTGTTCACAAGCCAAATTGTTGCATTTGGATTAATGAGCAGCCTGAAGTGATGCATGAGGCACAACTTTATCCGAAAAATAACCTGTTTGGTGCCAATTGCACGCCGGCGGCATCTTTTTTTCCTTTTTGAATTAAACGGCACACAACGGCGATAGCTACGGGACCATGATAGCTGAGTATTTTTCTCACGCAACGCCCCCCAGGAGTTGTAGGGATCATCTTAAGTATATTTCACCTTTTGGTGTAACATCCTACGGGGCATAATCGAGTGCGGTTAGCACCTTGAGATCATACGATCTCTTGAGATCGCGGCTAACCAGGGATTCTATCTGCTACCACACAGTAGTCCATAGTGACGAGGCACCGGACTGACTGTTAGTACGTTAGTAAGTTTTTTTTTTTTTTTTTTTTTAAATGCTTCCTATCCTTTAGGGAAGGCCAAGTACTTACAAAACCACGTTAATTCGACTCCAAATTTTGTCGGCATAACAAATTCTAAAAAAAGTTCTAATAATTTCCAAAATAAAAATTCTTCGAAATTGGCGATGATTTGAACTTTTTACAGAATAATTTTCTTGCTATATTTAACCATTTAAAAGGTACTGCGTTAAAAAAAAGAAAGTTTAAAGTCAAATAAGAACCAGTCTCATATACAACTAGCATCAATGTAAGAGTAAGAGTCGAAGTTGGAGTCGGACTTAAAAATTTCAGCAGTTTGAGTCAGAGTTAGAATTATTTTTTACGATTTCACAAAGCTGGTTCAAACGCAAAGACGCGTGAAGGGATATCCCTGAAAATCATACAAAATGACTGATTTTTCATTACTTATGGGAAAGTTCGGCTTCAGGTGCTTCAAGTGCTGGCATTTTTTAAAAGGAGTGAAGGAGCTCCTAAAAAAGGGGCGAGTGTATAATTTTATCGGAATAAACTAGGGATTGCTGTTCGGTTTTAACCGAAATCGAAACCGCGGTTTTAAAACCGACCAAAACACCTCGGTTTTAGCTTTTACTTTAAATATATATTAATGCTAAAAGAAGTTGCAAATTATACATTTACTCATACTTCATATAAAAAAAGCCTGGAACAATGGCAAGGTATTTAAAAATTCTTTATATTTAAAATAAGTACTAAGTGCCGGTTCACACACGTCAAGTTTGACTCTTCAAGTCTTGAGCTTTTAGGAGAGAATGGAAAAGAGAATGCCATTTCTTTTCCCCTCTCTCCTAAAAACTCAAGACTTGACGAGTTAAACTTGACGTGTGTGAACCGGCACTAATAAGAACAATGTTTCTTTTTTAATTAAAGTACCTAAATTGAAACGAATACAAAAATTGTTTACATACAAAACAAAAACATACATATCAGGGGTGTTCTGGAAATCGAAAAAGCAAGAATTTGGAAGTTGTTTTACATACACTTTTAATGCAATTTTTATAATTTTTGTTACTGTTTAATAGAGAAATATTTGTATAATATTTGTAATAAAATTCTTTTACTACAGAAATGTTATTAAAAAACGTCGTTTAAAATTCTTCCGTTTTGCATTTTCGATTTCCAGAACACCCCTGTATATGTATAAAGTTTTACTTGGATATTTTCAAAGCCGAACCGAAACCCACCGGTAAAAAGTGAAAATAAAAAAACTTACATTAAATTTATTTAAAAAAGACAAACACACATAAAACGTAAGTGTTAATCCCCATTTACACATTAAGCATATATAATAGATTTTTTTTAAGTCTATCTCATACTTATTCTAGGGCATTTCTAATTTTTATTACCTTACACCAAATGTACCATTTTCCGCAATTTTCTCTAGCACTCGCACCAATTGCAAACGCAGAGCGTCACGTCTTCTACGTCTTCGCATATTCTCCTGTTTTCTGTCAACAGCTTCGCGTATATAGACGACTAATTCCTCCATTAAATCTCTGCAAAAGAGCAAAAAACATAAAATAAAAGTTAGAAGAAGAAAAATACAATACGTTTATTAATAAATTTATATAAATTTTAGAGTTTCAAACAAACTATGGAAATATTGTTACATAATTACTTTCATCTGAGTTAATTTTCCATCTGAAAAAAAAAATTTATTATGCACAACTTCCTAAGCGCATTTCTTTTCGTACTTAAATGCTATTCGCGGCATTACACTATACAGTTGAACTTCCCTATAGTGAACTTCTATACAATGAAGCTAGCTCTTCCTACTATAATTTGATTTTAAAGACACAGCTTTTTCGTTGCAATTTTATTGTATTTTAACTTCCTTATTTTTTTTCTTATATTTCCATGGAGTGAATTTATTCATTACAACACAGAAAAATATATCTCAAGAAAATTTTTAACAACACTGTTTGTTAAAAATAAAATTTTAGGTCAACAAACTTTTTGTTTGATTCAAAGAAAAAATTTATCAAATTTACACTTTGCAAAATAGCACTCAATAAAACATATTTAATAATGAAATAATTAAATATTTCTTCATATTCAATAAAAAAAATATTTAAATCGAAGTAAAGACAGGTTTTTAACAACTCTTGTCCATTTTTAAATAGCTCATAATTCCCATTTGTTTTACAGTTTTATTGGAATAATATATTTAGTTTTGCCAAAGTCTTTGGAAAAGGTTTCCTGATGATCTGGCCTAAGCAACCAGTGAAATGCGCATAGGAACTTACTCATTCCCCCATAATAAATTTTAGTGTTTTTATAAAAATATATAAATTGAAAATTTATGACATCATCATTAATAAATAAAAAAATAAAGATTCGATTAACATTTTGTTTGATTTATTCAACATTTTCAACAATTTATTTTAACAAATCAAGTAAACATTTTGTTGAAATAAATTATTTTGGGCAACAACTTTTTTAATTGACTCAATAAACTTGGTTGTTGACTAAAAATTTAACAATTATACATACACTCTTTTTTATCAATACCGCAAAAATCGTCATCGCAGAAAATTCAAAAATTTTTGTAATCAAATATGCGATTTTCGTATTCAAATATGAAAATTATTTTTTTCTGTGAATGCAGCATTTAAAAAAAAACTGACTATCTAACCAAAACACTTTTTAAATGGTTGACTTTTTTAATCGCAAATGTTTACGGTTGGCAGAAAATAAATTAATAAAGCCTTTTGTGTCAAAAATGTTTTGATTCAAAGTAGGAACTCGCCATATAAAATTTATACCTTCCGTAAGTCTGGTTTCACACTATGAAAGTTTCCTTTCAGAAAGTCTGTGTTTGTTGGGAAGAGAGAAAGAAAACATAATTTTCTTCTCTCCTCTCTCACCTATATACTAATTCGTTCTGAAAGAATGCTTTCATAGCGTGAACTCAGACTAAGCGAAATGGTAAGCGAAACTTTTACATTTCTCCCCTACAAACTAGGTACGTTCGGAGCTCAATTGTTCGCCCTAAATATATGCATCCGCTTTTGCTAAGTGATTAGTAGTCTCAATATGTAATAACCCATTTACAATACAACACACACATTCGAGAAGATTTAGTTTGGTTTTGTGTAATGCATATGCACATACATATAACGAAATATGCATTTAAATATGTTCATTACCAATATTTAGCTTGTCGTGATTAATTCCCAATTAAAAATTCTGTATTCCCAAAAATTACTTTTATAATAAATTTGCAAGTGCAAGTTGCTTTATATTGATTTTCTTGCGAAAACAATAATGTAATTTTTTCATAGCCCTCTTACAACTACAATTAATGTTGGGAGAATTCCAACCAACTGTAGTGGGGACGTAAGAAAAGATTAACACACTGTTCATTGTCGGTATTTTTTTAAGCTTTGATATCGTCGCAAATAAGACTTTTTAGTGTTTGTAATTCTCATTCACTCATTTTTTTTCTAGTATCGTATAACCAGTGAAATGCGCATAGAAACTAACTTATCCCCCAACAAAAATCTTATTAATTGAAAATTTTGTATATCCTGTCTGTTTTATATTTCTAATATTTTCTTACAGCCATATTCATAAAAAGTTCTTATTTAAAGCTTATAGTATGTAATAACTATAAAACGCTTTTTGGCGTATAAACCTCTTATAAAAATTTGTATTCATAAACGTACATTAACAGCTTTTTTACTATTGACTGTTTGTAGCGATTTTGTGTTTAAGTATGGCAACTTTCTTTATATTTTGCTGCCATTTTATTGGTAGTGATGCTCGAAACTTCTATTCGGTTTACATGATTTCAATATTTAAATTTTTTTTATAATTTTTTTTTTAATTGTAGACCTTCAAAATTATTCTTATCAAATAAATCTACACATTATTTTAGTTTCTGAACAAAATGTTGCCGAAAGCTATGATAAAATCTTTTGTTTGAACCTTTTTTAAATATACGATCAGAAAGTATTCGAATAAAAAGTTTGTTTACTTTTTATTAACTTCACTATTATTATAATTTGTTTTTTTTTTATTTTTCTTATAATATTTTTGAACAATAATTTGTTGTTTTAAACAAAAAAAAAAACACTAGTTGCAATAATTTAATAAATAATTAAAGAGAATATCTGCATTTGCCCCTGAACATATTCATTTAAATCATATAAATTTTTTTTAAAATAAATATCAATATAACTTTAAATTGGTTGTCTAAAATAAAAAAAAAATAGTAAATTGTATTTAACATGTCCGTTGTAATAAATAAAACATTTTTGTCATTATTTTTTAACATATTTCACAAAAATAATATCATAAGTTGCAAACACTTATCAAAATGTCATTTTATTTTTGGTTTAAGGAAGGGCAAATCCAACAATAAATTTTCTTACTTTATGAATGGTTTATTAAAGGTTCAATGGACTATTTTTCGTTTATGAATACAACTTTAGCAATTTTTGCTTAAAAACGGTCAATTAATCATCAATAAGTTTTTATGAATACGGCTGTTAAAATTTTGGAATTTATTTAACAGTTTTAACAAGCCGCAGTTTTGTGTTTGTTTTGGTTTTTATTAAAACGCTGCATCACTAAAGGCAGTTTAACTCAATTTTTTTTTATTTTTCAAAGAATAATTCGATCAGGGAAGCATTTTTGTCAAAGTACTTAAGACTTGTATTATAGTGTAAAACGGCCTTAAGTACTACTTAAGTTAGTGTAGATTTCGTTAAAATCTATTCACGATATAGATTTTGTTTTGTGTGGGAAGGAAATAAAGTCAAAAACAACTAAATTTTGCTCGAAATCTCGTAAGTAGACAATTATGGCAAAATTAAAAAAATCTAACTGTTAAATCTGCACAATTTACAGAAAAACTTATTTTCTAAACAAACAACTAATCAATGGTAAAAAAAAAATTGCAGAATGCGTACACCCGAGAATATTGCTGCTGTGGCAGAAAGTGTGCGTGAAGCGCCATCAACATCAATTCACCGTCGTTCTCAACAATTGAACATTTCGGAGACATCACTGAGACGAATTTTGCATAAAGACCTTGGTATGACGCCATACAAAGTCCAAATGATTCAGAAGTTGAAGCCAACTGAGCATCCAATGCGTTTTCGCATCGCTAAGTGGGCCTGCGATCGACTTACAGAAGATGCAGATTTTGCCAAAAAAAAATCACCTTTTCAGATGAAGCTCATTTTGATCTTGGCAGGTATGTAAACAAGCAAAATTGTCACATTTGGGGCACAGAAAACCCGCACGCATACATTGAAAAGCCGATGCACCCAAAACAAGTCACTGTTTGGTGCGGATATTGGTCCAGAGGCATAATTGGGCCATTTTTCTTCGAAAATGAGCAAGGAGTGGCCGTTGCAGTCAATGGCGATCGTTATCGGGCCATGTTGAACGAATTTTTGTTCAGAAAAATTGAAGAGGAGGATATTGGCAACATTTGGTTTCAACAGGACGGCGCATCGTGCCACACAACCGAAGCTACACTCGATGTTTTGCGCCCTGTTTTTGAAGATCGCATGATCAGCCGCAGAGCTGATGTCGTTTGGCCAACTCCGAGCTGCGATTTGACACCGTTGGACTATTGTTTGTGGGGTGCCGTCAAAGATAAGTGTTACGCCAACAAGCCAGAGACAATTGACGCTTTAAAGGACAATATTCGTGAAGCCATTGGTGAAATACAGCTGCACACTATCGATAATGTGCTTAAAAATTGGACCGATCGTGTAGGCTACTGCATGGCCAGCCGAGACAGCCATTTGAATAAAATTATTTTCCATTATTAACCGGAAGGATTGTTCTTTCAAATAAAAAAAGAAATTTGAGAAAATATTCAGTAGTTTTTTTTTTTTGTAGGATTTTCAAAAAAAAAAAAAGGTAATTTGGCGGACCGGACCCTTTATTTTTATCACAATCATTAGTTTCACATAAGTTATAGTATAACAAATTTATTTGCTGGGTTACTTGCGAATGCCCCCATGTTCGCTATTATTTATTGTTTTTTTTTTTTTAATATATATTTTGAGTATAAATATGTTTTTCCACTTACTTGAGGGCATCATGATTTATCATTCCCAAAGCATTCACAGCTGCATCTCGAACATCTGCCACTTCGCAACGCAACAGAGGAACCACTAACTTGTACAGAGCCTGCGGTGATGCCATACCCAAAGCAGATTTATCACTTCGATCAGCATTTAATGAATCTGGTGATGAACTACAAAAATAAATGTTTTAAGATTAAAAAGCAAAATCAATGTAATTTTTGTTTTACAGGATTAAAAGGAAACAATTAATTTAACAATTATAAAAAAAATTGAATAAAAGGGAAAAACAACAAGAATGCAGCGTTTTGTTTTTTAATAAAAAAAATACTGTTGTTAAGTGGTTGAGAACTTTTTTTTTAAATAATTTTGAAAGAGAAAAAAACAAATATGTGGTATAATAAAGAGAAGCCAAATACATTATATGTCAATCAATTAAAAAGTTGCATTCTTTATTTAATTTGTTACATCCATTAAAAAGAATTCTTTTTTTTTTATTTTGTAACTTAAAGGAAGCCTTAATTTAAAAGAATTTCATAATGTACTTTGAAAAAAAAAATAATTAAAACAAAACTAATACGTAAATTAAACCATTTATTTAACTTAAATAAGGACGGGGCACTGATAAAAAAGCAAAGGTTGCAAAATTATATTAAAGTAAGGCAATCTCGACCAAATTAAAAGGAATTTGTGTAAGAGTAGACCTTATTTCGAGCCAAGAGACAGACTTGGGCATTTCTAATCACTTTACAATTACCAATTCCATTATATGTAAGTGTTAGTTGGCAAATTCCAATAATCCGCTGTATGTAATAGGAATTGAAATATACCAATCAAAACTTCAATTCCATTTTGTAAATAGCAACTTGTAATTACCAATTGAAATTACTTCTAATGCCAGGTAAAATAATGAAACGCTCTGTGGTCCATTTTCAAGACTCAATATACGAGCAGATATCTCTTACAGAAACTATGCTTCATAAATAAGCGTTAGTCCCAATTCATACGATGCAAGTCTTATTGATTAACTTATTACTTTTTCTTCTTTGAACTATCTTCGGCGTTCACAAAATGCGAGTCTTATTACTTATTCTGTTATTATATTTGTATAAACGTATATGTGCATTTTGACATTTCGCTTTGTGAAACACATTTTTACAAAATGCACACACAAAAAATCACACACGCTACGAAATGAACGTTTTATAACGAAATTAAATATGAAAGATACATAATTGCCAAAATAGACCTGCTGAAAATTACGAATAAGAAAACAAAACGTATATGAAGAGTTCATCAAGCTGAGAACTCGTTTCTTATTCCCCGTCTCTCTCGCCTATAAAGTAGCAGGCTGATCAGTGAGTCTTGCATCGTATAAATTGGGACTAACTATGCACACCAAAATCCTTTAAAACCTATTTTGTACCAACATTATAATTTTGACCAGCAGTCGTCGGCCTTTTTAAGGAAATGCTTATATTTTCTTTGTATTAGCTTTTTTCAAATGTTTTGTACAGGGTGGCGCATAACGGACATTATGATTTAATAAATGAATAAATTTTCTGTAAATGTTTTCTTTTTTTTTAGAATGAACTTTAAAAAACATGGAAAATTTTTAATGGAAAGACTCAGCACAAAATAAAGAAGCAAAATTGATCAATTTTATTTTGAAAGTCAGCTTTCGATTATTCAGACACAAAAATCATATCGAATAATAAGGGGTGAGGCCTATTTTCACCTCAATAAAAATATGGGGATAATTGTTGAACATCAAATGCAACCACTTATGCTGGGTACACACTATGCAAATCCATTTACGCAATCTAGCAAATTAAATTCATTTTCATTCATTTTTCATTCATTCGAGATTTCATCAACATCAAAACGTGTTGATATTTTGAGATTGCATTGATGTAGATTGCACTGTCTGTACCCATCATTAGATGCACAGTATGCTGTTTAATAACTTTAGAAAATATTAGACCATATTTTTTTTTTTTTTTTTTTTTTTTTTTTTTTGAAAACCATGAACAAGTTTCCGTTGATGTGAAAAAAAAAATACTTCAACATTTTTCACCCATTAAAGTATTAATCAAACATAATAATCAAGTGAATTAAATGTTTAATTGATACTATTAATTTGTTTACTGGTGAAATTAATTAAATTTTTTAATTAATACCACAAATTTTTTTTATTGAAATAAATTTTTATTTTTATCTGCGGCTTCAATACCGGGCAACGATTCAAATTTTTTTTTTTTTTTTTTCAATTCATTTATTATTATAATTATTTTACATTTGAAAATCTTAATTTATTCCCGCGAAGCCATTCGGCTTGTGAAAGCGAACTATCCAGCATTGTAAAACTAACAAGATGGTGCCACAGCTCACACAGCTCATTCAATTATAGCTCTTTTTTGTCAATCATAACGTTACTTGTGCGGCACCCTCTATATTGTGTAATATTCAGGCTTTTGTAAAATTTTATTGTTGGTAAAAAAAAACCCTTTAAAAGAACCTATTACTTCATTTTAATCAGTTACTTTCAATTTCAATTACTTGTAATTTGGAAAAGAGCAATTACCCATTACATGCTATTAGCAATTAGCAACCCCCAATAGCATGCAATTGGTAATTGAACCTGTAATTAATATGTAGTTGGCAACGAACAAGTCTAGTTATAAAGTTTATTTGTCTTAACTTTTGTGTATCCTAAAAATAATTTAACATTAAAAAGATCTTAAGTCAATCGGTATACTAAAAGTTGGGTTAAAGGACAAATATATTTCTAATTTTCAAAAATCAGCAAAAATGCTAGTACCCTTTCCAATATTTCCAAGAGCAGAACACTATGTAATGTTCGGCTTTTTCTTGAAAATAGTTACGAACGGTATTAAGGGTTGTGTTGGCCTACACAAACACTAAAAAAATAGATATCGTTCCTGGGTGTGTGAGCCGAACGCTCAATAATGTTCTGTTTATTTTCGAACATTGTTTACAAATCTCAGAAACTTATTTCCAAAATTTCGGCTCTGTTAGCCAAACTTTTTATAGAGCCCTTCGCCAAGTTTACGGTGCGCATAATCGTCCACCTGAGCAGCTAAAACGCAATAATATGGATCGAATCATGACCACATTTTCTCTTTAGGTACGATTTATATGCCGAAGGCATCATCGGGCCATTTGTTTTTAAGCCCGGTGACAACATAATCTTAAATGGCGAACGATGCAGGCAAATGTATCGTGATTTTTTTATTCTTCATGTCATTGTAAGTAATTTGGAGGAGAAATGTTTCCAACAAGACGGCGCAACATATCGTACAGCGCGTGACACTATCACTTTATTGAGCCAAACGTTTGATGATCTAATTACCTGAAAAAATGGAGATGTGAATTGGTCACCGCGTTCTTCGGCTTTGGCACCTATAAACTAATTTTTGTGGTGGAACGTCAAATCTCTGGTCTATTCTGATAAACCAGCAACGATTGATCATTCAGATGCGAACATTCGACGCACTGTTAACGAAATAAGGCCGGAATATGCTCGAAAAAGTGGTGCAAAATTGGATCGGCAGGACGGCGTTCGTAAGGCGCAGTCGCGGAGGCCATTTGCCAGAAATTATTTTTAAATATAAAATGCCACCTTAGTAAGCTAGTAAATCCAAAAAGGTTGGTCATTCCATTGAATTTGTTGTGTTTTATTAAAAAAAAAGATATATGCCTCGAAAAAACACCCCTTGTAAAAAGTACATATTGTCACACTTAACAAGTATTTGTCAAAAAAAGGACAACCACTAATTTTCAAAACCATTTGCTTTGTTTTATATATTAATAAGTGGAATTTCCCCGTTTAATCGAGAAAACTTTATGTAAAACCACTCAAATATACAATAAAGATATTGGTTACGTGTGCGTCGTCAAATACTTGTTATGTGTGACCACACCTTCGGCTGCCAGGCTTTGCTACAAAAATTTAAACAATTAAGTAAAATAAATATAACAAATTTAACAAAAATAAAAATTAAAATTAAAATAATTAATCGTATTTAATTTTAAACAAATCTAGTTTGTTTTCAATATAATAAATTAATTAAAAAAATTTAATAAATTAATTTTTCTAAACTAGTTGTAGGTATTTAGCAAATCATTTAAACGCATTAATAATAACAAATAATTATATAACAACATAGATCTAATTAGCAAAAATATAGACATACAATTAAATTAGGCATTAATATACTTAAACTCAAGTACAGGCTGTCACAAAACAATGTAGACTAATCATACGTTAGTAGTGAATATTATTTCTGAAGAATATATTCTCATTCTACAAAAAAAAAATTATAGCGGACTTATATGGACCGATTAAATTATTAGTTCTAAGCAATTTAAAATAAAAAATTGATTCATAATTCTTTGCAGTATATGTATAACCAAGTCTAACGATTCACTACTCAAACAAAACTTTGACAGAATTCTGTCCGACATAAAAAAATCTCTTCAAAATCTGTTGTCAATGCCACACAAAAAAAAAAGTGCACAATCATATGACTCAGCAACTTTACAAGACAATACAACTCTGATCGTAAGGAATCAATAATTTTATGAAAATTTACATAAACGATCTTTTTTTAAAAACCACTCCACTGAAAAGAATAGTGAAACACCAGCTTTGTTGTGCCCACATCGTTAACATGTATGGGCGCACTTTGGAATAGATGTGGAAAAGAGTTACGTTACCACCTGGCGCACCTGCCTCATCTCATGGTGTATCTTATAAACTTGGGTGACAAGCAATGTGTTAACCAACCGCCTCCGTGTGTGAGAGGCACCATCACAAAAAGGGAACAATTTGAGTTAATAATCCGGCAAAATTATACACTCGCAACTTGTTTATGAGCTGGAGCTATGTATATAACCTCCGCTGCTTTTTGCAAAATGCCAGAAACAGCAAAAGCAGCTAAAGCCGAACTCTCCCACAATCGCCACATGATTCCCGAAAGTATACCTTCATCAAAAAAAAAAACCTATTCGTTAACCTCATAACCAGGGAAACCATAAATATGCAATTGCATGTTTTTCCTTGTGCGACCAATGAAGACAGAAACAATATATTTATCCGTTTTAGAGATTTTTAAGAATTTTGGCATCGATTTGTTATTGCATATTTTTGCATATTTTACCGTTTGCAGCTATTTTTTGCATAATTTAGTTAAAAGAGCGCATATTTTGCCTTTTTGAGGCATGTTAAATTTTTTATATGCCTTTTTCGCAGCAAATAATTTTTTTTTTTTTTTTTTTTTTTTGCGAAATTTTGGCTTTTCTGGTTTAAATATTTATCTGTATACTCAACGTGTTTCACTTTCGACATTAATAATAATATATTTAATAATCAAAATTTAAGAAAATGCATTTATATACGTTTTTGGCGATGTGTGTAGTGCATAGAAATCTGGACCAAACTTTTAGTAGAATCACTTTTTAAAGTGATCTAACGATGTCCATCCGCTCGTCTGGCTGGTTGTTTGTTTATGTTAACCTTGTGCGCAAAGTAAAAGTTGCAATCTTGTAGATAATTTGATCAAATTTGGTAAATACATTTTAATTGTACTAAGGATGAAGTCTTTGTAAATGGTTAGAATCGTTCTATAATTATACATATTCTCCATTAAAACTTCTTTCCAAATTAGATTCTTGGTGTCCGTAAAACATCTAATTAGATGTAGATTCAATTTGCCCGAAAAATATTTTACTGCAAATTAAATTCTTTTCGAATCAGTACACATTTGCCAATAGCTTCATCTATAAACAGCTTTAACATCCTTTTAAATGTTTACATTAATAAACAATTTAGCGACCGTCCCTTATATCCCTTTAAGACAAAAACTCTAATGAATGTTTATATCTAGATAATATTCGGCACATATAACTTTTTTATAAATTTAAACCTCTTAACATAACTTTGTTTTTGTGAGCCGATGAGTGCCCATCGTTTTCAAATATGGTAAAATCTCGAAAATTCGTCGGTAAATACTATGCTGTTTGGGCTTTACCGATTATAAATTTAGGATTATTTTTATTAATTGGAACTGTTATTAAATTGTTGAATTTTTTGTTTTCAAATAAACAATTTTTGAATTTTTTGGGGCATAGTTTTAACAATTTTTAGGGCATATTTTCAAGTTTTTACTACATATTTAATGCACATAAAAAGCATTTTATAGAGCATATTTCTGGTTTCCCTGCTCATAACCTTAAGATCTGTAAGCTTAACCATGGAAATTTTTAATAAAATTTTCTTAAAATAGTAAATTTTAATAAAATATCCGGTTAATAGTAAATTTTTACAGAATTTCCTATTAATAGTATAGTTTAACAAAATTTCCTATAAAAAGTAAATTTTAACAAAATTTCCTATAAAAAGAAAATTTTAACAATATTTCCTATAAAAAGTAAATTTTAACAAAATTTCCTATAAAAAGTAAATTTTAACAAAATTTCCTATAAAAAGTAAATTTTTACAAAATTTCCTATAAAAAGTAAATTTTTACAAAATTTCCTAAAAAAAGTTAATTTTAACAAAATTTCCTACAAAAAGAAAATTTTAACAAAATTTCCTATAAAAAGTAAATTTTAACAAAATTTCCTATAAAAAGTAAATTTTAACAAAATTTCCTATAAAAAGTAAATTTTAACAAAATTTCATATAAAAAGTAAATTTTAACAAAATTTCCTATAAAAAGTAAATTTTAACAAAATTTCCTATAAAAAGTAAATTTTAACAAAATTTCCTATAAAAAGTAAATTTTAACAAAATTTCCTATAAAAAGTAAATTTTAACAAAATTTCCTATAAAAAGTAAATTTTAACAAAATTTCCTATAAAAAGTAAATTTTAACAAAATTTCCTATAAAAAGAAAATTTTAACAAAAATTTCCTATAATTAGTCAATTTTAGCAAAATTTCCTATAAAAAGAAAATTTTAACAAAAATTTCCTATAATTAGTAAATTTCAGCAAAATTTCCTAAAAATGTTAAATTTTATAAAAAATAAAATTTTGTCAAAAATTCCAATAAAAAGTTTTGACGCTGATTTTTTATTGGTTAAGCAAACAGATGTTCGCTTATAACGGCGCTGATTATCCACTTAGATCGTGTACACAAGTGTAACATTTTGATTGCTTAAGAGTGTAAGCTTTTAATTGTCTAAAGTTAGCGCGATTTCGGCGCAGATTGTCATATATTAAAAAATGATGTGCCTTTACATTATCGGCACATGATGTGCAACGAAAATTGGTACATTGCGCCGATAGTGTGATCTTAACGTACGTAAGTGTTTATTATTGTGAAGACAAAATGAAAGCTTTATTATAGCCTATTTCTGATGTGCGAAAGAATTCTTTCTTTCGAACAATTACATTTAAAACAATAACAAGTTCTTAAAACTTTGTTTTTGTTGTAAATTTAGTTGAACGAAAGAAGGAATTATTTCGCACATTGGAAACAGACAGTTAACCATAATGCGTAGTTTTATTAAATATTTTTTTTTTTTTACTTTTGTTACTTCTTCTTGCTGCAATATCAGGTTAATGCTTTACCTTAATGGAAAATTAAATGGTACACTAAATTAATAATTTTGATAATAATTTAGGGTTTTTTTTGGAAAACGTATGATATGAGTCCAATATGTTTTGTGTCTCACTGTACGTAACATGCTTTAAGCGTTCTACTTATCAAGTCTTAAATATAAAAACTTTTTTTAAAGCTAATTTCTTAAATTTTCCATTCAGACATATTTTTAATAAAGAAAACTTTTTAATTTTTTTTTTTTTTTTTCAAAATTTCTTCTTTCACAAAATGCTTTGATTTAAGTTTTTTTTTAATAAAATTTGTTTGGGGATATAAAAAAATTGTTTGTTACTAAAAACCAATTTTATTTTAAAACGAAAACAAATTTTTTTTTTTAACTAAAACAAATTAGCAAAACTGATTTTTTTTTTTTTTTTTTTTTTTTTTTTTTGTTTGTTTCATTTATTCCTGTAGAATAAAAGTATTAATTTTTAAAAGTTGTTTTTACCCCAAACGTTTTTGGCGCGCCTCTTTGCGACCATAGGATAACGGCAGAGTAAAACGTGTCACAATCCCTTCAGGTCCAAATACATTTGAAGGTATATTATCCAAGGAATCGGATAATGAACGTGAATCCGATTGGTCTTGTAAACTAAAAATCGTACGAGTATTTTCAAATTAAATTCGTTTCGAAATCAAAAAGAAAAAGAAATTTAATAAGAGAAAAACTTAAACAAATGAAGAAAAACCATAAAAAACGAAAAATATTTCAACATTTTGAAACTAAATGTTAAGAAAACAAACAAAAAACATAAAACTGTGAAGGATTCAAGTTGCACTTTTTGCAAATGGTGTGGGATGAAAATTTTTCAATTAAAAAATGAGTGGAGAACTAAAAAATCAGAAAAATGCCACAAAAAATCATACAGTTTTAGTTTACAAAAGTTTGTAATTATAAGCGGAATGAGAAACGGAAACGAATAATTTTTAGTCCCCACCAAAATGATGTAAATTCATGAGTACAAAAATGGGTTTCCTTCTTTTTAATGTAGAAACGAACATACATTCAAATGTAAATGCTTTTTGAATAATGAAATTTTTATTTATTATGAGGATTTCTATTTCACTTCGAAAAATATGAGGTTTAACACTTCATTACACAAATATTACATTAAATACAGTACGGGCAATCATATACATACATATTTTAAAAATTAATTACAAATAGCAAATTTTTGGCCTCAATATCACAATACAAAAACAACAGGCAAAACTAATTGCAGTGAGCAGCCGTATTCCGTAATTCGCTTAGCTAAAGCTAAATCTCGATCGCTAAAATGTCTTAGAGAATACAAAATTTAAACATTTTAGCGATGACATTAAAAGCTAAAATTGCGGCGAATTAAATTTTTATGGCAATGCACGTTACAGTATTGCATGCGTAGCCAAAAATCGCTAAATTAACTTTAAAAATTTTTAGCGATAGAGATTTAGATTTAGCGAATTACAGAATACGGCTGCAGCTGTTCCATTATGACACCCTTGAAAATAAATACAATTTACTGTATGTGTTCATAAAAACATTTTAATTATAAGAAAGGTTTACAAATGAAAATTTTCCTTAACAAATGTTTGTTAAATTAAAGAATCGTTTATGAATACGAGGAACATGTTTTTTACTTTGCGTAAACAGTTGTTTAATGATATTGTTTTATTTAGTAGTGCCATCATACTTTTATCTTCATTAAATAAGGTTATTACAAGAACACTGAGAAAATAAAACTATATTTAAATACTATTTAATTTTAAATTAAAATTAACTAAATACGTATTTTATTACGAAGTCAAAAATTGGCCTTAAGCTACCTATCAAATACTAAACGTCCTATACGTAAGCACTAGTTTTATTAAAAATAAAATTGTTTGCTTTTGCAAAAGGTTTGGCTAGACCAAACACAGTTTAATGGCCATTTTCTCATTAGGCGATTATCTTTTTTCCCAACGAAAAACTGCACATTAAAGAAATTTGGTTTTCTCAATGTCTCATTTGCTTCTATTTTGTCGCAATGCTAACCAGCACTCATTTGCCAATTATTTATTTTCCTTTTATTTGACGTTCAGATAAATTCAATCAGCTGACTCTCAACTCAGTGGTGTTGCCAACTCAAACCAATGTTTTTTGTCGGTATATTGAGAAACCCAAAATCGTTTACGGACAGTTTATCGGTATAATAAATTTATGTTGACATTAAGTAACAGACAGTTTGTCGATACATTGAGAAAATGGCCATAACAGTTTCTATTTTACTGCCCCTATTGCGGTTCTCCAAATTGGTAACATGGCGTTTACATTTGCCAGTACTGGCAAGACAGTAGCAATTCATTCAAACTTTTTCACTAATACATAAACACTTTTACAGCTATTTTGTTTTTGCATTGTTTTGCCAACTAATATGTATATGCTTACTGTCTTGCCAGTACTGACAAATGTAAACGCTGTGTAAATTCGCATTGCCATTGTAAACTCAACTGGCAGTTGGCTATTCAGTTGTGTACCTTTTTTTTGTGTTATTGCCGTTTTCAACTTTGTAAAGGTCGCGAAAAATGTTGAATACACTAAAAAAGTAGTTGTGTTATTGGCTGTTGAAGTTGATTTTTTTTTTTAAGGCATTGAAAAAACAAAATGGAGAGTTCGTAAGTATACATTTTTGTCATAACTTTTTCGCTATTTTAGAACACTTTTATTAGTTTGAAAATAACAACGAAAGCTCAATTTGAGCGGCTTGTCGCGCTTTTTGAGAGACCAAGAAATTGTTCGAGGGAAACCAAAGTTTGGTATAACGAAAAATGCATGTAAGGCCGAGGTCATGCAATGAGCGGTAAAGCGGCGGGCAGCAGAGCAGAGCGGTGAGCGGCTAAAATTTAAAACAAAGTGCCGGTTCACACAAGTCAAGTCTAGAGCTTTTAGAAGAGAAGGGAAAAGATAATGTCATTTATTTTCCCCTCTCTGCTAAAAACTCAAGACTTGACGAGTCAAACTTGACGTGTGTGAACCGGCACAAATAAAATACTACTGAAGTGGCCACGCAATGAGCGGCTAAGTGGTGCCGCTCAGGAATACAAATTGTTCTAATTTTTAGCTGTTTTCTGAGCGGCAAAGAATAAACATAGCAAAAGTTTATAATTTTATAACTCCATCTGTACAAGACCGACAGATTACCCAATTTTCTGTTAACTTTTTACCAAATCTAATTTTAACTTTTTGCAACAGAAAATCAAAGGATTTTACAGCAGACGGCAGTATTGCCAAAGTCTGTTTAGAAAGTTGCTTGATTTATAGGATGAACACCAAATCTTCTTTTGTTCTTAAACGCAATAGATTTTTATAAATTTGAATACGATTTTCGCGAAATAACATTAAACAAACCTCTCTTGACAATAACCTACTTGCCGCTCTGCCGCTCACCGCTTTATCGCTCATTGCGTGGCCACGGCCTAATGAGTAATGGGAAGAAGTTGCTGTAGAGTAAAAAAGTTTGTGACCACGACAAGAACTTTTCAAGAATGGTAACGTGTAAGTGTGTCAATAAAACAATTTTGGACAATTATAATTTTGTTAACCCACTTAAGTCTGTTGGGTATTTAAGTACCCATGTCCTATCTCAGGAGTGGGAAGAGGTGAAATTTTTTGTTCACTACAAGCAACTTCTACGGACTTCAAGGTACATACATACAATACACAAAATTTTAGTTAAAACTGGACAATCTAATTATAATGTTCTTGGCACAGGTTTGGATCCACTACAAAGCAAGTATAAAGAAAAAACTGTCCAACAATAAACGAAACACTCAAGCGACAGGGGGAGGCCCATCATAAATAGTTCCATTAATTAGCCTTGTGGATACTGTTTCACAGCTCTTGCCATTGCAAGAGCAAGTGGCACCATCCGGCCAAGTATTGAAAATATTCCACCATTAAGTTTAACCAATAATAAATACAACCAGCAGATATTCGAAGTCCTACCCCAACCAGAAGAAGAACTCAACAGGCACAAGAGAGTTTCGTTACTTATAAGAAGTTCTTACTTGGCACTGAGTAGTTCAAGAGCGCTGGAATCATCACCAATTTTTCTTCTTATATGTAGCACATCTATACAAAAGTTTTCATTCTCATTATCATAAATAAATCGTCATTTATATCCGTTATACACACAGAAAAAAATATCAATGTAAAATTAACATGGAAAAATGTTGATTGAGAATCATAGTAAATTTCTGCAAAAGTATGCCCTTTTTTTAAATTTATCATTATTTCATAATAATTTTAAATAAAATAACCTTAAATCATGTTTATTTAATATTATTCACTGTTAAAATAAAAAAAAAAAATATTAAAATATAAATAAATATGGATTCAATATTGAATCCATAAAAACCAGTTTTATATTAAAATCAAAAGTGTATCTTGTTAAATTAACATGCATTCATACTTAAGTATGTACATTTTTTATTTTCATTCTTAAAATATGTTATTAAAAGAGGACAATTCCCGTATTCTTTTAATTAAAATTAGTTACTTAAATAGTGCATCAAGTTTTCAAAGTATATTGATGACGAAATCCATATCGGGCGATGCTGATGCTTCTGTTGACAAAGGAGAACTCAAAATAAGTGAAACATGTGTTACAGGGGTAAGTGTATTGAATTATTCTTAAATAAATGCATATGTTGTCTCTGAGGCTTCTTCACACTGTTATAACACACTCAAACCAATTTGATTCTACATGAAATTCACGTTGTTTCAACTTGAAATAACTTTCATTCAACGTGATTCGGATTGTTATTTCAATATAAATTACATTTTGCTCTAACTTTACTGCAATGTTAAATTAACATGAATTATAGTTATTTTAAAAGAAAAAAAATGTTGTTCGCAGTTATTGTAAAACCAGGTTGAATTAACATGAAAAACGTATAAAGCAAAATCACCACCAAAAATTTTTAAATCAACCTTGTTTTCTACGTTTTTAACTTGATTTTTTTCTGTGTGTAAATACTTTTAATTTAATACTTTACATTTAAAAACACTTTTAGTTTAAAAAAATTATTTAATTGAAAAAAATTTTGACTTGTCGAACGTGATTTTTAAAGTTGGCAACTTTACAGCAAACTCAACTAAAAACAGTTGGGTATCACCATGGTGAAATAAGCAGGTGGCATCGTTACGACAACAAATACAACATTGCAACAAAAATGGAATTAAGGTCCCAGCTTACGTCAAAACATATTTAAAACAAAAACCAAGGCGTACCGCTGTACGTGATGAAAAAAATTAATTTTTAGCCATTTTTAATTTAATTATGGTCAATATCTTATTTATTTTAATTTAAAACGATCAAAGATATAATACAATAATCACAGCAAAAAAAAGGGGACAAAACTTTGACATACGATTGGACAAACAATGCCAGAGCAAAAAATCGTCATCTGGCGTAGTGCTGCCACCTGTATTATTTCACCATGGGTATGACAAAACCTAAAATGATTTTGGTTGTGCATAAGTCGGATTTAATCTTACACGATCAAACTGTGTTGAGTGGAGAACCGCAATAGGACATAGATTATACTTTTAATAAAAAAAGTTAAGTCAATACAGATTCAGCAATTTACTGGTCATGCTTTTTTTAAATTTTTTCTTCAAATATTTGTTAGGTCTGAATAAACCTTAAGTGACAAATATATGTAAATACTTTATTTATTATTATTTATGATTAATATGAACTTAAATTATTTAAATTGTAAAAATAATCTTCAATAGCTAAAACCGTTTCGCGTTGCTGGAACAGCCCCCTTTAAAACATTTACAAACATGTTTAAGTTTTTTTTTTACATATTTTTACCCTGTTTTATACTTTTCACCACTAGAAACTTTTTAATATTCATTTAAGACCCCATAAGGTATATATATTTCAAGGCCCTTGAGGAATTCTAAGTCGATCTGTCCGTTTGTTGATCTATTAAAAAATGTATTTAGATTCGTTAAAATATGTTTATGTAGACCAGGAAATTAGTTGGTCAAGCTTGAGTCCACAATGTGAATCCCCATTAGCACTTGCGTGTTTAAAATATTCAAACATTCAGAGTTTTAGGTTTAATACAAGGGTAACTTGCGCCGAATTTCGGTTTTCTATGCTCCAACGTTTGCAAGAAATTTTCGACACAATTTGTTTTCAAAGAGTGATTTATAAATGGGTCCTATGATGAATTATGGACCTGCCCTGTATAAGTATGTAAAAATGTTTAAATTATAGTTGTTTAGACGATATTAAAAAACAATATACCCATATATACACATACATATTTCATAAGTTAATTATTAAATGATTACTACCTATCTAGTATGAGTTTTAAAATTACAAATTATTATTTATGATAAATACTTATTAAATTTAAATATTTATAAATAAAAATAGTTTCTAAATTGATTTTTAATGGAAATCAAAGGGAAGTATTTAAACAACCAGTTGGATGTGTGAAAACAAAAAACTCTAAATACCTTTAAGCAATTTAATAGTGAGACAAACTTGATTTCACCCTTCATATGATACCTTCTTACTAAATCTTTCGCGTATACTTTTAGTGTAAGTCCCAATTTATACTAGGGACATTTATTGCCGGAAATGTTTTAAATTCTCTTTAAATCTTGCCTGAAGCTTTTACATATGAAATATTAGAAGTTGGACAAAAATGTTCTCCTTGTTTTCCTTCGTACAGTTACGCGTCTTGTTTTTGCCAAAATGACAAAGGCTTGAGAAAACGATATAAAGCAACAAGATGAAAAATACGAAAAGTAAGAAAGAGAAAAGAAGAATATTCAGTACAGACAGTACAGACCAGTGTTGCCAGTGAAATTTCGAGGAAGATACATTTTAGTTTCCAAAAAGATACACTTTTTCCCAAAAAGATACGTTTTGAAAAAAATGTTTAAATCCATTTTTAACGTTTAATATTTATTAACATAACATTTTTATTTCATATTTAAATGAATATTGTAAAGAGAATGATTTCGTATAAATTCATTTATATATATATATATATATATATATATATTTAAGTCATAAATATTAGGTACATATGTAATTTTTAAAAATACAGTAAGCAAACTTTAAAATGAATTATACATATGTAATTATTTTTGAAGGTTATAAAAACAAACTCATTTTTGTAAAAATAATATACGAGTTAAGGCGATTATATCAACGTTCATATAAATTTCCTGAAAAAAAAAGATGCTCATATTTCCTCAGAACAACTTCGCACTACTAGAAATCATCGATTTAGGTGGATCTTATGTTGCAACCCCTTAATGTTTTCTTTTACCATTATTAAAGCTGCTATCAAGGCAAATTTACTAGAAGGTGGGGTCAAGTCAACATATGGTGTTTTTTTCGGTGGTCGACTTGTCAAAGTGTGTAGCAATATTTTTGACAATCCGACCACAGAAGCAGTGTTGTTGTAGAGTTGACCTCACCTTTTAGTCAATGCGCCTTGGCTGCTATTGTATTAGTATTGAGTTGGTTACGATGATCAGTCTTAATAAGTTTTAGTTGGCTAAAAATTTTCGAATGTTTTGTTTCTGTACATTTTGCGTACAGATTCAAAAGATACGAAAAATGTCAGGATTTTACATGACACCTGAAGTATTCAAAAGATACGAAAAATTTATCTTTCGTATCCTAACGGCAACACTGGTACAGACAGACTCTCCGTCAAACTTAATTTGTCCAGCAAGAAATGTCCGTAGTGTAAACTAAGACTAAGCGAACAAAGTAAGTGTATTTCTACCGAATTTTATATCAATCTTAATGCTTAAACGGTTTTGGGAGCAAGGTCTCACACTTTTTTTTAATGCTTAAGTATTAAAAAATAACTTTATAAGTTTAAAAGATTATTTATAGTAGGGAGAGGAAAAATTTATCGACATATCAATAGATCAATATTTAAGGAAAATAATTTTTATACAGGGAAAGAATTATTAACTTAATATAAATAAAACCAAGAACATTTTCCTTGATTCTCGTTCAAGTAAATTACTTATTCTTAATATATGAGTGGTAGGGCTATAACCAAATTTTTGGCATAGTACCATGGAGTGGCCACGAATGTTTTAGTAATGAAAACACCTGTCTGCCATCGTTTTGCGATAACATCCTCACGCAGGGAAGCAAATTTCTAAAACCTTTCAAGAAATTTTGAACCGCGATGAATTGCAAATCGTAGGAAAATTTTTAAATCTAAAGCAGTCGAAAAATTCAAAAATAGCATTTAAGTGATACGTATAGGAATATATACAAATATCAGGTGTATGTTTTTTAAAATTTCCGTGAGATAAAAATTGTCGTTTTCAACCCGATCTCTGCGTGAACTTTTTTAACAATCCGAAAAAATAATCATATTTTTTATTAATAACTTTTAATATTCTACACGACTATACTATGCCTTACTATGTTTTTGATATTCGCAAAAAGTGTGAACAAGTTAAAGCTATGGTTAAAGCAAAATATTTTTTTATTTAAAAAAATGTTACTAAATACGAAGGAAATAAGTTAAAATCAAGAAATTAATTTGAATTTTCTTGTTTTAAGAATCGAAATTTATTGCTTTAGAAAAAAAACTTCATTCCGTGAATATCGCCGATATTTAAGATACCTAAATATCGAGACATCGATATTTATTTACGAATGTCTAACTAGATATTTTTAAAGCGAATTCAATTTTAATGTTGTCGTCAACAATGCTATCACCTGGGCTCTCTCTCTCTCTGTATATTTATCCAGCAGCAGCGTTGCCGTTTTGGTTACTTTTAACCAAAATTGGTTACTTTTTTTCTCAATGTGTACTTGTGTACTTTTTTTCCATTTTGGTTACTTTTTTTCAATACAAAAATAACCAATTTTTTGTTTTAGAACAAGAACTACCCGCTTTTTTGACCCTTAAAAATTGTGTGTGTTTTTGCATTTGAAACCAATGCTTTTTTTCATCTACTTAAAAATTGTTTTTTTAGAAGCTTAAACTCTAATAGACTATCAAGTTAACCATATTAAGTATATACTTTGAAGTGTAGATGACCATTATCTACTACTCTTCATGCTTCATAGGGCTAACTGAAACACTTTTCTAAATAAACGATAAGGTCAAAGGCCTTCCGATCCCATCCCTTTCAATATGATTATATTTTACCATTTGAAAACTATAGCTCATAAAGGTTTTAAAATTGACGAAAACAAGTGTAATCTTTGCATAGGTGGTGCCACTTGCAACGAAAATTTCGAAAAATTTTATAGCCTATTGTTCTTTCCGGTTCTTTCGGTAATATACTGTCAAAGATTTATAAAAATCGGTTCAGTGGCTTATGAGCCTACAAGATACAAGCAAAAACAATTCTTCTTTAGACATATTTTTAAACTGAAGTGCAAATATAATACATAGTACTTTTGATACAAATAATTTTGGTTACTTTTTTTCGCTTTTGGTTACTTTATTTTTACATTTTGGTTACAAATTTTTTTTGGTCGTGGCAACGCTGTCCAGCAGTGATTTTGAAATTTTCGCTTGGGCCAATATTGTAACCAGTGTTGCCACGACAAAAAAAAATTTCAACCAAAATGTAAAAATAAAGTAAGCAAAAGCAACAAAAAGTAACCAAAATATTTATGTATTGAAAACATTATTTTATTTGCACTTAAGTTAAAAAATATTATATATAAGTATGTTTACAGACACCTAAATTTCTGCATCGATTTTTATAAAATTTTTACAGAATGTTACTGCTGGTGTGGAAGGTGGTACAAAATAGGCCTTATAATTTTTCGAAGTTTTTTGTGGAATTGGCACCTGCCAAAAAAAGCTAACACTTATTTTCGTCTATTTGCAAAACTGTATGAGTTAGAGCTTTCAAACCTTTAATGAATTAACAGACTACAAATCTATGTACATTATCAGGTTTCATATTGCCTCGGTAGGAGTAGAGAAAAGGATACCCCTCATCAGTGATGTTATAAATTTAAAACAGAAAATAAGTACCCAAGTACACAAGTTCACATTGAGAAAAAAAGTAACCAATTTTGGTTAAAAGTAACCAATACAGCAACGCTGATTGTAACGTAAGCGGGCCAAATTGACTGCAAAGGGGCCAAATCCCTTCATTATAAAAATAAAACTTTAAAAATTTAGTTTCAATTTTGCATTTTTATGGATATAAAAGTTTTTAATGCTAAATTTAGCCACAGAATTTCAAAATGGTCACACTGATGACAAAGTTAATAAAACTTTTCTAAGTCGCGGGATTCAATTAAAAATTGCACAAAATAAGCTGCGCAATGTAGATGCATTTTTTTAAAAGTTAAATAATCCAATGCCTACAACAGTGCTACCGTTTTAGCATATTTTCTATTAGATTTAGCAGAATGAGTTGGGAAACTGCTAACTGCTTTTTTTAGCATATTTCCATGTCAAAAACCAGGTTTTTTGCATATTTTTACTCCGTAGAAAAGCAGAATTTTTAAGCATATTTTTTTAAAAAATAAAAGTTTTTTATGAAAAATATATATAAAATTAATTTTTATTGAGCTGATTTTTAGCTTTTTTTTTTAAATGTAGCAGATTCGTAGCATATTTTATGTGCTTATCTTAATAGATTTTTAGCATATTTTCTTCATATTACCATTTCGCAGATTTTTTAAAGTTTTGGTATATTCCCATCAAACAGTTATGGCAACACTGGCCCACTAAGAATCGGTATATGTCACATCATGCAAGCAAATAGTTGTAAAAACACATACTTTGCGAAATATATTTTATATAATAATAATCCGTTAGGCCTTTTTGTTTGAAAAAAATTCCTAAAATTATTTAGGGCTTTTTTCAACTGTTAATAATTTTTTTATTTTTAGGCGGAACGCCAAAATTTTTTACCAGTGGCGTATTTAAGAATCATCAAAATATTCTTAATTATATATTATATTATTTATATTATTTGCATACTTGACTGGATGAAATTTAGTTACGAAACATTGAATTTTTCAGTTAATCAAGTTAATCAAACCCAGGTTGAACTTTTAATGATTAAATTCTATTTCTGCTTCGTATATGAGAGATGCAAATTTTGTGAAAAAAAGTGATATAATTTCAATAAGTTTAAAATTTAATACAAGAATAAAATTTTCCACGTCGCAAAATATAATTTAATTTAAATTATTTAAAAAAAAAGTTACAATTCCTGAGATATATTTAATAAACTTTTTAGTGAAAAATATAAAAAAAAGTTTCAGATCTATGCAGTGTTGCCAAGAGTAGGGAAAAATCCCTTTTTGTTACTAAAATAGGAGAGTAGAGAAAATCGGACGGATTTTTTATATTCGCGTAGGTATTTTTTCTCATATTGCATTGTAAACGAAATCAATGATAAAAAATTTGTTTTGAATAATGATTTAATATTTAAAGAAATAAAATACTTATGTGCATAACATGTTTTTGGACAAAAAAAGAAGATAAGTACAAATTTGAACGGTTGTCTTAACCACTTAAGTTAAGCCTCAATGATCTCTTGTGTGGGAGGAGAACAATCGCAAAAAATTAACTTTTCTGAAATTGTAGAACTAATAAGTTTTGAAACATGAATTTTGAACAGTTTTCGAAAGAAATAGTAAAAGTTAAAAAAAAAATTATTGACTTCTTAAAAACTAAAATTTATTGAAACTGGTACGGATTTTGTTTGCTTTATCTAATGCAAATGGCGAGAGACCACCAAAAAGCGAAACAAATTGAGCCACACAACTTAAAATTTACTGTGAATTATAAAATCATTTTCGCTTAACAATAGAAGAGGCTCTTAAATTCGAATGTACAAATGGTCACTTTAGAAAATTCAGGGCAAAAGAAATACATATTTTATTTATAAAATAATAGCCTTTTCACACTTGTCAACATTTAACATCAATTTGCGAAGATGTTGGAATTTTCCCATAAGAAATACATAGGGCTAAAAATCAAAAATTTTCAACATCTTTACAGAATGTTACTATCTCATTTTGTTTCCTTTTACATTTTGCGATTCTTTTAGTGTCATCACTAGAAAAGTGGCAATAAATTATGTTATTATTGTGGCATCACTTACAAAATGGAAGTTGCTTTGAAAGCAGCGTTACCATTTCTCAAGTTTTTCCTTTTTTGTAAGCCTTATTTTGCTTAATTTTGCTAAAACTATTAAACAAAATGAATTAGAAATACATTTTGGTGTTATCTTTTAAAATGTTGGCACTTTTGTAGAAAAAATGTATTTAAAAAAATAAGTTTTTTTTTCAGAAATGTTGACATTTTTTATTGATAGTAGATGTTAGATGTTTCAAGTGTGAACGCGTATTTTACATTTTAAACATCTTCCATGCGTTCCTCCGAAATGTATGCAAGTGTACAAAGGGTATTACCTGTTCATTTTGTACCTGAGTTAAATTAAAATAGTCATTTAAAGTTAATTGCTTAAGCCCTTATGACACTACATTTTTTATTAATTAATTGATATAGAATTATATATATATATATTCCCGTCGTTCCTATAAGGAGCATAGGGCATAGAAACTGTAAATGTAAATGTAAATGAGCAAACTATAAAAAAAGTAAACAAAGTTTTTTAGTTTTTTTTCTCTTGTTATGGTTTTGTTTCAGGAATGGCGTTGAGAATTTTTAAAATTGTACCAACAACCTTAAAAAGTTGTACTTTTTACCCTAATTGTACTAAAAGATTTTTTAGTTGAAATTCATTTTATTTATGTTCATAAAAAACACCACAAAAAGGTATTATAAATCTTAGTTTAAAAAGTTTCAACAAAAAAGTACAATTGAAACAACTTAGCCATCCCTGTTTTGTTTATTTTATTATATGTTGTCAAGTTTTTTTTTTTATGAGAAACCTAAAAACAAAGAGCGGTAAATCGCTGAATTTGCCCCTAAACCGCTGATTCAGCAACCCTTTTAATATTTCAAGCTTGAAATGTCAATTTTAAGTTGAACAATTTTACATTTTTTTTTTTTTTTTTTACATAACTTCATTTTATATCATTAAATTTTTTAAAATTTTTGACAGTTTGCCATTTATTTTAATACAGCTTAACTCTTTGCACTTGGTAAATTTTTGTATTACATTATATTTGTACTGTTCACCAAAACTTGAACAATGCATTAAAAATGTAGTGTCATAACATGTTCGGAGGCAACCATAATATGCTTGTGGCTTCTTGATGGTAGACTAATTCAATCATATTATGGTTGACGGTGACAATAATATGGTTAAATGAAACATAATATGTTTAAAATTTTCTTTAAAAATAGTTTTGTTGGAGGTGACCATATTTAAACATGTTTTTCTCTGGGTGTATATACCCTCATTGCAAAACACAAACTAATTTGTACAGTTTTCATTTACAAAATTGATACATGTGAACAGTTTCAGCAGGATATTTCCAGCATGGAAAAACGATACCAGGGCAAATGGAGTCCTCGAATGTTGGCAGATTATTGTTGGACACTTGCAAGCGACCAGCCTCAAGTCAAATACTCCAGAAAATCATAGATTTTAGTTTTTAAAAACATATAATTAAGTATAATTGTATGTAAAGTATCAGTATTTTTAATGATATATAAAATTCCTGTCAAAAAAAAACTATGGGTGTCAAATATTTTCTACCTCTGTTTTCCGCCTTAGGAAGTCAAAATAAAGTAAAAAAGACCAAAAGAGTTTATGTGACAAATTAAAAGTTAATTTTTGTCAATCAGTATTATTTACAATTGTATCAGCAGAATGTTGCCACATTTAAATACAAAAATCCCGGGAAATTCGCTCACAAATTTTCACGCGATCTTTTTAAAGAAAAATTTGAGGAATTTTTGTCTCCAGAAATCCCGTATGAAAAACACTAAAACATATTTGAATGTTATTAATTTGATGTCACATTTAAATGCCATAAAATGCTAAAAGTTCATTTAAAAAAACAAAATAAAAGATTGTTGCTTTTTAAAGTGGTATTTCACAATGTTGTGTTTAAACAAAAAGGACTGTTAAAGGAGGGAGTTTTTTAGTATCTTTTGGCAAACTAATCGACAAAAACCTATGTTAATCTAAAAAGAGACAAAAATACATTAAATAGTGGCAAAAATAGGCCAATGGTGCTAAAGATCCCATCCATGTTATCCAGTGCTGCCATTTGCATTAAATTCTGAGAGCTTTTCAGTTTATCGTTCATTTGAAATCGTTACATCCGTGAACATCTTCACGCAAAAAAACATTTTTCGGATTATGAGACACATACGTGAACGTGCTGTATGTCATCTAATTTGAGATTATAGCATACGTGTTTGCAAAAAAAACGATTGTTGTACGATTTTTACGAACTGTTATCTTTACATTCTGAGTTATCAAAAGTAGAACCGGTTTTTCTTAAATTTTCAAATTTAATTTAACCCGGTTTTCGCAAAAAGTCAAATACTCGATCACCCTAACTGAAATCACATCTCCAGCTTCTAATATTAAAAAAAAAACTTAACTTTTTCGAATACTTAAAAAAATTTCTTAATTAATTTTTAGCATATGAGCGCTAATTTTATGGAAATGGCACGATATCGCAATAAACTTTTTATGTACTGTAACTAAATAAAACCGAAGAATAATAAAAATTTTAGGAAAGTTAAAAATTAATTAACATATTAAGACAATTTTACTAATACTAAATTTGAATAAAACACATTTGTAAAACTTTAAAAAAATGGGTATAGCTGCTTTCAGTTCTAACATTAAAAATAATGAAATAAAATCAAGAAGGTTAAAGAACTTTATGAATTAGGATCAGGTTTTTTGAACGCCTTCTGCATATTGCATACAAATAAATAATCCTTAAAAAAGTAATAGGCTGCAACTGAATCTTAAAAACAAATCGTTTTAAAAAACAGACTGTTTTTGGAAACACAATTAATGGTACCAAAAATATCAGTTGAAATAACAGGATTGAATCTAAATTTTAAAAAATCTAATCAGAATCGGCATGTTGCTTTGCAGTGCAAAAATGTCACGTATTCCCAAACACAACCGTGCAAACTTTGACAAAGTATGGCATACCTAACGTCATGAGTTTCGAAGCTAAAATGCAAACAAACGCAACGCATTATTTTAAACGATTTGCAGCGTGTAAAGCATATTTGTCTGATTGAAACACTGCTTTGACAATGTTAACAATTTTGTTGACAATGTTGTGTTTGTTAAGCTGTTATGTCAAGCATGCAAAAGTTTCCCAAAAGAAGGTTCGTTCATATTTTGACAGAGCTGGATACTTGATCCAGTCGACTTAATGGCGATGATAAAAATTATAGCTTAAATGAAGATGACGCCGATGTTGATGATAAACAGTGTTTAAATTTTTTTTTAATTTTTTTTTTTTATTATAAATTTTTTGTGTTTTTGGACTTGGACTTTAATAAAACTAGATCCTGTTTTGCTTGAGAACTATGATCAATTCTAAAGGCATTTCAGAGAAACTGATAAAAAAAAAGAAAGACAAATCATATGCCCTTCATTAGGGTTACCGTTGAAATTAAAAGTTGGATTTCTTTAGGTCTCACCCGCCAATTTGGTGGGTATTGAGAAAAAAACAACGGCAAAAAAATTAGGACGATCGGCAAAGGTTAATACGTCCCACCAAAGTTTGAGAACCATTATATTTTTACATGAAATCTGACCTTTATGTTTCATAACTTTGAAAATATTAATTTTGTAGAAAAGTTGTAAACAAGTTTTTCCCTAATCTCTTATTAAATAAAATATACTGAAAAATGTTACTCAAAAACGGTTAAGTTTATTGAATAAACTAAAAAAAACCTTAACTCCACAATAAAATTACCTTTAAGAAATATTAAAGGTTCTTCTAATACACGCAGTCGTTTTAGAAAAGTATTTTTTTTTTTTTTTTTTTTTTTTTTGGCAAAATAAAACAAATTTTTTTTTTAGCAAAATTTAAAATTTTTTGTCCTGAACAATTTTGCTTTTTAGTTGAACTGTTAATTTTTAATTTTTGATATTCTTTAATTAGGCTTGAGTTCATCAAATTAAATTTTCATTAAACTATTTTCACTGAGGAAGGAATTTTACAACTTGGATTTTCTATTAAAATTTATTGATAATTTTTCTTTTGCTGAGCTGAAATTTGAACCTGGGTTGATTTTCACATGTTTCAAGAATCACCACATTTTATCATCAGAAAATCTTTGAGTTCTAACCACTGAACCACTGCGGTGCCCTCCAGCCAACAGTCAAACATCAATCTTTTAACCAGTACTACTGGTGGTTCGAAATTTGCTGTTATTATCATTTTTAAATTTCAAATTACATGTTGCCTCCTTTCCTCTGTTTTTTCGTATTCTTTCTGTCAAGACATTGTCTTGAAAACCTGAATACATTTGTTTATTATGTTTTTTTTTTTGAAAGTAATTTAATGAAAATTAAATTTGATGAACTCAAGCCTAATTAAAGAATATCAATTTTTTGTTCTTTAAAAAATTGGAAAATGCAGCTATGCTTATAATTTTTTCTAGAGATATAAAGAGCAAACAAAAAAGCTATAAGTGATTAAAATCTATTAACTTTTGATTTTATTCACAAAAGACGAAAAATTTGCATTAAATTTAAGAATTTCTAAAAACGCAATATTTTTATGGAGCCCCCTTAATAGAGATCGCTCATACATTTTATCCCCCTAGGGGCGACTCGTTGGCGGTTATGGGTCTTTTTCTTCAATATATTCCTAGTCTGTATTGAAATTTTTGTATGGGATCTCCCGTAAGGAATAGAGAAAGCGGGTAGGTATGTTAAAAAAAATGATAGGGAAAATAAAGTGGGATCGGTCATACATATGGGTCAAATGTATGACCGAATTTAAGAATTTCATTAAACCGCCATATTTGTATGGGAGCCCCCCTAAGGGGTGAAGATAAATGTCAAGTATGTATGTTATATGGGGCTTTTTCTTCAATATATTTCTAGTCTGTATAGACAAATGTGTATGGGACCCCCTTAAAGAATAGATATAGCGGGTAAGTATGATAAAAACAATTGATACCTATGCGTTTGACTATTTTTTTTTTTGTAAGCAAATGCATACAAACACAAATATTGAAGTTGAATTGACGTGTGTAAAAATTTGCATCAATGCCGCTGTTCGGTTTTTATTTTAGTTACGTTTTGCTAAATAGGAGATTTAGAGAAAACTTGTCAAAACAAAAGTTGTTGAAAACTTCACTTTAAACAACTTCTTAGTAAACGATTTTTATGTAAAATTAATATCTTCTAAGTGAGGGACGGCTAAGACTTCGCCCATTGTCCTAAAAATTGTTTATCAATACCCACCCAATTGGGGGGTGAGAGCATGGAAAAATAGAAAACAAATATGCTCCATACAGTTAACGACCACCCTAACCCTTCATAAGGTTGCCAGACGGCCTGGATTGTCCAGATTTTTGTGAACTGTCCAGCTAAAATACAATTTGCCCAGTTAAAATAAAATTTCCTAATTTTGCTTTCAGAATAAGGACTTTGACACGAAGCGCCCACACCATATGAGCTAAGGAACAATTGGTTTTTCAATACTATGGTCAAGGGTATGTGGGACTAGGCCCAGCCGAGTATAGCACTAAAGTTTTTTTGTAAAAAAAAATTTAAGCAAAATTTTACTTTTTTTAACTAATGGTGCATTTCTAAACTGTTCAGTTACTTTTTTGAAATCCAGGTTAATTTATTCCATTGTCCAGTTACTTTGCTCTTAGGACCTGGCAACCCTTAACCATCATCGTCCTACGATAATAACAGAAGAAAGTTATATAAACACTGCCCTATAGATATAAATGCATATATTTTGTATTACGCCTACTTCCCAATTCCGCCCACATTTTGAAGGATATTTTGTATTGATAACCGAGATCTTCGTACCAAATTTGGAAACTTTGGCTCATTTCGTTCTCCAGACATAAAGAATTTTTAATGTGTTAGTATGGGAAGTGCCACGCCCACTTCCTTAAGATGTTGTGTATTGATAACCAAGATGCTTTGTCGTGGCGATTCTTACCTTATAGGCAAGAGGAGAGAGAGGAATTAAAAGGATTCCAAAAATCGAACAATCTAAATTTAAGACCGACTTCAAAGAAGAAACGACAATAGTCGCAACGACAAAAGCCGTATAATATAAATGGGCACTAACTAAGAGAATACTCTTTTCGATGCGAGAAGTTCTCACCAAAGTTAGTGCCCATTTATATTATACGGCTTTTGTCGTTGCGACTATTGTGTGTGTCTGTAACACATGTCAAAAACTATCAAAGGAGATTACATCGTTACGTTATAAATTTCATAATCACCCCTATCGTGAATAATTTTTCCGTCGTAATTATTTCCCTTTTCACATATTTGCGATCATGAAAAACTCTCATGAAAAAAAGGTAATTCAAATGAGAATAATAACGTGAAGAAATGTTCACGGGAAATAATTCCCCTTATCGTGAAAAGATTTTTCCCTCGTAATTTGTTCACATTTCCCTTAGATGTTCTCACTTTATTTTTGCTAGGGAACAAAACATGTATGTAAGTAGTTCCTCCTATAAATCGAATATTGAGGGCTATATCCGTTAATAAGGCACAAACCGATATATTGGTTCACAAAATGCAAAACCACAAGTCGATTGCCTGCCGATTTGAGAAGCTTTCGAAAGACGTGGTGGCAGAATTTGGGAAAATATTTTACTATGTACATAAAATTTAAAAAGTGCAAAAAACTAACGTTGTAATCAAACTATCCCTCCAATACTGAGTATTTTGCTTTATTACTTATATATTACCAGTCTAATTTATAAACGCATCATTGCAGCTTTATAAGTCATTAATAAGCAAAATTCGAAAAAAGAGTATTTATAAATGTTTAATAGCCTATTAAACGTTTAATAAACATATCATAAATTTGAAATATTTATTGTAGTCTTTACCCTACTTTAAGCGTTTAATAAGTTGACATTTCAATGTTTGTTAAAATAAAATTTTAATAATTGCACGAAAAATTTAACATTTTTGTCTTTTTATTTATTTTAATAAAAAAGTTTAATACGCATAAAATTTTTTTCTCTAGAAAAACGATAACTAGTGTTTGAATTAATTTTAAATATAAACTGCTCGATAGATTTTTTTGCTAAAATAATGTGGGTCGCTAGATATGTTTTCTGTTGAAACTTAAAGTCGTTATAACTTTTTGCATAAAATATAAAAAGCTATTAAGATTTATTTCAAATATTGCAAACCTTTTTTAACCATTCATTACACTTATATTTTAAAATGTCTTTCAAATAGGTAAAGTATTTGTTAAAGCAAACACAAAGTAGAAACCACATAGTGTATCGTCTGTTAGTTACTTGTTTGCCGCACGGAACAAAAATGTTTTGTTCTACATGCTTTGAATGGAACATGCAGCACAGCAATTACAAACAATAATATTTTAAATTTTGCATCAAAAATTTGCTTCATAGCACAAAAAGTGACGAAAGAAGCAAAACAATGTTTAGAGAACTGTAAAATTAAAGATATCAGGCAATGCTAGAACTCAAAATCTCTTAATATATTCGAGCTATCAAAAAAGGGATTAAATGTTAAAAAAAGAGGGCGCTATTATTGTTATATAGAATTGATTTAAAACTAATTTTTTTGTAAAAATGTGTCCACCAGAAACCTCCCGACGAAATTAAATTTATAACTTTATAAATTTATTTCAGCAATTACCAAAAAAGCGCTTATAACAAATTAAATTGAAGTTAAAAAAACAATTTGTAGATTTACTGCCGTATTTTAAATGAGTCAACTATTAAACTTGAAAGCGGAGAGTTCAAAGGTATTTTGTTGGGAGACTCAGGATATAAGCTGCAGACTTATTTATTCTCCCCACTATCCAAACCACAGAATGAAAAGGAGGACAAATATAATGCTGCACAGATAAGCACTAGAAACTCTGTTAAACGTTGCTTTGGGGCTTGGAAGCAACGATTTCGCTGCTTGTTAGATGGGTTGACGGTTTATCTGGCAAAAGGGAAAACATTGATTATCGCCCTAGCAGTACTTCACAACATTGCTATTGAGGAAAATTATATTGTTCCAGGTAAAAACATTTTAACCTAAAATATTTTGCCAGTTATGTGTGGCTAAAAATGTTTTGTTAAAACTTAGGAGGTTTTATTTTCAAATCATCTGCGTATAAAAAATGTATAATAAAAATTGTTTAAATTATTCATTAAACATAAAGCTGTATAATCTTTTGTGGAACCAACAGAGTTTGAGCAGTAAAAATTTGATATTGCTAATAAATGATTTACATATTTCGCTTCTATTTCAATATGTAGTATGTATTTTATTAACAAAAAAAAAAAAAAAAAACATAAAATTATTTTAAATATTACGTTTTAAAAAACAGAAATTCATTTTAAATTGAAAACAAAACAGAAATTCAGTTAAAATTCGTTCGTTGTATGATCTCGTATTGTTTAATCCCCAGTTGTATGCATCACTATTACAAAAATTACAATTAAAATAACATGTTGTTGCCAACATAAAAATACAAAAGTAATATAAACGTTTAATGGTTAATCCACTCCTATTAAGCGTTTATAAATCTGACTTTTTATTAATGGCTTATAAAACAAAAAGTGTTTGATAACTATTGTAAGCATTAAAGCTGAAACAAGAAATTTTTATAAATTAGACCGTACTTATATACATGTATATTTTGAACAAAAATTTCATTGATTTTTAATTTTTTTAATCTTTCTTCTTTTTTACATTCACTGGAACTGATAGCGTTAAAAATTGTTCACATGAGATTCACGATTGCTTTTTTCCCTTCGTGGGGAATGAAAATTTCATGGGAACAAAAATTCCACTTGTTATTCACGATAGGGGTTAATATATTTCCCTCTAAGCCGATGTGAAATTACAGACGTTGAGATCGCCAGTCACACATATCGTTGACGGCGACCAAAATTTACAAAAATTCAAAATTGTTCAACGACGTTGGCGAAAATACAACCATCCGCTCTACTAAATAATTTAAAGTGTGACTTTAATGTTTGTTGTTTACACAATGGTTTCGAAAACGTTCGTGTATTTTTCAAAAATGTTAAAAGCAAAATAATTAAATGAACAAATCTGACAAAATTCTTACCCCTTTCGTATTATAAAGCTTCGTTCACAATAGGCAGCAACATTTTCACTGCTGTTAACAATAGAGAAACAATTTTTTATCGCAACAACACACATTTGCAATTAAGAAACCGTTTGCAAATTTTTCCCTTAACAAAATGATGCATTTATTATTATTTTTAAAACATTTTGTTGAAATTTTCATTCAAAACTAAATAAAATAATTATTAACTTAAAAGATTTTGTTTATCGTAGGAATAGCTTATCCCATGGTGAAATAAACAGGTGGCAGCACTACGCCAGATGACGATTTTTTGCTCTTGCATTGTTTGTCTAGGTTTATGTCAAAGTTTTGTTTATGTTTACAAAAAGTCCACGTTTTGTGCTGTGATTATTGTATTTGATTAAAGTTTTTGATAATATTAAATTAAAATAAATAAGATATTGACCATAATTAAATAAAAATTGGCTAAACATTTATTTATTTCATCACGTTCAGCGGCAAGCTTTGATTTTTGTTGAAAGTATTTTTTGACGTAAACGGTGATGTAATTTCCGTTTTTGTTGTAATGTTGTATTTGTTGCCGTAACGATGCCACCTGCTTATTCCACCATGGCTTATCCCTTCAACAATAAATTTCAGTGTTTTTATCAAGAATAAAAATTCCGAATTAGAGTCCAAACACAATGTAACGATAATTAACTGCGGTGCGATGTTTCATACGATTTTGAAGTAAAAAACCGCATTGCGGAACGGCATAAAATTAAAATCTATTTTATTTTCATTGCGGACTTTCTTTCTTTCTCTCTCAACAAGCCTTGTCTCTCAATTTTTGATACTAGTTCTCTTTCTGATGTTGCCATAGTTTTTGAATAATTGGCTATGTTCACAACATTATTGAAAACAAACAACATGATAAAAATGTATGCACAAATAAAATAATAAAAATTTAAACAAAAAATTACAACTATTTCCGTCGCCGTCTTCCGTTGTATTATTTTTATTTTTCTCTCCCGCAACGAGAAATCGCACTGTACCGCAAACATTGTGTTTAGACTCTTAAGCACAATTAACAAAATCTTTTATATTAAAAATTATTTTATTCCCACAAAATTACTTTAATAATAGTTATTAACGTCAGTTTCAATTTCATATAAATTGTTGCTGAAGTAGAAATAGACTCAACTTTAGTTAAATTTTTAAAAAAAATTTAGTTACATTTTTGTTCTAAAAATGAAAGGAAAATATATGAAATACTCTGGGAAGAAAAAAATAGAAGAATAAACGAAATTGTTTCTCTTATTGTGAACAATGCTTAATTCATTGCATTTTGTGTTTTTAATTTATTTTTTAGTGTTGAAATATTTTCTCATCCCATTTTTATTCATGAGTTTATTTGACAGTTCAAAGCAGGAACTTTCATACAAAAATTTTACAGAAACATTTTTTGTGTAAATAAGCGAGTAATTTCCTTGCGTGACAGCTATTTCGAGCCAAAAATGTTTGAATTTATGGCATTTTTGTTTTTTTTTCTCACATTTCAGTCGAAAAGTTTCTCGATGCGGGAGTTACAGAAGATGAGCGCAGGTGGCAAATTATTCAACAGCCGTCAGGGCTGCCAGATAAATTCGTGAGGAAATCGTCAATTTTCTGAGAAAAAATAAAAAAATCGTCTTTCACGTTTCGAAAAATCCTCAAAAAAAATCAGACAACTTAAAATTTAAACAATTTTTGTTCGATTTTAATAAAAAAAAACCTTAAAACATAAACATAATTAGTTCATACCCAGCTAGCATTTGCAGTCGTATAAGAGATACTGGGAGTCTCATGAAGAGCGTCTTTGATCGTCGATGACCCCATTTTTTTAATCGTAGAAGTTTCTTCACACGGGAAAAGCTGTGACACGACTGAGATTCTTCCATTCTTCAATCGTTGTGGGAATCGTTTAACGGCTGTTAAACATTCCAAGATTAAAAAACGAACGTTTCAGAAAATTTGATGTTCTATTCAGACTTTGGAGACTGAAAAAATCGTCACTTTTTAGAAAAAAATCAGCAAATCGGCACTTTACTAATTCCGGGACAAAAAATCGTCAAAATGACGATAAATCGTCAAATCTGGCAGCCCTGACAGCCGTTATGTTATTGTCTTCAAGGGTGGATAAGTTGATACGAATGTAATTTTTTCATACTTTCATCTTTTGTGTAACGTAGTTAATAGTTTTTACAACAAATACGAATTATTTATTCAAAATTTTTTATCAAGTTTTAAATTTTTTTTATTTTTATTATTATTATTATAAAAAAAAAAAAGATTGTAAAAATTGTGATTAAAATTTCAATTTGCCATCCCTGATTTTCTTTTTGAGCTTCTATAAAAATACAACTCTGAAAGAGTGTAAAATCTTATCGTTTAGAAATTTCTTTCAAATTTCTTTAAATATTTCTTGAAATTTCAGAACAAATTCTTTTCGCACTATTTTTAATTTTAGTTTATTAAAGTTTTTGACATGTCGCAATACTCAGTATAATAGTGTAAAAGGGCCTTTAAGTTGTACGTAATGACAAAAGTTTGTAGGGATTCCCTACAATATAAGCGGAAACAAGTTAGAGTGCTATATTCGGCTGTGCCGAATCTTTGATACCCTCCACCGACAGTTCGAATGTTTAAGGAGTAATATCTGTATGATGTCTTTTTATTATTATTATTATCTTAAACTGTGACGATTTGTTATTAATTATGGTTTTAGGAGACTAAACTGTTTTCCGGGAGTAGGGCATATATGGAGCCTAGGGTAAATTATGTACCGATCTTCACGAAATTTCACAGTATCATTTATAGTCCTATAAAATTGTGACGAGCCAAAATTTGTTATGATTGCATTATTTTTTACGGTTTTAGGCGTACTAAACTGTTTTCCGGGAGTAGTGTTTATATGGGGCTTAGGGTAAATTATAGACCGACCTTCGCGAAATTTTACAGTGTCATTTCTAGTCGAATAAAACGGACTTGTGCAAAATCTTATGTCATTCCGTGCATTTTTGCATCATTTATGTTAGTTTTTGTAACAAAATTATCAAGTTTTTGAAGGTGGTGGTTCCACATTTTGATTCATAGCTCTGGTCCTACTAAACCGATTTTGCTGAAATTCAATCCCAAACTGCTTAGGATAACTACAAGCAATTTGACACCTAGTTTGTTTATTTCTTTTGAGTTTTTCGAAAGTGAGCGTGTTTTCAACAGACGGACAGACGGACAGACGGACAGAAGGACAGACGGACAGACGGACAGACGGACAGACAGACGGACATGGCTAAATCGACTTAGAATTACTCAAGCAGCCAGAATATATATACTTTATGGGGTCTGAGATGAATAATAAAAAAGTTTCACACGGAATGACAAACTTAGTATACCCTCTTCACAACTAATTGTGGTGGAGGGTATAAAAATCCCCAGTTGCAAATTAACAATACTAATATATATTGTATATTAAAACACAAATCATTTTCATTTTTAAAAGGTTTTATCAGCTTTTGTTTAGTTATTTAGAATTTTCCTATATTAAATTTTGCTTAATCCCATTTTGAAGCCTTCATAGAACACTTCATTTGTGTTTAAATTGAAAAAAAAAAAAACAAAATATAAATGATTTTATTGATGGAATTGAATTTCAGTAGAATTTGTATGCGTTATTTAATTAATGACAGCCAGAGAACACTAAACAAGCAAGCAAATCAAGAAAGAGAAAAAAACATTTAATAATTTAAAAAAAAATAAATTTATAAAACAGGTTTTTAGAAAAGAGCATAAGTAAAGCACAGATGACACTTATCATCAAGTACAGATTTGTACAATAACAGTACTACATTTGCACAGTGTAATGAATTGTTAATTCAAATGATTGAAACCAGACAACTATTGCAACAAACATGACAGAAGATTGATTGTGAAGCAAAATTTATATGAAACAATCAGAAAACTGAATGATTTTCATATACATTTCACTATTCAATCAATCGCCTGTCACTTGGAAACAGTACATTTATGAAACTATAATAGTTTCTAATAAAACTACAAAAAAGCAACAATTACAACAGATTTAATGATATAAAACTATTGCCTGTCTTAAAGTAGGGTATAGTTAAATCTGTCAGTTAGAATAAAATTAAATCATAATTTAAATTTATCTTAATATTGTACCATCATTTTAATTAAGGCGCCCAATATTTAAACTAGTTATAAACGACCCAATGTAATTTTCCATCAGATGTTGTTTTTAACTGAAACAGTAGTTCAATTAATTAATTAGAACTGGTTGATTTAAATCGTAATTCGATATCAGATGTTTAAATAATAAAATTCATTTAGGATTTAAAGAAACAAAAATGTAAACTAAAGGCCTGCCTAAATGTATTTGAAAATAGCTGCGTTCGTTTACCCCAAAATTTGTACAAATTTGTACTGGATTTTACTGAAATGCGTTCGCGTACACATAAATTTGTAAAATTTGCATATTACTCACCTACTGGATTTTACTGGAAAAGTAAACGAACGCACATAATCATACACACATCAAAAATAAAATGTGTTTACAGAATGTTAGAGTACAACCACAATGACAAGTGCTATGCGTTACTGTTCGTCGCAAAATTGATTTCGTGCTGTGAGAGTATTCAAGTTAGGCCTGCCAGATTTAAATTTGCAAAATTCTTGACATTTACTAAAAAAAAATCTTGATTTTGAAAAGAATTCTTTACAATTAAAAACTTTCTAAAATCTTTTATTAAAAACAATTGCTACCGACGCAGCTCCAAATAAAAAAAAATTACGTAGGGTGATAGAAAATTGAAAAATAAGAAGAAAAAATTAAATAAAAAAATTGGCGCAAACGCTTAGTTTTCGAGTTATGGACGTTTTTAGTTTTCATAGAAATATGTAATTTTTCCACTACATTTCTAAAGGTATATGGCCAATATTGGTACCATTTTGAAGGTTTTGACTAGATGTTTCTGGATATATAGAATTTATTTAAACATTTTTAACTCTTAAGCTCGTAGGTCACTATGTATGTGGATAGCCAGGCAGCTCTTATGGCTGTAAGGGGCTGTTATGTGAAATCCAGGCTGGTTGATGATTGTAGGAGGGCTCTAGGGGGAGTCTTAGGGGAATATGCGTTGAGACTATGCTGGGTGCCGGGTCACTCCAACATAATCGGCAATGAGGTGGCTGATGAGTTGGCGAGACAGGGCGCGGAGATGGAGGATCCTGACCGTGTGGAGGCAGTTAGGCCTCCAATTGGCTTCCTCTTTGGAAGGATCACGGAATGGATTCTGGGTGCGACCAACCGGGCCTGGGGGGGCCGAATGGACTGCCGGGTGTCAAGGGCATTATGGCCGGTGCTTAGGAAGTCCGATTCGAAATTGCTGCTGGGCAAGAGTAGGGTCTGTGTTAGGACCTTGATAGGGGTTATCACGGGCCACTGTATGATAGGCAGGATGGCGGTGAGAATGGGATCCGACTTGTCGGATGTGTGCGGGTTGTGTGAGGACCCGGAGGAGCTGGAGACGGTTGAGCATGTTCTGTGCCACTGTCCCAGGCTCCAGAACAGCAGGCTGAGGTGGCTGGGCAATGGATTCCTGGGCGAGTTAGGGGACGTCTCGGGGTGTGGACTCGAGGGTCTTATAGGATTCGTAATTGGGATGACCTGGCTGCGCGAGAGGAGACGGGGCGCTGTCCGCGCGTAGGGTGAATTTTGGTTTGGGCTTTACTTATTTCTCTATCTATTTTCTGATTCTCGGGCTGTCATTCTCTTTTTCATCTACCTTTTATTTTTTCACCTTTCTATTCTAATTAAGGCGTCGCAATGGACCATATTGGTCTCTGGGTGAAGGTGTGAAGGAAACTTCACACCAGCCTTTCTACCTACCTACCTACCTAACTCTTAAGCTCACATTACAGTTTTTGTATACTAACTGTCGTATTCATAAAAAATAAAATAAGTTTGAAGTGTGTTTTAAGGCAAAATTTTCATACAAACTTTTCTAAAAATGCATTTCAAATCCATTTTAATTTTTTATGAATACGACATTAAGTGTATAATTTATTTAAATAAAAGTGTAATACAAATTTAATAAAATAACAAACACCAATGTCGCAAACAAAAACTTAATGCTTAGCCGGCCTTCGGCCGGACGCAAAGAATTTCTTCTCTATGGTATAACAATCACTGGCTTCGATAACTTAAGCTTCTCTGCATAGCCGGCCTTCGGCCGGGCGCAAGTTTTTTCTCCTCTATGGTATAACAAACACCGGCTTCGCTAACTAAAGCTTCTCTGCACCTAAAAAATACTTAAATTAACCTCAAGAGTAAAATAATATGCGAATACAAAAACAGAATACATATTTGCAATCGTGAGTAAATTACCTTTAATTTGAGTACTCACACATATCACTAAATGGGCGGGGCAGTTTTTTGGTTCCAGGGCCACCACCCCCTTAAATTTTAATTTTGGTTTTTTTCTTTTTTTTATTCTGAATCGGGTGGCATATTTTTTTTATTTTTTTCGTAGCCCTTTAAGCCAAATCACATATTTCTATGAAAACTAAAAGCGTCCATAACTCGAAAACTAAGCGTTTGCGCCAATATTTTAATTTAATTTTTCTTCTTATTTTTCAATTTTCTATCCCCCTAGGAATTTTTTTTTTTTTGTAGCTGCGTCGGTAAACTAGATTGAAGCCCGCTTTTCTTTCAAGTTAGCTGTTTAACGATTTTCATTACACTGTTATGGTACAAAAAGCTTTTTAAATTAGAGAAACCTTAAAAAGCGGTTTGCATCACTGGATTCAGCGTACTCAAATTAGGTTTACCGGCCGTGTGTCCCGCTTTTTACAAAAAAGTTTTTGATTCAAGCAGTGTTATAACTAGGGAAACCAAAAATATGCAATTGCATGTTTTTCCTTGTGCGACCAATGAAGGCAGAAACAATATATTTATCAATTTTAGAGCTTTTTATGAATTTTGGCATCGATTTTTTAGTACATATTTTTGCATATTTTACCGTTTGCAGTTTTTTTTTGCATAATTTAGGTAAAAGAGCCTTTTTGAGGCATTTTTTAAGTTTATAGTGCATATTTTGCCTTCCACGTCTATATCTTCCAATTCTGGCCATAAAAAGTTCGTTATCAACTCACGATAGCGAACACCATTCACAGGAATTGCCTGACCGGCCTCATTTTGGAAAAAATACCGCTTGATGATGCAGCCAGCCCATAAACCGCACCAAACAGTCACTCTTTGTGGGTGCATTGGTTTTTCGACAATCACTCCTGGATTATTATTCGCCCAAATGTGACGATTCTGCTTATTGACGAATCCACTTTTGCCATTTCTTGCCACCATTCTGACCATTGACGACGTTTGGAATGGTCAAGAGGCTTTAGTTCTTAAGTCAATGGCACCTTGTAAGCGTGTAAATGCAAGTCTTTATGCATAATGTTCATCAACGACGAGCGTGAGAGGTGCAATTGTTGGGCACGACGACGAGTTGAGGTGGACGGCTCTTCAGCCACACTATCGCGAACAGCAGCAATATTTCCTGCAGTACGAGCTGTACGAGCATGCACTGGTACTTTCACATCTTCTACAGACCCGGTTTGCTAAAATTTTTGTACGATTTTTCTGGTTGTACGATTAAATTTACCGAAAAAATCACGAAGTGCAGGATATGCATTTTGATTTGAACGCCTATTTTCAAAATAAGCCTGAATAACTTTAACGCGTTGCTCGATTGTGTATCTTTCAACGGTTCAAATTGAGTTAGTCTGAAATTGATAAATGTCAAACGAAATGCAGAAAAAAGCTTGACGCTTAGGTGTGGTTCGCATTCAACATCGCCCTTAAAATTTAACCACCATAGAAAAAATAATAATGCTGTTTTAAACAATTTTTTTAATTGTTCCAATTAATTTACCTTAATTGAAAACAAAAAATTATAATGTTTGTATGTTTATTTGCAAATATGAAAACATACACACAAATATCAAAATATTTTAAATTCTCAAACAATTTTTTAATTGTTTCAATTAACTGTGTTGATTGAAAAAATATTTTGATTTGTGTTGACTTTTTATATAGCCTCTTCTCAAACTTACAAATGAGTTAATTGATATGATCAATTTGTTTGCAGGCGGAGAATCAGTAAAGAATTTAAATAATACATAGTACAAATTTCTAACAAATACGTTAATTGAAGTTGGTTTTTCATTTTTTCTGTGTGGCTAGTTTCATGTCCATGTTAATTTTGTGCGCAAAGTACAATAGCAATATTGAAGATAATTTAATCAAATTTGGTAAATACATTTTAATTGTACTACGGACTTATTCTATTTAAATAGAAAATTAGACTCTTTGTTTCCGTAAACCATATAATTATGTTGGTTTTTAGATTAAATTCGCCCAAAAAATTTTACTGCAAATTCAATTTTTTTCGACTCATTTCACATCTATACCGTGACCGTCCCCTAAATTTCTTTAAGACAAAAAATCTCATATGGATGTTAATATTTAGATAATAATCAGCACAAATTAGTCTTATATGAAATTTAAGCTCTTAACATAAATCTGTTTTTGTGAGCCGATGACGGCCAATCTTTTCCAAATAGGGGAAAATCCCGAAAATTCGTCTATTAATACTATGAAGTTTGGGCTTTACCGATTATAATTTTAAGATTATTTTTATTAAATGGAACTGTTATTAAATTGTTGAATATTTTGTTTACAAAATTAGCAATTTTTGAATTTTTTGGGGCATAATTTTAACAATTTTCAGGTCATGTTTTCAAGTTTTGACTGCATATTTAATGCGCATAAAACGTGTTTTTTAGAGCATATTTCTGGTTTCCCTGGTTATAACTGTTTAGCATAGAGGGAAACAAGTGTTGATACGTGTTTCGTGTTCCTTATGAAAGGCCTGCTTAAACATTTTTTTGATTCAATTACCATTTTTATCTAACTCTTTTGAAAATTATACATTATTTTTTTTAATTATTTATGTAATTAATTCCTCATTTTTCCGCTGGGTGATAACATAAATAATTAAATAAAAATTTCGAAAGAATAACAATGCATTCTTTGGAATCGAGAAGGTGATTTTATCAGACAAAATATTTTATATAAATTTTAAATGTAAAACTTTGTGCTAGTTATATGTTCACATCTGTCCTATAAAATTAGAATTATAATACAAACTTTGTTTTTTATTTTAAAACGGTACATTAAGAATTATATTAATGCATACAGTATCGATCAAAATAAAGTACCCCCTAAGCATGAATTTCTTCAATCTGTAATTTTTCTATAAAAATGTTAAAACGAGTAAAGTTTTTGAGTTATTATATTTCTATTATGTGATTAAATAACAAGAGTAAAAATTATTTTAGTTGCATCCCAGTAAAAACTTCGCCTACTTTTTTAAAATGAACAGCTTCTTTCACTCATTATTTAGTAGCTTTCTTCTATATAACTACTAGAACTACTTATTTTTCAGATGTATGTAGCTAAAGCAAGTAAGAGTGCTATATTCGGCTGTGGCGAATCTTATACATATACCCTTCACCACTTTGCGAGCAGAATACGGAGCAACTAGACAAAAACAAAATAATTTTTACATATACATACATATTTACAATACTAAAAACTTCATTATAAATTAAATTTAAAAAGCGATAACTGGAAAATATTTTTTTAAAATCGTTTTTGAACATAAAAATTAAAAAAAAATTTGTTTTTGAAAAATCAAGATTTTTTAAAATCGTTTTTGAACATAAAAATTAAAAAAAAAATTGTTTTTGAAAAACCAAGATTCAAACCAGCGGACTCACTGAACCATGAAGGAACGTTGCTTGAATATCATTAATATGAAATATGGCCCGTTTTGTTGTTCACAATAATTTTTGATGTTTTTTTTTTCACCACAAAATAGCAAAGTTGCAAACCATAATACAAAAATTACAAATAAACTTATTTGAGTTGTGAACCGTAATAGGGGCCTATATTCACCAAAATGGTTTGTACCATTTTTGTTTTTTTTTTTTTTTAGTATAGAAAGTGTTGTCATTTATCTTTTTTGGCGAGTTTTTAAGTAGCAAATAGAAACAAAAATTCCCTGCTTCTATTTGTTAAAATTATCGCGTTAAATAGATTAAATAATAAAGAAGAGTGATAACGAAAATCATATTGGGCATTATGCTAGTATATGTAAACTATGACAGTCCAAATATTTAGGTTTTTATAAAATTATGACAAACCTATATATACCCTTTTCCACCTGTGGTGAAGGGTATAAAAATAATGACTTACATTTGAATGCGTTCAGTTTGGGACATCCCTTGTAAAATTGATTGGTTCTTTCAGTAGAATTGGAATTACATAGTATTTTTACTTTTTCCTGATTACTTAACATATTATTTTGTAGGTGAAGTTTTACTGGGGTATGAAGCAAAATTATTTTAAATAATCAATATTTCGTAGAAAATCCATTGTTTTTGCTACTGCTGCGCATCTGCAAGGCAAAGAGCACTTTAGGTTTTCGATTGTTTCTTGAGGTATTCTATACCAAAGCCACTTTAACTGCCTCGAACAAATCAGCCTTTGTTTTACTATTTTCTATTTCGATTTGCATACAACAATCTCCCATAAGTTCTCGATGGGGTTGAATCTGGTGATTAAGCGGGCCAAAGTAAAACTTTAATATTATTTCTCTGGATTTAAGATTTTTAGTGTTTTAAGGTTGGCTAAGGATCGGTATCCTGCTGAAACCTTCACACTAACGGCATCTCATCCTCTGCATAAGGACCTATCCAATCTTTAGTGTACATAAAGCGATTCATAATACCTTTGATGCGGTGAATTGGACCGATTTCATGTCCAGAGAAGCAAAGCAGCAAGCATAATCGATATCTTTTAGTTGCTATACAATAATTCGGATTAAATCTTTAAAATTATATTTTTTTAACATTGTAGTTGGGATAGAACAGGCAAATACAACCCAAATTGTGACGGTGCTTAAGGTAGTCCATATAATTGGATACCCTACTGTCACCAATGAGAACCTTCGCCCTCTCCTGCACGCAGTCGAGAAGGGTTCAAAACAGGCTTTGAAGCATATAGGTGGTATAAATAGTAAGGAGATCAGATGGGGTGAAGTATATCTTATACCGTTTTAAAAAACCGAGACACTTAAAAGCTTCTTTCGACTCCTTGAATGTCACATTGAATCTTCATACCCAATTCTCAATAATTTGACCGCCCGTATGTTCTGATGAGGCACCTTGATCCGTCTCGCGTTTATGCGTCAGCATCCAACATTAGGTTTTTTCGGGCATTAAAATCGACCCTTGAGTAGCTGTTGCTGGCCATAAGTTTCAGTTCCAATATTTACCTATTTCAATTAAATGATGAAACAGAACTGGGGCTGAACGATGTTTTTCATACAGTTTGACATAAAATTGTGCCAGAGAATGCGATCGAGAAATAAAATCAATTTTTTTTCTAATGCTCTCACATATAGACAGTTATTCTCTTTACAATGCTACCATACTTTCATTCAATTTCATACATTTTGTAAACAAAGAAAAATAAGAACATAAGAAAAATAAAGAAATGAGAGCGAATTTGAAGTTACTGTCGACGTTTTAATTATGGGCTTTAGAATTTTTGCATGAAGTTGAAGACTCAATTCTGTTTCATCATTAAAGTGCACAAAATAGTTGCCAATCGTTTTTGTATTCACTTTCCATCAAAACCTCAGGAGGTGGCAGGGCTGTCAGATAAATTTGTGAGGAAATCGTCAATTTCCTGAGAAAAAATAAAAAAAAAATCGTCTTTCGAAAACAATTAACAATTTAACAATTTTTGTTCGATTTTTATAAAAAAAATATTCAAACAAAAACATAATTACTTCATACCCAGCTAGCGTTTTCAATCGTTTAAGAGCTACCGGGATTCTCATGAAGAGCGTCTTTGACCGTCGATGACCTCATTTTTTAATCGCAGAAGATTCCTCACACGAAAAAAACTGTGAGATTCTTCCATAGCACAGCAAAAGACGCTTCTTAAATCGTTGTGGGAATCGTTTAAGTCGTGGGTAAAGATTATCTTACGAGTCTTTCATGTCAAGCATCGTATGAGACTCATGTATATATTATCTTACAACTCCTGATTGTGATTGATAATTGCTACAAAAAATATGATTTATACAGAGAGTCATAAGAGGTTCATTCGATGATGGTTTGGCGAAAGATAAACAAAGTGTAACATTTTTTTGTTTTTATACTCTGCAAATAATCATTAAAAATTTTCTTAAGACTTGTATATTGAACAAAAGCGGCACGCATTTTCTAGTTTTAAAAATGTGTCATGCCAATAAAATTTGTATGAAGCAAACTTAAATAGAGCGGCGTCAATGCTTTACAATTGGAAATATTTGACAGTCATGTTGGATATTTGTCAAACTTTTTGTGGCGTCTTAAGAAAATGTATTCATTTCAGCGAAAACTTTGCAGAGTGAAGACGTTGAATAAGAAGCATTAAAATAATTTTAAATAACAAAATTCAATTTTTTCAGCAGTATTGCTTGCCACAAAACAGCTCGTTGTATTAATCACTTTTTACTTTAAATTCTTTGCCTTTAGTTTATATTTGTTTCACGTTGTGTGCAAAAAGCAACAAAATTTCCGTAGCACTATCGGCGTCGGCATTCATTGAAAACAAAACAAAAATGTTTGTACGGAGAATACTTCTGTTGTTTATTCCCAACAAACACGAAGTCAAACCTTTGATATGAAATGAATTTATCATTTGACATTAAACACAATTCTCAAACGTTTGATTCAAACATTTAAATTCAAATTGATAATGATTTGAAAATAATATTTGATATCAAATGTTTTATCAATTTGATGTCAATTGGTATCAAATTTTAAATTCAAATCAAAACTAAACTTGGTAATACTAAAGCGAAAAATAAATGTAAACATTAAAAATGGCGATTTAAGGTAAATTTTTACTTCGTGGTTAAATGTGTTTTACAAGTGAACGAACGATTTATTTTTTGTGAAAAATAAAAATTATTTGTGAGTAATTACAATTATTAAGAATACGAATTAAAAAAATAAAACGTAAAAGTTCGGAAATTTTAAGTTTGTTGTATGATCGCGGTGCTACAATCCTCAAAATAAAAGGGAGCCAATTTCGTCTTTGCAAGAATTAAAGGACGGAAAGAACATTATTTAATTTTTTGGCTATGGTGCCGGATGTTTATCCCACAGTTTATTTAAATAAATAATGAATTTAAACATTTGAAAATTACGTTTGAAAGCAAGTTGAAAATAAAGGCATTTTTCAATATAAAAATGTTTTCACCTTTTTGTTGAGAATGCTATGATTTTCAAATGATGTTCAAATCATTATCAAACGTTTGTCATTTGAAAAAACGTTTGATTTCAAATCAATATCAATTTGAAATCAAACCTCCGTGTTTGTTAGGTTTGCAAAAACCAAACGGAAACTATGTGTGTGTTTGGCAAGCATTTTGTGTAGTTTATGATGCCCTTTAGGTATGGCATATCAGCGTAAAAGCTAAGCGAAAGAAAACGTTCCGCCTTCCGTTCTTGTTAAGGTACGGCTGTTAAGCATTCCAAGGTTTTAAAAACGGACGTGTCTGAAAATATAATGTTTTATTTAGACTTTGGAGACTGAAAAAATCGTCCCTTTTCAGAAAAAAAATCGTCGAAATGACGATAAATCGTCAAATCTGGTAGCCCTGGCAGCCCTGGGAGTTGCTTTAGTTTTGTACGTTAAGTTTTTGTTGAGTCTAATATGTATCTAAAGTTTTTTTTAAGTTCAACGGGGCAAAAAAATATATTAACTTTAAAATTTTACGCTTTTTATAATTTTTTATAGAAAAACTACCGATTGAAAAAACACACACTTAGGGGGTGCCTTTCTTTCGATCGATACTGTACGTACTAATAAAAATTTAAATATTAAAAACAAGTTTAAAAAGGAAAAATATATAACAAATATTGATTATTGTTTGTTTTTTTTTTAAGTCCAATCAATAATACGAGTATAACAAAAAAAAAACAAGTTTGCTACACTGTGCATCAACTATACATTTTGATTTATTAAAAAATTTAATACCAGATCTATTAAATCTAAATATGAATCTTTAATTATTTGCCTACAAATGTGTAATAATTTGTTTACATTTGTATTTCATTATTTATTTATGTATGTTCAATGTATTCTAGAACTTGTAGTAAGTTTGATAAGCTTTAAGATTTATAAAGTAATTTAAAAGAGTTAAATCATTTAGAGTAATTTTTAATCAGGTTGTTAAAAAATGGTTATTAATATAAATCGTAGTGTTCAGAAGATTTTTCAAAAGCAAAAGAGAAGCTTTGAAAAGATCCAGAATTTTATGATAAGTTATTATCATCTCTCAGACTATATCAGGACGTCTTTTAGTTTGATAGTTAGGCGTTGCCTAACTGTACCGAGTGGTAAGCTCGCAAGGTTTCCCTTCAACACTATTTTTTCGTTTTACTAAGCTTACTTTTTTAAATGAAATGGTACTTTACCAGGCCACCAAATCTTATTTTACCTTTAGTAGAGACTATAAATCTCCGAAAGTTTTGGATTGGTATACGAAGATCTAGGTCGACCGACAGCTTTGAGTTGAGGCTTCTCTAAGATGTATGTTTGTTATTATTTACGAAGTCATTATAAAGATTTTGAGGTCAAATAATTTATCTTGAGTGGCGTATGGCAAGCAAAAGTTGTTCCAACAACTGCACTAAGCTTCTGAATAAGACTAAAGCTTATCGTCAGCTTATTATTGGTTTGGCCTACCGACCATTTTTTATTTTGAAAACCCCTTTTCTGAATCCAAAACTTGTTTCACGAAATTTTGTATGGTTTCTGAGATATTTAGCATTAATTTCGTTCCATATCAACTATTTAAATGGTCATTAAGTACGGTTTTTCTCTACACTCCACTGTCTAGCGAATGCAGCAAATTTCTCATACAAAAACGTACGAAAAAAATTTCATTATTGCTTTGCTTCATTGCCGTTAGAAAAAAAGTAGTTTAAGCAAAAGCAAAATAAAATGACAGCAAGAAGATAAATTTCACTCCTGCTTTGCTTCACTGCCGTAAGAAAAAAAATTATTTGAAGCAAAATAAAATGTTAACAACTCAATACAGAGCAGAAGGTTTACGTTTGCATCACAAAAAGTTTATTTTTAGAAATAAATTTTAAAAAGTGGCGTATGCGGCACAAAACAATAAAATTTAATGTCAATAAAATACTATTTTCTTCTTAGGTCGTTCATGAACGTTCACATATATTAACATTTTTCTCCAAAACATATGCCGGAAGCAGTGTTGAAAATGCCAAAAAATTATATAGGGTATATTTCAGAAAAGTAAATTTAAACCTCAATTGGCGTTTTTCTCCCCTACGACTTTTTGGCATATGCGCCAAAACAGTAATGAGCTGATGTTGTAATGTGTTCTAAATATAAAAGTTCACAAAAAAAATTATCATTGATCAGGTTTTCAAAATTGCACATAATCTTTTATAGTTCTGCCACAATATTAATTTCAAACTTTACAAGGTGTTTGTTTGGCTTTACGCGTAGGGTACTTAATAGTTCTACAATGCCAAATGTCAACGAACAGCCAGCCAAACGGTAGTTAATTAGTTAACACGAATTAACAATTAGAAAAATCTATAAAAGATGCTGTCAGAGATTAAAGTGAAAACATTATTTCTGATTACATTTGAAAGGTTGGTTCATTTGTCTCTCTGGTGGACTTGATTAGCGGTTTTTAATTTGTTTTGTTTCAAAAGCGATATATTAGAAAAGTTTAACTTGAAATTTAGACAAACAAGGTTATAAAAATCAAAAATAAATTTAACTTATAGCGGTTTTTTATAGATAAAATGAAGTTGATTGTTTGCATTTTACCGCTATTTTGTGGACTGGCTTTGGCCCAATTTGGTGGTTTGGGAGGTTTTGGTAATGTTGCCAATAAATTTCAACAGGGTGTTCAATCTATAGCTTCCCGTGTTGCGAGTGTGCCCTTTGTAAATAACGCCAAGAATTTCGCTGACTTTGCGGTGAGTAAAAAATAGTTTCTTTAAAAAAATTAAAAACAATCTAAAGTTCTCGTTTTTTATTTGTAGCAACAAAGTGGTAAAACGTATGCCACTGCTGCCGAAAAGACTTTCCGTGAAAATATATTTAACGCTCACAAGAAATTGATAGATGCCCACAATGAAGCTTTTGAAGCTGGTAAAACCACTTTCGAATTAACAGCCAATGCTTTCTCTGACATCAACCTTGAAGATTTCCTTAAACACTTCACTGGCAATCGCAAGTCTACCCAGGGCGAGTAAGTTTTTCTTAGAAAAAAAAACATTATTAAGCCAATAAACATGTTAATCTTTAATCTTTAATAATAGCAACAAGGCTAAAAAGCATCGCCAAAAGGCTCTTGTTAAAAGTGGAGCTGCAATTCCCGACTCTTTTGATTGGCGCACAGAAGGTGGTGTTACTCCCGTCAAATTCCAAGGTGAGTGTGGTTCTTGTTGGTCCTTCGCTGTTACTGGTGCCATTGAGGGACATGTTTTCCGCAAGACTGGCAAATTGATAAATCTTTCCGAACAAAATCTCGTCGATTGTGGTAAAGAAGAATTTGGTTTGGCTGGTTGTGATGGTGGTTTCCAAGAATATGGATTTGAATTTATCACCACTCAAAAGGGTATTGCTAAGGGCGAAAGTTACCCTTATGTGGATAAGAAGCAAACTTGCTCCTACAAGAACAACATTAAAGGTGCTGAAATTTCTGGATTTGCCGCCATTGATCCCAAGGATGAAGAGACCATGAAAAAAGTTGTTGCCACTTTGGGTCCATTGGCCTGTTCGATTAATGGCCTGGAATCTTTGTTATTATACAAACGCGGCATTTACGCCGATGAGGAATGCAACAAGGACGAACCTAATCACTCTGTTTTGGTTGTGGGCTATGGCAGTGAAAATGGTTTGGACTATTGGATCGTCAAGAACTCTTGGGATAAGGTTTGGGGTGAAGATGGCTACTTCCGTTTGCCACGTGGCAAAAACTTCTGTAGTATTGCCAGTGAGTGCAGTTATCCTATTGTTTAATCAGTTAAACAATGCGATTCCTTCATCTTTGCACTAATCAACTATAATACTTTTTGATAATACGTTTCTTCACAAATAATTTTGGTAAATTTATTAAATTAATAAAAAATTATTATGCTAATCACACTGTGTGAAGAAATATAAAAAATACACTTTTCATATTTTATACAGCGTAGGATATGCCCTTGTTGAGTAGTAGTCGAAAGTAGAAATTGTGGGTTTTTTTTAATCATTGAGCCATCACACACGAGAACAATTATGTTGGCGTAAAATGGCAGTTTGTAGGCAAGCGAGGTGAAGGGAATAGTTTTTCGTTGGCGTAAAGTTTCAACCGGCACAAAACCTAAAATTCTTTAACTGCGGATACGTAAAAACAGAAGTTTCCTTAAGAATACTTTTTTATACATAAGTTATGCAAGGAAAACGAAACAACTGTTCCACAGCGTATACGATCACGTAAGAGTAACAAGGCCTTAAGTAGTAAAAATCACTAAACTGTGTCTGTAACATTTTTAGCCACATATAGCTGTCACGTAAGGAAATTAATCGCCAACTGACAGAAAAAGTGTGTCTGTAAAATTTTTGTGAGAAAGTTCCTGCCTTGAACTGTCATGTATACTCACGAATAAAAACGGGGTGAGAAAAAAATTCCAACACAAAAAAATAAATTAAAAATGCAATGAATCACCCATATCGTGAATAATTTTTCCCTCGTAATTTTTCTCCTTTTCATATATTTGCGTTCATGAACAGCTCCCATGAAAAAAATTTAAAGGAGAATAATAACGTGAAAAAATGTTCACGGGAATAAACTACCCTTTTCGTGAAAAGTTTTTTCCCTCGTAATTTGTTCACATTTTCTTTAAATTTTCTCACTTTATTTTTGCTAGGGAATAGAACATGTATGTAAGTTGTTCCTTCTATAAATCGAATATTAAGGGCTAGATCCGTTAATAAGGCACAAACGGATATATTGGCCAACAAAATGCAAAACAACAGGTTGATTGCCGCCGGATTTGTGAAAGACGTGGTGGCAGAATTTTGGAAAATATTTTACTACATAAAATTTGAAAGTGCAAAAAACTAACGTTGTAATCAACCTATCCCTCCAATACTAATTATTTAGATTTATTATTTTAACTTTTCTTTAAAATATATACATACGTGTATATTTTTAAACAAAAATTTCAATGATTTTGAATTTTTTCTAATTTTTCTTCTTTTTTACATTCACTGGAACTGATAGCATGAAAAATTTTTCACATGAGATTTACGATTGCTTTTTCCCCTTCGAGGGGAATGAAAATTTCATGGGAACAAAAATTCCACTTGTTATTCACGATAGGGGTGAATAATAACACGGAAGAGGTAAGTATTTTGTTCTTGGCTGATTTTTCATTGCTTAATTATTTTGCTTTTAGAATAGAATATATGTTTTCTGGTTTTTTTTTTTTTTTTTTTTTTGTAAACAACAAACATCAAAGTCGCATTTGTATAACCGACGGTTGTTCCTTTGCTGACGGCGTTAAAAATGTTTCAATTTTAACAAATTTTGGTCGTCGTCAACGAAATGTGTGGTTGGCATTCTTAACGTCTGAAATTTCACATTGGCTTCGAGTGGAGTGGGAATATGGCATTTATAACGTAACGACGTAATCTTTTTTGACAGTTTTCGACATGAGTTACAGACACATTTTTTCTCACTTTTCGAAAAACGATGGAATATTTTGTTTTATATCTTTTCGATGTTACAGAACATGGGCACAGGAGAACATTAATGTTTAGACAGGTATCGTCCTAGCGGGGTGGAAGATAAGCTTTTCCAAGCCTTGTTTACCTATGAAGTTGCAAGCAGTTTTTGATAATTTTCCAGTATTAGAATATATTTTGGATAATGTATATTTCAAAGCCAACTTCTTTATTTCTATGCGAGAATATTCGGCTGTGACGAATCTTTGCTACACTCCATCGAGAGTTCGAAAATTTCAGGAGTGGACTTTATATGGGATCTATAAAATATAAGCTAATCTTAATCAAAACCTGAATAAACAATATTATATTTTGTGGCTTTTTCATGCGTATTAAAGTCTATTTCAAAAAGTCATATAAAACTTAGTTTGAACTTATTTAAACAGAATATCATGATTTGTTTTAGAACAACTTTTAGCCGTACTAAAGTAATTTTCAAAAAAGGGTTTCTATTGGATCTATCGTAAATGATGGATCGTTTATCACAAAATTCGGTATTAAAGTGCGAAATTTGGCAGTGAGATTTCTATCTAATCTTATGAAACTCTGACAGACAAATTTTAATATAAACTTAAGAATTTCTGCAGAGTAATCTCAATCTTATGAAACTATGACAAACTAAGTTTTACTACAATAGTATTATTCGTTACGGTTTTAGGCGTACTAAAGTATTTTCAAAAAGTGGGCTTTATATGGGGCCTGTAGTTAATTTTGGTCCAATCCTACCAAAATCTTATATAACTTCCAGTCATATAAAACGAATTTGTGCAAAATTTAAAAAGAAGCGATGCATTCTGTCAACAATTAATGGTAGGTTTTGTAACAAAAGTATCAATTTTTTAGGGAGGTTGTTCCACATTTGGGCTTATAACTCTTTTCCTACCAAGCCGATTGTGCTGGATTTCAATCCCACTGCTTAGAGGAGCGAGAAACAATTTTGACACCAAAATTGTTCTTTTCTGTTGAGTCTTTCGCAAGTGCGCGTGATTTCAACAGACGGACGGGCAGACAGACGGACATAGCTTTTAAGACTTACAATTATTCAAGCTCCCAGAATATATCGCTCCTTTATTGCAACATAGTCATGTCTCAAAAAAAATCAAACTTGGCAAAATGCGATTAAAGTTTTCAAAATGAACCCTTATATACAGATTTAATAAATTATATTTTGCTATAACTTCGGTTCAGTTTCATATACAATTCTGATTTTTTTACAGATAAAGAAGGTATAAGGAAACACTTTTGATTAAGTAAGATAAAGTTTTCGATTTTGTTGCAAAAAGGAGCGATATGTATATTCTTTATGAGGCCTTAGATGAATATTAAAACAGTTTCACGCGGAATGACAACCACCAAACATATTTTCCATTAGCACTAAGGTGTGTAGTCGATTAATTCTTGTTCGATTAATCAAACAGTTTAAGACGATTAATTGTTCGAATAATTTGAAATTGCTAATTTCGATTAAGGGATTAATCGAAGAATTTATACCGATAAATCGATACCCCTTTTTAGGTAGCTCAGTTATACGGCTGAGCATTTCACGAGTTGTAAAATAATGCCTACATGAGTCTCATACGACTCTTAGCATGCTTTTTAAAAGACTCGTTAGATAATCTCCAAATACATCACAAACGATTCCCTTTACGATTAATATAAGCGTCTTTCGCTGCGTTAAAAAAGAATATCTCATACGAATCAGCACGTGTAACAGTTTCTCCATTGCTAGGAATCGTCTACAATTATAAAATGAGCTCGTCGTCGATCAAAAACACTCTTTGTGAGATTCCCAATAGACTCCTATGGCCATTTTCTCAATGTACCGACAAAGTGTCTGTTACTTAATGTCAACATAAATTTATTAGACCGATAAACCGTCTGTTAACAATTTTGGGTTTCTCAATATACCGACAAAAAACATTGTTTTCAGCTGGCAACACCTCTCAAAATACATGTAAAACATGGGAGTCAGCTGATAAAATTTATCTGTACGGCAAATAAAAGGAAAATAAATAATTGGCAGATGAGTGCTGGTTAGTTTTGCGACAGAATAAAAGCAAATGAAACATTTAGAAAACCAAATTTCTTTATTGTGCAGTTTTTCGTTGGGAAAAAAGATAATCATGCAATGAGAAAACGGCCACTAGACGATTGAAAATGCTAGCTGGGGAGCGGCATATCATGTACATACATAAATGTGTATGTATATGCGTAAAATTAAACACATTTATATAAAATCCACCACTTGTGGTGAGGGGTATAAAAACCACAAAAAACAACAACTAAGAAAAATGCAAGAAGAGATTAACGTAGCAACAGCTTCTAAATCAGAACAAAAACAATTACGAAAGCAATGGCTACATACATAAATAACTTTTGCCCATACATACATACACATGTACATTAGGGTGGCCGTTATTTTTTTTATTTTGATTTCTTATATTCTCCCCCCCTAAATCGGTTCAGTTTTATGTAAAAAAAAATACAAAAAAATTTCGTAGCGATAAGTTGTGTTTTAGGGGGGGCGTCCGTCCCTCAAAGTTTGCCATCAAGCCATTTATTCAAACGTAATTTGTTTGCTTATGACTATCTTCTAAAAACAACTTTGTACAAAAATATGATATATGGCAATATTTTAGCTCTTCTAGTCAACAACATAAGCCTCTAAGAAAGTTTTTTGCTAAAATCAATATTTTAGAAAATAATTAAGAAAATAGAAACAAAATACCAAACATTTTATATACGTTTTATATATATAAAAGGGAGATTTAATGTCAAGTGACCCAATTTTGAAATAGATGTCTTTCGATTTAAATGAAATTTAGGGGGAGGGGGAGGGGAGGGGAGGGGGAGAGTATAAGAAATCAAAAAAAAAAAGTTATCCATACAACTAACGGCCACGCTATTGTACATACATATGTGTTTGCAATACGTACGGATTTAATTAAATTGCACACAACTTTTTATGTACCTATATGCTTGCCGAAATAAAATAAAACATTGCGAATAAAATGAAATTATCGAAAAGCTTATACCTAGGTGATTTTAATATCGCTTTTTAGGACATAAACAAATTAAACAAAAATCACCTGTGGTGAAGGGTATAATAACAAAAATTTTTTTTTAAACTGTGGCTACCAAGACTCGAACTCGAAACCTCAAGAGTCTTAGGCGGCAAGCTACACAACTCGGCTACGAACGTTTTTAATGAGGAAGCGTTAAATAAAAATATATTGAGTCTAAGAGTTTGTTTCTTTATTTGGGCGGCACATCATGTACATAAAATTTAAAACAATAAAATAACACAACAAAACAACAACAACCACAAGGGACTTTTTTGGAAAAATAAAAGGCAATCGTGGTTTTTTGGTCATATCTCAGCCATTTGTGGACCGATCTTGCTGAATTTCAATAGCAAGAAATGGTGGACTATATGTGACATAAATGTAAAACAACCTAGCCGCTATCATGTCTAGAGTCTGCGGAAAACACATTTCAAACGTAAGACGGACAGACGGACATCGTTAAATCAACTTCTCTCCTCATAAGGACCCAGAATATATTTACTTTATAGGGTCTAACATCAATATTGTAGAAATTACAAACGAAATGGCAAACTTATATATACCCTTTTTCACCTGTGGTGAAGCGTATAATTATGCATTCGCGAAAATAATTTATTTAAGTTGGTCAATATATTTTAATGAAATAAAAATATTTTTTGTTTCCTTTTTTTCTGCTAATATAATATAAAATAATCTTACGGTTAACTTTTAATCAAAAATATTTGGACGTATGTAAACTTTTGTAAGTCTGTGTATATAAATTTATTGAACTGTTTTTTTTTCTCATAAAAAAAAAAAAATACAGTTACCAATGGAATTCAAAATCCTTCGAAATCACACCTTTTAGAAACGATTGTTTTCAAACCATTTAATTCTCATCATAGAGCTAGTAGATTTAAAATTATAGATAAAACTTACTTATAAATACTTCCCTATGAATTTCAAATAAATCTATCGAAAAAATATATTCATTTCTGTGATTCTGTGAAATTATGATACAAGTATGTAATAATTGATGATACCAAAACGATGTTTTAATTCTTTTGTAAATAGTACCTAATGAATTTAATGAACTGAATTAATTCTTTTTACAAGGAAAACGAGTATAAACTTAAATACGATTACACAAAACCATAAACGAACCCAAAGACAAAAAATGATAAAATGTTATAAATAAATTTAAAAAAATTTAAAAAAATAAAACCAAAAAACAAACAAATACAATATTTAATACTTGAACAAGAACGGTAGTGAGATTTATGTTGAATGTTTGTTATTAAAAATGTATAAATAACAACAGTAAGAAATAAAACAATATACATATTTATAAAAGAAAATAGAAGAAAAATTATATAAAAAAAGAAAAACTAAAAACAAACAACAAGTAATAACTTACCTCAAACTTAAATCGGGCGAAGCACAACGTATAGCAACACTTGGTATTTGTGGTACCAAACGCATTGCCATAACAACTTGATTACGCCACAAACGCAGATAAAAATCCTTTTGACTTTCTGTGGGCACTTTCTTGGTAGGTGCCGAAGAACGCAACAACGATGCTCGATTGTCACTCACAGGTCTGTTGAAAGGGAAGAAAGTTTAATTTTAATTTATTTAAAAGGAAAACAAGACGAAACATAAAAAAATAATAATATTAATATTACAACAAATAAAATACTCAAACTCACGTTGGGTCTATGACACTATAGAGTGTTGTCACTCTGGCATAACAAATTGGCCACGCTTGAGCAACTGCTGAAGGACATTTCTGTAAAATGCGATCCCTTTCAAGAAAGCCAAACAAACAGGCCGACCATGGATCAAATTGTTGCTGGGGTGTTGCACTTGTTTGCGATAAATTCAGGGTGGAGGTAGAGGATTTCGAATTGTCTGTGTTTGTAGAGAAAGTGAAAACAGAAAATTCATAAATAAAATTTTGCTAAAGTATAAATAATGCCAGAAATGTTTATCTGTTGTCTTGTTTGTTTATTTGTTGACGTTTGGCACTTACCATCTGTTAAACCACCCAACCAAACGCCACTCGAACGTTCGGCTATCCACTGTAAATCGATTTGTGTGGCATTTAATATTGCAGTCTTTTCAGCCTGTGGCAAATGTGGTAAACATTTTTCAAGGACCTGTTGATAAAATCAGATGTACAAAATGAAAGGGCATTTATAAAAGAAAAAAAGAAGAATAGTATTTAAATTTCAAATGGTAAGTTCTCTAAAGATTTACCCCCAATATTCATAGAAAACATTTCAGGGTTATAAAAGGTTTATGAAACGATTTTTCTATAAAAATTAATTCAATAAAATAAAAACTGGGAATTAAGCACGAATAACAAAATCTTTTGAAATTAAAATTTTGTATTCCCAAAATTGAAATTACTTTTTGATTCAATAAACCTTTTATAAATCAAAAAAAAAAAAATATGAATATGGGGGTTAATTTGAAGAAACTATTTTCAATTGTAAAAATACGTAAAGTCACACTTAACAAATATATTGCTTTACACATTTTTTTTGGATTATGTAAATAGTTTAACACAACGTTTGCTCGATAAAACAGTATTTAGCAGTTTAGTAATTATGTTCCCGTTATGCACCGAAGTCAAGTGAAGAGTTTGTCATCAAAAATTGCATTTCGATCTAACACGTTCAGTTTGGAAGACAATGCATGGTAAACTGTGTGACGTCATTCTAAATCCAATATGGCGGCCACGCACAACATGCCGGACTAGTTATTTTTAAAGCAATTCTACAATATGGATATCAAATGAGCCCTTTCTTTTGCTAAGAACAGCTCGAAAAATAAAGTGGGCACTCTAAATAAAATATGTGTGACACACACAACAAATGCATTCTACAATATGGGTATCCAATGAAAGGGCTTGCGAAGAACAACTCGAAAAATAAAGTGGGCACTCTAAATCCAATATGGCGAGCACACTAGAGTTGTGTCGTTCCGGAACGACCTAGTTCCATTGAACGATTCCTTAAAAGGAACGGTGCGGACTTTTTTAATAGTTCCTTTTTTATCGTTCCTCGTTCCGCAATTGCAATCCGCTGAATCATCACATGTATTTCTGTAGGTTAATTTTTTGTGTGTTGACCAGTGTTGCCGACTTTTGTGTATTTAGATCGTGACACATAAAAAATTTCTAATTCAATCAATTACTGATGTGATTCAAAGCAATATATTATAGCAATATACCACTCGTTCACCACCAGCAACGGCATTACGATTAAAACAGGATTAAAACAGTTATTATTTTTTACAAACATTTAAGAAATTATATAATTATTATTAATGTAGTCGTTACGCCACAACATGACAAACAATAACAAATATTTGTTTATGACGTTTTTACGAATAACAAAGAAGTTTTATCGTTCCTCGTTCATTCATTGTTCAAAGTAAAAAACAGGAACGATGAACGAAAGGAACGACCTAGTTCCTTTGATCTTACGGATCGGTCGGAACGATTCCACAAAAGGAACGATTTTGCCCAACTCTAGAGCACACACAACATGGCGGACTAGTTATTTTTAATGCACTTCTAAACTTGCTAAGAATTTCCCGAAAAATAAAGTGACCACTCTAAATCTAATATGGCGGCACTAAGATGATGGCGGACTAGTTTTTTTTAATGCACTTCTACAATTTGCGTATCAACTGAAAGGGCTTGCTAAGAATAACTCAAAAATAAAGTGACGTCACTCTAGATACAATATGGCTGACTAAGTTTTTAATGCTTGCTGAGAATAAATATGCGAGTTTTAAAAAAATGCGCTAAAAAGTAAAAAAATTAATTAAAAGTAAAAAACCTTTTTAAAAAACAAGCTTATCATTCCATTTAATATTTGCTTAAAAAACAAATCATATACATAGTTACTTTAGCCGCACCCTATATATGTTCTATAACCACAGATCTGCTAGGTCTACCATACCAGTATACTACCAAGCATGAATTCCGCTAATAATAACTGTTATTAAATTTATTTATATAATAGTCGCTTTTGATTTATTGCGCCTTGTCAACACTCAATGTTTACAGGTGCCATCTGACGTTTCAAAATAAAATTTTGACTTTAAACCAAAACCTTTCTTAACCCTTAAATCACCCTTAAAAAAACTTACTTTAGTTACCCTTGTGTGTTGTTTTTCACACATATGCAATGTCTGTCCACTTTTCTGTGGCGGTAATATTTATGATGTATATATCACGTTGGTGATCAAAAACGAACCATAGAAAGCTTATATAAGCACTCACTTTATAAAACAAACATTACATGCAGTTTGCCGACGGAAAATTTTGTCTCTAGTGCAAATTACATTGAAACTACATATGTGTGGAAAACCACACACGAGAGGTAGCTTACGTAAGTTCAGAGTTATTTCGTTACCAAAAAATATTTTTTAATCAAAAAATTTGTTTTTAGTACTTAATTGATATTGCTTAAAAAGTCAAGAAGTTTCTTTAATGTACCTCAACAATTTTTTGTTTATCGTGTAAAAATGACAAATTTTGTGTTGTTTTTCACACTAGGGTGACTTAAGGGTTAAAGAAACTCTTGTATGTGCATTACAGCATACCACCTTACAAAAAAAAGTGCGCTGTAAACCTCCTTATATAAAGTATTTTTACGAGGCGGTTTCGAAAATTTTTTTTTTTTTGTTTTGCCGAAGGAAGGGTGCCTTTTAACATTTTTATGGATGGAGATAAGTATTGAGAAAATATTAAGGACAAGAAAACTAATGGAGGCCGGTCATGTATTTTATCCTTCTTAAAGCGACTCCTTGACATTTATGGGACTTTTTAGAAATAAATGATGGAGATGAAAAATAATGTGGGGTTGGTCACACATTTGTCCCGTCTCGAAACATTATACGCGCTGCAAAGGCCAAATCTAAGAACTTTATTAAGTCGCCATATTTCTATGGTTGAAATTCTTAAATTGGGCCCCTGCAGCCTGTATGATGCTCTAGATGGGTCAAATGTATGACCAGCCCCACTTTATTTTGCATTCCTAAGATATAACGAAAAAGGTAAAAAGGCGACCCATATATGACGACTAGTAAAATAAAATGGTAATAAAAAAAAACAACAAGCTCGACATAGGAGAGTTATATCTCCTTTTTTAAGCATTCGCATTCCTTTTTTTTTAATTGAAAATATAATGGGAAAATAGAGATTCTCCATAAGAACCTTTTTAAGAACATTAAATTTATTTTCGTAGTAAATAATTAATCTATAGTTTGTCTCGTTTTTAACTGAGAAGAACTTAGGATTTATCGTCTGCAGAGTCGAAAATTGTTTCCATGAACCATACGCAAAGTAATTTTAGCTAGGGGACAACCTTACATTAGTGAAACCACATAATAGAAAAAATGCAAGAGTTTGAAAAAAAATAAACAGCTCAATTATGAATAAAAATGGGAAAAGGAAAAAAACTCCCGGGGAATTTGTATTCATAATTGGTCGGAAAATAAAATCCGCGAATTGATCAACCCAATTATGAATATAAATTACCCAGAAGTTTTCTCCCTTTTCCCATTTTTACAATTGGATTAACATACGAAAAATGGGAGAAGGAAGAAAACTCTCGGGGAATTTGTATTCATAATTGGGTTGGTATAAATATTTCGATGGGCGAATAATGGTTTCGAAAAAACCAATACTAAATATCTAATTCTGTGGCCAGAAAAATAGCCAGTATATTGGCTTGAAAATCCCACATTAAATTCGTATATTTTTGATCCGTTTTTAAAAACGTCAGCTCCAGCAAAAGCTGTTTATCATGCCATGACTTAAAAGACTTAAGGCTGCAAAAATAAAGACTGACTGATCTATAAAAAAATTGTTTCTGACATGTTCCGCAGTAGGTAACAATTGTAGAATGATGTCAATTGCTGCTTGCGGCGTACTTTCCCTCGGCCATACCAAACGAAATATGTTTTGGGACCTTGTTTTGTTTAGCTTTATTTTCTTATTAACAACCACAACCACACAATCTTGAACTGATGTGTAAATCCAACAGATATTAAAAAAAAGATCATGCAGTTTAAAAAATACACTGTGCTACACAAGAAATATACAGGGGATCTCATACAGATATTCTATGTTGTTGAAATCAATAGATTATGGAATTACCAATCTTTTTTCGATCACGGATCTATAAGAGTTACAAATTCAAAAAATCATAAATGTGTTATATGGAAGAAAGTTTTTGGGAGTAGTTCTCGATAGTAAACCATCTGGGATACCGAACCTACGTTCGGGCTAGGGCCAACAAGGCTACTGTAGCCATTTAAGCAGGCAGCAGATATATTGCAAAATGTGGTGCTTGAGTCCAAAAGATTCATTTGGATCTTCAAGACATAAGAAAAGCCAATTCTTTTCTACGGAGTTGTAGAATGTTAGACAGGAATGGATAGGGAGCGGCAACGTAAATTTCTTGAAAAATTGTAAAGGACAGCTGAGATTATGATTGCAGAGTCACTACGCTTTACACCAATGAAGGAGACTATTACTATGTAGAACTGGTTACCGTTTTATGGCAAAACTGTTAGGTCTGCGAAAAGTTTAAATGCTGTCGGTAACTAGTCTACATGCGATGTCTGTCAGGGTGAGAACCCTGCTAATGAGGCTAGGCAATCCGATGATACACAGTTTCCGGAACCAGTCCTTTAGGTCTACACAGAATGGTCTAAGAAATGCCAAATGACAGTAGCGACTTCCAAGCAGAAATCTTCGTCATAATGCGGACAGCTAACTGCTAAAGGTATTATTGTTTATCAAGAGGTATACATATGTTTATTTACGGATAGCAAAGCTGCCATTACAACTCTAGTGGGTGCCTATACTGCTTAATCATTAACTATTAGCATAAAAACCCCGTACATTTTGTGAAGTAAATTTGAAAAAATTTCAAGTATTTTTGTAATCGATGGAGCGCCATAAAGCAGAGTTGTATCTTGAGAGTTGAACTTTGACCCTTTTTAGACTCAGCAAGTTAGTTGTGCAAAGTTACTTGCCGAGTACAACAAAAAATTCTTTTATTCTCAATTCATCTTAATTTGCAATCTATTTTACAGATAATAAAATAATAAGCAAAATACATAATTACTAAAAAATAACATATTTCGAGTTCCAATGAACCCAAAAAATTAAATACAAATTGTAGTTCTAATAATACTGTTTTTTTTTTTTTTTGTTTTCAAACATTTTTCTATTTTCTAAAGGGTTGGTCAAGTGCATGATACCTCTTTAACCTTTGAATTTCGTTACTATCAGCTAACAAGTTTATTGCTAATACATTTGAGTGATTGCTAAGTCTAGTAAGGTATCTTTCACTAATATTATTGATTTCTTCTTTGACCTTTTTAATTTTAAGACCTCTGTGGATGTTCCCTAGAGGGAAGCGGACTTACACCAAAGTAGTCCCGTGATAGGTCTTTGGTGGTAGGGGCCGGTTCTAGTTCTAAGAGAGATAACGAAAACTTCAAAGCGAACGGACGTGATTGTAGTGCGCTCTGAAAAGTACATCTAATTTCTTACAAATTACAAGTTAAAGTTATATTAAAAAAAAAAAAAAGAATAATACCTAATACCTACTCAAATATTTTTTGTATAATAAGATGTGTTAAGAATCTGTAGATACTCTAAAATATTGTATAATTAAATCACAAAATAATTACATACAATTTTGGATTACAATAGAATTCACAGCTTTTTAATTAAAAAAAAAAAAAATAAAAATAAAAAAAAAAAAAGAGAAATAAAAAGACTTTAATAAATAAAGCATCAAAATGAGTTTAATGTGTTCAGAGTTAAACAAAACTAAAAATGAGGTTGTATTAGTGAGAGAATTACCCAACAAACACCAAGTGAATCATTTAAAATATAATTTATTTAAGAAATATTTTACCCTTTGCCAATTAAACAGATGCATATTTTTCTTTATAAATTGCATAAATATGTTATAATAGTAAGAAATAGAAACCAAGGTCATCTAAAAAAGCAAATATCAGTTTTATGCTTTCTTATGATTCATCTCTTTTTAATTTTACCACTAACCTACACGATAAAGTTATCTATATTTATGCTTTTATGGCAGTTTCTTATTAACAAAATATTTTTTAAGTGTGCCGAGCTTAACTTATTTCGCTGTTTTGTACAAATAAATTTTAAGTCTGAAAAAATTTGCTCACAGAGGTAAGTAGAGGGAAATAATGACAAATATTTTAACGCATTTTTTGTAATGTGGGGGTATGATATTTTTTCCAAGTTTTTCCAAAAATCTAATATATTATTAACCTCCGGAGCATTTATTTCACTTCGTAATATTATCAGTTCTGATTGTATATCAAACTCATACTTAGTTATATCGCAGTTAAAAGGGTTTTCAAAAAGATCAGTAAACTGCTGTATATTTTCAAAATCTACAAATCTGTCCTGAAAGTTATAAAAAATTGTTTCAAGTACTGCTGCATATTCAAATATTGTGCCATTGTCCTCTTTGACATATATTAGAGAAGTTTTTGGAAAACTAGAAAAGTCACCAGCTTGAACTTCAGAGATGAGTAAAAATAATTTTGTTTTAAAATGAAATAGAATTTTAGAGAGATCACACAAGTTTTTTTCTTTTCCTTGCAGTTTTAAATTAAACTCATTCAGAAAAGTTGTTGTATCGGCTAAAAACGCTAAATCTAAAATAAATTTGTTATCTTTTAAAGCCTGTATGGCCCAGTCTGCTATATTTTCTGTTTCTAAGAACTGCAGCACTTCTTTCCTCAAATTAAATAATCTATTTAGACAATCACCACGGCTAAGCCAGCGGACGTCATTAAACATTTTTAGGTCATTGTATGCGCTGTTTTTGCTTTTTAAAAAACTAACAAATTTTCTGTGAGTAAGTGCATGATGCCCTCCTCTTATTTTATTCATTATAGACTCTGCAGTCTTCATACTGGCATGATTGAATAAAAATTTTGATGCAAGAGCGGCCTGGTGAATAATGCAGTGAAAGCTCAAAACTGATATTTGGTTTTTTTTAGATGACCTATGAAGCCTTCGTGTTTTCCGGTCATTACGTTTGCCCCATCTGTACAGACTCCAACAATTTTCTTTGTATCTATAATATCAAAAAGCTTTTCACTGACTACTTCATATAAAAGCTTGCCCGTTACATTTCCATGAAACTTTTCTAGAGAATACATTGTCTCAAAAACCTCGTAGTTGCTATCCACGCAGCGAATACATAATACCAATTGGCAAAGATCATTTATATCTGTGCTTTCATCTAAACAAAAAGAAACATATTCACAATTACTTATTTTTTCCCAAATAGCGGATTTTACCGAGTTTCCTATATGATCAATACGTCGTACTACACTTGGGGCCGACAATGGAAGAGATTTTATAAACTTACTGTTATAATTAAGTTTTTTAAAAACTTTTTCTAATAAGTTTTTAAAAAATATCCCATCAGTGAATGGCCTACCATGCCTAACAATATCTAAGCTTATTAAGCTTGATACTTCAAATTTTTGCTTTAACAAAAATAACAAGTACAATTGCAAGTTTAGCTACACAGGTCAGTGAACTTTACGACAAAAACAAGGAAAACACTAAACAAATCAATGAGATGGAGACACGAATTAACAAACTAGAGCAAAAAGCCCTCAACAAAAATATTGAGATAAATAATGTACAAAATAAAAATTGAAATGCACTCGATGTCGTGAAAAATATTGCGTCATCAATAACTATAGACCTTGACATTACAGACATAAGCGAGGCATACAAATTAAAAAATAAAAATAAAATAATTGTCGAGTTCACCTCTATCAACAAGAAAAGAGAAATTATGGATAAAATAAAGGGACATAGAGTTGATGCCAATGTACTGAACGACAATGAAAACAATCAAACAACTAATAAAAATAACAAATATGTTTACATTAATGACGAACTAACTGCATATAACCGCAGGCTACTGTGGTTAGCTAAATGCAAAGCTAAAGAGTGCAAATGGAAGTTGTCAGGAATGGCAATATCTTGGCGCGCAAAATAGAACACTCTCCAGTCATTGTTATTAACAACACAGCAGATATTGAGATGATACAGCAGTCATTAAACTAACAATTTATCAATGTTAATTTTTTTTTTATATAAATATTTTAAACTAATTAAAGACACTTATCTTTTTTTTCTCTACCAAACCAAATGAATAACACAAATACACAAACTTTAAAAAACTTTAGTGCGATTAATAAAACACATTTAAGTTATCCCCTCTCGTTAATCTTTATGAACATTAGATCACAACGTAAAAACTTTGCAACACTTTAAGTTGATCTACAAAATATAATAAATGAAATTAAAATCATTATTCTTGCGGAAACAAATATAACCGACAATGAAATCAACCTGTACAACATAAATGGTTTTAACACTCTTCACTATAATAGAAAAGATAAAGGAGGTGGTATTGCTGTTTATATCAGAGATAATATAAATTTCACTGAAATAATTTTAAATACATTTTCTTTTGAGGCAATTCAAATTGATGTAAATGTAAACAATACAACTCTTTCTCTCCTTTCACTTTACCGTCCACCCACCAATAATGTAAATAGTTTTATTGCAGAGCTTGATCAAATAATAAACAAAACAAAAAGAAAACAAGAGATTATTATTGTTGGAGACATAAATATTGACATAAAAAACATAATATAACCACAACAAAATATTTGGAAATGCTCTCATCGAATGGTTTAAATCAGCGGTCACCACAAAGAGAGACAGTTAAAAATGTGTATGTAGTGGTGAGTTCATATTGTGTGCATTGAAAAACACCAATTCTAGAAAAGAGAGCAAAATAAATTTACTCTTTTGAGACATTAACTATGTGTTTTGTTTTTGTTTTTTGTCGTTTCGTTAACCTTCGTGTTGTGTGTGTGAAATTCACGAAAAGTGCTCGGCCCCTGGGGGCATAGCGTGATGATCGTTGGTTTAAATCAACGATCATCACGCTATGCCCCCAGGGGCCGAGCACTTTTCGTGAATTTCACACACACAACACGAAGGTTAACGAAACGACAAAAAACAAAAACAAAACACATAGTTAATGTCTCAAAAGAGTAAATTTATTTTGCTCTCTTTTCTAGAATTGGTGTTTTTCAATGCACACAATATGAACTCACCACTACATACACATTTTTAACTGTCTCTCTTTGTGGTGACCGCTGGTTTAAATTGTATGATAAACGAAAGCACAAGAGAAGATTTGAATAAAAATACAAGCACTTGCATTGACCATCTCAAGGTATATTTACACAAGGTAGACTCATTTGGGAGTGTATACATGTTGCTCTATAAAAAGAACCGAGTTGTCAAAATTGTCTTCATATAAAACAAAAACAATTTAACGCACACATGTACAAATTTTGTCTCATGTACACGAAATTTGATGTTTGGGTTCCAACTAGGGGTAAACAGCTGACAAACATATGGGCCAACGAGTTTACCTTGTGTAAATATACCTTGGACCATCTGTTTATTAAATAAAATCAAACAACAACACAAATCTTTGCATCAATAATAACAACAACAATATCAGATCATTATTCTCTTTTCTGTTCGATGTATAAAGAAAAACAGAGTAAGGAAACCAGCATTGCTCCGTGGGCCAAAAAAATATGTAATTACAAAGTAAACCAACTAATAAAAGATACACATTGGAACGATCTTATACAGCATAGTGAAAACACTAACGATATGTACAATAAAATTTATGAAAAGTTCGGTGAAATATACAATAAATCAACAAAATCAATAAAACAAACCAAATCAAGATCAAATAATCCGTGGATAAATGAAAATATTATTAAAGATTGTAACTTTAGGGATAAACTTTATAAAAAATGGAAAAATAATCCTCAAAACAAAATATATGAAACAAATTACAAAAAATTTAGAAATTTACTGAATAAAAAAATATATAATGCCAAAAATAATTACTATAGAATGAAATTTATAGAAAATAGAAACAATATACGTATCACATGGAAATTAATAAACGAGATAATCGGGAAATAAATAAATAATATAGACAATACAATTATACAAAACTTTAAAAATATAAACACAAATTCAATCTTGCACAATTTTGCAATCAGCTTTAATAAAAATGTACTGAAAATTCTGCATAAATGCAACATAAATACAATAAACAGCATAAATACAACAGTAAGTAACTCAATGTACCTAAATGCCACTAATGAAGAAGAGATATTTAACATATTAAACAATCTCAATGTTAAAAAGAGTGCAGGTTTTGACGAAATACGGCCAAAGGACCTGAAAAATAATGCAAGCTATATAACTCCAGTTTTGACAGCTCTTATAAACTCATGTTTAAATGATATGCAGATACCAAATTTATTAAAAATCTCACTTATACGGCCAATATACAAGCAGGGTTCTAAAACTGACTATAATAACTATAGACCGATTTCAATTTTATCTAGTATCGAGAAAATTATTGAGGAAATAGTTGTCAGAAGACTAAACGATTTTCTAGAAAAATATAAAATTATAAATAAAAACCAATTTGGATTCCAAAAGAAAAAAAATATAAATAAGCTACTTGGTAACTTTTCTAGCCAAATAAATGATTATTTAAGCAAAAACTATCACTGCTTAGCGCTATTTATCGATTTCAGCAAAGCATTTGATACGCTTTCGCATGAAAAACTAATAAATATATTGGAAAGAAATGGAATAAGAGGAAATTGCATGAATTGGTTCAAAAATTACCTAAGCTATAGAACTTACAGAGTAAAAATAAATAACAACCTCAGCGAAGAAATCGCAACAACTCAGGGTGTACCTCAGGGTTCTAAATTAGGCCCGTTATTATATATTATCTACGCAAACGATATGATGAACCAATTAAGGAACTGCACAGCGTATGCTTACGCAGATGACACTGCAATTATTGTAGCGCATAAAAATATAAATGCCGCGTGTGAAAATATGCAAAGGCAACTTGATATTGTGTCAAAATGGTGCCACGATAATAATCTTGTTGTAAACGCAACAAAAACGAAGATCATGCATATTAAACCTCGACATATTTTACACACAAATATCAAAATAAAATTCCATAGTTTAAGTTGCTTACATACTAATACAAACAATAACATTGACCCAAATGATAATTGTGACACTTACATTGATATGGTAAATACATATAAATATTTGGGTGTTTTCATTGATCAAAACTTTAAATGGAAAACCCAAATAACACAACTCCAAAAAAGCTACGTAAAGCAGCGTATATGCTTTTCCATTTAAGCAACTGCGCATCCATAGTAGTGCTAAGGCAAGCGTACTTCTCTCTCGCCGAATCTTACATAAGACATGGCATAACTGCATGGGGAAACGCAAATTCGATACGACAGTTGCAAATTACACAAAATAGACTACTGAAAATCCTGCAAAAGAATCAAAACTACAATAATAACATTAGAAACAATAGCACATTCACAACCAACAATAATTTTAACCATAACCTACCTAACAGCAACATCAATGTTCCAGTTAATTCAAACAACAACAGCATAAATTATAACAGCGTCAATAATACAGGAAGCTTCTGTTACACAGGAGAAAACCTAGCTAAAAGTCTAAACGTCCTCAATGTACAAAGTATATACTACACAACCTTAGCCAATGAATTTTTTAATGATTCCCGTTTCCTACAAGCGATCGACCACACGCACAACACAAGATCTCGTGCTGCCGGTAGATTTAAAGTCCAAAAATATAAGAATAATTACGGATTATGCACCTTAAACGTATCTCTGCCAAAAATAATGAATAAGTTGCCAGCAGATATAATAAGGATTACTAATGAATATAAAAGAAGAAAATTGATAAAAATACATTTTTTAAGTTCGCAATGAATAAAAATCTTGAATATTTAATAGATTGCACTTCTGCAGACAAGCCTCAAGGCTTCGCAGATTATTTCCTATATAATATTAAAGTAAATTACTTATTGCAAAATTATAATGTTAAGCTATACATTTGTACTTATATTAATATTATTGTCAATAAAGTAAATAATTGAATTAAAAAAAAAAAAAAAAAAAAAAAAAAAAAAAAATATGAATGGGACATATCACTTTTTCGTGGGGTTGTCATTGGAAGGGGTCAATTGACACCATTTGACCAGTCACACATTTATTCTCAATGAGCGTGTTTAGTACCAGTTACTACAATGTAGTATTATTTCAACACAGTGTAGTATTATTTCAATAAAATAAGTCCTAGAATGAAATTCAAGAACCAAATTTTAGAAAGTCTCAAAAAATGTGTCACACCACCGGTAAAGATTGTACTGTAAATCATTATTTTTTCTACCTTTTTGTTCTTCATAAACTGGTCATGAGTCCTTTCTTTTTGTACTTGTTCTATTTTCACAAACCACAGGACCAGTCTGTTGGAACAATTGACACAAATTTCCCGCAGGGTTGTTATTGCTGACATACCAAGGTGCATTTTTTAATAATCTAAGGCCCGTTTTCACGACTTACCTATAAAGTTCGAAATAGTTAACGGTACCTTTAGCACTAGTGAGGAATATAGTTACCTTCAACTATTTTTCGTTTTCACAACTTCTGTATAAAATAAACTTAACATTTTTTGAAAATGCGGCAATACTAAAGAAAATACCGATTATTTTTGCCAAAATAAAAATACGAACTGGCAACTACGTACTTTTTTTACATTTACAAAATATACGTATAGTTGGAGTTGCCATATTTAAAAAATATGTGAATATAATATGGCAATCTCAAATCTAAAGCTACGGTCACACTTATTAAATATTTGATCAAATAAGCGTAACCCCTACTTTTGTTAATAGTTAGTGAGATTTAAAATGGTCTTAATATTATAAAATAAAATAATTATACTGCTAGACATAGCAAAAAACAGTTTTTTGTAAGATGTGGTATTTTAATCAAAATAAATAATGATATTAAGCGAAATGATTTTTTAGTTTGGTTGTTGGTCCCATTTTTTCCGTCAAATATTTGACAAGTGTGACCGTAGCTTAATGCATTAAACACATTCACCACAGCAGGCTACACGAACACAATACTACAAATGCTGCTGGCTGAAATTTTAGTCGTGTGGTCAGCTACTGAATTATGCTAAAGACGGCAGCTACAATTGAAAAAATACAAACAGCTGTTTTTGTTTACTATGTCTTTATATTTCAGTGGTGCCACTATCATTTTTTTTCTTTTATAAAATGGAAAAACATGCATAATTGCAGACTCTTATTCAAACTTAATTTAAGATTATCAACAAATGAATTTATTTAAAAAAAATTCAAATATTTTAATTTTGTTGCTTTTGTAACTAATAAACAATATAATTTTAACGGCAGATTAAACAAAAAATACATATAAAATGCTTTTAAAATAAGAAAATTTGTTCCTTCAACACACGTGGTATAGTTCGTAAAGTTTCAGAACACTTTGGGTGCGTACGTTAATGCATAAAAACTATGTATCACTGCTGCAGTGATACAAAATGTTGTTGCTGATGCGTGATTACCAGTTGCAGTTGTGTTGCTGATACTTTGCACAACAGCTGTACAAAGTTTGAATTTTTGAAATTTCAAAAGTTTAATAAGCAAACATTAAATAATAATAAAAATGCTTTTTACAATAAAGATGACAAATTAACGACGATTAAACGATTTCTTTTTTGTCAAAAGTTATTGCTTCAGAAAATTAACTGAAGCAATAATTGCCAAAGTTTGCTGCAGAGCTGCGGCATTACTGTATAAAAACTTTTGACATATGAGAGTGATGCCAAGTTTCTTACAAGTGATGCTTTTACGAACATTAAACTTTACTTCTGCGCAAGTGATACCCAACAACTGCATTTACGAACGTACCCTTTATCAATAACTTTTTAGGTAAAAACTGGATCTAAGAAGTAGTGGTATTATTAGAAACTACTTCGAAATGGCTTTCACTTGATCTTTAAAAAATTCCGATTTATTAGCCCGTTAAGGGCCAATTTCAAAAATAAATATTTCTTGAAAGATTTTTCTACAAAACTTAAAATTTTGTCAATATAAATATTTATTAAAACATAATATCTTTAGGGAAGAACACTTTATCTTTAATATACCATATTATTAGTAACTTCATCATATAAAATTTTAAATTTATTAAGCTTTAAAAAATTTTAAGTTGGAAAATTAGTCAATTTATTTAAAAGTTTGATTAAAAATATATATCTGGTAATAATTTATGTACTTCTGACATATTCATCCCAATTATGAATGAAAATTCCCCGGGAGTTTTCTCCCTTCTCTCATTTTTCCTATGTTAATTCAATTGTAAAAGTAGGAAAAGGGAATAAACTCCCGGGGAATTTTTATTCATGATTGGGCTGATTGAATTATTGTAATATGTACATAAATAATAAGTGGTTCTGCAACGCCGAAAAACCGCAATTCAGACAAACTTTATTAAGCAAATATCTTAGGGTTTAATAATTATTGTTATATCGACATGATTTAAAGATAAAGCCAGTTTTGTAAAAAAAAGTCAGCCACGGAGTATAAATTGGCTCTTAATTGGTTAATCGGTATGCCATAAACGCCATGTGCAACACACTTTAAAGAATTTTCCAATGATTCCCATATTTTATAGATTCATTTTATACCTAAAGAGATATGGATAAAGTATTTTAAAACTTTTACGACCTATAACTCCTGAACTAGAAGCGTTGGCGAAAAAAACATCTTCCTATAGAACTTCTTTCAAGAATATAAAAAAAATTATATAAATAACAATTTGGTGTTGAGCCGAGTTAATATTCTTGTTTCATGCCGATTCTTTTCTGTTAAACAAAAAAAAAAAAAAAAACAAAATTTAAGCACTTATTTTTTAAATATTTTTGTATATTAGCAGCACTTTTTCTGTTTTGTAGTGGACAAAAATAGAAATTAGTTTAATTTGACTACAACGACAAAATAAGCACAGACAACAGCCTGCAGCCATGTATCCGTGTCGTCGTGAAAATAATCATTTCCATATGCACACATGAATTCTAGTTTTGACATATTGAAGTCGGTAGCTTGCTGTCTCGAATGTGTTTAAAGCATAAGCCTTACGACAAAAGTTAAAGGTAGAACGTTCCTCTCTTTAGCTTATCGTTCACTTTTAGATTAAAGGGAACTTGTGATAATTAAAAACTCATTATCTGTTCGATAACTTCCTAAATTTAGCTATCGTTAAGTCGTGAAAACGGGACTAGGGGTTTTAGATTGATATCTTTGTAGAATTTCTATGTTCGAATTGCTGGTTGTGCCCCAAAGCTGAATGCCATATGTCCATACCGGTTTGAGAATTGCTTTATAAAGCAAAACTTTGTTCTCCAAGCTTAAGCTAGATCTTGGCCTAATAGCCAATACATTTTTCTTGTTTTAATATTTAAGTGTTCACGTTTCTTTATTATATGTGTTTTCCATGTTAACCGGCGGTCAAGATGGAGGCCTAAATATTTCACAGTGTTGTTTTTTGGTATAATAGTTCCATTTAAATACACAGGGGAACATTCATTTTTTCTTAATGTAAACGTTACGTGAACAGATTTTGCAGTATTTACTTTTATGTTAAATTTTTGTAGCCATTCTTCAATAATATCTATTTGGTTTTGTATCAATTCATCATAGTATATATATGATTATAGTTATATCAAAGTTTATTGGCGATTCATGAGAAGCTAATGCAGCGGTATCATCTGCATAAGTATATGTAGTTACATTGTTCATTACTGGTATATCCGATGTGTAAATGGTGTATAATACTGGACCTAATACGCTACCTTGTGGAATGCCTGCGTTAATGTTACCAACATCTGAGTATGTTTCCTTAACACTTACAAAGAACCGCCTATTTTGAAGGTATGTTTTTAGCACAAAATAAAATGAAGCCGGAATAAGCCTCTTTAATTTGTGTAAGAGACCAATGTGCCATACCCTATCAAATGCATGTTCATCGTCTAAAAATACTGCATAACAATACAGTTTTCTTTCAAGTGCATCAGAAATATCATTGACTATCCTATGGCTTTGGTTTGGTGTACCATGTTTATTTCTAAACCCAAACTGGTAATCTGGAATAATCACCCTTATTCTATTTGGCGTCGTCAACAGTAAGCAACGCCGTTTTTTATGTTTTGTTTCAATTTCGTATTCCCGTTGGCAATATTGCCATATTTCGATGACATTTAACATATGTTTGGTATTTTCTAAGAAAAATTGGCGTTGTTGTTGCCTTTAATTGCCTTTGATTTTGTCGTCGTCGTTTTTAGTGTTGTCTTGTGCTGCTTTGTGTTGTGTTTTAAAAATTATAAAGAAGTTTACGTTATGGTTGGCTGCAATTTTGATTTCTACGACGGTTTTGATATTTTTCTAGATTTGTGTTGTGTTTTGATATATTTTTTGTGGAAATAATTTTAAAATAACAACTATGTGCCAGTTCGAGAAGCTAGTGGAAGAGCTTGTAAAAAACATTCATCACTAGCCAGAGGATTTTGCAGGGTCTCTTTTCCTTTCCTAATAAATTAAATATCCCTTGCGGTTAAACTAGAGATGCTGGTCTTGTTTTTTTTTTTTTTTTTTGAGCTAAAATTTTGATGTGGGTTCAGTGTACACAGCCAATTACACCTGGAAATGCTGCTTGGCAAAGAAATGCAACTTAGTCTCATTCTTATCAGCATCCGTCATGTCGAAGTTTATCCATTGTGGACAAAGTTCTCTGTCCATGTCTTCCAGAGTCTCGGACAAAATTTTTGAAACTAGTGGCTGGGACAGTCCAAAGTTGAAATAATTTCCAACGCTGAGCTGGTACAATCATTAAGCCAAAAAACACAATGTTGCTGCAAATTATATTGTGTTTGGAACAAACGTTCCCTTTTTTGAATGAGGCTCTATTATTTCTAACACATGTTTAAAAGGTTTATTCAGCCGAAATTAACTTTCGAATCTTAAGGTTAAAAAAAAACCATTAGGCCCTTGGAAAAATTTTTCTAATAACTTTTCATTGGGCAAATTAAAAATGGAAGATTTCAGAAATCAGAATCAGAAATAAAAAAATTTTTATTTTTATATTATTTAGTTTTACAAAAAAATTTTTATTTAACTTAAAATTTTGTACAAACAGCACAGAATCTGTTTTCTTATCAGAAAACAGTAAACAAAATTAATCAGCTGGTTCTTTTATTAGAGATGTGTGCTGTATTTTATTAACATTATCGATAAATAGTCAACGGCGTCATAATACTCTAACAAAATACCAATTTAACATAGAATTGATGTTGTGTTTCATAAAAATTGCTGTTGCCTTAAAATTGACGTTGTTATTGCCGACGCCAAATAGAATAAGGGTGAATATTTTGTTGCTCTAAAATTGGCAGTAATCTCTGAAGAAAGAGTCTTTCAAAAATCTTTAAAAAGCTGGATAATAAGCTAATTGACCTTTATGAAGTAACTGCATTTTCAGGTTTGTTGGGTTTTAAAATCATAAAATGATTTAGCCTTAATATAGAGTTAAATATAGTTGTGAGAAAGATTATACCCTTTTTCGGCAAATATTTAACAACTTTCGGGTCAATATTGTCATATCCTGGTGTTTTGGAGTTGTGTAATTTCCGTATTATATCCCCTACTTCTGCTGGAGTTATTTAAACACATTTGCTTTACTGCTGTCTGATCTACACCAATCACCACTTCTATTTTTAATTGCAACATTTCTCTTTGTGGTTTGCTTTAAATATTTTGTTGCGTTCCACAAACTATATTCATTATCCTTAGCTCGAATTTCCAATCTTTTCAAATAATTACTCAACAAATCAATAGTATGAAATGGGAATTAGCACATTTAAACGAAACCTTGTTAATTAAATTTTTGAATCCCAAGAAAAACTTTGATAACTAATATGCATGTGGCAGTGTAAATAAAACTGAACTGGCAAAATAAAATTAAGTAATTCGTTTTTATTTTTGTTTTTTTCTTTTCCCACTTACAACTACATTTAGAGTTGACAAAAAATCAACCAATTGTAGCCGGGACTGTAAGAAAAGATAAGCTCACTGTTTATTGTTGTTGTTTTTGTTTAAGCTTTGATATGGTTACAAGTAAAACTGGGGCTTATAACTCTTATTCGCTTAACAGTTTTATTTGTATAGTATCTTTAGTTTTTCTAAAATCTTTGGATGAAGTTTCCTGATGATCTGGCCTTAGCAAACAGTGAAATGCGCATAGGAATAGCTTATCCCTTCAACAATAAACTCCAGTTTGTCAATATGTAGTATGAAATGGGAATGTAGCACATTTAAACGAAACCTTACTCAACAAATCATTCTTGTAATCTTTTAAACGTCTTTTCAAGTATTCGTATTCTTCTTTTATTTGTAATTAGCTCCCTTATTTCGCCGATATTTGAACATTATTACCATTGTTTTGGTGTTGTTGTGGTGTTGATAAATATGCTGCTTCATGTAATAAATTCGTAAATGACTCAACGGCGTATTCTAAGACAAACCCGTCTTTGATTGGTATATTCAAATTCAAATTTTGTTCTATTCAGAAACCAAATTGTTGCATATTTGTTCTAGGTGTAACAACTTTAAATTTTTTCGCCACAGTGTGAAGAACTGTACTAAGTGTTAAGATAACAGGGGTGTGGTCAGAGCTTAAGTCCGCGCTCTCTTTTTAGTCTAGGAAAGACCGGGTATTCCTTTATAAACGAAAAAATCCAGAAGATCTGGTATTTTAGTATTATCACTTGGCCAATGTGTAGGACTACCTGTTGATAATATTGAAAAATTATTTTTGCAAATGCATTTATACAACTCTCCTCCCCTTGGGTTTACCAGACGTGATCCCCACCAAGGGTGTTTTGCATTAAAGTCACCACCAACAATGAATTTTGAACCAAGCCCTTTAAAAAAGTTTTCATATTGCTCACACCTGACATTATGTCTTGGAAAAAAGTAAATAGAAAATATATTAGTAGTAATATCATCGCAAGTTATTTTAAATCCTGCAGCTTGTAAAACCGTTTCTTCAATTGGTGATAAAATTTCATATTTTATGTTTGACTTTATTAATATAGCTGCGCCCGCGTGAGCTCTATTGTCCGGATGGTTAGCAGAAATTATATCATAATCTTTAACTCTTGCAAAGGTTTTACTAGTAAAATGAGTTTTAGAGATTAAAAAATATCAATGTAGTTGTTTTTAACGAAAACTTCAATTTTATTTGTATGATTGCATAATCCGTTAGCGTTCCATATTGCATAATTTAGTCATTAGCATTGACATCATATTCATTAAGTTTTCCACCATTTTTTCAAGTGGATCCAGACGACTGTCTTGATTTACATTTGATGCTCTAACAGTTTCTGAAAATTACACAGTAAACCTATTTAGGCCCATTTTCTCAACTTACCGATAGCTAAAGGTAGGATTTTATCAGCGTTATAAAAAGTGTCCCATTGTTCCAACTTTACTTTAACCTACCAGGGGCCAGATTCTGGCATTCGTGATTGAGTACTTTCTCGATTCGAAAGCAATTTAATATCTTATTATTTCAGTCAAAACTGAACGAATTGGAATTATTTTTTCGTTATTGTAAAGCATTCATTTAAGTTTCACAATACTGAAAAAATAAGTTCAATTCTTTCAGTATTGACTGAAATAAAATTGCTTTCGAATCGTGAAAGTATTCGATCACGAATGCCAGAATTAGGCCCCTGGTAGGATATACCTTAACATACTTTATCGCTCACTTTAGGTTAAAGTAAAGTTTTAATAATGGAATACTTTTTATAAGGCCAGTTAAAGTCTACTTTTAGCTATCGGTAAGTTGTGAAAACGGGCCTTAGACTGTTATAAGAATTATTTAACTGTGGAAAATCTGTAGAATTTTTACTGACATTATAATTTCTCTGTGTATTTGAGTGCTGACTTTGATTAATATTCCTGTTACTAACAAGGTTTTGGTAGACTCTACACCATTTATAGTTGGCTGTGTGATTTAACATGCAGTGAACACAACGGGGTGGAGTATCGATGGCTTTTTTGCATTCTATTGTGGGATGGTCCAAACCGCACTTAACACATCTATATGGTTTCTTACAATATGCTTTGGTGTGTCCAAACTGTTGACAACGATGACATTGAACTAAATCATTTGTTTAAAGAGAAGGCTCAATTTTGACGACTGCGTGATTTATGTAATTTATTTCATATATAGATTTATTTTTTGGGTCTAGGTCTAAGTCTATATAGAACATAGAGAGGCTCCTTCGAAACACGGCTCCTAACATTTGTCACAGATCTAACTGAATGGCCTAGACTTAAGAGTTCGGCCTTTATATCCTCCGTGGAAGTTGTGGGATGGAGACCTTTTATAACTACTCTATAAGCTCTTTCTTGTTTAAGTTGATAAGTATGAAAATTAATGTTACATGTATCCAAATACTTAATTTGCACAAAAAAATCGAAAATATGCGCATAAAATATGTACTGAAAACTCCGAAATATGCCTTAAAAAAATGAAAAATATGCACTTAAATCTTGAGCATTTTCATTAAAAAAGCGGTTTTTTAATTTTTTTAAAAACAAACAAAATAAAATAAAAATTAAAAGTTCAGACTAATATTTTTTAAAATGTAGTTTAAATAACTAATTTAAATTTTTGTTTGCATAAACAAATAAATCAAAAGTAAGCCTTTGTCTGTTCGGCCGCAAGAAACTTTTGTACATGGAAAATGATATCCCAACGTCAACCGAAGTTATAGGAGCATAGTTGAAGGATGTCAATTCATTTGGAGAATATTAATTTTCTAATTCAAATCTTACATTTGATTCCAGATCAAAAATTAGTTTCATTTTTTTAAATCCTTAATAAAAATAAATCAATACTATCGAGTTTGCTTCTTATATTTTCTACACCTCCTTACCACTTATATGCCAAGCAAGTAACATGTGAACCGTTTTGGATAAAATATTTTAAGCTCATTGGCAGCCTTAAACATGTAAGGTGCTGCATCGGTTAAAAATAGAAGGATCTTCTGTCCAAATTTTGAAAATCTTTTTCCAAAAAAAAAAATTATTTATTGGTCTTAAAATTTTTTTGGAATACTTTTTTGTGTATTTGGAAATTTTTTGTAGAAATTTATTTTATAGTATGGGAATTAAAAAAACTTATCACTCAAAAATGTTAAAATATGCAAAAATATTTATTTAAAACCAAAATATACAATATTATGCATTTACACAAAAATATGCAACAATATGCAAAAACAAATCGATGCCATTTTAACGAAAATTTAATGATTCGGAAAGATAATTGTTCGACATCGATCTTAGACTATCGACAAAAAACATGCATTTGCATGGAAATCGCATCCCTACTTATAACTAAATTCAGTTGAAGAAATGATATCACTTAATTTTTTAACTATAAGGGCCATTATTACAACTTGAAGTTAGCTAAAGTTAGGATTAAGTTGACAGATAGTAATGTGTTATCTGTCAAAAAGCATATGTTATCTGACGGATAGCAGCTAACGCCAAGTTGTAATAATGACCCTAAGAATAATATTTTGTACATTAGGAATATAAATCGGTGGTGGTTTTTGTGTTATTTTTTCATTATTAACTTCATTATCTTCTTCAATATCAAGTTCAGTATATCTGTTGTTGTTGGATGATGTAGTAGGTATATCACGTGAGTTTTTTAGTTTCTAGTTTAGTTTTTTTTTTTGGTGATTCGATTCGTTTACGTTTTTTTTGTTGTTGCACTTTGCCAAATTGATGCAATGTCAGCATTGGTTTTTTGACTTTGATTTTTCATTATTTCATCTTCATTACTTTCTTCACTCAAGTTTACCATTGTAGAAAACTTGTTGTTATACTCAGGGTTTAAAATGCTATCGCCATATTAGCAAAAGCAGCCAAATTTTTCCTTTTTCCTATTAAAAAAAAAATCAAAAATAAAAAGCCGACAAGTTCCACTAAAACGGTGAAAAACAAAAACAATTTCTTGCATGAGTAAAAACAATGTAACAACAATAAAATTAAATGATAGAAATGCTTATGTGACAGTGCATGCCAACGAAAATAATGTTGAAATAAATAAAACAAGACAAAACAATATTAACTACCTAACGGCTAAGCCAATCTTTCGTACTCGTTCCCTCTCACCCTCTTTATTTACACAAACGGTGGATAGTGACTCATTAAAAAAACTAAAACTAGACCTTGAAACAAGTGTTGCCAGGCCAACAAGTATTGCCGCGTCGTCAAAAATAAATTTAGTGGGAAATGATACCATGAACCAAAACTCAAATGCAATGGAAAACCCCCCTGTAAAAAGTTGCCAAAAGCCTCAAGTCCAAGTTGGTATGGACAGGTATATAACAGTCCTCAAGCGGGGTCGCAGCCCTACCTCTTCAGCTGTTGCTTCGGCATCAAAAGTGCCATCTTTTGACAAAATAAATTCCCAAAATCGCTTTGCAATTCTGGAGGATGAATCGTCTGAAGCACCAAACGTCATAAGATCGTCCAAGCCTCCCCCGATATATCTTAGGGAGCATAACTCAAATGATCTAATAAAGAGTTTAATTTCGTTGATTGGTGAAAATTCGTTTTATGTAGCCGCAATAAAGCGAGGTAGCATAAATGAAACGAAAATCCAAGTGAATCATGAAAATGATTTTCGCAAAATTATTAACAAATTTGAGGCACTTAAAAAAAGTTTTTATACATACCAACTCAAGAGCAGTAAAGGTCTCCAGGTGGTGATCAAGGGAATTGATTCATGCGTAGACCCAGAGGAAATTAAAACTTTCTTAGAAGAAAAAGGCTTCAAGATTAAACACGTGGTAAATATTAGAAATAGAGACAAAAATCCACAACCACTATTTCGAGTAGAATTAGAGCCCGGCGACATTAAGTTAAAAAAAAACGAAACGCATCCCATTTATAGTTTAAAATATATTCTACACAGAAAAATCACAATTGAGGAGCCGCACAAAAAAAATGGACCTGTTCAGTGCTTAAACTGCCAAGAATTTGGCCATACAAAGGCATACTGCTACTTACCCCCTGTTTGCGAAGTATGTGGTGAGTTACACGGTACAGTTTCTTGCGATAAGTCTAAAACCGACCCCAACGTAAAAAAATGTAGCAACTGTGGCGGTAATCACACTGCCAATTATAGAGGATGCCCTGTATATAATATCGTCAAGCAGACGGTTGGACCGAAAACAAATGCCCCTCAAATGCAGGTTGCAAATCAAGTTATCACAAATGCAATTCAAGCCCCCCAGTCTAGTAATAACAGAACCTCTTATGCTAACGTCCTAAAATCAAAACATGAGCCAATGCAAGGTGCCTCGCCAAGTAATGATGAAACTCCAGTTTCTAATTTAAGTCGTTTAGAAAAAACCATGGAAACATTAGTGCAAACAGTTAATAATTTTACGAACACAATGGGTAATATGATGCAGGAAATTCTAAGAATGCAATCGATGTTATTGCAAGCTGTACTTAACAAGCCATGAACTGTATAAAAATTTGTTTTTGGAACGCAAACGGCATCCGCCAACATAAAAATGAACTAGAATACTTTCTTAAAAATAAACAAATTGATGCCATGATGGTTTCTGAAACTCATTTGACCTCAAAAAATACGTTTAAAATAAATGGATATATACTATATGATACAAAGGACCCTCGAGATAGAGCTTGTGGAGGTTCTGCCATTTTAATAAAAACCAGAGTCAAACACTACCTAATGGGTGATCATCGTGAAGATTATCTCCAAGCAACAAACATTTGCGTTGAAGAATTAAATAGAAACGTAGTAATCTCATCGTTATACTCCCCACCTAGATATTCAATATCAGAAGGCCAATATTATAAATATTTTAAATCATTAGGACCCTGTTTCCTGGCCGCTGGCGATTATAACGCTAAACATACCTTCTGGGGGTCCCGACTTATAACACCAAAGGGTCGTGTTCTATTTAATACTATTACTAAAATGGATTTGAATGTGATAGCGAGCGGACAACCAACATATTGGCCTACTGATCAGCAAAAAATACCAGATGTCATCGATTTTGGCGTGGTTAAAAACATCCCCTTAGAAACGATTTATGTTGAAGCTTCCTTAGAATTATCTTCCGACCACACACCAACAATTGTTACTTTAATGGACCCCAATAGAACTGTATCTCCAACTGGTTACTTAGCGACGCCAGCTACACAAATCAATTGGCTAAAATATAAAAAATATCCCAGCACCCATTGCACAGAAAATATTCCGCTTAGTACACCGGAATACGTAGATCGCGCTATTATTAATTTTGACAGTTTTCTGAAGCTAGCTGTACAACATTCCAATATTACCCCAAAAAAAACTAAAAATACTAAAATTTATTCCACAGATGTTGAGCGTCTCCTGTCTGAAAAAAGAAGAGCTCGAAGAGAGTGGCAATTGCACAGATCCCCTCAACTTAAGAGTTTGTTAAAAGAGTGTACAAGAAGGCTAAGAAAGTTACTACAGACACAGAAAACGGATTCTCTGCAAAAATATCTTAAGGAACTTGATGCAACTCAGCAATCAGACTACTCATTATGGCGTGCAGCTAAAAATTTAAAAAGACCAGTTGTCTCTAAGCCACCATTAAGAAACTTGAACGGAAGTTGGGCAAGAAATGATAACGAAAAGGGAAATCTGTTTGTTAATCATTTAAAAAACGTATTTACCCCAAATATATCTCACGATACGGCGGTCGAGTTACCACCTGTTCCTGCTAGAGCAGCTATTCCCCTCAGATTTGAGATAAGAGAAATCGAACAGGCTATTTGTGACTTAAACACTAAGAAGGCACCTGGTATTGATAAAATCAGTAATAAAATGCTTTTAGAGCTACCTCGCACAGCAAAGAAAATTATTCTTTTTATTTTTAATGCTATTTTACGCCTTGAATACTATCCTCAAAAATGGAAGGTTTCCTTAGTTACCATGATACCAAAGCCAGGTAAAGATCATACAAAAGTTGAGTCATATAGGCCTATTAGCTTATTATCAAATATGTCAAAGCTATTTGAGAAATTATTAGTTTCAAAATTAACACCGATTTTAAGTGAAAATAGATGTATTCCAAACCATCAGTTCGGATTTCGAAGAAAACACAGCACAATCGAACAGACTCATCGAATAGTAAATGTCATAAGAAAAGCATTTGAAGAAAAAAAATACTGCTCAGCACTCTTCATCGATGTTTCGCAAGCTTTTGATAAAGTCTGGCATGAAGGCTTATTACATAAATTGAAGCAAAATTTACCAGCAAACACACACAAGCTGCTAGAAAGCTACTTAGTCGGTCGTCAATTTATTATTAAAGAAGGAAATTTCTTAAGTTCACCTCAGCCCATTGGCGCTGGAGTCCCACAAGGCAGCATCCTGGGCCCTCTATTATATTTAATTTATACCTCGGACATGCCAACAAGCAACTACACCCAAACTTCAACATTTGCAGACAATACAGCATTTCTAAGCGTCCACGAAAACCGTTATGAAGCATCTCGTTACTTACAGCATCATATATTTCAACTAGAAATATGGTTAAGACAATGGAGGATAATGGTCAATGAGCAAAAATGCGTGCATATAACATTCACCTTGCGCCGGGAATCTTGCCCCCATATTACAATCAACAATCAAATAATTCCTCAACATTCGCATGTAAAATATCTCGGTATACATCTGGATCGGCGATTAACGTGGAAATGCCATATAGAGGCAAAATTAACTCAAATGAAACTAAAAGCCATTCAAATTCATTGGCTTATTGGTAGAAACTCTGTCCTTAGTCTCGACTGCAAACTTCTTCTTTACAACTCCATCTTAAAGCCAATCTGGTGCTATGGTATTCAGTTATGGGGCACTGCCTCGGCCTCTAATATAGAAAAAATTCAAAGACGCCAAAATAAAATTCTTCGAATAATCACAGCTGCCCCTTGGTATGTAAAAAACTCAAATATTCACAAGGATCTCAATGTTCCATTAGTCAAAACTATGATTACGAAATATGCAGTAAAATACTTAAAAAGGCTCGAATTGCATCCAAACCCACTAGCACGAAATATTTTAAATGATAGCGGCCACACTCGCTTAAGAAGAAGAGACACTGCAGCACTTATCCAATTAGATGAGCGACAAACACCTCGATAAGTGAACAGAACCCGTGATGAAGAAAATTTTTGTCTGGCACTGGCAGGACATAAAATAAAGTATTAGGTTAAGATTTGATTAATTATTGTTAGTTCATATTTAAATGTATGAAGATTCAATAAATAATATTGAGAAAAAAAAAAAAAAAAAAAAGTTCCACTCCTAAACTGTTTTTGAAAAGTAACCTTTTAATGGACACTGGCTTTTTCCAACTATTGCTTTTTTAACAAAAGCAAAAATTTCTTATTTGATGGAACTGGAAAAGCAACGGCAATCACTTTTATGTTATAGGAAAAAATATGTAGGAAAAATAATGAAACAAACAGCTTCTGTCAAACAGCCGTTAAATCAAAAACGAATGCATGTTAAATCAAAAACGAGCAACAACAACACTACTGATGAAAGGCAAAAATTTATTTTTCGTCACCACCATGAAAAAAACCACGTCGCTTGTACACTGATCAGTATTTATCGTTGTAATCTGCCTTTTTGCAGAGCTGATAGCTCTGCTCAGACTGCTTTTAGCACACACTTCAGCTGCTTTTCATTTTATTGAATCTGCTTTTTGTTATTACCAGCCAGTGAAGAATTTTTGTTTTTTGAATTTTAGATTTTTTTTGGTTTGTCTTCTTTAACTAGCTCTTCTTTTAGGAAAAAGTAAAGAAGCAAAAGGCGAAATATTTTTTTTTTTAGCTTTTGCTTTTTAGGTGGTTGTCCATTTTTGTCGCTGGCTGGTAAAAAAAGCAATTGTCAAAAACTAAAAATATACAAAATAGGAGATTTGCTTTTTTGCACAAACGAAAAACAAAACATTGGCTATTGGAAAAAAAATTAAAAATTTCAATAGCAGTGGCAAAAGCAAAAATAAAAAGCATCCAGCTGATGAGTGCTTTTAAACCCTGGTTATACTAAAGAATGCAGCTTCTAGGTGCATACATGCACTTTAATTGTTTTTGGGAATTACTTATAATCTAGATCGGCGTTTAACATGGAAATGCCATATAGAAGCAAAATTAACCCAAATGAAACTAAAAGCAATTCAAATTAACTGGCTTATTGGAAGAAATTCTGTTCTTAGTCTCGATTGCAAACTACTACTTTGCAACTCTATTTTAAAGCCAATATGGTGCTACGGTATTCAACTATGGGGCACTGCCTCGGCCTCAAATATCGAAAACATTCAAAGGCGCCAAAATAAACTTCTTCGAATAATCACAGCTGCCCCTTGGTATGTTAAAAACTCAAATATCCACAAGGATCTCAATGTGCCACTGGTAAGGACTATTATTACGAAGTATGCGATAAAATATTTAAAAAGGCTAGAGTTGCACCCAAGTCCACTAGCTCGAAATATTTTAAATGATAGCGGCCACAATCGCTTAAGGAGAAGAGACACTGCAGCACTTACCCATTAAGATGAGCGATAAACACCTATATATGTGAACAGAACCCGTGATGAAGAAAATTTTTGTCTTGCACTGGCAGGACATAAAATAAAGAATTAGGATAAGATTTGATTAATTATTGTTAGTTCATATTTAATATATGAAGATAAATAAATAATGGAAAAAAAAAAAAACTTATAATCTGTTTATTTTTGTTAAGAAATATTGTTTGTTTTAAGTGTTGTTCTTTTTTTATTTCTGTTTTGTTTATTTTTTTTTTTTTTTTTTTTTTTTTTTTGGATTTAGGTGCAAGATATGTTAAAAATCATATGCTTGCAATGGCAAAACCTTAGGTTTATATGCCAGGACTAGAAGATTTGTATGCTATTCCTTCACATACAGTTGCATACTATAGAAGGGAGGTGCTACAAGGATTTCACAGAACGACCTATACCGTCGTATAGGAAGATGGAAATCCTGAAGTCCACTCCACGGATTCTCTCCAATTGAATTTTGAATGGTCTTCCACCAGTAGCTAGTTTTTTTTTTATTTTAAGAGTTTTGACTGGAACTCTACCAGTTAGTTAAAGAGTTTTAAATGGTCCTCCACCAATATCTATCAATTTAAGTTAAAAATCGTTGGCCACTTATTTCCACATGGTCACCGCCAAGCAAAATAAGGTTAAAACGAATGCATGTGATTAATGCCGAAAACACGAAAAACTGTAAATTATTACAGTTACACGACGCCACGCCATCAACCAATGCTGTGAAACGCAAAACGCAAGAAAGACAGACAAACAAGAACGACCTGATTGTCCTTAAAATTAATGACAACGAGCGCGAGCTGCTTCCCCGTCCAGAGCAGTTTTACGAGTGTATTTTTTTTTTTTATGTAATTTTATTTTTATGAAAAATTGCGACACTATGACACTAATTGCAATCGCGGTCAAACCAAGACTGACAACAAAGTCTGTACAAAAACTTGTTTTCCTTGCCCCGACCTTACCGCCGACGTCTACAAACCAAGAGTTGCAAAAAACTTGCCGAATGTGAAAGGGGTTTGTATCTCTCTGTTCAACAGTGCATAATAGAAAGAAAACGATTTATCCTTTTAAAGAACGATAACCTTGCAATGTTAGTGCTTCATTTTGAGGAAGTGTTCTCCGAAAAGTACTTTCATTAAGAGAAATACGAAAAATATATATTTATTTAGCTACGGTCACACTTATTAAATATTTGACCAAATAAGCATCACCACTACTTTTGAAAATAGTTAGTGAAATTGAACACGGTCTTAATATTTCAAAATAAAAAGAATAAAACTGTATATGGGCATTTCCGTCAAAAGGTCCACCGTGACCGAAAATTTAAAAGTTATAAAAAGCTTATTATTTTACGATATTATTATAGAAAAATATTTTAATTTTACTAATTTTTTAAATTAATCCATAAATTTGTTCACTTAGATAAACAATAAGACTGCAAAGTTCTGCAAACGTAATTTCTTATTTGTGAGAATGTTTTATTGCGAGTTTTCTTTAATATTATCTTCCTTAAAAGAGGTGATATTTGATGGAAATTATTCCAAAAAACTTTTCTTACATGGTCTGTAATCTAAGGAAGAGTTCGAAGAGAAATATGTTATTCGGATTAACGGTAAATTTTTATTTTTTTTAATTATTATTCAGTTAAATTATTATGGAAAAAATGTCACGTTCGAAATGTCACGTATCGAACCAGATTTTGGCTTAAACCAAAAAAAATACAGAAGATTCTGAAATCAAACCAAAGACATTTAAATGTTACATTGCTACGTAAAATTCTGAAAGTAGTTTGACTAAAAAATTGTGCCAGGTTTCGTTGAATTACGCCTTTTAATACATGGCCACAAAAACTACTTCAATTTTTTTCACGTTCGAACCTCTACTTCTTTTGCCATTATCTTCGACCTAGAATCGCGCCACCCATAAACTTTAGCATAGACAAAAGTGCTTTCTTGGTGCTATAATTTAAGGGTTTAAAGAACGTAAAAATATTTGTTGTTTAAAATGTTATTGCATTTTAGATGCGTACGACTGTCACGTTCAACACTTTGGATTTACCCATATATAAATTGATTATAAATTGATTTATATTCAAATGTTAAATAACAACAAAAACTAAAATAAAATTGAGAAATAAATTTTTAACTTTAAACTTTTCAAGAGTTACTTAAAAAAATGTTTTGGCATTGATTAAGACAATATTGCTAATCTTTATGTTACTGCTAACAAATATTATTATGGTAAAATATTCACAAACACATTTAATAACTTTTTAATTTAAATCACATCCATTAAAAAAACTTACCTGAGGACAACATTTATCAATGACATCTAACAATGGTGGCTCTGTTTCCGGTATACCCAAAGCTTTCATCAGATTTTTAACTTCCTTTAATATCATGGCAGCCAATTTGCGCAAATAAGGACGATAATTGCACAATAAAACCAGAGCATAACCTTCGACAAAATGCAAAGTGGTTGCCAAAGGTATTTCGTTTTTCTTTGCAGCATCAGCCATATTTATAACGGTGGCCTGTGTTATGGTTGACATGCCACTCGACGTAATACTAGAGGTGGCACTTGAATTGGTATTAATACTCTTAGTATTGCTGGCACTGGACAATTGGCTGGTAGCAGTATCTTTGCCCACAATTCCGACCCCATTACCCGTTGCGGGTTGTAAAATATTATGCGTATTGTTGGCTCCGTTATTGGTAGCAGTTGTTGTGAGTGCGCTTGCTGTGGGAGTTTTCAAAGTATTTGTACCAGAATTACCGTTACCGTTCACATTGATGGCACAACGCCAAATATTTAGGAATACGAACAGCATGCGAGTACAATTTTCCAATAATTGCGGATAAGTGTCGGTGACATCGCGCACTAGAAATTGTGTATAACCGTGCACGACATCCTGACGCCAATCCGGAAAATCTATGACCAATGTTTGCAACGACTGATGTGTCAGCATGCGCAATTCTTCGTCCATGTGAACGGTGAGGCGTGACAAAAGATCTACCAATTCTTGTGGAGTCATTGTATCGGGAATTAAACGTGGCACAGCCGCCACACAAGTGCGAAAGAGATCAATGCGTGGTTTACGTTCACCCGAAAGCATTTCATCGGGCTCCTTATTTTGGTTTTGTGTATTTGTCATCATTAGCGGGCGACCATAGTGGACGTCCAAAGCACGTAAAATGTCAACAAATACACGGCGTACATGAGGAAAGTACGTTGACATGCCAATGCTTCGGGCCGTATCATCGGTTAGCATTTTATTAATGTAAGTCTTTTTTACACGCAGTGTATTACCAGAAGGCAGCACTGGCACGGTGCGAGGCATGGGCGGTTCACCATCCTTCTGCTGCAAAGAATCCGCCACCACCAAAAAGGCTCTCAAGCCAATACTCATGCGTTCGGGATTTAAAATTAACTGGAAAAGAAAATGTACAATACAAAACACTTCAATTCAATAAATTGCAATTGTATACCTTGATAGATCTCCCCACACACAATAGATCGTAAACAATTTCTCTCATTGCAAAATCCAAACGTTCCTGAGCAATAAATTGAATAATTTTCACAAATATATTCAATGGAGTGTCGCGGGGTATAACGCCTTTTGAGCCTCTATAAAATAAAGAAATTTTTAATCACCTTACACTTTTTACTCTTTTGACTTTAAGTCACTCACTTGGGAAACAATGAATTCACAATACTTTGTAAGCGTGAATGTGTTGCCGAATTCGATTCACATTTAATGCGTATCATATAGACCCACAGTAAGCGATATAGAGATTCCAGTGCGACGCGGCTCATTTTGGAATCACGATTTTTTAAATTACTTAAGCACATTGCCAGGAAATAATGCCAATTCGAGAGAAAAAATGTTTTCTGTGAAACACACAGCAAACATGTTACCAGGGGAAATAAAGCCAAACGATGTTTCGATTTGGTTGAGGCATCCAAGGTCTGCATATAAAGTAATTCTACGAAATTTTTAACGCAAGGAACATTAACTTCATTTTTAACAGCCTGCAAAGAAAAACAAGTTTTTAAATATTCAGAGATAGTTTTTTGAAAAATTTCTTTTAAAAAAAATTTAATTAGAAATACTAATATTTTTTTAGGATAAGAAAATATATGAAAGAAATTTTAAACAAGATTAAAAATGTATATTTTGTTTAAATTTAAAAATTCTTAATTTTATTTAATTTAAAATTTTTTAATATTTTGAAAAGTGCAAGATATTTTTAAGAATAAAAATTATTCTAATTCAAAAATTTATTTTAAACGGTAAAAAAATAGGTAGACGATCATTGACTCATAGATAAAAAACTTGAAAATAACTCCGATTCTTATCGCTAAATACACGAATATTTTAGGAAAATAGAAACAAATTATTTTATGTCAGCTTTTCTTTTTGTTTTTATTTTATTTAATTTTGCTTATTTGTGTCTTGCAGAATTTATTTAAAAGTAGATATTCATCTTTCTTTTTGCTATTGATTAATTATTAGTTTGGCGCATATGGGCAAAATCCCAGAAACAGTCAATCAACAAAAAAAATTTCAAATTAATTTTTTTTTAATGCAATATAAGACTAGACGTAAAATTTAATTTTTATATTAAAAAATATGTATTTCGATGATCACTAATACAATAATTTTTACCAAATCCTACCCCACCCCTGATCTATTAATGTTATACAGTGAAAATAATTTAATGAAAATTAGATTTGATGAACTCGAGCCTAATTAAAGAATATCAAAAGTTATTTAATTTAACTTTATGTGCTTAAAATAGCACTTACAGCAGACTCATCAAAACATTAATTTCGTTAAAAAAAAAAATGTATATTACTTCATACATTCCTTAATAATCACAAAATTAGTTTATATATATAATTTGTTTTGTTAAAATAAATAAAATTGGGTTTATTATAAGTACTGGAAAAACTGTAGCGTGCGTTGTGTGGCGTTCGCCGCAAAGGGTTTACGGCTTTTGTCAAAAAATCACATTTTTTGGCTGCGAATAAGTGATTTTAGAATTCTCTTATATTCATCTTTTTTTAAGTATAGATTTTGCATACCTTATGATGCAAATTTCGCTAAAAATTAGGAAAACACACTTCAACTTTTAAAGTTACTTCTACTTTTAATATTGAGCGTCACAAAACTATGTGATCAATGATTTCGCAACAAATACCTGCTAAGAAATTATAATATATGCTATTTGTAAGTACATATTAATGTCACTAAAAACTATATATAAGTTGAAGCTATCTCTTTTGAAAGGCCAAAAAATTTGTATATATCAAGCAGAAATTCAATTCGTCACGCAGGATTTGCCCATATGCCAAATAATCGTAGTGAAGAAAAACGACAATAGAGGTTTACATTAGGGAGTAACGATACGCCTCTTTGATGATACGATACCGATACCGATACCAACACTCAAAAAGAAATATCGGCGATACCGATACCGACACTCAAAAACAAATATCGCCGATACTGATTTATCAGCAAATTTAAGGTATCCCCGATATATCGGTATTCGGTACATCCCTAGTTTACATGAAGTTTTCTGAAAATATACCCGATAGAATTTTTTTGTATTTCACCACTGCTTCCGGTAATGTTTGAAGAAAAATGTAAGTTTTTGTGAACGGTTATTAACATGGGGTCTTCACCTGACAATTTTTTATCATAATAAAAACTTTATATATAAAAAACGCTGACAAAAATATTAGATTTTTTTATATAAAGTTTGACTTTTGGTACGACAAGAAATTGTCAAGTAGAGACCACATGTAACGAACTTAGAAGTTAATAGCATTTTATTAAAAGTGAAAATTATTGTTTTCTGCCGCTTAATTTATCTTAATTTTTAATTTTAATTTTTAAAATTATTCTTAAAAAGTATCTTTCTGTGCTGCATACTTATAGTTACTGCTGTGTATTGAATTGTTGCCACCTTATTTTGCTTTAACTGTTTTTTTTTTCTTATTGCAATAAGGCAAAGCAAGCGTGAAATTTATTTTCTTGTTGTCATTTTGTTTTGCTTTCGCTTTAACTACTTTTTTCTTCTTACGGTAATGAAGCAATAAAAGAGTGAAATTTATTTTGCACGTTTTTGTATGAGGAATTTGCTGCAATCGCCAAACAGTGGCGTGTAGAGCAGTACTTAAAAAACTTCGAAGTAAATGATATAAAGCAAAATAATGCTTAATATCTCAGAAACCATAAACAATTTCGTGAAACAGGTTTTGGAGTCAGAAAGGGGGTATTCAAAACAGTGTTCGAAAATAAACATTAAATATCGCTTCTTAGTGTTCGGTTTGGTAGATTTGTGGAAAACAGAAACGCTAATAGTGTTTGTGTAATAAGTAATAAAAAAAAACGTTTCCCTTTTGTGATCTTCGAACACAAAAATAATACTGCACTTATCTAACTCAACAAAAAGATGCGAACATTTTGTTCCGCTCGGTTTTTTAAAACCCCAAACTTCGTTGTATTCGGTTCGGCACATTAATGTTCGTTCGTTTCAGTTGTGCTTTGCATCCTTTTCTCTGGTAAAAAATATCAAAAATTTTTAATTTGATGGCTTGCTTTAAGTAATTGTATTTTGATTGTTTTACTTACAAAATTCCCTTTATAAAAATATACCCAAATATGTACTGTAAAATATTCAAAAAATGTACCAAATTTTAAGTTAAAGCCCCAATGAAAAAGAAAGTAAAAGTTGCCGAATCGCCGCAATATTGAAAATCCAATTGTTCCCTAGCTCATATGGTCCGATTTGGCTTATTAACTTTATAAAATACTATTTAGGTATATCAAATATCTGAGTAAAATTAAGCTCTCCTATCTCATATATGGTGGGCGTAAACTGTATCAAAAGTATGATTTCTGGAAGAAAAGGTATTTGTGGACTGTACAAAATTTGTCGTTAAGTAGAAAATTTCAAGTAAAATTTTTAAAAATTTACTTCTTAACGACGATCTTGATAAACTCCAATTGCAAACTATTCCCGGCAACACGTTATAAAAATTTATGGTTCATATCATATCTGGGTCATCAGAAAACACGGACAGACAAACCGACAGACGGATAGTCGGACATCATCAAATGAATTCCGCTACTAATAAAAGGATCCAGAATGTACATATAATTTTACGGGGCCTAAGATCAATATTGTAAAAATTACATTGCAACCAGCGTTTAAAAAACTGCCATCAAAGAAGAAAAACTGTCATTTCTTCTACTTCTTAATTTCTCATTGGTTAAAAAACCGTTGCTTTTACTTCAGTCATTGTCAAACCAACTCAAAAAGCGAAAAGTTGTACACAAATTTTCGATTTTTGTTCGACAACTTTTGGTTTTGACTGGAGTTTTTTAAATCCTGATTGTAACAACAACTAAGAGTGTTATTTTCGGCTATGCCGAATCTATTATACCCTACACCACGATGCGATAAGAACAGAAAGTTATATAAATACCGGTCTTTAGATATAAAAAAGTATATTTTGTGCCACGCCCACTTCTCAAATCTCGCCCAAATTCTGTCGGATGCTGTGTATTGATAACCAATATGCTTGTGCCTTATCCGGAAACTTTGGCTCTTGCTGTTTCCACATATACAGATATCTATGTATTTGTACGGGATATGCCACGCCCACTTTTATAATTCCGCCCATATTTTTAGAGAGGTTGTGTATTGAAAACGAAGATAAGGAAACAAAAACAATGACAAGGGATTTATGGGTAATATTAGCGGCAGTCGCGGGTTTTTGCTCCTATCTCAATCTGGCTGAATTTCAAAAGCAAGCTCTTACGGAGTATATGTAGCCTAAATATATAACCACCTTCGCCCCATAATTTCAAGGGCCAGACGCGTAGTTGATCAGCACCTTTCTTCTACATTATAAAATTATGAAACTGGTTTTTACGACTTCCAAATATAACAAATTAATAGTGATTTTAGTTTTCAACTTCGGAATCAATGTTTCGGAATTTCTCCCCCTCTCACAATTTATTAATAACCCGAATATATGAAATTTTAGTATAGAACAATTATTTCTAATTAACTTTAAACTTTGTTAATTTTAATTAGACTAGAGGAAGAAAAAAAGTTTTTTAAATGCAAAAGTGTTGAATGCGCCACCAAAAAAAATTATATTCCAATTTAAAATAATTGTCAAAACAATACTCAAAAAATAAACTAACGAAACAAAAATCCAAATCAAGAAGCTTTAAAACTTAAGAAACTTACCGCAGCGACGGGCACAAGAATTTCCACAAATAAACCCGCCAAAGCGTGTTTGATATCTTTATCTTTTAACTCTAAAAAATACTGGCCACATTCATGCATGAACTGAAACGATGCTTCAAATTCTTCTATGGGCACCATCTGGAAAGAAAATAAAAGAAATTCATACAATAAAATGAAAAATATAAAACCAAATTTGAATTAATATCCATTTGTTTGTGTGTCTATCTACCTACTAACCTTTACTCTAAAAAATTTCATGCCCATAAGCAAACTAATAATGCTTTGTGTTGTATGCGGTGACAGTTCTTTGGCTCGCAGCTCTTTCAGTTCACTCATGAAACGCTTACGCACTGAACTAAAACGTGATTGTGCCAAAACACCAATGACTTCAGCATACAAGTCGGCAATCATGTGGATATTATTGGCATTTGGATTATTCTGCAGGCCCTCTTTGTATTTGAAATGTTTAAAGGCTAAATTCTCAATGCTTCTAACCAAATCCTCGTGTCCGGGATGGAAGGGCAATTGTTTAAGAATTTCAATAAGGGCCAAGCAAAAGATGAATTCCACCGCTGCTTCACGACGTTGCAATTGAAATTCGATGTCTTGTGAGTTTAAAGGTTTTGTGAGATTTACTACTGACTTTTCCATACGTTTGAGATCATTTTTAATTTCGGCATCGGAAAGTTGGCGTTTGTGCCAGGCCAGCAGGGTGTGCAGAAGCGAAGGCAAACAATGTTCGGCTACACTGCCTAAGGCGGAAAGTAATTGATCGAATTGCTGATCTTCACCACGTTGCAGCAGTTTGGAAAGCGGCTTATCCACACTTTCCAGCATGACCAATTCGATTTTCTTTTCAGCCTGCAGCGTAAAATCGGTAAACAAATTACGCATAACTATTTCTCCGGGTCTCAAGGAGCTCGCATCATTTGCCTCCAACTGATTGGTATTTATACAAGCCGAATTGGCCATATTAGTGCCGGACGTAGCTATAGGATTTGTGTAGGGTATAACATTTATTATGGAGGAACGTGAATTAGAACCCCAGGGCAAAAGCGACTGTCGTTGGGGTATCATTATGGGATTATAATTACGATTAGCACCGTTTTGCGCGTTTGCTATGGAAGCGGATGCTGTGTTTATACCCTGATAGTTGCTGATACTTTGTTGTTGATTATGTTGGATGGGTATGCTAGAGGAACCAGTACTGCTTGCTACTCCAGCACCTCCCCCACCTCCACCGCCTGTATCAATTGCGTCGACTCCTGTAACCATCAACTGGGACTCATTAAGGGTACTACTTTCTATGTCGTTGAAATTTTGTGGCAGAGGACTTTCTTCACTTGGTAAAATAAGTCTTTCGTTTCTGTTATCTCCCACTGGAGATGAGGACTCCTCAACTGTTACGGCACTACCCTGTGCTATGATTGTATAACGTGTAGACTTGGGCGTCGACTGTTGCTGTAATTCATTGGAGTTTGTTGAGTGACGCTGGGGTGGTGTTAGGCAAATTTCGGTGTTATCTGTTGCGTTGTTGTTGCTGCTGATGCTGTTAGCGGGTACAGTGGCTGAAGGTGCTACGTTTGAAGCTACAGTATGTTGTTGTTGCGGCTGCTGTTGTTGTTGCTGCGCTTCTTCATATCCTACAGTGGGACTTGTAGTTGTCGGCGAATTTGGAGCATTTCGTGTTGTAGGACTACCTAAGGCAGTTGTTGCATTTATATTTTCATTTTGGTTTACATTTGAACCTGGTAATTTAAAAAGAAAACAGAAAAAGTTAATGATGGAAATTGCAAATGAGTTGAAGTTATAGACCAAATTTAAAGCGACATGTTCTAAATAAACACAGGGTAAATATGGCTTTTAATAACTAATTATTATCAAGTAATGAATTAAAATTACTAAAGATTTATAATGTATTCAAATATTATTAAAAACGCTTATGTGTTAGGATAATACAAATGAAATAATGGTAGGAAATGATTTAAATAAATTAAGCGTTCCTACTTATACACGTACAATAATATAAATCAAGCAAAAGTTCAGAGGAGGAACTTGATCGAAATGCATTTATTCCTAAATTAAGGTATAGCCAAACAAAGGAAAATTGTCACGCCTATCCTTTAAATAGGAGCATACATTTTGTGAGGGAGCATATGCCATCAATGGAAACACATTTAAGGGTTGGAATTATTACGAAAAGTATACAATTAAGTACAGGAACAATGCCCACAAAAAGGTTGACCATGTTGTACATAGTTCTCCTATAGGCCCCAAAAAAGTTAAGCCAGATCTGTAGACGTCATACCATAAATTTCAATCAAAACTTCAATAAAGATTATTTGGACTCTAGACATATGCCTTAAGGCAGATGGTTAAGATAGCTTAGATTAAAGTAGACGTTATTATAACTTCGAGAAGTTTAAAGATCTTTCAGTGACGGCCTTATATCTAAGCCACATAATAGAAACCAGGCGACGAAATTGCTATATTTACAGGTAACTGAAATATCTTTCAAAATATGTCAATTGCAATACCTAAAAAAAAACTATCGGTCAAGGAGGCGAATTTAAGTACGAAACTGAAAGTGATTGTTATTCCAAAACTTCCACTAAGGCTTAAAAAAATAAACGAATTTATTCGCGATCCAATGATATTTAATAACCCTCTTATTCATAAAAAAATAAGACTAGTTTATCAGGCTAAAGTTCATCAAATTTAATTTTCATTATATTATTTTTATGATGAAAGGAAATTTACAACATGAAATTAATTAAAATTTTTTTTGATAATTTTTCATTCTTGGCTGCTGCTGGGCTCGAACCCAGGCTTTTACGGACAGGTTACCCTTACATGTTTCGATTGCAACCACTCAATCTCCTCAGAGGGGTTCGCCGTTTAGCACTCACCGCCATTGACAACAGTTGGCAGTCAATAGTCAAACATCAATCTTTAAAACAAATTGTATTTAACGTTTGGTAGATCAAAATTTGCTTTGAATGAATATCTACTTTGTTGGCGTCTGGCTGGTGTAAACCGGGCATTGATGTTTCCCAGTATTTTAATCGTGTGCAACCGGACTACATGTGGTGGTGGCATCTGGCAACACCCCATGACATATGTAGCCCAGCTGTTTGTTAACGTCACCCTAAGAATGTTTCACTTGCTAAATAAAACTTCAACCAGCCAGACGCCGGTCAAAATTAAAAGTGTAAAATTAAAATAAAATTGTATACCAAAGGTACAAAAAATAAAGAAGGAAGAAAAAACTAAGTTTAAAAGAAAAAAAAGGAAGTGTGTCTTTATAAATTAAAACGGCAAAAGAGCCACGAAAAGTGCCATTGAACCACAAATAAGGGTGGTTTTTATTTGCTCTTCTGTAAAGTGAGTGTGATTGTGCGCGCCAGCCGCTAACTGACCTGTCTCAACAACCCACTCGAGTAAGGTCCCCTGCCACTTTGCAGTTCCGGACAGCGTACCCAGAACCAGGTAACCCCATTTACACCCCAACATTTGGTCCTTCTCCCGTGAAGTGAATAAAAAGGTACGTACTGTGGAATTTTAAAGTGCATACATTGTATTGTGTCGCGCCATATTGTGTAGAAAAAGTGAGGTTACGTTGCGCCAATTTTAAGCCGCAAAATTTTAAGAGCCATCTTTTTTTACTCGCCGGTTCTACCCGTTACTCGTCGAATTGTTGGTATTTATTTTGTTGCCCAAAAAAAATTTGCATCAATTTGTTTGATTTTATAAATAAAAGAAAAAGTGTTGCCAGCGCGTGAATTTTTTTTCAATTAGTTTTGCTGGGAATTTTTATTTTGATGCTCGTAAAACAAATCGCATATTTTGTTGTAGCTTGAAAATAAAATTTAAAATATGTCTACATTTGAGAAATTTATACGGGCAGCAGATGAGCTCACAAATTTCGAGGTTATGTTGAAAAAGGAAGACTTTTCAACATATATGAAAGATGGGTTAGATTTTGAGAAAAAAGAACTAGACAAAAGATGGGACAAATTTGAGAAAATTTTTGAAGAGTGTTCCGGGGACACTATAGAGGAAAAAAAAGAATTAGTAGCGGTCAAGACAAAATATCCTCAGGTGCGGAGAATATATGTAAAATGTATAAATATTTTGGCAAAGGCTAGGCAGGTATTAGAAGAAGAGAGCCAGCAAAATAAAACAGTGGTTCCCAACCTTTGTTCAATACCTGTACCCCCTTGTGATACTGGCGTTTTTCATGGAGATTACGTATCGTGGCCCACCTTCAGGGACATGTTTACTGCAATCTACATAAATAATTCGAGACTTAGCCCTGTAGAAAAGTTGTTTTATTTATTTCAAAAAACAGATAATGAAGCCCGGGATATAAATAGAAATATTGCCCTCACGGCAGAAAATTTTGAAATTGCGTGGGGTAATTTAAAATCCCAATATGAAAATAAACGCGTTTTAATAAATTGTCAATTAAAAGCTTTATTTAATTTGCCTCCATGCCAGCAAGAAACGGCTGCGGAAATAAAAAGGCTCCAAAGGGAGATTAATAATTGTATTTCGGTTCTAAAATTATATAATGTAGATATTGCCTCATGGGACCCAATTTTTGTTTTTCAATGTTCGTCTCGGCTCTCAGAAAATACTTTGCATCTGTGGGAGCAATCGGTAAAAAATAAAACAGAGGTTCCCAAATGGGAAGAATTAAATAATTTTTTGACCGATAGATTTCATGCCCTTGAAAGTGTTTCTGACATTATAGTAGCGAATAATATAGTTGGCAGTGGTTCCCAAGCAGGCCCTTCAGATAATAACAATATTTCTACAAAAGTTAAGCAGTTTAAGGCTCATCATACAAAGGTTGACTCGAGCTCATGTAAATTGTGTAAAGAAAGGCATAAGATTAGTGTTTGCAATAAATTTTTGAGCATGGATTACAAGAATCGTGTTTCAACGTTAAAAAGATTTCGTTTTTGTTTTAATTGTCTTACTATGGGGCATATGTATGGGGATTGCACTAGTCCTAATAGCTGTTCTAGGTGCAATAAGAAACACCATACATTGATACATAGAGAAATAGTAAGAAGTAGCAACAATAGTGATCATAGTCAGCCAAACACTAATTCTCAAGCTCAGAGTCAAAATACTCAAAGTCAAATACAGTCCACTAGTGTTGCCGGCCCTTCTGGTGTAGTTCAATCGCATCATACCTCTGTTGCAAAAAAGGTTATGTTAGCCACAGCCTGGGTTAACATTATAAGTTTTGGCTCCTGTTACAAGGTTCGTGCCCTGATAGATCCATGTTCGGATGAAAGTTTTGTTTCCGAAAAGATACAAAAATTATTGAAGCTGCCAACTAATCCAGTTTCTGCAGAAGTCTCAGGTTTAGGCGGAGATATAATTAGCACGTCTTCTAAAATGGCAGTTTTTACTATTGTTTCTCTTTTCGACCAGAACGTGGCTCTAAATATACAGGCCCTGGTTGTCCCTCGAGTAACGGGTAGTATTCCAACACATTCATTTTTGCCCCAGAAAGAGATTGAGTTGCCCAAATTATGTTATGCTGATCCGAAGTTTTATGAAAGCAGTGAGATAGATTTGTTGTTAGGAGGTGATTTGTATCCTTCTATTCTTCGTGGCGGAGTAAGGCATGGTGTTTTTGAATCGTTAGTGGCTCAAGAAACCATTTTTGGTTGGATAGTAACAGGTCCAACGCCTGCTAGAGTTTCCCCTCGAATACTAAGAGTGTCTCATATGACAAAAGTAGCGATTGATGACCAATTGTCGAAGTTTTGGGAGTTAGAAGAGATTTCTCAAAGGCGTATTTTATCAGATGAGGATAAAAAATGTGAGGAGATTTATAGTTCTACTACCACGAGAAACTCTGAAGGGAGATATACTGTGAATCTGCCCTTTAAAAATAGTTTGCTTTCGCTTGGTCCCAATAGGCATATAGCTGTTTGTCAATTTCTGAGAAATGAGAAGTCTTTAATGCGCAACGCTGAGCGTAAGGCCCAGTACGATGAGGTCCTAAAAGAATATATAGCTCTAGGGCACATGGAAAAAGCAGAAAGTGCTGAAAGTGGCCCGGGCTATTATTTACCCCATAATGGCGTATTTAAGCCAGAGAGTACAACGACTAAATTGCGAGTGGTGTTTAATGCCTCAAGCCCTTCCGCAAATGGCAGAAGTTTAAATGATTTGTTGTTCACTGGCCCTATTCTGCAAGCTGAAATAGTAAATCTAATTCTGAGATGGCGCTTTTTCCAGTTTGTATTCAATGCGGACATTTCAAAAATGTATCGGCAAATTTTTGTGACTCCCACACATAGGCCATTCCAGAAGATAGTGTTTCGTAGCAGTGATAGTGCAGAACTTGCGGACTACCAACTGAAAACGGTGACTTTTGGTGTAAATTGTGCCCCATATTTGGCCCTTAGGACCATTCTACAGTTGGCTAATGATGAAGAGCGACGTTTTCCGTTAGGCGCTAGAATATTGCGAGAAAATATGTACGTGGACGATGCTCTAGTTGGTGCTCATTCAATTGCTGATGCTTTGGTGGCACGAGACCAATTAATTGGTATTCTAGACATGGGTGGATTTGAGCTAAGAAAATGGACCTCCAATGCAGAAGAAATTTTAAAAAATTTGCCCCATGATCACCTGCTTAATTCTTCATTTTTGTCGCTCGATGAAAAAAGCACAACGAAAACGTTAGGGATTCGCTGGAATGCGGCTGAAGATGTTTTTTTCTTTGTTGGTGAAAAGATAACACTAAAAACCTCTTACACCAAAAGAGAGGTTCTTTCTACCATTGCTCGGCTATACGATCCTGCAGGTTGGTTGGCTCCGGTGGTAGGTGCAGCAAAAATTATAATGCAGCAAATGTGGCTTGATAAGATCGAGTGGGACGAGGCTATCAAACCAGTGGCTCTGCAAAAATGGCAGAATTTTGTTGCAAATTATGCGGATATTGAAAAAATTAAGTTGCCACGTTGGGTTCAATATTCGCTTGGCTGTACTATTCAATTTCACGGGTTCTGTGACTCGTCTGAGTTGGCGTATGCAGCTACAGTATATATAAGGGTACAGCTCGAAAATAAAGTTTTGTCAAGTTTGCTCACATGTAAAACAAAAGTGGCCCCAATAAAGAAGCCGTCTTTGCCTCGTTTGGAGTTATGTGGAGCAGTTCTTTTGGCAAATTTGGTAGACAGCGTGGTAACTACTTTTAACGTGGGCAAATTCCCCCTTTATTTGTGGTCCGATTCCACAATTGTTTTAGCCTGGTTGAGAAAACCACCTTGCAGCTGGAAAACATTTGTGGCAAATAGAGTGGCTACCATATTAGAAAAAGTTGGGAATAAAAATTGGTGTCACGTAGCGTCAGGTGATAATCCTGACGATCTAGCAACCCGGGGGCTGATCCCTGCGGATTTAATAGAAAATAGGCTCTGGTGGCACGGACCTGAGTGGCTTAACTTTGAGCAGTCTTCGTGGCCCGTCGGAGCGACAGAGTTCGAGACGGCAGAAGAGTCGAAAGGAACTCAAGGTTTTGTTGCTAGATCTGCTGATAAAGAAGATATTCTAGACAGGTTTTCTAGTTTATCTAGAGCGTATCACGTAATCGCTTATATGTTTCGATTTGTTGCCCTGGCGAGTAAGAAAAGACGCGAAAAGGTCGATTATGGTTCGTTTAAGATTTCGTCTAATGAGTTGAAATTCGTCAGAAATCGCTTATTTTATCTTTCTCAACAAATTCACTTCTCAGGGGAGTTCAGCTGTCTTAAAGCGAGTAAAAAAATTGATTCACGTAGCCCCCTGTTGACACTTACCCCATTTGTTGACAAAAACAATATTATTCGTTCTAATAGTCGTCTTAGCTCTAGTACTTGTCTGTCCTACAACGAAAAGCACCCTATCATCTTGGCATATGGCAGTAGATTGGCTCGGCTGTATGTAGAATTCGTTCATACCTTAGCCTTGCATGGAGGCCCTCGTCTAGTCCTTAATGTAGTCCGGCAGGAGTGCTGGATCATTCGGGCAAAAAATCTTATTAAGACAGTAGTTCGCAACTGCAAGGTCTGTGTCCTTCATCGAAAAAAGCTTCAAAATCAAATAATGGCTGCTTTGCCGGAAGAAAGAACTACCCTTTGTCGCCCTTTTACGAATACTGGCGTTGATTTTGCTGGCCCGTTCGAGATTAAAAGCTTCACTGGCAGATACTGCAGAATCTCAAAAGGCTACGTGTGTCTCTTTGTTTGTTTCGCGACGAAGGCGATTCATCTTGAAGCTGTTAGCGATCTGTCTACCCCTGCCTTTCTAGCAGCCTTGGCCCGCTTCGTTGCCCGTCGTGGCTGCCCAAGCTGCATGTATTCCGATAATGGCAGAAACTTTGTTGGCGCCGCTCGAGAAATCGACGCAAACTTCGTCAAGCACGTGAAAGAGCTTCGTGACACGGCTGTAGAGAATTATGGTCACCAACGCTTGTCGTGGCACTTTATCCCTGCTGCAGCGCCTCACATGGGAGGACTTTGGGAAGCAGGGGTAAAAAGTATGAAAATGCACCTTAAAAAGTCAGCTGGTCAACTGAAATTTACGTTCGAGGAGCTCTCAACCATTCTGGCGAAAATAGAAGCGTGTCTTAATTCACGTCCGCTAGGCCCTATGTCAGAAAACGCTGAAGACTTGTCTGCCCTTACTCCTGGGCATTTTCTGATAGGGACACCGATGCTTACCCCTGCTGAGCCCGAAGAGCTATCCTCACCCTTCAGTATTGTAAATCGTTGGCGTAAGTTAAAGGCCCTACAGCAAGAGTTCTGTCGCCGGTGGAAGCAGGAGTACCTTAAGGAGCTTAATAAACGCAACAAGTGGCAACACCCTCAGCTAGACTTTAAAGAAGGCGATCTTGTGGCTCTAAAAAGTGAACCAGGCTGTCCAACTGAGTGGCGGCTGGGTCGTATCGTTCGAGTCTATCGCGGCAGTGACGCCAAGGTGCGAGTAGCCGATTTAAAAACGCAAAGTGGCGTAATCACTCGGCCGATACACAAGCTAGTAGCTCTGCCAAAATGCGACACATAGGATTTAAATTTTCTGTAACGCTGCCTACTGTTAATAATTTGCCCTTTAGGGCGAATTAGTTTATTTTTTGTTATTATTATTAGAGTTTTTTTTTAATTTTATTTGAATTAATTTTTCTTTTTTTTTGATTTGCTAACTTCAGTTTTTTGTTATTTTAACTTTGATTTTTTTGAGTTTTAATTCCTTTTTATTTAAATTTTTCTATTTATATTACTATTTTATATTAATTAAATTTCCATTCTTTTTTGTTATTTTTATTAGTATTTATTATGTTGCACCACCGTTGCAAGGCGGGGTGTATGTTGGCGTCTGGCTGGTGTAAACCGGGCATTGATGTTTCCCAGTATTTTAATCGTGTGCAACCGGACTACATGTGGTGGTGGCATCTGGCAACACCCCATGACATATGTAGCCCAGCTGTTTGTTAACGTCACCCTAAGAATGTTTCACTTGCTAAATAAAACTTCAACCAGCCAGACGCCGGTCAAAATTAAAAGTGTAAAATTAAAATAAAATTGTATACCAAAGGTACAAAAAATAAAGAAGGAAGAAAAAACTAAGTTTAAAAGAAAAAAAAGGAAGTGTGTCTTTATAAATTAAAACGGCAAAAGAGCCACGAAAAGTGCCATTGAACCACAAATAAGGGTGGTTTTTATTTGCTCTTCTGTAAAGTGAGTGTGATTGTGCGCGCCAGCCGCTAACTGACCTGTCTCAACAACCCACTCGAGTAAGGTCCCCTGCCACTTTGCAGTTCCGGACAGCGTACCCAGAACCAGGTAACCCCATTTACACCCCAACATACTTTAATTGATTTACATGTTCTTCTGTTTGTTTTCTGTACTTTTTTTCAAGAATTCTTTTTGAAGTCCGAAGTACATTTTTCTGTTTTTTATGTTTTTGCCCTTCTTTTTTCTTGTTGACGTTTTTCAGCACAACTTGAAGGACAAATGTAAAAAAAAGAGCTCGTGCCTTAGCTTTTAATAATAATTAGTATTGTGGTTATTTTGTTGAACTGTTTATGGTTTTTAATCCAAATTTTGATATTTTAATTAGGCTAAAGTTCATCAAATCTAATTTTTATTAAATGATTGATAATTTTTCATTCTTGACTGAGCTGGGACCCGAACCCAGGCTTGCAATCGAAACATGTAAGGGTTACGTGAAAGCCTGTGTTCGATTCCCGTGGCAGTCAAGAATAAAAAATTATTCATAAATTTTAATTAATTTAATGCTGTAAAATTCCTTTGTTCATAAAAATAATTTAATAAAAATTAGATTTGATGAACTTTAACCTAATTAAAATATCAAAATCGGTATTGAATAATTTTATAAAGTAGCTGCGAAAAGTTCATTTAATTGCAAGTTTATACGAGGAGCTGCTCATATGTTTTGCTCATAACTAATTTAACGTCCACTGCACGCCGCTGCCTAAGAGGAGGTCATAAGAGGACATTTTAAGAATTCATTTTAAGATTTCCATAACTGCGATTTGGATTACAACCAAAGCTACACTAGATTTTCGAAGGAACCTAACCAAAAACCAGTCAAAGACTTAGCTGCCACGTGCTTCTGGTTCTGGTGTTACCAGAAAGGAACTCTTAGTCAGCAATGATCAGATATCTTTTAAATTAAACCCTGCCGTGTTGAGGGTATGGGTTGTACCTAGTTTTTCCCTAACTACCACAGCAGCTTCTTTTGTATCAAGATGTAAACAAAATTTTCTGTTTGTTATATAAATGTATGAATCTATTTAATAAGCAAAATTTATTCTTCTCTTAAATGATTTAAAGCGACAATATCTTTAGACAGTGATATCTATTAAATACTTGATTAATGAATATGATGAAATTCTTACGAAATCTTAGCAAATACAACATTTAATATGATCAGTAACAATTCTACCCAAAAAAAACTACCCTAAAGATTTAATTTAAAAATTTAGTTTGTACCTCCATTTGAAAACAATTGCAATAGATCGTAGAAAGAACGAGTCGATTCGGTGGTTAACATGGCACTTAATAAAACACAGCTTTTAATGTTTTACTTTAATAAGAAAAAAAAACGGAATTTTATTTGAGCAAATTTTTTGAAATAGAAAAGAATCGTAAATAGGATTTAATTAAGATAAGAAACAAAACAAAATAAATAATAGCAAAAAAAATATTTCGTGATCGTTTATGAAATAATTAATAGAAATAAATTTTACAATTAAATTAAAAAAAATCATCCAATTTGGGCAAAAACTGAAAGTCACGATAATTAAATAATGGGAATGTGTGTAAAAAAATCGATTAATTACATAAAAAGTTTATATTTTTGATAAAATATTGATTTTCATTTGAATAATAACGTATTTTTATTTATCAGAAGGTTGAAAATGTTTTATCTTATTCAACTTCTGATTTGCATGTGGAACATGTAGATTGAAAACCATTTTTAAAATTATCAATCAAAAACTGAAAGTCACGATAATTAAATAATGGGAATGTGTGTAAAAAAATCGATTAATTACATAAAAAGTTTATATTTTTGATAAAATATTGATTTTCATTTGAATAATAACGTATTTTTATTTATCAGAAGGTTGGAAATGTTTTATCTTATTCAACTTCTGATTTGCATGTGGAACATGTAGATTGAAAACCATTTTTAAAATTATCAATCAAATAATAAAATATATAAATTAATCCTAAAAGCGTCAAGGCAGAAATTGTGAGGGAAATTTATATTTGATTAAAGTAATTTTTTTTAAGAAAAAATTCTTTATGTAGTCAGTAGAAGGGGGGTTTGACAGGATTTTTGCTTTTTAAGCGATTTCAGTTTCGAATTTTTATTTGGTAGTTCACCAGGCGAATTCATTACAGGTATTCTAAAGAGCCCTGCTGAAAACTTTTGTTTTTAGCTTTAAAATTGTTGGATGTCAAAAATGTTGTATTTGTTGTAGTACCGAGATTACGAGAAAAGTCGTTGCCATTGTGAACGAAACTTTATGCATTTCTTTTTAATTATGTTTAAAAAATTAATTTTTAAAAAGTCCGCCTGATTGTGTAAGGCGTTGTCATTAAAAGCTCAGTTAGTCTTTACTTTATGTTTCCGTTCTGTTCCGTGCCGTTTTGTTACGAAATTGTAATAGTTACTTTTTCTGTAGCAACTTATCAGCCCTTTATGACAAATTTATTAGTTTTGCACCGTCCATTGTTTTATTTCAATAACTTTAATGCACATAACAAGGCGAATTAACTTCAGGTGGCGGCGAGACTACAACAAGTCAACAACACAAAAAACAACATGTATTTTGTTTTTATTTTTCGGTCATGTAATGTCAAAAACAAGGCGAATTAATATATATATGAATTCGCCTTGTATAAAACAGTTGACTAAAGCAGGGCTACCAGATTTGGGGTTCTAATATCAAATTAGATAACAAAAATTAATTTCGGATTTTAATTGAGAATGTAAAAATAAACAACATATTTTTCTTTTTGGGAAAATTATTGATCGTTTTGTTTGTTTTACAGTCCAACATATATAAGATCTGTAAGAGTTTTCATGTACAAAACTTATATTAATACAATTTATGTATAAATGATAAACAAATTATAGAGCAAATTCAATACCGGACGGCTAAAAAATCGGATTTACTGAACGCTACATTAGTTTTTTAATTAAAATGTGTCAGCAGCAGAATTTTTCTTATATAAAAAACATTTTCTCCTTTTGTTTAAGTTGACCTGTTAATACTCTAATAAGTAAAAATTCTTTCAAGCGTATGTCCACCAATATAATGGCTTAGCCAATGGATATTTAACGCATTCAATGGATGTATTTGTGGGGTCGTTATTATAACCCTAATTCTCCGTATTTGAAATGTCAAAACTTAAAATGTTAGTAAACGATATTGAATGGTTAAACGGGAATTTTCAGGCTAGTACTCCATTAATGCTAGAAGAATGTTTGCTTATATGTACATGATGCTTTAAGTTTTAAATATTAACCAGTAGTCATACAAGAAACTAAAAATGTATTAATAATATTTAAGATTAACTGAATGATCAACTTTCCCTCTCCCTTAAAAACGTACATTTTTGGTCAAAATTTGAAAGATAATTACCAAATTGTAAAATTGGTCAAAATACATTATTGTTTTAGTTTCCTTACCTATACCTACTTATATAAATTTAAATGACAAATTTATAAGATAATTATTAGTCCCCACTAATATGTTACTTTAACCCTCTGCGACTGACGTGATATAGTTCTCACAATTCTAATGACGTGGTAGACTACCAGACACCATTTCCGTGGCTTATATTTTCCAGCTTCCGTTTTTGCCATTTTTGTATCTTGTTTATGAGTATCAGTTATTATTTATATAGTTATTTTTCTAATTCAAAGCGAAAATTCGTGTTGTATGTTATTTATCGGCATGGCATGAATTTTCAGTAAAAAACTAAGACCTAAACCAGAACAGAAAAAAAAAATTCAAAAATAAATTTTTTTGAACAAATGTTTTTTATTTTTTATTATATAGATTTAAATTAATCAGTTGGTAACAAAAAAAATTAAATTCAGTGGTTAAAAAAAAATTAATAAATATTTCAATTAGCACATCAAAGCCTATAACTTAACCAAAAAATATTTCATTTTATAATTTATACAGCAAAAATTTTAGATTTGGCTGATTTGCACTTAAGTTAATCAGTCATAAGTCTTGAGTTCATAGGTTTATATATAGAACAGAGATGTGTTTGAATGGTCCAAAATAGCAAATCCAAAAAAATGCAATTTTACAGACGTGTTGTTTGACAGACACTAAGAAAATATAATAATTAATACTATGCAAATATAACAAAAATACTGATGTGATTGTCTCTCAGACACCTACCTTAATATTGATGTGGTTGACTCTCACACACTTTTTCGTTTACACTGGCACGTGTGCTTACATTAATCGGTCTAAACATAATATCATACCCATGAGAACACAATAAGAAGGTACAGAGCACGCGAGAGTAAATATTTGAAAAATAACGGTACAAAATACTCTTTTTTGTTTGTTGGTGTCTGCTAGACTACCACGCAGAGGGTTAAAACTAAATAGTTTCTTAAAAATAATGCATTTGTGGGCTTTTTATTTTTGAAGGGGATATTATAAGAAATTTTTATTTTAAATTTGGGATTGAAGAAAAAATTTATGTGGCATCACTAGACTAAAAATTAATAAAAATATTTGATTCAACATTTTTTATTTTTCGAATTTATTCTATGAGTTAAATTTCAGTTATGTATTTTATAAAGCTTTTTTGCAATAGTCTTATAAAAAATGTTGAATATAATATAAAGTAACCTGCGAAAGGAAATAATTCCCAGTTTCTAAAAATATTTGAGTAAAAATATAAAAAAAATTAAATTTTTTTTTAAATTAAGAAAAACACAGTTTTTATAACATAAACTTGTGAGAATTTTGTAAGCATTAAATTGCAAATTGGGTTGAATTGGATTTTGTATTAAAAATAATCTAAACCGTTTTTTTCTGCGTCCAGTTTATGCATTTTAATATTAAAACTGAACATAAACATAAAAATACCATTAAGATATAGTGGTGACGGTAAAAATTATTTTTTGTGATGTAAAAACGATTTGTATATAATTTTTATTTATAGTTTCTTTAATCATCTCTTTATTGTTTTAGTTTTTCATAAATAATTTGTTAAACAAAATGTTTATTTAAAAACACAATTTTAAAAAGCACATGTAAACAAAACTTTTAACATATCTGGCATGACCAAAAAAAATAACCGGCTGTCTTTTCGACACCACCTGAAGTAAATTCGCCTTGGCACATAATTTGAAGAAATTAAATTTTATGAATTCTTAAAATCAAAAAAAAAATTTATTTCAATATAAATATGTATTTTTTATTATTTATTTTGCTGTCACTTACAATTACTTAACAAGTTTTTGATTTTAACAAACTGAACCGCAACAGAACAGAAAACTAATCAATTTCACAGGTTTTTTTAATAACAAAAACAAATCAGCTGATTCGTAGCAGAACAGAAAGTAAAGACTTACTGAGCCATTACGCTAGTAACGAAACGTCACGTTTACATAAGCTTGGTAAGGAACACGAAACAGCTGTTCCGAAACATCCCAGTAAAAACTTCGCCTACAAAATAATGTGTTGAGTAATCAGAAAAACATAAGAGCACTACTTACATTCTACTGAAAGAACCAATGAATTTTACATGGGATGTCCCAAAATGAACGCATTCAAAAGTAAGTCATTATTTGTTTACCTACATACATCCAGGAAAAAGTAGTAGTAGAAGTTGTTGTAGATGTAGTTATAGAAGAAAGCTACTAAATAATGAGTTAAAGAAGCTATTCATTTTGAATCGTAATCGAAGTTTTTACTGGGATATACGTTAACGTAAGAGTAACGAAAACAAAAGAAATATAAAATTAATTAAATTTATATTCAGTTTTAATTGACCTTTTTCAATAATATTTTGAATGTATTAAATTTTAAGCTCTAGGTCTTTTTATAAAAAACTAGCGGACCCGGCGAACTTCGCCTCGCCCCAATTTGAATTTTTTCATTTGGAAAGCGATTAAGGAATAATTTCACACAAAATTTCATACAAAAACTCGATTTTCGATTTTTCCAATTTTCCGACTTTTCCCGAGGGATTTTCCAAAAATTGGCCCAGCCGTTCTCATTTTATGAATTACTATACATTTTTTACACCATTTTTATATACAAAGATATTTATTAATTCCAAATTTTGATATATTTAATTAGGCTAAAGCTCATCAAATTTAAATTTTCTTTAAATTATACGAAAAAACAGAAGTAAGGAAGAGCATGTAAATCAATTAAAATAGATAATCATTCAAAGCAAATTTCGATCTACCAAGTGTTAGATACAATTTGGTTTAAAGATTGATGTTGGACTATTCGTCGATGGCTGTTAGTGTTAAACGGCAAAACCCTCTAAAGAGATTGAGTGGTTACAATCGAAACATGTAAGGGTAACCTGTCCGTTAAAGCCTGGGTTCGATTCCCGCGGCAGTCAAGAATGAATAATTATTAATAAATTTTAATTAATTTCATGTTGTAAAATTCCTTTCTTCATGAAAATAATTTAATGAAAATTAAAATTTAATGAACTTTAGCCTAATTAAAAAAGTATCAAAATTTGGATTAAAAACCATAAACAGTTCACAAAAAAAAAAAAACACAAAACTAATTAAATATTTATTTATTTGATTATTTTTTCGATATTTCGGTAACCTTTGGTTAGCATCATCAGGAAAATTAACAAAATCGTAATATGTATAGCACAAATAATAAAAAGTTAATAACTAAAATAAATTTTCCTGAAGATGATAACCAAAAGTTAGCGAAATATCGAAAAAATAATTAAATAAATAAATATTTTTTATAAAAAGACCTGGAGCTTAAAATTTAATACTGTCAAAAAATTAATTAAATTTGTTAAATTTAAGTTTTTATTTAATGGCCAATTTCACCAAGTTCAGTTGTAATTAAGAAAAACGATCAGTTATAACTGTCAAAAACATATTGTTAAGTGGAAGTTAAAGTAATAAATAGTAAGTTCTAACAGGGGCCTGATTCTGGCAGTCGTGATCGAGTACTTTCTCGATTCGAAAGCAATTTAATATCTAATTATTTCAGTTAATACTGAACAAATCGGAATTATTTTTTCAGTGTTGTAAAGCATTAATTTGAGTTTCACAATAATGAAAAAAATATTTCGATTCGTCCAGTATCGACTGAAAGAATTAGAAGTTAAATTGCTTTCGAATCGAGAAAGTACTCGATCACGACTGCCAGAATTAGTATAAAATGCTTACAGCTATATTCATAAAAAATTCTTATTTTAAACTTATAGTATGTAATAACTATTAAACGTTTTTGTCTTATAAACCTCTTATAAAAATTTGTATTCATAAACGAACATTAACAGCTTTTTTTACTATGAACTGTTTGTAGCGATTTTGTGTTTAAGTATGGCAACTTTCTTTATATTTTGCTGCCTTTTTATTGTTAGTGATGCATGAAACTTCTATTCGGTTCACATGATATTCTATATTAAAATTTTTTTTATAATTTTATTTTTAATTGTAGACCTTAAAAATTATTCTTATCAGATAAAACTACATATTATTTTAGTTTCTGAACAAAAATTGCCCCTATCTCTCCTTGTGGTCCTATTTTTTTTAAACTGTATAGCTTATGTGTCCATATAGATATGGATCTATCTATGTTTTAAATTTCATTAATATCGGTTTGATAGTTTCTGAGAGGAAGAAATTTCCCCCTATCTTCCCTCGTGGTCTTACGATTCGGCCCATTTTCAATAGGCTTGGTCCAATAGGCTTGGTGACCCAAATTTTATCAAGTTATCTCCAAAGTTGCGACCTGTACTTTGCGTACAAGGTTACATGGACAGCCAGCCAGCCAGCCGGACGGACATCGCTAGTTCGACTCAGAAAGTGATTCTGAGTCGATCGGTATACTTTAAGGTGGGTCTAGGACCAATATTTTAAGGCGTTACACACATCAGCACAAATGCATAATACCCTCTCCACTATTGTGGTGTGGGTATAAAAAACACTAGTTGCAATAATTTAATAAATAATTAAAGACAATCAGCCTTATTCAAAAAAAGTTACTAAAGGTTTACCAAGACTTATTAAGTAAAAATCGTTAAAGTATTATTCAAAAGCAATTATTAGTCTAAATTACCTTTTGTAACTCAATATTAAAAGTAAGAATTTTAAAGTACCTTCAACCCTGCTTTAAACCTAAATTAATAATATAATAAAGACAACAAACTTTGAGAAAATAAACAAAATAATAAAAATATACATTTTACAATATTATATTGGTATTTAAAATGGAAACACTAAGTTTTATAGAACGAATTGGTAAGTATTATGATTATTTAAAAAAATAAGTAGGTTTTGACTTGTCTTCTATTTTAACAGAATTTTTAACGCAAATATCCAACTGCAGACGCCAAAGAATTTATAAAGATAGGCCTTATCCGTTTTTCCTTCCTGACATCGAATTCAAAAAGAAATATCGGTTTAATAACACTACGTGACAACTTTTTGACCAAATGCATTTGAAACATTATCCTTATGTAAAATTTTCCGCTGAATCCGAAAATGAAGTCAGAATTGTCAAAAGTAGAACAGTTTTTGAGATATTCCAAAATAACCGTTATTTGTGTTTTTAAAAAAGATGATGTGACTGATATGCAAATATCCAAAAAATACGAACATTTTGTGCCCAAAAGGATCCAGATGGGTGCAAAAATGACAAAGTTACAGAAGATTAATTGAATTAACCCACAGCAAATAAATATACAAAGCTTAATTTTTAGTAACAATAAATATTAAAAATTGCTTGAAACTATTGAACTTCTATGTGGGTTAATTTACTAAATCTTCTGTAGCTTTGTCATTTTTGTACCAATCTATGTCTTGTTGGGCGCAAAATGTTCATATTAAAATAATCTAACGTCGCATGTAATAAAACATTAGGATTTTTAAATCATTGGCTTAAAAAAATAACTTGAAAAGAGCAAAATTGAACAAAATCATAAAATTTTCAATGAAGCTTGAACTTTTGTCCCCTGTAACTCTGTCATTTCTTGACCAATCTTCACTAGCAAGCCATGGTTATTTTAGAAATTTTATAACCTTTTACTAACAAGAAAGAAATGCATAATCCGTTTAAAATTTTTGAAGATATTTGCATTTCAGTCACATCATCTTTTTTAAAAACACAAATAACGGTTATTTTGGAATATCTGAAAAGCTGTTCTACTTTTGGCAATTCTGAGTTCATATTCGGATTCAGCGGAAAATTTTACATAAAGATTAGCTGTCAGATTCATTTGGTCACGACTTTGTTGAAATTTTGTCACGTAGTGTAAGCAAACCGTAAAAAACATAACAAATTTAATAAAAAGGTGCAGGTATTGGTAGCCTTGCGCAGTTGGGGCAGAAGAGAAGTAAGTTTTGCAATTTATAAGAGCGAATTTTAAGTAGGAAAAAATTCGATTTTTAGGTGCAGGACGATGCTGGTGACATTCATGGCCTATCTCAAGCAACGGTCAGCAGAATTTGTGTAAAAGTGGCTCGAGCTATCGCCAAACTAGCAAACGATAAAATTAAAATGCCTGCTACCGTGCAAGATGAAGTGAAAGTTTCAAAACAATTTAAAGAAATTCGCAACTTCCCCACTGTTATTGGGGCAATTGATGGAACTCACATAAGAATTAGAAAAACTGGTGGTGATTTAGCTCAATATTACATAAATCAAAAGGGTTTTATTCGCACAACAAATAAAATAATGGTTAATCAATTTATTTTTATTCGAAAGAAACTATAGTTATGTATGATTATTGATATTTATTAATGTTTTTATTTTCTTTTTTTATATTTCTGAATAAAATGAAGGCAAACAAATTTTTTTTAAAGAAAAATATTTCCTTTTAGTCTATAGATAGGTAAAATAATTTACAAATACGGTTACGGATAAAAATAATATTAATTTTTTTTGCATTACTAGAATTGAAATGACAAGTGCATGAAACGGTCTTAAACTAAAAAAATTCTTAAAGTCATTATTAACTAATATACGTTTTTTGTATACAAATTTTTACAAAAAGGTTATTAAGCGTAAAGTGCTTATTAACTAATATGTTCTTTAAACCAAAATTAACATTTTTTTTTGAATAAGGCTGAATATCTGCATTTGCCCCTGAACATATTCATTTAAATCATGTAAATTTTTTTTAAATAATTATCAATATAACTTTAAATTCGTTGGTCTAATATAAAAAAAAATTGTAAAATGTATTTAACATGTCCATATTAATGAATAAAATATTTTTTCCATTATTTTTAAACATAATTCACAAACATAATATTATAAAATGCAAACACTTATTAAAATGTCATTTTATTTTTGGTTTAAAGAAGGGCAAATCCAACAATAAATTTTCTTACTTTATGAATGGTTTATTAAAGGGTCAATAGTTTATTTTTCGTTTATGAATACAACTTTAGCAATTTTTGCTTAAAAACGGTTAATTAATCATAAATAAGTTTTTAGGAATACGGCTGTTAATGTTTTAATGACAAACAAATATTTTGAGTTATGTACATATGTATATGATACATCAACTTCTTCTCCATGGTGGTGATAATATTCCAAAAACTAAAAGTAGTTCCGATGTTGAAGAGATGCTTTGTTTCTCGGCTTTACAACATTTAAATCAAAATATCTACATATATATTAACAAATATATTTTGTTACTTTCTTTTGATTTTCTTTAACTAAAAACTTCACTGGAATTTTTTTCTTCGGTTATTATACCCTTCACCACAGGTGAAAAGGGTATATATAAGTTTGTCATTCCGTTTGTAATTTCTACAATATTGATCTTAGGCCCTGTAAAGTATATATATTTTGGGTCCTTATGAGGAGAGAAGTTGATTTAACGATATCCGTCCGTCTGTCCGTCCGTCTGTCCGTCCGTCTGTCCGTCCGCCTGTCCGTCTTACGTTTGATATGTGTTTTCCGGAGACTCCAGACATGATAGCGGCTAGGTTGTTTTACATTTATGTCACATATAGTCCACCATTTCTTGCTATTGAAATTCAGCCAGATTGGTCCAACAATAGCTGAGATATGACCAAAAAACCACGACTGCCTCTAATTTTTCCAAAAAATCCCTTGTGGTTGTTGTATTTTTATTACTTTTTTCTGTATATCTGGAGAACGGCAAGAGCCAAAGTTTTCAAATTTGGTACAAACATTAAGGTTATAAATACACACCATTCCACAAAATGTGGGCAGGATTGGAGAAGTGGGCGTGGTACCTTCCATACAAAAAGTATTAAAAATTGTATAAAAACCTGAATTTTTTGACTGTTATATGACCTATGGTTACGCCTTATATATCAAAAGATCGGAAATTTAATTAATAAAAAATATTTTTTTGGAAATACCCAAATAGCAGAGTTATAACCAATATACTGAAATCCCAAAAATTACTCTTTTTTGTAATTAAGTTTGTTTTTTATACCCTTCACCGAAGGTCTTGCACCCTATAAAGTATATATATTCTGGGTCCTTATGAAAAGCGAAGTTCAAATCCGGTTGTCGTCTCATCTCTCCCCCCCACTTCGCATTTGTTTACATATACAAGCATAATGCCCAATATGATTTTCGTTTATTATTTCATCTATTTAACGAAATAATTTTAACAAATAGAAACTAGGAATTTTTGTGTTTTTTTGCTTTAAAAACTCGCCAAAAGAGATAAAAAATGACAACAGTGCCTTTACAAAAAGAAAACAAACAAAAAACTGTGTTGAGTTGTAAACAGTAAACGGTCTATATTTCATTTTAATGATATTTAAAAAGCGTTCCTTCATGGTAGGGGGTGTGTTAAGTTAGAAACTGTGAGTTCCCTGGTTCGAATCTTGGTTTTTTAAAAAGAATATTTTTTTAATATTGTTATGTTCCAAAACAATTTTAAAAAAATATTTACCAGTTTTCGCTTTTTAAATTTCATTTATAATGAAGTTTTAAGTATTGTAAATATGTATGTATATGTAAAAATTATTTAGTTGCTCTGTATTCTGCTCGCACAATGGTGAAGGGTATATAAGATTCGGCACAGCCGAATATAGCACTCTTACTTGTTTTTAACAACAACTTCTCCGTTTAATAGATTGGTAAATTTGAATGTTTCAATTAAAATTTAATTTCAGATTGTGAAAATGGCCGTTAGTCTTAGAAATCAAACTTTAAGCCTGGTACTCTGTTCAACATTTCACGTGAAATGCTGTTAAAACGCATATGAAAAAAACTTGTGCGGAATATCTACGAAATAATGTTGATAGAGTTGTACTCTGTTCATTTTGTGAAAAAGTTCCGAAATGTTTCTGGCAACATTTTTTCACAACTGCGAAACAATGTAAGCTGCACTTATTTCACGTGGAATTTTAAGGAAAAGCAAAAAAGTATGAACTGATTCTTAATTTAAAAATAAAAAATTCAAACAACACAACCGGTAACCGTTTTATATCACATTACATTTACATTATTTTTTATAAAATTTTTTACTAAAAAAAATTATTTTTATAAAATACATGTGGGGTTTGTTTACATACACAAAACAATGTTGCATTCTTTGCAGGAATAAAAACGTCAAATTGTACAAACTCTCATAATAGGTAACATTGATACATGTCAAAATGTTCGTGTGAAATAATTAATGTTGCTCAACATTTTTCACAAATTTGAACAGAGTACTAGGCTTTAAATAAAAATTACAAATTTCTGCAACATGTTGATGGAATGTTTGAACATTTTCTTATCACACATTTATCTCAAAAATATATGTTTTTCTTATTTCTAGGAAAAACCTATTTCTTAATAGAATATTAGGGAAGGTATTTTTCATTTCTTATTTAAAAATCAGTTCATACTTTTTTGCTTTTGCTTTTCCACGTGAAATAAGTGCAGCTTACATTATTTCGCAGTTGTAAAAAAATGTTGCCAGAAACATTTCGGAACTTTTTCACAAAATGAACAGAGTACAACTCTATCAATATTTTTCCATAGATATTCCGCACAAGTTTTTTCATATGAGTTTTGACAGCATTTCACGTGAAATGTTGAACAGAGTACCAGGCTTATGATGTTAGTGTTAAGTATAGACTCATCATGCTAGAAGTTTTCTCATGTTGTAACACGGTTGTTAATGCAAATGTTTTAACAACGCTTTTATAACATCGTTATAACAGCAAATCATGTCAGTTGTAGACGGGCAGTAATGACTTGATGAAACATTTTTAAATATATGTATACATATATTTATTTTTATCTTTAAAACAAACATTTTTGAGAAAATTAAATTAGCGAAAGCTTGGTAAGGAACACCGAATAGATGATCCGTAAAGCATTCCTTCCCAAAGAAGGGAGTAACGAATGTCAATAAGAACCAAAAAAAAATGAACAACTTCGTGAATGGGTAATGAATATTTTGGAAAGTCTTTTTGAAAGAAATTGATTCCTTCCTAAAGGCATATTTCTGAAAGCAGGATATCATAAGGAACGAGTCTTTTAGGAAGGAGTTTAGAGGCCTGCAAAAAGCCGTTCCACTTGCGGTCCTTTCAATATTTACCGCTGGTATAATAATAATTTTTACAATACTATTATCATGTTTTTGTTTTTATTTTTGGATTGTAGTCTGCCGTTTAAAAACATTGTGATGGCACATGCATCCATTTTAATTACTAATCGATTTAGAAACACTGCGTAGAAACGAAACAAATAAAGAAATTTAAACGACCATAAAATTATACGGCCAATTAAAATATGTATGTTCAGAGTTTTTTTTTTTACTTAAACGTATTGTGAACTTTTCGAATAAGTCTGATATATTAATTACCGTAGGAACACGATTTTACCGTATGAACGTATTAGAGTACAACGTAGATGCGTTTTCTAATAAAATGAAACAGAATTAAGGCTCAGTTAGGCGGGAGTAATAGTAACTTAACCCTACCGTAAAAAAGTAAGACCAATCTATTACTTACAGATTGACAAGAAACATCTTACCGCTAACTATAATAGTTTTAATTGCTTTACATACAATAAAATGAAGCAGCTGATTTGCAACGTTACTGTTACTCCCGGCTAACTGAACCTTTAGTTGGCGCAAACGTTAAAGCGTATCTAGTTCGTACGTTAACTTAAATATAATTCTTTCTCATACGCCGGTTGCGATTATTTCGGAAAGAAAAAGGCAGTTATTTAACTATAACAGCTCATTCACACGGGGACTTTTCCGACGTCGCTTTTTAGACGTTTCTTGGTGTTTGTTGGCAAACAGTTTAGAGAAGAAAGAGGGGTAAACAAAAAGACTTGGTTTGTATTTTCATGTCGTTTTCTTATATATCTCTTTAAACTTATTTATTTTCTTCTAGTTACGTTTTATTCTTTTTTTAGTTTGAAGTGTCAGGTTGAAAATACAGTCAGACCTTGATTATCCATAACAGACACAACCGGCAGTATTCGGGATTAATATTTTTTTTTTTTTTTTGTGTTTCATATTCTACGGAAATAATTAAATAAAATGAGCAAAAAAGTAATTTTGGCAGAACAGCCTTCCAGTTTGTTGGGCAATTATCTTTCTCCTTTTATTTATTATTATTTTTCTTTTTTTTTTTTTTTTGATTGTTCAAAAGTAAACGCAAAAAAAGGAAAATTTGTTTATATATTCGTATAACAGAGGTTAATCGATGCAAAAAAAGTTCTTTTTATTTCTCGGTTAATTAATGTTGCCGGTTGCTCGAATTACGGATAATGAAGGCCTACTATAAATATAAAAAACATACAACTAAAAATCAACGTATGAACGCAAAGGATTTTTGGAAATTGATTCAAAAGGGAATGAAGAAAAAACGACGTCGTTTTAGAACGAATTTCGCTAGCAAATTATATGGAGATTTAAAAAAGTGAAGGTTGTTTAAGGGTAAAAGTTAGAGAAAGTAATATTTTTTGTTCACATCTCAGCTATAAATGGACCGATCTGGCTGAATTACAATAGTTATCTATTCAAGACTATAAATAACTTCGCTGCTCATAAGGACCCAGAATTATTTAATTTATAAGGTTATAAGATCATTATTGTAGTTGTTCTAAACAACCTGAGGCGAAGGGTTTAATAATAATTAAAAACAATTAAGAAAGTACAGTCGGTCAAGCCCAACTATATGATACCCTACACCACAGTATTTTTAAACACATTTACGAGAGTGCACCCTATTCGGGACCCATGGAGAATCATGCTTATGTGTCCATATAAATATGGACCTTTCTATGTTTTAAATTTCATTAAAATCGGTGTGAAAGTTTATGACAGGCAGAAATTGCCCCCTACCTCCCGTTGAGGTCCTATTTTTGAAAAACTGCATAGCTCATGTATGCATATAAATATGGATCTTTCTATTTTTCAAATTTCATTAAAATCGGTTTGATAGTTTCTGAGAGGCCGAAATTGCCCCTATCTCCCCTCGTGATCCTACGATTTGGCCCATTTTCAATAGGATTGGTCCTTGTGCCAATAAGACTAATTTTATCAAATTATCTCCAATATTGCGACCTGTACTTTGCGCACAAGGTTACATGGACAGCCAGCCAGCCAGCCGGACGGACATCGTTAGATCAACTCAGAAAGTGATTCTGAGTCGATCGGCAAACTTTAAGGTGGGTCCAGGACCCATATTTTAAAATTTTACACACATCGGCACAAATGCATAACACCCTCTCCACTATTGTGGTGTGGGTATAATTATTTACAAAAATAGTGGAAGAGAATGATGGAACTTTTGCACATTTAAAGCGTAAATGAGAGAGAATGAGTGAAAATTATAGCAAAAGGAATAAACAAACCTTTTATTTTCTTTTGTGTCCATTGAAAATTCCATAACATTAATAAGTTGCATAAATTTTTAAAATATTCACACGTTTGACAATTAATTTTAGGATATGTTTATTGTTTTTCTTTATTACTTTTTGTTCTATTATTTTTTTTTTAATTTGTATTATTATTACTATTATTAATAATAATTGTTGTGTAATTTTTTTTATATTATTTTGCCAATAATATTTTTTGTTAGCAATGAGTATAAATATAACTTAATTATTGTTTATATTTATTGTTTATTTTATATATATTTATACAAATTTATTTATTGAAAAAAAAAACTATATTTATATCACAATTAAAGTTTTTATGGCTTAAAATCTTACTGTAAAAAACAATTTAATACAATTGAATTTTTTTTTTTTTAGATAATTTAATTAATGTAAATGAAGAATTTTATTGATATTTAAATATATTATGTCACCTTCTACACAACTTAAATCAATAATGGGTAACTTAAGAGTATGTCAAAATTTAAATAAATTTTCGTTAGAACTTGAAACAAAATTGACTTTGTTTAGGCTTAAAAGCGGCTTATACACTTGCAATAAGATTCTTTAATTTTACGTATTGTACAATTATATCGCCAATGTGTATGTGATATTCGAAGGAGGCACAATATATTGGCAACAATCAAAACACTTTTGATTTTTATTGCACAACGAAAAGAAAGTGCAATGTGTTGGCAACATTGTAAGATGCTGTTTATTGGCGATTTCTATTCTGAGAAAAAAAAAACAGTATATGCATGTAACACTTTTTCATGTTACCTATAATCACTCGAAGTGTTACATGTTGTACAACTTCAATCGAACAGAATTAGCTGCCTTTATTTACAACTATAACACTTTTATTATTAATGTAGTTCATTGGCGATTTTTAAACTATTCGACTATTTGCTGCACACTTAATTTAAGGTTTGGAAACAGACATTGACATCACTTATTGCTTGAACAAATTAAAAACGATAATAAATACATAGAATTTTCCACCAAAAAAAAAAAAAACGATTTAATTCAAAATGGAGTATGCCGTCAAAGAATATTTAGATGTAGAATTCTTTTGACAAAACTTTTAAAATATTATGACAAACAAAATAAAATATTTGTTGTACAAACAAAGTAGTAAGTACCAAAGTTGTAAAACAGGGCAGTATGAACCCTTAAGTAAAAGTAAGGGTAAAACATGTAACATGTTTTGCATGTTTTTCATCAACATTTTCACAAAAGAACTTGAAAATTTTTCCCACAGTTGTATTTTTTGTACAAACGAACGCAAAATGTAGAACATGTAACATTAATGCAACATTTTTCTCAGAAAAGAAATCGCCATATGTTATTACAATAGTTTATGTTCACCTTTTTATTGAATCATTGAAAACAATGTGCGACTTATTGCATACTGTAGGACAAAATGGAAATAATATGGCGAATATCATATACAATAATATTGCAAGTGTATGGGCCGCTTAACGCTTATAAAAATTGCTATGGATTTCTATGATAATTTTATGCACCAAATTACTGAAAAATCTACTTTGTTTTCGTAAATAAGCTCCAGGGGTTCTTAACATTTACTCACTTAATAACAACGTGGTTTTATATTACTTTAAAAAAAATTAATTTACTAGAACTTCGAAACCTGAATAGAATAAATATTTCGACATATTTGAAATAATTAATTTGTCGTATTTATTAACTATCTCTCAGAGATTGAGGGCTCTATCATTTTGTTAAAAAAAAATCGTTTATCGTCCCTAATCACTGCCCAATAAATAATATAAGCTAGTATTTGCAGGTAAAAATAAATTATATCTAAAAAAATAAGAAAGTATAGTCGATCAAGCCCGACCATGGGCAATCATGGACCCGGCAAAACAACAATGTGTTATGGGATCAAGATTAATATAGAAGTTATTTGTGCTAAGTATTATCTAGATCTAAAGGCATTTTAGAGAATATATGGGACCTTTAATTTATTCTGGACCCGCAAGCACAATCTTTTGCCATGACATAGAAGCCCAAAACTTAACACAAATACCCAAAAACCAGTAAAATTCAAAATTGCCCATTAAGGGAGTAAAATTTTGTGGGCAACATTTGTTGTAGAACATTTCATCACCGCCCTCCCCCTTTTTCGAGTGTTTTTTACGATTTGTTAGAATAAAGCCAAAAAACGCCGTTTTGAGGGGGAGTCAGATGGTTAAAATGATTTACAAAAATATTTGCCATAACATTTTCTACAAAGTTGATAAACATGCCCTATACCTCAAAAGTAAAGAAAACAGTTTTATATACCGATATGCTGCAAGAACAGGCAAAAGCTGGGAAACTTTAACGGCCTCTAAAATAAAATGCCGGGCAAATCCCAGAAACTTTCCACCAACCAAAAATTTTTCAAATTAATTTTTTTTAATGGAATATAAGACTAGATGTATAATTTAATTTTTATATTAAAAAATATGTATTTCGATGATCACTTATACAAAAATTTTTACCTTATCTTACCCCACCACAGTGGTCTCAATGACAAATTTAGATCGAAAAAACTCATAACTCTTTTTTATAATGACTTGGTATGGCACGATCTAACGCTTAAAATTGATGGATTCGATTGCGTTGGTGTGGCGCTTTCCATATCAAATTAACTGACATAAAACCTACAAAATCATTTCATAATACAAGGGAACAACGATTTTGTTGATTATAGTATGTTCACATTTGGCTTCTTAAACGCGTTTAAGCAGTTCGAACGTGATTAAGCTCTAATCACTTCAAAATCGAGATGATTACCCAGACATTGAAGTGATTTGTTAATCACTTCAAATTGACATGATTACAACTAAATCACTTCATAAATCACATAGAATCCACTGAACATACCTCAAATGTAGAATCGCCAACATGATCGTGTACAACCGGCCAAGATTTCTGCTTATTGTTTTTATTTTTTTTTTCTTAAATAATTCATAAATTTTCACAATTTCATAATTAAAATTATTAACATAATCTTCTGATAACTTTATAAAAGTATTTTTATCCATTTTTAATACTTTTAATAAATATAAGTTAGTTTGTTTTGTTTTTGTCTAAATCATCTGTCATCTTAATCATCTCAAATGTAATGTGAACGGCTTTGATTAGCTAAATCAACATTTTGCTTAAACGCGTTTAAAAACCTAAGTGTGAACTTAGCATTAAGAACTGAATGTTGTTTTTAAGGTTATTTGGAACGCTGAATCCAAATCTGCACTTAGTTTTTCTATCAGCTCGACTTTTCGAGATATACCGTTATGGCCAAAAATCCGCTACATACATATATTGAAATAACTTGAAAATGGGTCGTCATATTCAGTTCAAAAAAATTCAAAATTCGTCAGCAATATTATTTTAAGGCCGTGCTTACATTGGCTTTAAATTTGACCAGTAGTTTCAGAGATATTGTTGAAGTTAAAAAAAAATTTAAACTAAAAAAAAAATGTTTGTTTCTTTAAAAATTCATAAAAAATAAAAATTCAGCGTCCTGTCATTTGTTGAAACTTCAGCCAGAAACAAAACTAATTAAAAACGATTAACCGTTGTTCGATTAATCAATTAGTATTAGTATTGAGATTAACTGTTCGAATAATTAAAAATTGCTTATTTTCGATTAAAGAATAATTCGAATAATTTATGGCGATTAGTCGATTAATCGAAAATTAGTTTTTTCACAGTTTTAGATTTTTCTTTTATGTAAAAAAAACAAGCCGGTATAAGAAATTCAAGTGGTATAATGAAAGACTACCAATATTTAGAAAAGACAAGAAAAACAGAGAAATTTCCATTCAATCAATTTCCATCAAAATAAAAGAACCATATATACTCTTTTTGAAAGATTAGTTTAAATTGTGATGATATTTTTTATTTAAAAAGTTTTCCTCTTTTATTGCATAAAGCACCTGTTGTTAAATTGTTGTGTCCTTTTTAAAAAAAAATTTGTATGCTAAAAAATATAATTTTAATTTATTCGATTTACCGAATAATATTTAATTGTTTGTTGAGTTTTTACCTCGAATAATTATTCGCGCGATTAATCGATTAATACTAAACATCGATTAATTGAACACCCTACCAATTAGGTATGTGATGAAAATTATTTTGATAAGCGAAACGATTTAAAATCAATAATGTCGTTTTCACTATCCAAAAAAATTATTTTCTTATTCTTCTTATTTCTAGTCTATATTCCTTTAAGTTTTATATCATAAAATGTTAGTTCAACTGTCATTTGAACAAAAAAAGTCTTTCAGAATTCCATTTCAAAATAGCAATTTCTGGTAACTCTGGTAAGTATTTATAACTTTCTTTATTTTGATTTTTTTGTTACAAGTTCAAGTAATTATTTGTTTTTGAGCTCATTATTAGAGTAATAAAGAGTTTCAAACTTCTATTGTTTGGCAAACGTTTCTAATAGTCTTTTTATGGCAGGCATGGAAATTCAGTACTTTTATACTTTTTTCAGAAGTTTTTAAGATAAAAGAAATAACGCAGTACCTCTACGTTGTAAAAAATAGCTGTTGTAACAAAAACAGCTGTTGAATTATTTGCCAGCTTCAGAATTAAAACAAACAGAGACAAACCCCAAAACAACATTTGCAAATTGGGGAAATTAATAATAAAAATCGTGATGAAGTTCCGAACCATTCACGAGGCCTTTATGCTTGAAATACTATTCTTTTACTATTGGCACACATTTTGTACAATTATTTCAAAAATTTGTTTTTTATTGTGATTTTCAAAACGTTTACCCTAAAATACAAGTTTTTGCGGTTTTCAGTGTTGTTAGAAATGTGAGTTAACACATCCCGTGCTAAACTGGCAACATTGAAACGAAATATAACAAAAAAAACATTAGATTTTAGTTTTGTTTCTTTTTGTTTTTTCTCTAGCATGTGGTTTATTTCACTATTCTTTGTAGTGCTTAAAAAAACATGCTGATAAAGAACTTGACGTTATTTCAAAGAACTACGAAATAAACTTGTAGAAACTTAATAAAAAAAATAATTTAAAAAAACGTGACCCATTAATTGGGAAGTAATTTATAACTTTACCTGTTTTTAAGGACTATTGCTCTTGGGTTTTGAATATTTGAAAGAAACAAAATGGGAACGACATTAAAATTTTTATTATTTACATAATTATTGGTTTGTAAAATAAATCGAAAATTAATCTAGTTAATTTATTTTTAATTATTAGTTTTTAAAACATTACAGTCGTAGTCAAATTAATAATAATACATATAAAAAGAAATTACCAAAACTTCACAAAAAGTTTTCAAACATATTCGGCTATGTTCTGGAAATCAAAATGAAAAATTAAATTTAAATCGATAAAGATTTTCTATAAAATATTTGTAAAAATTAATGTAGCTTTTCCTGACTTCAAAAGTATCTTAGGTAGAAGAAAGTGGCCCTCAAAGTGTGAGGTATTTAAAAGGAAATGTTTTTATGAACTTTGAAACACGGTAGAGTTATTAAAATTTGATCGATTTCAATTTCACATGATTTCGATATTTTCACTGACAGCGATATTATGAGTCGTCCTCCATAAAAAAGCTACAACATTCTGGTTGCCTGATATTGTGATATCATGTTATGGTTCGTTATAACATCAACAAGTTTCCCACAAATGGTTGTTTATCAGCAATAACATTTTGCTCTTTTATCAATATTTTACTATACATAATAAGATGCCGTAATTTGTGTGACTATTTTTTGTTTCCAAGTGTTATGCGATGGCTCGGCGGAAAAATATTTTACTCCAACGATGAAATCATCTCACAAACAAATACCTTTTTTAAAGAACTGTCAAATCTTATGTTTTGGAAAGAATAAAAAAGATTGAAGTGACGTTGGAGAAAGTGTATAGAGCTCAAAGCAGACTACGTTGATAACACTGGTTTACAGCCAAAAAATACCAAGAACGCCACATGCCTAGATAAGTTAATTGGGACCTCTTGAACACGAAAAACGCTGTAATTTTTTTTTTTCTAAGTAACGTTTTTAAGATAACGGTACTTTTGTGTTTTTCGGTGTATGGTCCCACTCAAACCCTTGTGGAGTCCAACCGAAAAGTCTTTTTTTTTTAATCATCAGTTTCAACGTATTAAATTACAAATTACACTTAAAATGTTGGTAATTGAATAAACTATTAGGTAAAAAAATAAAACATTCCAGATCTTTACTATAACGTAAAAAAAAAACGAAATAAAAATGAAAATTTTTGAAACAAAAGTAAAAAATATGCAAATTTTGAGGTGCCATAACTCAGCCATTTCTTATCAGATAGAAATTTGCAGCATATCGGCGGAAAAGGCATTCAATTACCTTTCCAACGATATTCATCTCGATCGGACTCCACAAGGGTTTGAGTAGGACCATACACCGAAAAACACAAAAATACCGTTATCTTAAAAACGGTACTTAGAAAAAAAAAAATTACAGCGTTTTTCGTGTTCAGGAGGTCCCAAATAACTTATCTAGGCATGTGGCGTTCTTGGTATTTTTCCAAATTAAAAATTTGTAAAGCAGTGTAAATAATGACGAAACAGAACTGGGGCTGAATGATGTTTTCCATACAATTTGACATAAAATTTTGCCAGAGAATGCGGTCGTGAAATAAAATTAATTTTATTTTGAGGACGTTTTTTTCGAATGCTCTCACATATATATGTACCCTTATTCTCTTAACAATGCTACCATACTTTCATTCAATTTCATACATTTTGTAAGCAAAGAAAAATAAAAACAAAAGAAAAAGAAAGAAATGAGAGAGAATTTTAAGTTACTGCCGACGTTTTATTTATGGGCTTTATGCTGGGTACACACAGTTCAATCTACATGCAATATACATCAATGCAAACTGAAAATATTAATACGTTTTTATGTTGATGCAATCTGGTGTGAATGAAAAATTAATTAAATTTGCTAGATTGCGTAAATGCATTGCATAGTGTGTACCCAGCTTTAGAATTTTTGCCTGAAGTTGAAGGACCAATTCTGTTTCATCATTTAAACTCAAATTTTATATAAAAACCAAGGACTTAATAGTTATAACTTTTATTCGATAAAAATTGCGAATAGTTATTTCGAATAAATTTATATTTTATTTATTAAAAAAACTTATTATTTCCAATTTATATTTTTTAAAATTGATGATAACCGTTATGGGTATCAAATAAAAGTATTTCTCAAACATATATTTTACTATTCGATAGATATATTATTAATTATTTTTATTTTACATAACCGCTATAACTCATTTTAATATGTATGTATATAATATAAAACAATTACAGCCCAATTATGAATAAAAATTCCCCGGGAGTTTTTTCCCTTTTCCCATTTTTACAATTGAATTTACATAGGAAAAATGGGAGAAGGGAGCAAACTCCCGGGGAATTTTTATTTATAATTGGGCTGTTAATATCAAGAAAATATTCAAAATAATTATTATCGTAAATAAAAACAATAAAAATCTTTAGTAATAGTTATCTGTAAGAGAAATAAATATTTATCGATCATAATAGTTATGAGCCAATGTAAAAAGATAATAATTGGATTTATTAGTTATGTTTAGCAAATATTTATTTTCATTATACATAATAATTAAAAGCAATTTTTATAGAATATTTCTTAAAAATTGTCAATTTTTTAGTACCTTAAAAATAAGCATAATTATTATTTAGGGTCCTTGATAAAAACCTGTGTTGCATTTTAAAATTCACGGACTTATTGGCCAATCCTCGTATTTTATATTGGCCCATATGGATTTATATGATTACAGTGCAATACAAATAAGCAATCGGTTCACGCATTACCGATAACATCAGCTACTAACACAATATATTTTATTTTTATAGATGTACATTAAAGCGTACCACCGCACAAGGAAAAAAACTGTGCCGTAAACCCTCTAACATAAAGTATTTTTGCAAGGAGGTTTCGAAACATAAGGGTCGTATTTTTACATTTTTCGTCAGCGTTAAAAAAAACTGCAGTCAAAAACTAAAAAAAAAAAACAAAATTCCGCAATATAATTTCTTAAATTCTTAATTTGGCCCCTGCAGCGCGTAGGATGCCCCTAGATGGGTCAAATGTATAATCAACCCCACTTTATTTTTCATCTCAATTATTTATTTCTAACATACCTACCCGCTATCTCCATTTCTGAAGGAGGCTCCCATACAACATTTTCAATACAGACTAGAAATATATTGAAAAAAAAAGAATCCCATAACTGCCCAGGAGTCGCCCCTAGGGGGATAAAATATATGACCGACCACAATTAGTTTTTTGTCCTTAACATTTTCTTAAAACAGTCTTGCCCTTTATCTCCACTCCTTAAGGGTCTCCCATATAAATATGGCGTTTTATGAAGTTGTTAAGTTTAATTAAAATTGTTCATCGTTTGTGAAAAATATCAAAACTTGTACACAGATTTTAATCATTTACAGCTTCACAGAAAAAATTCTCCAAAATTGTTCACCAATTAAAGCATTAATCAAAAATATAATCAGTTTTAAATAAAAATTTAATCAAGTGAACTAAACTTTTAATCAAGTGAATTAAACGTTTAATTAATACTATTAACTGGTTTAATTGATACTATTAATTTGTTTACTTGTGCAAATTTAATAAATTTTTTAATTAATATCACAAATTTTTTAATTGAAATCAATTTTTATTTTTTTATGTGTTGTTTTTTTTTGGAACGTGTAGAGAATATAAGAAAAATAACTGCATTTTCAATTCCGAAAGTATGCTAAAAAATTATTTTTTTTCCAAAAAAAAATTATGTTTGAAAACCGATTGATCATATTAGAAGAAGGCTTAACTTAACTTAAAGGTAATTTTATTGCGCAATATCTTTTTTTAATAATTTCAATAAACTTATCCCTTTTTGTGAAATAACGGTATATCTCGAAAACAAGAGCTAGCACCATTGTAGTGTAATTCTTAACTATAATTTATAGATCCCATATAGAACCCACTCCTGAAATATTCCTTACTTTCGGTGGAGGGTATTAAAGATTCGACACAGCCCAATTTAGCACTCTAACTTGTTTCTTTTAAAAAATTTGCTTATAACTGCAAATTTGTTTACCCCCATCTTAAATGGGGTTAAATAAATATCTAAAAAAAATTATTATTATGCTAATTAGAAATTCACACACAATTTGCAAAAAAAATTAAATGAAAAACAGAAGAAAAAACCACTCATATAGTATAACAATTCCTTTTATTTCTTTCAGATGATTTTTACAGTGAAATCTCTCAGTACCGTACATCAAAGGGCCCTTTAAATTGTTTTCTTGTAAGGTGTTGTTCACTTAAAAAAAACTTCGTTCTTTTTTATGAAATTCTTGTGGGATCAGGAAAGGAAACAGTATCCGTCGAAAGAGGGTGGTTGCTTAAGGAAGGTGTCCGTTAGGAAAGATTGCGCTGTATATTATTTTGTTATTTAATTTTTTATACTTTATGCACAATTATAAATGAATATTATTTAAAAGAGTTGCGCGCCCTCTTCAAAGCCCCCAATTAAAAAAAATATAAAAAGTCTCATCAACGTAAAAAATTTAAATACTACAAATAAACAAGCACAAAAAGAATTTTATACATAAGATGTTTTTTGTTTTTGCTGTTGCTGTATAAAAAACATCAAAAACAACAATAAACTTTGAATAAAATTTATTTTAAACGCATTTTATTACTCACTAAATCACTTTTTTAATTATAATAATTTAATAATAAAAAAAATCTCTCATTTACCGCTGCAGTAAGAAAAATAAAATGTTTATTCAGTTATTCAAAATCAATAAATTGTTTTAATTTATAATTTGATTTAAATGTTCACTATAAAAAATGCTTGTGTTATTCTCTTGTTTATGTTTTTTATATATTTAATTTTTTTATTTATATTCAATTTCTTTAATTTTGATTATAATACATAAAAAATTTTGTTTTATTTTTTTTTTTTTTTTTTGTGGTGATTTCTATGACATGCAAATTTTTTTTTTCTATACGATTTGAGCAAACGCTAATCACAAACTGTTGCCGCTAAACGAAAATAAAACGAAACAAAAAAAAAGTAGCATTTTTTAAATCAAATTTCAATGTAGAAGCGAAAATAAAATATATAAATATTGCTGAGCGTACGATACAGAGAGCAATGTGCTGCCAGATGGATGATTTTTCTGCAAGCCCATTTTGTGTAAAGAAAATTTCCAAAGCAGAAATTCATTAAAAAAAATTTATTTTATCAATGAGCCCTTAAAATATGATAAATGAAAAAGTTAACAAATATTCGATATTTTTATAAGGGGTTAGGTATTTTGGACATTGCAATTGGCTCTCAAATTGGTAGTTATAAAATTGAGCACAAACATGTTTAATAAAGGTTAAACATGTAAGAAAAATGTTGCTCGAATCGTTCCATAAATTACCATAGGCTCCTAGGGTAGCCTCTTTAGGGTAGTCACTTTAACCATCAGTTTATTGTGCCTGGGGGGCTACTCTCTATTGCGATGCGAATTCAATTGCGATGCGAAAGCTAAATGCCAAGTTGGTACTCTCTATCACTTTCGCAAAATTTTAAAAATGAAGCAATACTGGCAATAAAAATTAAAGATGGCGCAGATTGACAGTAATGAAATGTCAAAATATGTTAAAAAAAAAAGATTGAAATTGGAAAATTAAAATAAAATAAATAGTGATCATTTACGAAAAGAAAAAAGTAAAAAGATGCGAAAGACAAATGCGCAAACGCACTAAAGACTACCAATCTCAAGATTTGCTACCATTTTCTTTCGCATCGCAATAGAGAGTTACCCCCCTGATGTTTTTAAGACAAAAATTTGTCAAAAATTATTTTCAAGTCATTAAAAATTTGTTAAGAAATTTTTTTTCTGAAGGGTAGTCCAACCACAATGCAAGATGTTAATTGTAAATAAAACAAAAAAGTTTTCAGAGAATATTTTAATATTATAGAAGGATCTATGACAATTATGTATGAAACAAAATATCGGACAAATACTCGCCACGGTGGCATAGCTCTATCCGATGGATACATAACTGAGGTTCAATGTCGTTAGTGTGGCGAATAATTTCATCCTTTAGCTCTTGAATTGTTCTTGGCTTATTGACGTACACTTTTTAAATAGCCCCAAAGAAAGTAGTCCAACGTTGTCAAATCACATGATCGTGGCGGCCAATTACCATCGCCACGAAGTGAGACAACACGGTCATTAAATTTCCCGCGCAAAAGAGCCATTGTTTCGTTGGTTGTCTGGCAAGTGGCACCATCCGGTTGGAACCACATATCGTCCACGTCCATATCCTCAATTTCTGGCCACAAGAAGTCCGTTATCGTCTCTTGATAGCGAACGCCATTATCAGTAACTGCTTGGCCAACTCATTTTTGAAGAAGTACGGCCTGATGACTCCGCCAGCCCATAAGCCACACCAAACAGGTGTTTTCAAATTTCCTACGCACCCAGTTTGTTGAAATTTGGGCCCAGTTCTCCCGAATGTGGACACATTTGGTCGATTGTGCTGACAAAAGACTTAGGGAAATAACCGACATAGCAATTTAATAGTTTTAAGCTATTTTCAATTTTTATTGTTACTAAAAATTTAGTTTTGTTTATTTATTTGTTGTGTTTTGCTTTGATTTGATGAAATCGAAAAGTGGGTTAATTCAACTAATTTTGCACCCATCTGAATACTATTAAGCACAAAATGATCGCATTGAAATAGGCTAACGTCGTAAGTAAAACTTAAAACATTTTATTCTTTGGTTTAAAAAAAAATAACATGAAAAGAGCAAAATTTAAAAAAATCATCAAATTTTTATAAAGGTTGAAATTTTATCCACTGTAACTCTGTCATTTCTTGGCTAATCTTCAAAAACAACCCATAATTATTATAGTAAATTTATAACCTTTCCCTTAAAAGACAGAAATACATAATCCGTTTATTATTTTTAAAGATATTTGCATTAAGGTCACATCATCTTTTTAAAAAACACAAATAACGGTTATTTTGGAATATCTCAAAAACTGTTCAACGTGACAATGACAATTCTGACTTCATATACCGATTCAGCGGACAATTTCACATAAAGATTAGGTGTCAGATACACTTGGGCAAAAAACTGTTACGTAGTATTCACCACTTAACGATAAAGAATTAATTAAAGACAAGATTTACCACATACTCAGTCATTTGCGGGGTCTGATAAAAAAAAATTTATACCACAAACTAAAATAGTTTGGACGAAAAAAGTTATATTCGATTCATACTATAGTGTGATGTTTAAGTTATGTTATGATCAGAAAAAAAAGAGCCATAGTTGGACGAGCTGAAGTTCCATCTTGTTGGAACCAAAATTCTGGTTTGTTCTCTATATCGGTCGGGCCTTTAAAAATGTTCAATAATTGCCGGGTATTATTTCCTAAGTTTTGCAAAGCTAATTCTGAAAAAAATAAACAAAAACAAAAAATAAATTCACTTATTAAATTAAAACGTTTAATTTACGCCACCCTGTATTCTACCCTGCAGCCACACGTTTAACATACCACTTTCAGGTTGTTCACACAAACTGCTTGTCAAATCTTGGTTGAATAAACAGCTGTGGCTATTTTTACTAATTTGAAACCTTATTTCAAATCTAATCTCCTTTTTTCTCTATCAAATATACTTTTCGAGATATACCGTTATGTCCAAAATTAAAGCACTTTTACTATAATTTAAGCTGTGCTTTCGTTGTTTTTAAATGTTTCCTGTAGATTCAGAGATATTTTTGAAAATTTAAAAAAAAAAACAAAAAAAAGAAAACTGAATATCGATTTCCATACAAAAATAACATTTTAAATATGTGTGTGTCATGAACGTTTTTTCCTTTTTGTATGGAAATCGATACTCAGTTTTCTCAGTTAATTGAAATCAACGACCTTAAATTAGTAAAAATCAAATTCCAGACCGCACAATAAAAGTTCAACTTCAAAGTAGTAGCTTGACTCAAAGTACTTTGTAAAAAAAAGAACAAGAATTTTTAAAAACATAGTTTATATTTAACAAAGCAGATTAATTTTTAAAGAAAAATGGTTCTTATAAAAGAAGCGACAAAATAAATTTGTGATCAGCCGTAAATGGAAGGGTGAAATTGAAAGCAATCTCGTGGTCACTTTATAAAAAGTGTGAGTGTGTTAGTGAAAAAAGTGAGAGTGTTTTGAAAGGAAAAACTTGATCGTGTGGCCTCCAAGTTAATAGTGTCATTATTCACGTTAAACATCTTGTCAGAAGAGCTGTTGAAAGTTTTTGATCAAAAATCCAATCAATCTAAGCCTTAAGACGGCCAATGCAAAACTAAGATGTGGCATTGTTTAAAATTAAAAAAAGCCTAAACAGGAACATTTTTATCACAGGCGATTCATATCTTACCCAGCAAGCAAATGGAAGATATGTCCTAAGACAATAGCTTAGCAATATCCCAAAATTGTCATCTAGAATAACATAATCAAAGTAGTTTTTTAATTTCTTGCTTTTAAAGTTTAAAAAAAAAAAAAATTAAGAAATATAGACAGAAAAAAAAATCAAATTATTTATCAACATACATACATACATCACTTTATGTACATATATCAAAAAATATATTAAAAAAAAGAAGCGTAATCTCCACGCTATTAGAGAGCTAAGCAAAAGACAAGCTGCAAAATTTATGGACGGAATTTTAACGGAAAACGAAGAAAGATTTAACTCAAGTGTCGTACATGGGGTAAATAAAGATAATGCTTGTTCGTTTCTATATACATTCTTGTTCTCTATTTCATATTAATTATTGCTATTAATATTACATATATTGAATTAAATATATTTATAATTAAATAAATAAAATTATTTGTAACTATAATTTATATAATTAGCATTTTAATTTTAAGTGAAAATCTGTGGTTATAAGTAAAGAAATATTTTTCCAAATCTACTTTTGATCACCTTAATAATATTTTGGCGATATCTTCCTATATCTTGCAGTGGTTATCTGGCAATATTGCTAGTTTATCATCTAGCAGAATCGCTTTCGTATTGCTTAGGCTGAATCAGTGCAAGTTAAACTCTCTTTTTGATTTAAAATGTGTTTAATACTACATTTTTATTAGGCCGAAATCTTGTAGATTTGATTTTAAATCTTCTTCAAAATCTAGTGCGTTTACATTATACTTTTGTGACATTAGCGAGATTTTGTTTTTATAACAATGCAACTGACTTAAAGTTTTTTCGTTACACATACAAACACAAAAACAAATATACATTAAACAATTTGCATTACCTTTTACTAATAATCAACGATATTTATTTTATCAATTTTATTCTTCTTTTTTATTTTTTTACAATTTTTATAAAACTTTTTAATTTTTTTTTTAACACTTTTTGTTTTGTTTTTTTTTAATGTCAGTTTTTCTTGTGCAGGGAAGTATTTTTTAGTGCTATATTGAAAAAATTATAGTTGCATCATTAAGTACTACTAGATTTTGAGTAGATTTCGTCGAAATCTAGTTACGAAGTAGATTTTGTTTTGTATGGGAAATCTAGTCAAAACAACTAGATTTGGCTCGAAATCTCGCAAGTACTGGATTTTGCGTAGGTGTAAATGTAGTATAAACCAGCAAATCTATAATTAAGTAAACATTCAAACCATTTTTAAAGGCATAAAATTGGGCGTTTAAACTAACTACCAATACTGACCATATGAATTTGCAAACATTTATCGTAGTGCTGCTACATTATTATTTTTTGCACCACATATAATAGGTCTGTCTGCGTACTTTTCCAGTAGCAAATACTCAGTAAATTTTTTTGGGAGAGTAAGACCAATTTTACTCTGTCGGCTGAAAATATCTCAAAAAGTACGCAGACAGAATCCAGTGAAATCTTGTCAGAAAACAGCTGATCGGTGTGTAGGCAATTGAAATGACAAAGCAAAATTTAGCAAAATAGCGACTTTTGGGAATTTAAAAACCGGGAAACAAAAATCCCCAAATAATGGGATTTACCGAATGAAATCAAAAAGTTAGCGTCGAATTTAGGAATTTAAAAGGGGAAGTATAAATATTTAATATTTTTAACAAAAATACAAAAAATAGTTAAAAAAAATTAACTTTTTGGAACAAAATGAGCGATGCGTGCAAAAAATCGTTCGTTCCGTTCCCGAAATTTCTGGGTTCGATTTTTTGCAGAATATATACAGTTTGGCTGAGTTCCAAAACATCAATATACTTTGCAGCACAAGTCAAAAATGTATATTCATGTTTAATAATGCACATCTTTTGTATTATGTTCTCATTAAATACTTTTTTGGTGCACATTGGGACAAATAGAATTGTAATAACCTACACGGTTGCATTGTAGCATGCATTTAAAAAAGATAGTTGCTTTGCAACCGACGTTTTGGAACTCAGCCTTTATACCGTGCAAAAGCTTGTGTTCCAAGGGATAAATCAGTAAAGCTTTGTACTGACCATTTTGGATGCACCCAAATATCTCGGGAACTAACACGCATTGCTTATTTTGTACCTAAATGTGTATTTTTATTATTTGTGCAAACTTTTTTTTGCATTTTTATTAAAAATATTAGTTATTTTTACTTCCCCATTTTAAATTCCCAAATTCGACGCAAACTTTTTTTACTTTTGGAAATCCCCCTAAATTCCTAAATTCGACGCTAACTTTTTGTTGTTATTCTGCAAAAGACCATAATTTGGGTATTTTGTTTTCCCGGTTTTTATATTCCCAAATTCGACGCTATCTTGGCACACGTAATAAAAACAGCTGTTCAAACTAGTTGCAAAATCTTGCAAGAGGAAATTTCTCCAGTAACATTTTGTAAGTTCTCTAACTTCCAACTGTCAAAAAATTCTCTTTTTGGCTCTCTCATTGCAAGAGATTTGGAGTACACAGACAACATTTTGTAATATTTTGCAACATTTTTCACAAAATGATGCAAAATATGTGTACGCAGACAGACCTAATATATGGGGAACTGATTCAACTAAACCAACGTTTAAACATTCATTGATTTATTAGCCATAAGAAGTATTGCCATCGAGACACGTTTCTTTCCAAAGGAAGTATGTATCTTCCGAAATACGTAATCTATTATTGCCGCAATAATATTTTTCATCCAGGCAGTACGTTTGGCAAACACATTTCTGTGTTTTTACAAAATATATATTTAATATTGCGCACATTTTTGCATATTTAGCTAAAAAAAAATCGTGTTTTTTTAGAGTTATGACAATATTGAAGAAAATGACCGATATGTGTTTACTCAAGTATTCATTTCGTTTAAAAACTATTTTTTTCTTTATCCAAATCAATAGAGTGAACTCACCAAATTTCGTAAAATATGTATGAAATAATTTTGAAATTCCCATTTTATTCTAAACAAAACCCCACCATCTGGCAATAATTCCCATAATTAAAAACAAATGTACGCGATATGTTGACGAAAATTTAAACATAAAAAAGCTCTCAAAAACAGAAATAAAAGCAAAAAAAAAAACTATAAAAAATGTAAACGTTTTTTTTTAAAGCCATAAAAAATCAAATCCATTAAGAAAAAAAAGAGACTCAATTGTTTAACTTTGTTTGGTGTGTGTTTCAGATTGTATACTATAGATTTAAAATAATGAAGCTAAATTTCGTTCACAAAAAAAGAGCAATTAACCCAACAACAAAAACAATCCACTTAGATGTTTGTACATTTATTAACAAATTATTTTAGCACTCAAAATACACAACAATTTGTTTAAAATGTTTAATTCTGATAAACATCGTCATCAGATGTCAATACTTTAAAGGGATGAAATCCGAATTTGAAGTTTTTTTACAATGATTTGAATAGGGTTACCGCAACCATAATATAAAAGAACTAACACTTTATGAGACGAACCAATAATCAGACCACAGACCACTACAAAGAAAAACAGAGAAATTTGCTTAAAAATATGCAAAGTAATACAAAAATATGCATTTAAAAAAACATAGTGAAACATTTTGGATTAAAGCGGCAGAGCGGTGAGCGGCAAAAAATTTAAAACAGATGAAATACTACTGAAATGTCCACGCAATGAAAGACATGTGAGCGGCATTTCTAAGCGGCAAAGCGGCGTCGCTCAGGAATAACTCTTGTTCTCATTTTTAGTTGTTTTCTGAGCGGCAAAGAATAAACATGGCAAAAGTGAATATGAAGCTTATAATTTCATCTGTACAAAGCCGACCGCTATTATGGAAATACAGATAACCAAATTTTCTGTTAACTTTTAACCAAATCTGCTGTTAACTTTTTGCAACAGAAAATCAAAGGATTTCACAGACATACTGCAGTACTGCCAAAATCTGTCTGGAAATTTGCTTGATTTTTAGGATGAACACCAAATCTTTTTTTTTCTTAAACGCATTAAATTCTTATTAATATGAATACGATTTTCGCGTAATAACCGCGTAATAACCGCTTAGAAATGACGCTCAGTAATTAGCCACTTGCCGCTCGCCGCTTTACCACTCATTGCGTGGCCTCGGCCTTATATTTTTTCTTTGCCGCTCAGAAAACAACTAAAAATAAAAACAAGTTTTTTTCATGAGCGGCGCCGCTTAACCGCTCAGAAATGCCGCTCATTGCGTGGCCACTTCAGTAGTATTTAATTTGTTTTAAATTTTTGCCACTGACCGCTCTGCCACTCGCCGCTTTGGCGCTCATTGGGTGGTCTCGACCCAATGCACCTTCTTTTGAAAAATGTTGGCAGAAAATATTTCATATCGCACCTGATCAACAAGAGGGTATTAAATTAAACAAATACTTTTACACGAAAAAATTTCGGCTATTTTAAATTGCAAACTGTAATTGCACAAGTTTTGATGCATTAAAGCGTAAACTGCTTTAAGCCGGTGTGCAAATAAGTGACAAATACTGTATAGGCAAAACTAAAAAAAAAAATATTATCTTTTTTTCTTTTGTGTCCGTTTAGACAAGCTGGGTTTACCTGAGGATAATACAAAAAAAGTACTTCAAAAATTTTAGGTTTAAAAGTTTTCAAAAGGTGTTTCGAATTTCAGGAAAAATATTTTTAACAAATTAGTTTTATCTATAAAATAGATATGATGGGATCCACAAAGAGAACCCAAAAATGAACTTATTCAAGTTATTAAAACTTTTGGTTAGAAACTGGACGGACAAGCAGCTTAGATAAATAGCTTAGAGAGTGAGAGAAGGAGAAACCCCTAATACTTGCTGCCAACTTTCGGTTTGTTATGATTTTATGTAGTTTTTAAGGCTAAGGCCGGTTTTCAAAACTTACCACTAGCGTAAGGTAGAATTTTATTGGCCGTATAAAAAGTGTTCAATTATTTAAGTTTTACTTTAAACTACCAGGTAGGATGAACCTTCTTTTAACTTATCGCTCACATTAGGTAAAAGAAAAGTATTTATATGGCCGATAAAGTCTAAATTTTTGGTATCGGTAAGTTGTGAAAATGGGCCGCAAATTAATAAATTCTTGAAAACACAATGTAGCTTCTTTAAATTATCATACAAATTATCGATAATGCAGGTCAAGTTCAGACGTATGTCAATTGAAGACGTATGTGTTACCATTTCGGGAATTTGATAAATATTTTATAAATAACCTTTAAGTATGTAATATTTATTATTTTAATGTTATATTTTTTGTGCACTTCTTAATTTTTATACTTATTTTTATTTTTGTTAAGCTTGTTTTTTTTTTTTTTTTTTTTTTTTTTTTTTTTTTTTTTTGATAAATATTAAAAAATGCAACCGTTATTGCCTGAAAAGTACATTTTGTTTTCAGCATTGGTACAAAATTAAAAAAGCCATTTCCCATCCCTGATCTGCATGGATTTTATTGCATTCTGCGAAAAGTGGCAGTTAGATAGAGCTAGTTAGATGCAAAACTCCCGGGGAATGCAAGAAGCTGCGGTAAAAAAGTGATTGTTAATGGTTTTCTTTTCATAACGCAAAATTCCCTAAATTACATTTCCTCATAAATTTCATTTTATTGCTTAAAATATAAAAATATTTTTATGAATGCATTCCTTTAGAAAATACCATCTTTTAAAGACCCACAACCTTAAAACAATGAGAAATTAACGGCACTTTGCGAAGTACCTAGCTAAGAATCAACAAATGTGCCGATACAAATACGAATACATATCGATAACGTAACTTAAAACCGCCCTACTTACACGCAGAGAAAAAATATGGTTGGGCATGGTTACTACGTTTATACGCACCACTTATTCGCAAATACATATATATTGCAAGTAGAGAATATTGCCGTATAAGCAGTGAATTAAATTTTTATTTGCGAATAGCTAACTCATGAAAACAATTCCTGATTAACGACACTATTTGCAAATCAGATTAAAAGCATTGCCACACATTTAACCGTTTTTATTTCGATGTGGCACATTCATATGACAACAAAAGTAAAATTAAATCAAAAATATGCAAAAAAATTTAAAAATACACAATAATTTTTGATCTTTTTCATTTAAAAAATAAAAAGTTTAAATACACACAGTGCTACTAAATAAAAAAATTTTCCCTCTGGCATCACTCAAAAATAAGAATTTTAATTAAGAAAATTGACATATAAACAGTAAGTTAGTTAAGCGCAAACTATTTTTATTTGCGAATAGGCTACGTACAAACGTAGTATATGTTTATTGTAACAATATATTGTTGTCGTTCACAAATTATTGTTATTTTTATTTAATATCAGCAACTTTTCTTACTAAACCGTTTTCGTTTTCTTTTCGTTTGAGTTGTTCACATGAACATGGCTAATAGGAATTAGAACTACTCAAGGACCCAGAATTTATATACAATATCCGGTCTTAGGTAAATATAAACAAAATTTCACAAGGAATGAAAAACTTATTTAGCTTACACTGATAGAAAAGGTGTCATGACGCTAATGTATTTTGATTCATGACACTTATCATCATTGCGATGTCAGCCTTAATATCACTTGGCGAAATCGTCATCAGGGTCAAATATTTAAATTATGTCATCAATGGGATGACACATCGGCATCACAGAAATGACGAATCGGAGTCAGTTTAATAAAAAATGTCATCAGTGCGATGACTCAGTAATATCGGAGAAAGGACTCATTGGCATCAATTTAATGACAATCTGTCATTAAACTGAGTCACTGGGATTGACTTAAGTCAAAGTGAATATTGTTATTTAATTACCCGTTACACATGTTTCCGCCCTTTGTATGTCCGATATTGTTTTCGTAATTATTCTTATTTGAAAATTTAAGGTATTTAGCTAAATAACTTAAACAAATACAATATGGGAATTTTGGCTCCTTTTTTTCTTTTTAAACATGAAAATAATGTAAATAATACACAAAATGTGCAATCGAATTTATGTCACAGTAGTCATAGCATTGATGACGCATAAAATATGACTGAATTTTGTGATGACGTTCGTCATTGGATTGATGTCAGTTTTTGCCTCATATGAAAAGGCATTTTTCAATGCGTTTACCTTCATTCAGCGCTTGTGGTGAATGGTATAAAAAAACCATATATACTAGTACATAGGAAAAGAAAATTTGTCAGATGCCTGCAAGACAAATGAGAGAACCTTGCACGCCTTGCTTCTGTGCAAAAAGAGCGCAAGGCTCTGCTCAGCATTCACAGATGTTTTGGGACTAAAAGCATTTATATGTTACCAGCGTTCCAAGACAATATTATATTGTTTGAGAACTAATTCAAGCCGATTACAAGTATGTTGCAATATGTTTCATTCTACATTGGGATTGAAGGAGAAGATGGTTCGTAATAGGATATATAAATGCGAAAATACCGGCACACAAATCGGTCCCGAAAAGCTTCACACCTGCGGATCCAAGTTAAACGAAACACAGCAATTGGTGGGCGAAATAAAGAAAAACGTAATTAGTTCTTGAAGATTTAAAAAATTTTAAATTTTGGAGATTTTGTCAATCCCGTGATTTTCAATTCCCGTGAAAAAATAAATTCGGGCATGTTATATAAATCGAAATTAAGTGGAATTGAAATTGATCGAGATTTAAATTTCAATTATTTACACAATTACTGTAGTTTTTCCTGTTCTTAAGAGCTGTTCTTGTAAATAGAATTGGTACTCAAATGAACTTTCTTTACAGGCTCGTTTTTAAAATTTGTTCAGTTTTTATTCTACTTCATTTCGATTTACAGAACATACCCGATTAAACGGTTAAGACGACTACTATTAAAAGCAATAATATGTTTTTTTTTTTTTGTTAGGAATTGATTTAAAAAGAATTTAAATAATATAAAAATAGTCCTTTGGGAAGATTTAAAATTTGCATATGATTAGTCTAGGGTTGTAAATCGACCAGATACATAGTTTTAGTATTGAGTCAAAATAGAGATTATTCTAGATATTTTAAGAGAATAAAATAGAATTATTTAATTTTTTCGGGGTCCAATTAACACGCAATTAGTAAATGGAACTCTTTTGCGTAATTAATTTTAAGAATCTTTTTTTAATAAATACATACACACAAAACAAAATGTCTTCGCGCCTGTTACAATGTCAACCGCATTACCAAGAGCGTAAATCTAAAAACTATAAGGTTTCCTAATTATGATTCTCATAAATGTAGAACGCAAAAAAACGAATATTGGACAAGAAACAGATGGCTGGAGTAGCCGGAAAACCACAAATAAAAAGTTCGAATATTTCTTCTATTACAAATTTATATGTATGTATATAGAAACCAAAACAAAAATAACAAGTAGAAGTATAACATTGAAATATAAACGAATATAAAAGTCTCGGTATGCTCCAGAAAACAGAATACAAAACAAAAAAACTTTTTCCCCCTTCTTTTTGGTAATTTCCTTTTACAGAGTCAACTTAAAAATGCCATTTTCCGCATTACTTTCATTGTGTGTCCGTAAGTTTTTAATAGAAAACTATTTTCGTTGAAGTACAGTATTTAAATTAAAGGTTTTATCAATAACAATAACACACAAACCTTAATCAAAAATATATTGACATTTGATAAACATTTTCGTAGATAGACATGACCTTTATTATATTTACAGAAAAAAAATCAATATGTTTGAATATAAAATGTTAAAAAAACGAAAAATCTTTTTAGGGTGGGAGTTAAGAGACTTCCAAATTGACTTTAATAAAATACTATTTTGCATGTTAACGCATTTTTCTTTTTTTATTTAATTCCGTGAGTTGGTTCTCCTTATTCTAAGGCCTGAACAGAATAAAGTAGTTGTAGTAGTACGTGAAACTGTCGACGTAATGAGTAGCGTAGCAAGAAAATTTGTAAACATAATATTAAAGCTTTCTTTATAGTTGCAAATAAATAATCTCTTCAAAAACTTGGAGAATTATTCATAAGCAATATGAGAATTTTTGAACAAAATACTTCTAAATTGTATAATAGTAAATGAATATTAAACTTAATATTTCCATTTTGATGAAAATGTATATTTGACAATCGGTTGACAACGCATTGTCGCGCAACAAAGTTCAAGGCTTTGAATTTTGCGATTAAGCTTATACTGCAGCGACTACTATAACTAACTATTCGGTTGAATCTATTTGAAATTGCCGTTTTTAACTTTTAACAGCTTGCAGCGCTTCTCGTTACGGTAAACTACACTGAAAATCAATCCATCCGTACGTAAATCAAGTTGAAGCGGTGTTAATAGTACGGTAAGTGCAAATTTCCTTAAAACAAGTACAGAATGCTTGATTAAAGTACGAATCATTCAAGCGCCCCGTGCTTAATATAAACCGAAAACGGGATTGAATGGAGTAAAAGTGAGGCAAGAGTAAATCTCCAAACTATGGTTGTTTCAAGAATTTCTAAGTTGGTTTAATCCCGAATTCCTACTTGAAATAATACGAAATTAATTGGATTCTAACCTAAACACTTACCCCATAGAACGAGAACGCACGAATGCCCCCTTTGTTTACACAAGAACTCTAAATCATAAGACCCCAGCAGCATGCCCGATATGGTTTTCGTAATCATTCTACTTTGAAAATTTGATATGTTTAAATGAATAATTGTGTTAAATAGAATTCGGGAATTATTGCAAATCAAGCAAAACGTTGTTTACCTACATTTGTGGTGCTGTTGTTGCTACAACAAACTTTTAGGAACGCAGGCGTATGTACGCCTGGTTTTCGCAAGTATTCCCATTTTTGATTGTTTTAAGTACTTTTTGGTGTAACTCGTACTTCAGTTGTTAAGTACGACACTTACTAAAAGTAAGTAGAAAAATTATTAAATTTAGTACAAGGTTTTTTCTTTCTGTGTACAGCGACTATCCTGTTTCCCACTTTTGCATGAAAAGGAATAAATGAAAAGCGAAACTTTTGCATACATGTATGACAAATCAGAAGGTCATCTTTGTTTGAAGAGCCCATAGAATATGAAGAATTTTTGTTGCTTTTTTTACTCCTTGAAATAAAAGCAGCTCGCTATGAAAACATTTCTCATTTTGAAAGAGGTTGCAATTGCCAATTAGCTAAGGATTTTGAAAGTCTAGGCATTTTTATTTAGAAAATAATATTTTAAAAAGAGTGTCGGGTTAAAAAAAACCAGGGTTTTAAAAATAAATAAAAAAAATGTGTTTCTTTCACTTTTTGATTTTTCATTGGACAAAAATAAGCCGTTGCTTTTACTTCCGATTCATTAAATGAAAACAGTCGTCGTAGTCCAGGCAAAACCAAATAACGAAGAGTTGACAGACTAAAACTTTTAATAAATCCCGAAGTTAACGAAGATGGGACGTTGTGTTCATTGTATGTACATATATGAAAGCGCTTATCGCTATTTAAAGTTTTATTTAATTTCAAAAAATAAAAAGATTTTTTAAGCTTAAAAATAAATAAATATGTATGTACATCAGGGCTGTCAGAAATTTTCAGCAAAAAATCTTAATTTCACCAAAAAAAAATCTTATTTTGGAAAAAAAATCTTATTTTTGGAAAAAAGTGGCTTTTTTATTAAAATTAACTTTAAAACATATCAATATATATTTCCACTGTTGCCAACTATTTTTTTGAAGATTTCCGCCAAATCGACCTTCAAAACCGCTAAATATTCAATTTAGCGGGATTTTTTTAAAAATATCTCTAAAATCTAAACATTTATAAAAGTTTACTAATATAAATCTAGATATACAGGGGTGTCATGGAAATCGAAAACGTAAAACGAAAGAATTTAAGAGTCGTTTTTCAATAAGATTTCTGTAATAAAAAAATTTTATGACAATTATTTTACAAATAATGCTCTATTAAACAGAATTTTTTAACAAAAATTGTAAAAATTAGATTAAAAGTTTAATAAAAAGAACTGCAAAATTCTTTGGTTTTACGTTTTCGATTTCCATGACACCCCTGATAAGCTGCTTTTTCAAAGGTATTTCGATACACTTAAAATTACCTTTTCGAATTAAACATTTTTCCATTAAAGGTTTTTGCTATTATTTAATTTTTGCGAACCTTAGTCTGACTTGCAATATTTTCTGTTTTTCAAAATAAAAAGCGCGCAAAACTTACACCTAATTAATCATCCTTGAACGCCAAACAGAGGTTGCTTTTTTAAGGCCCAACCATAATATGCATAGCATTGCTTAACCTCCTGTCAAAAATTTACAAAAAGTCTCTCAAATGTATTAAAAAAACAAAAATAAAATCAACAAACATTTGATTCCGTACGGAATGTGCGATCAGTTTCGCACCTTGCTTAAGCAAATGACAGTTTCATACATGTATTCGTATATTTGCTTAAGCCAACTTAAGCACATTATGGTTGGGCCTTTTTTTTGTCCAGTAAACCGCAAGGTTGCATTATTAAGTTTAAAAATTTTCAAATGAGAACAAAGAAGGTTTTTTTAATTGAACCTAACCTTCGTCTAGACAAAACAAAAAATCTGGTTTTGGGGAAAAAATCTTAAAATCTTTTTTCGGATAAAAAATCTTAAAAAATAAGGTAAAATCTTACTTCTGGCAGCGCTGATGTACATGTTTATGTACGCTTGTAGTATTTAAAAAAAAAAAAGGAAAACAAAAACACAAACACAACGTCCCATCTTCGTTAACTACGGGATTTTTTAAAAGTTTCAGTCTGTCAAACCAAACACTTCCGAACATGTCGACTGTCGATGTACTTTGTTGTGTACAACATTTCGTTTTTTGCTTTTGCCTTGACTGCGACTGTTTTCATTAAATGAATCAGGCAACAGTTTGTTTTTGTCCAATGACAAATGAAGATGTTGAAGTAAGTGCACTAGGGTTTTTTTCCCAGGAATTCCCGTTTTCCCGTTATTTTTCTTGCGGGATCCCGGGAAATAAAAAATTCCTTATAATTTCAGAAAACAGCTATTTATACTTTGAAATTTAGTTTTCTATTCTCTAAAAATTTGCATCTGTGGATGGGTTGTGAATTAGATCAATTACAAGAAGTGAGTATGTACATATTTAAATCAATGTGCAACAGTGGATAATTATTACATTTAGTGAAGTGAAGAGATAATGAAGTACATTATTTTAAAATAAGATGCAGAAAGTAAAAAGTTTCGTTGTCCATGGACAAGTCTTAAAAATAGGAGAAACCAAAAATATCGCTCCTTTATTGCAACATAGTCATATCTACAAAAACAATCTTGACAAAATGCGATTAAAGTTTTCAAAATGTACAGATTTTAAGACATATTTTGCTATAACTTCGGTTCAGTTTGAGATATAATACGAGAAGGTATGAATGAAAACTTTGCAAAAGTTACTTCAAATATGTTTATTTGGTGATAAACGCAATTTTTTTTCAATTTGTGTTGGTTTATATACCCGTTAAGTGCGGGGAAACCGAAATAAAATAACATTTTGGAAACTCGTGTAAGATACTACAACACACAACTTGAAAAACACATTGTCCTAAAGATTACAAATGGACCTATTGAAATTAAAAGGTTTGTTAGAAGCAGTCCGGTTGATGCTATTTTTTGCATCAACCTTGACATGCATTATTTAACTGATAAAGACGTTGTTTATAAAAAAGAAAAAATTGCTTTGTAAACAAGTTCCCTTACGTTTTTTAAAAAAAGTTTTTTTCATTAATTAAAAACAAAATTTACTTTGTATTATTTATATGGAGCGGGATCCCGGGAAACTTAAAAAAAATTCCCGGGAATCAAAAAAGTCCGGGAAAAAACTCTACTTATGACTTTTACTATCTCAACTGCAGCTTTTTAAGCACTGAAAAAAACATCCTAAATAAAAGAAAGTACGTTATACTTGGCAGTACTGAGCCTTTAATATCCATTTTCAAGAGGACAAGAGAAACAATGGATCTTTTGAAAGAAAAGTTCGAAAACTGCATTATTTCTAGTAGAGAAGGAGTGGATTGCCACCAAGATCGTGCGATTTGACGCACCTTTAGACTATTTTTTGTTGGGTTTTTTAATCGAAAATGTACAGCAATTAACCCACAAAAGTTCAAGTGTTTAAAAACAAAATTATCGAGCATATATCAACCATTGACAACAGTTTCTTGAAAAACGTCATTCAGAGTTTTGGTAAATGATTGTAAGCCTGTCCAGCCAGACCTGACGGACATAATTTTTCATTTTTAACAGGAACTTAATTGTAATAAACTGAAATAAAAATATCTTTAATATCTAACAAAAAAATTTTTTTAAATTATACCTCAATATTTGGACACCCTTTATTTAAAAAGAGTTTGTGCCAAATTGCAGCCAGCGCACTTGTTTCAAATATTAAATATTTATTGTTCCTAAAGGGTTCTTATGGAGCTGTGTAAAATAATCGGCCATGTTTTGGAAATCGAAATCGAGTTAAATTTAAATCGAAGGAAATTTTCAGTAAAATTTTTCTCACAAAAGGGCAGAAAGACGGGTAAATTCGGTTAATCATGTATTATAAGGATCCAGAAAAAAAGAGTTTTTAAATTTGGATTGTTTAGCGAGGGAATTTAAATATGAGTAAAATGTGGTAAATAAGAACTCAACTCCAAAGAGTCTCCTTCTGTTTCTTTATCAAAGCAATCCGAAAAAAGATTAAAAGTGCCAAGAAAAATTAAATGAGAATTGGAACAAAAATTATGAAAACGTGTTGTTTCGTCTTGCATTAAAAAAAAAAAGGTAAAAGCATCTTAAAATTCTTGAAAACCTTCAAAATGGCAACACTGCAGCTGTAGCTTATTTGTTGATTAAATAAATAAAAGCAGTCGTTAAAAGAACGCAATTGACCAAATAACGATTTGGTACTACGGGAACACATGCTGCAATTGGATGGTATAGGTGCCGGACTTTTAACTCGTGAGTGTAAATGAGTAGTTAATAAAAATTCTGATTAAGGTCTAGATTATGGTTCTTTCCCAAGTGCAAAAGTTCGCCTTACCAATATATTGCTCCATGTGGTATTTTTATATGAGAGAGTTACAGTTGCGGCGAAATTTTTATAGTTTTAGAACCTCAACATGGGTTAAGTTAAGTTAAGATTTGAACAATCATGTGTAACAATTTGCAGAAAAAGGCTTTGTGTAATATATTATATTCATGCGATGTCAAAAGCATAATGATGGGGGGGAGGGTAATCTTGAGAACTTCTATAGACCCAATAGAACAACAAGCCATTAGAAAACCAATATATTTATACTTTTTTTTTAATAAACTTTTCTTTATATGATTTTTATTACAAAACAATATCTATTGTCGACAACTTACTGCACCTCAAAGTCCCAATAAAACATTCAAAAAGAAAAGAAAATTAAAGAAAACCAAAAAGAAATCTACATAAATATTCATTAAAAATTAAAACAGTTCATGGTTAGCTAAATAATTCATAGAACAACCCAAGTACATTAACAAACACACTTAGACGAACAAGAAATTATCAAGTTTACAAGTCGTAACACAAAAAAATACAATTATGTACATAGAGAATAGGGTTTCTGCTATGCAGGAACATTTTTCCCCCAGATCACGGGAAAAATATTTTTAGGAATTTTATTTTGCGAATTTTATTACAAAATATTGTTTATTGGAAAAACATCTTCATTTAATTAAAAAAACTGCACTGATGAAAGAAATAAACAGATGTCGCTTACGATAAAATTGTTCTTGCTCACAGAAAAAATAATTTTCATATTTGAATACGAAAATCGCATATTTGAATACAAACATCTTTGAATTTTCTGCGATGACGATTTTTGCGGTATTGATAAAAAAGTTTGTATGTATAATTGTTAAATTTTTAGTCAACAACTAAGTTTATTGAGTCAATAAAAAAAGTTGTTGCCCAAAATAATTTTTTTCAAGAAAATGTTTACTTGATTTGTTAAAATAATTTATTGAAAATGTTGAAAAATGTTAATCGAATCTTTATTTTTTTATTTATTAATGATGATGTCATTAATTTTCAATTTTTATATTTTTATAAAAACACTAAAATTTATTATGCGGGGATAAGTAAGTTCCTATGCACATTTCAATGGTTGCTTAGGCCAGATCATCAGGAAACCTTTTCCAAAGACTTTGGCAAAACTAAATATATTATTCAAATAAAACTGTAAAACAAATGAGAATTACGAGCTATTTAAAAATGGACAAGAGTTGTTAAAATACTGTCTTCACTTTGATTCAAATATTTTTTTATTGAATACGAAGAAATATTTAATTATTTCATTATTAAATATGTTTTATTGAGTGCTATTTTGCAAAGTGTAAATTTGATAAATTTTTTCTTTGAATCAAACAAAAATTTTGTTGACCTAAAATTTTATTTTTAACAAACTGTGTTGTTAAAAATTTTCTTGAGATATTTTTTTCTGAGCTATAAAATCGTAACGGTAACTTTTGTGACCATGATATTTAAGGAGATGATGCAAATGTTGCCAATAAAATTATTTATTAAAAAAAAAAAAACGAAAATGGAAAATGATGTCACTTACGTTATTTTCGATATCGCACTTGATTATAAAGAGGGTATGAATTCAAAATTTTTAATTTTTTTTTTTTTAATCTACAACGCTTGGTTTAAAAATCGTTTTTCACATGTCTTTCATAGTAAATTAAAAAGATTTTTGATTCTACTGAAATTATTTAAATTTTAAGTTAATTCCATCTTTATGATCAAGTGCAATACATATACATAATTTTAAGAACCCAATTTAAAATTGCGCTTCAAGCGAAGCAGGTTTGTAAGGGATAAATGTAAGAGTTTCGCTTACCATCCCGCTTACGGCAATATATTTTTGACATAAAAAGCGCTTTATTCAACGCATATAAAAACTGGTGAGTGTAGCTATTAGATTTATCAACTGAACGATTTTTTTACAGGTATTTTTGATGCTTTTGAAATATTATTTTTTTTATAAAACTTCTTAAGAGGTCGTTCACTTACTTTACAACATCTATGTATCTCTTATTGCGTAGCGCATAATTGTGCGCTTATGTTTTAAAATGTACCATTAGTGCTTCGCAAAATGATGAAATTTTTTATTCGAAAATAAAATAAATAAGTAAAATAAATTTCCGAATATAATATTGGAATAGTCCGAGAATTTAGAAACCCTAGTTAGAAAAGCCGAAAAGCGATAAAAGTTAGCAAAAAAAAAAACTAATAAGCAGTTTTGGGAGAAAAACTTAAAAATCCACGCGTTAATCATCGTCGTCATCAACATCAGCAATAGCAGCAGCAGCAAAAACAACAGTATTCAGTCAATGGAAAATTAAGAAACAACAACGTGCAACGTCAAAAAAAATAGAAATACACATAAAGAAATTTTTTTTTGTTTTTTCATTATTAAAACCAAATGCTGTGACTATTAAAAGATTTAAATGAGCTAGCTTAATTATTAAAGGTTTTACTGTAAAACATGTATTTGGATATCTTTGACATGTTCTTAACGTTGCAATTATTTAAGTTGTGATAAAAAGTTATGTTTGAAAATTTGGTTAAAGCAAATAAAGAAAGCAACTATTTGTGCTTCTTAATTTTATTTATTTCAAATAAAATTTTTAAAAACTTTGTTCGAAGAATTTCTGTTTTAAAACACAACTCTTCCCCTTGACCACACAAGCAATTTGTAATGTCTTAACACAAGCAACAACGCCAGCAGAATAACTGCATCAAATGGCCCAAGTTCAAAGTACGGCACACGTTGTCATGTGCGAAAATAACGTAAGCGCCAAAAATCTAATTTTACAGGGAAGAGTTTTTTTATTTCATATAAATTTTGTATGAAATTTGTCGCTTACGATAAAATTGTTCTTGCTACAAAATCGTAACGGTGACCATGACATTTTAGGAGATAATGCAAGTGCTGCCAATAAAGACATTTATTAAAAAAACGAAAATGGAAAATGATGTAGCTTACGTTTTTTTCGCGGTTAGGGCTCGATATGACAGTTGGCACGACTTTAATTGCCAAACTTATTGCTCGTGTGGCCGGGCGGTTATAAAATCTAGCAACAGACAATTTTCCTCTGTGTACTGAACAGTAAACTTACATCAAAAACACAAGTTCAGAAAATATTCTGCGCGTTTATGACACAATCGGTCACTGAAATTTTTACTGTTCGCTTAATTGCGGTTGTTTTTTTTTTGGTTTTTCGCATTTTTTTTTTTTTTTTTTTTTTTTGTTTTAACATCAGTTTACTGTTGTGTTAATATTTTTTTTTTACCAAAAGTAGTAAAAGAAAAATAAAGTATAAATTGTTGGCCTATAAAAATCAAGGTAGGCAACCGAAACTAATTTTGGTATCGTATTGAATTATTTTTTATTGCAGTATCGGTATTTTAATTAGATCAACTAAATTATGTAGGTGATATGCAACCCTATCAATTAAGACATGCTGGGAATTTTAGGCTTCCAGAGGCAACACCCACTGCAACACAAAGGTCACTATTCTATAAAGGACTACATATGTACAAGCTTCCAACTTCCATAAAAGAAGAAGAAAACAATAATATTTTTAGAAGAAGAATTATATCTTTTATAAAAAATAATAACTTCGAGAGGGTTTGATAACATTAAATATTTATATTTAAATTAAGTAGAATATTGTAAAGTATTTTAATACTTCTAAATTTTTAAATAAAAAAAAATATATATGTATACATATGTAGGTATCGGTATACCGGTACAGAAACTTTTAAAACGTTTTAGGTATATCGGTTTTACAATGCTATAAACGAAACCAAACAAGAAAGCATAGAAGGGGTCTAAGTGACTTAGGTCAGCAACAATATCCCTAAAATATTGTAAAAATTGTATAATTTTTTTTTTTTTTGAAAAATATAAATTTTGCAAAGATAATACAATTTTGTAAAGTAGAACAAATTGAAATTGTCAACACTTGTGCTATTGGAAAATATGTTTGTTGGCCTTCAAAACGAATTTCGGCATCGGTATCAATTAGGGTATTCATTTAATCGACCTTTTGCTTTAATCGGTTAATCGCTCGATTAATTAACCGAGGTTTTGGTTTAATCGGTCAATAATCGGTTAATTTTGTTTTTGATCGGTTAACCGATTAATAAAGTTTTTTCATAAAGTAAGTAATTTCCATATATAGAAATGCATTAATTATTTATTATTTGGAGTTTATTAGTAAAAAAACAATAACATACCAAACATTAAAATTCTTAAACTTGAACGAGCAAACAAAAAAAACAATTTATAAATATGTAATATGCATTTTTCAATTATGTAATACATAGCCGGTTTGCATATTAATCCTACGATATATATTTCAAGTAATTATTTAAAGACATAAGACTTTACAACTTTATGACTACCTTGTGAATCCCCCAAGAAGGTATGAGAAGAAACAAATACGTGAAACAAAAAAAAAGGTGTGGGCAATCAAACATTTAACCTATTTTTTGCCACATTCCTGTTGATTGAACATTGAATTCGGTCGGCGGAAAATGGGTTGAAATGAAGATCACAGAACACCTTTGTTTTTATGAAAAAATATTTTCTAAACTCATACCTTTTGTATATGAGACGAAACAAATAATTAAAAACACAAAAAAATATGTTATAATACTACAAAAAATTAAAATTTTTATTGCATCGGTTAATCGGTTAATCGACTGAAATTAACCGGTTTAATCGTTAATCGAAAAAAGCCAATTTGAAATTAACCGATCAGTTAATCGGGTAGTAATTAATCGGTTAACCGATTGACGGTTAACCGAATGAATACCCTAATATCAATACCAGTATTAAATTTTAAACGGTATTTTAGCGGTATCGGTATAAATAACGGTAGCGGTTGCCAACCTTGATGAAAACATTAATGGATTTTTTCTATTTTTGACTGGGAGGGGATTAAGGATTTTGTTTGATTTTTTTTTTTTTTTTTTTTTTTGAAAACAAAACATATGGTAACCTAAAACGATGTTAATGCAGTAACTAAGACGTATGATTAATGTAACAATATGTTTGTTAGGCAACAGACATGGTGACGTATGATTATTATTAAGAATGGAAAATAGAGTGTGTAGGTATGTATGTATACATTTAGGTTAATCTAAAAAATTTAATAAATTTAGCAAGTCAATAACTGAAAAATAATTAAGATACTTCAAAAAATCCAGAAAAAAAAAAAAAAAATTTCCACGCCTTAAAGTACAATTAAAACTTTTCATATATCTTGGTTAAGGTTTTTAGTACAGCTTTATGTTTGTCCTTGAAGATTTTAGAATGTGGCAAAATATATAAAATTTACTTCGCACAAAGATAAATTACAAGTAGAGTTTTCTCCTTGACTTTTTCACTTTTCGGGAAAGCGAAACACAATCTCAACTTTCACAGGAATTTCTGCTTCAAAGAGAAACAACGAATATTGAGTGACTGTTTAACGTTTTCGAACGTCAACGTTCGCACAGAAAATTTAAAACAAAAACAAATTTTCGAAATCGATGAACAGGCTGAGAATCATGATTTCGAAAGGGCGCTGCGAAATAAGGCCCCTAAAAATTAAATTGACCCTAAAGTTGAAGCTATTTTTCATAATGCAATGTGGCCCCATTTTTTACTGAAAACTTACCCCAAAATTATGAAAAATAGTTCAAAAAAAGTTCAATATAGACTTTCAAAAAAAAAACAAAAGATCTGAAGGTTGATCGTCACACTATTTTAAAAGCCATTAAACAGTACACATAAGGAGTACTTGAGCATAAAAAGAAACCCTGGATCTGGAAGAAGAAAAAGGTCTTACAGATATTTGTAAGGCAAAAAATGACGAACAACTTTTTCAAAGAGCATTGAACACTTCTATCAGAAAATCAGCTCGTAAAGTTAAATGCTCGGATTCTTTTGTGCGTAGAGCCAAAGCTGCAGCTGAGTTGCAGTACTATAAAGTACCAAATCGCAATGCCGTAAAGAAGTTAGAAACTCAAAAAATGTACTGACATACTCTTTACAACTTCCGGGTTAAGATTTTTATGTGGCTGGTGGACGAGGTAAAAAAAAACAACAATATTCCCCAAGTAGTTTTTTGTGTGACAAGCCATTTGCAGTTGTGTCAAAAGAAGCCTATCATTTGTGGCATCAGGCACGAGAAACACAGAAATACATATTACGGAGCGTCTACAAAATTGGCTTTTAACTTTCTTACAACAGCACAGAGTGCCTGCATATTTCTGGCCTGATATGGCACCATGCCACTAGGAAAAAGAGGCCCTTGAGTGGTTTACCAACTATAATGTAAATTTTGTATCACCGCAGGCACATCCACCCAAGTGTCCAGAACTTCGGCCTGTGAAAGGTATTGGGCTCCTGTAAAAAAAGAATTAGCACAGGAAAGGTAACCCAGGACATTTTAAGCGTTAGTGGACAACCTTCTCCATAAAGGCAACCGAAGACACTATAAAATATAAAGGAATATGCCAATATTTCCTTGTTTAATAAATTTTTACAATATCTAAATAAATTAACGTGTTTTTGAGAACTCTTGTAATGCAAGTATAAGTTTTTTTGGACTCACTCTTTATTAAAAATTTAAGTTGGCTTCAACTTAAAATCCCGAATTTCAAAATCCCAAATTTAAAAATTCAGAATTTCAAAATCCCAAGCTTAAAAATTCAGAACTTTAAAATCCCATGATTAAAAATCCAGATTTTTAACATCCCGAATAATAATATAGTAGTTTTGGTTTTAAAAATCGCACGATAGCATTGTTCAGCCTTCGGCCGAACGCAAGGATTTTCTCCTCTATGGTACAACGAACACTGGCTTCGCTTACTAAAGCTCTCAGATGTCATATGGATTGAAATGGTCCTAAATTCAACAAATCCATCTCATCTCTAAAGTTGATTTTTTCGATCAGAAATTTTTCGGTTAAATTTAAAATTTTGAAAATTACAACATGATCTGCTAAGTAAGGCCTGCAGCCAACGCTTGATGGTTTTAAAAGAGTATTTCTACTGTCACGCTGTGTTATCGTTTCATACGAAAACACTCTGTAGCGAACACTTCTCAACTTAGTGTTGAATTTAGATCAAGTTCTGTTAACTAATTTCTAACGCGTTTCTCTTATGGTATGTTAAACATCTTTTTTAAAATTAAAATATGCATAAATAAATCATTAAGAAAAATTTATACATATCGTTAGCTAAAATGCAAAAGGACGTAACTAACAAAAAATTCAAAATTGTGTTTTTGATTGGACGCTTCTGCGATCAAAAATGACGCTTTTATTAGCAAAAAACAAAAGGACGTAACTACAAGAGTAATTATTTTATAAATGAAAAATTACGTAATTACCCATTTTTTTTTTTAACAAAATATAATGAAATGGCTTCCTTTTAATAATGTTTGAAGAATTCCATGGATGACTTAGCAATGCATGTTTCCTGACATGTTTGTAGTTTTCATTTTATAAAGTTTTTTGCTTCTCCTGTAAAATTATATTTTTGCTAGTTACGTCTTTTTGCATTTTAGCTAACGATATGTATGTATAAATGTAATTATAAGTATTTACTTTTTTGGCGAACAAGTTCAAGTGTATGACAGATGGATAAACATCAGATAAAGCCATGATTCGCTTTGAGTTTACGAATCATCATTATAGCAACAACAAGTCAAATATAAACAAAAAAAACTTGACAGAAAAATTAGCAACACTAAATTAAAATTTAAAAACATATTAAAATAAAATAAAAACAAAAAAAAACTATAAGTAAAGATGTCAACAACTAGAGGTAAAAAAAACAATAAAACACACACCTTTAAACAACAACAATAATAATAATAATACTAATAATAGTTGACAACAACAAAAACATTGTTCTAGTAACAATAACAAACACAAAAAAAAAGAAAAAACATCCAACTTAAAAACAAATGCAAACATAAATCACAATCAAATTATTGTGTATAAGAAAAAATGTCAAAAAAAAATAACACCAGATATACGAGGGTAGTCTGAAACGGATTTTTATTGTACTTCAAGTGAACTTGTTGTTATATGTAACATTCAAAATTGCTTGTGCTAAAAAAACAAAACGAAAGTATGGTTAATAAATAACCATGCTATTGTCTGTGGTTTACATGCTAATGTTATTATCAGGGAAACCATAAATATGCAATTGCATGTTTTTTCTTGTGAGACCAATGAAGGCAGAAAAAATATATTTCTCCGTTATAGAGATTTTTAAGAACTTTGGCATCGATTTGTTAGTGCATGTTTTTGCATATTTTACTGTTTGCATCATTTTTTTGCATATTTTAATATATATAAAATTTTTTTAGATGCCCTCAAATAAAATAAACAAAAAAATTTTTTTGCGAAATTCTGAGGCCTGACTCTGGCAATCGTGATCGAGTACTTTCTCCATTCGAAAGCAATTTAAAATCTTATTATTTCGCCAATACTGAACGAAGCGGAATTATTTTTCAGTGTTGTAAAGCATTTATTTGAGCTTCACAATACTAAATAAATAATTTCGATTCGTTAAGTACCGACTGAAAGAATTAGAAATAAAATTGCTTTCGAATCGAGAAAGTACTCGTTCACGACTGCCAAAATAAGCCCTTAGTTTTTCTGTTTTAAATATCTTTCTGTATACCCAACGTGTTACTTCAATTTCGCCACCCACATTTAATTTTAAGTCTAAAATTGTAAGATTTTTCATCTTAAAGGTTGTCATTCACTCAAAACCCTGCACCTATAATATTATGTTCCTAAGTTTATTCTTTCCATTGAAGTTTGGTTGACAAACAAAGGAGGAAAGTGTTCTTAACTGGTTTGCCTATGCCAATTTATATAGTCAAAATATTCGAAAACCGGTTTCTGAAAAATGTTGAATTATCGATCACCCTTTTTTATTATTTGATAGAAAAAACTTTGGGTTATTGGCAAAAACAACTTTTTGCATATGCGTTTTTCATATGTGTTAGTAGCAAATTTGAACGCTTATAACTCGGAAAATATGGAACAAATTTTAATAAAATATATATTGTGCACAAATGGTGTATTTTTTGTTCTAGTCGTTGAGCATACAGAGGAGGAAAGTGTTCGTTACTGTTTTGCCTTAGATTTTTATCATTTTGCATTTTTTTTTTTCTTCAAAAAAAATGAACTATTGAGCCTGTTCTGAAAACCACGTGATTTCAAATCACGTGCTTTTGAAATCTCATGTGTGATCTTGTGGTGTTCTGAAAGTCATACCGTTTTTTTTATTTCTCGGTGTGCTTTCGGCAATTGGAAATCAAACCAAAACACACACAAACGGAACACCAAAATATAAAACGTGTGATTTTAAAAGGCACATGTGATTTTAAATCACGTGATTTGAGTTAAACTGATTTTCAGAACAGGCCTGTATAAATTTATGAACAAAATTAAAATTTTCCGTCCCTGATTTTCTTTTTGTTCTTTTGTAAAAATACAACTTTGGTATGGTATACACCCAATCCTGTTTTTACACGAATTTGAAATAATAGCGGAAATAAACTTATCCTGTTTTTACACGAACTAAACATAGTTAAGGACAGGGTTTAAAAAGCTGCAGTCAAAATCAAAAAATTGCTTTTTCTTCCACTTTCTGATTTTTCATTGGACAAAAATAAACCGTTGACTTTACTTCTGATTCATTAAATGAAAACAGTCGCAGTGAAGGCAAAAGCAAAAAACAAAAAGTTGATCGCAACAACGAACATCGGCAGTCGACATGTTCGGAAGTGTTTGGTTTGACCGACTTAAACTTTTAATAAATCCCGAAGTTAACGAAGATGGGATGTTGTGTTTTTGTTTTTTTTTTATTTTTTTTTTATTTTGCTTGAAAACATATTGCTAGTAAAGCTGAATCCAAATTACCTCGATGCTACTGTCGAAGTTACAGCACATTCTTATGACTTTTACTATCTCAACTGCAGCTTTTTAAACGCTGGTTAAGGAACTTCAAGTTTGTGCCTAAAAAGTGCTGCGCAAGCCTTAAGAAAAATTAAAAAAGGAAACAAGACATATGGTAGCTCTTTTGTACGAAGGTATGTTCTGAAAAAATTTTACTTTTCTTATAGGAAATTTTTCGATTTTTTTAGTTTTTTCAATAAGCTCAAGCGTTTTTGAGTTATGCGAACATATGTTGTGCAACTCCTCCATTTTCGAAATTTTTGTATGGGGACCACCCTAATGATTAAAGATGAACCCTAGGTATGTTCTGAAAAAATGCTCGGGTAGCAAAAATATTGGGGGTCAGTCATATATTTGACTCTTCTAGGGGCACTCTGGGGATAGTTAGGGCGGTGGCGGGTAATTTTATAAAAAATAATATTTAGTATAGGAGCCCCCTTAAGGAGCACAGATAGGGGGTTAGTATGTTAATAAAAAATGTAGGGGGAAATATAAGTGGGAGTCAGTCTTACATTTTACCCCTTTTTGAGCGACTCAGGGACAGTTTTGAAGTCTTTTTTGGCTTTTGTATCGTTTTCCCCTAGCTTTGACCCCGATGAGGAGCCATTTATCCCCATCCCATCCCCCCTAATTTTTGGCACATGCGTTTTTTACAAACTTCACAAAATTGGTGGTTCTAGAGCATCGAAATCAAAAAGTCGTGCACACTTCCACCCCCAATGTACAAACATACATATTTGTGTATGCACTTATTTTTGTGTTTTATTTTTCATTGATGTTTGAACGTGGTCCGTGCTTTTTTAAGGTAAAAAAATGATAATTTAGTGATGAGAACAAAATTCCACTTTCAATAACTGCCAAGTCAAGGTTAAAGGTCTTTTAAATGGCAAATAGGTTGGCAGAACAATTTCTCAAATGTGATAACGTAAACGAAAAATCTCTGAAATCATACCTTTAATCGTGTATAGCTACCCTGCGGGAAATTTGTGTCAATTGGTCCAACAAACTAGTCCTGGGATTTGTGAAAATAGAACAAGTACAAAAAGAAAGGACTCATGACCAGTGAAAGAAGAACCAATCCCTTAACTGGTTTATGAAGAACAAAAAAGTAGAAAAAGTAATGAATTTCAGTACAGTCTTCACCGGTGCTGTGACACATTTTTTGGTACTTTCTAAAATTTGGTTCTTGAATTTAATTCTAGGACTTGTTTTATTGAAATAATACTACATTTTAGTGACTGACACTAAGTACGTTCATGGAGAATAGACCTGTGACTGGTCAAATGGTGTCAATTGACCCCCTCCAATGACAACTCCATGAAAAAGTGATTCATATAAAGTGTTAGAACTAAAACCGGTCTCTACCACCAAATACTTATCACGGGACTACTTCGGTGTCAGTTCGCTTCCCTCCTGGTAGTTACAAGGAGCTCTACAGAGAGGTTTGCAAAGTAGAATCACAACGTACTATTTATCACAGAATTCGCTGTTAAAAAAACTGAATCAATGCCTGAAGCGGTTTGGCATTCAAGTTTCAAGTAAACAACGTTAAAGATATGTGTAGAAGTAGTAAGCATTATTTAATTTTTTTTTTTTCATTTTATATACACACATATACACGACGTATTACACGTATATACTAGATCTCCTTTTTTACACTATTTTTTTACACGGTATCGTGTAGAACGTATCTACCGTGTAAAAACAGGATTGGGTCTAATCATGTACCAGGTACGCTCGCAGGTAAAACAAATGTATAATAAAAAAAACAACAGTTTGTAAAAGGAACTGAAGTGTGTGTTTGTGTGTGTGTAAACAACATTTGACCGTTCCTATTACAAAACAACAATAAAAAAGACTGAAAAAGCAAAGATAAAAATTAACCGCTGGCGCTCTGACCGATTAGATGATTATACACTCACAATATTATGTACGTAAAATTAACTGAAATTGTAATATAAAATAAATGAAAGTTCAATTAAAAACCGGTCTACCTATTTTTCATTTATTTTTAACAAAAAGTTCATTTAATTTGTCAAAATGTCAAAAATTCAACACCTTATTCCGTAAAATCAAATAAATATTCAGTTATTTTGTAAAATTTTACTGTCAAAAATTCAACACCATATTCAGTAAAAACGATTAAATATTCAGTTATTTATTAAAATTTTATTGTCAAATAATTGACCCCATATTCAGTAAAAACAATTAAATATTCAGTTATTTATTAAATTTTCGTTTACTCCACAAAAGAGCCGAATTTCTAAAAAATACCAGACAGACACCTGTCCGCAAGGTATATTTATAGCAGGTAGCCGCGAGATTACAACAATTGTGCAATAAAACAAACAACAGGGCTTTTTATTGTTGTTATGTGGTACGAACTGTCAAAAGGCAAAGGGGTTGATAAGAGACAAAAAAGACAAAAGATAGAGACAAAAAACTTGTTTACATGTTTACTATACAACATTTGACAGTTCGTACCACGAAACAAGCAAATAAAAAATAAACAGCTGGCTTTCCGAGACTACCTGCTATAAATATACCTTGCCTGTCCGCTTGTTTTTCTTATAAGCGAGAGAGGGAGAATATTTTTATTTACTTACCCAGTTACACACGTTTGTTTTACTTTTGTTGTATTGACCACGTTGTTTACAGAAGAACTCTCAATTATAAGACACCAACAGCATGACAGGTATGGCTTCGCAATTATTTTACTTTTAAAATTTGATGTATTTAACTAAATTATTTTAACAAATAGAAAATGGGAATTTCTTACACAAAACGAGCAATTCATTTTTTATAGATAAGTAAAAATTAATTTTTGGTAGTAAAATTATATAAAATAACTGAATATTTAATTATTTTAACTGAATATGGTGTTGAATTTTTGACAGTAAAATTTTATAAAATAACTGCATATTTATTTGTTTTTACGGAATTGTAGTAAATTTTTTGACAATTAATTTATATAAGATAACTGAATATTGATTTGTTTTTACGGAATTCGCGGTTAAATTTTTGACAGTAAAAATTAAATTAACTTTTCGTTATTTTAAATTACATTTTCATTTAATTTTCATAAAGAAGAACTTTACCAAATCAACTGACAATATTAACTGCAACTGAAAATCCGTATTAATATGCACTTAGTTTTTTGAATAACTGTTAGAATCAGTTAAAAATAAATTTGCTTGGAATTTTAAATGTTTATTTATTTAAAAATGACTGAACGGAATATTTCTTAAATAAACTACAGTCCGTTACTGTAATAATATTGTGAGTGTACCATAGGTAAAAAAATTTTATTAGTAACCCTGCAGCCACACATTTATTAAATCACTTTCAAGTTGTTCACACAAACTGCTTGTCATGACTCACACAAATTGATAGTCAATTTTATTTTAAAAAGCCCACCCGAGAAAGAAACAACTCTTTAGATTTAATGATTTTGTCAAAGAAGCATACGAATTTATAAAAACACTTGTTTATTTTAATAAAGAACATTTTTTAAGAAATATTTTTTTAAAAGGAAGCACAGAACTTAATTTGTGATCAACTGTTAAAAATTAACTTAATATTGCCAAATAAATGGAAAGGTGAATTTGAAAGCAATCTAGTAGTCAATTCAAAAAGTGTGAGAGATATAAAAAAAATGTATGTGTATTGCAGATTGTAAGGCTAAACTTAATCGTGTGCCCGAGAAGTTAGAAAAATTTTAAAAACAACCAAATTTCTTAACGTTTTTTGTTTGACATTTCAGACCAGACTCCTTTCACACTATTTTACATTTTGAATTTATTTGAGTTTTAAACATATACTCAGTCAGTACTATAGTGTAAAATGCCCTTAAACGGTTTTTCGGCACAAATCAGTTTTATATAACTTTGTAACATAAATTTGTAAGGATGGTTTTAAAATTATTCACAGCTTCCACATAAAATTTGCCCTAAAATAAAATTTAACGTTTAACAATTTTTTGGTATTTTGTACTGTTTAGTTTAAGTTGTTTCCACTTTTTGGAGAAGTGTATGGACAAAGCAGTCAAACACGTTTATTATTAAATTAAAAGCTGTAATTTCCCAAATTTTTCTGACTTTTTTGCTTAAAAGTATCTTTTTTCTATTAATGTTATTTACCAAGATTTTTTTTAGTCGGCCTTCGTATGTTAAATAAAAAATTAAATATTTGGGCAAATATTACATCACAATTAAACTTAGAAGCAGAAAAAAACCGAGAAAATAAAGAAATGATTTTAAAGACTTTAATTGTTGGTATAAACAATTTTTATAACTGATGACTGGCACCTTTTTTTTATTTAATTATGCACTTTTTTGTGAAATGAATTTTTTTGTTGTTTTTTTTTTTTTTTAATTAAACGCGCGCGTTTGTAGTTTTTTGTTTTTTTTTATAAAAGAAATATTAAGCAGAAATTATGCAATTTTATTATTTGTAAATATTATTACTCATATCTTCATTTAAATTTATGTATATTTATATAATTTCTTTTTTTATTAACTTTCAAAAGCTATTTAATTAAAACTTTTGAAATCATTAAAATGTTTATTTTTTTATAAATTTTATTTTCTAAACTTTTTTCGTTAAGAAATTCAAACGACCAAAAAAAATAACAGCGACTAGACCGAATGAGAAATGTAACTGACTGACTTACTGGCTGACTGGCTTTTGACTGCTAAATTGCTTTAGTAGTTGTTACAGCGTTGCCATATGTTTAAATTTATTTTTTTCAAGTATTTTGAAATGTTGAAAAGTTTTTAGGAGTTTTTTTTATAAAATTAATTTTTTACAATTATGTCAGATTTATACAGATGTTTACTTGTAATACCCTTCACCAATAAAAAAAAATAAAGAATATAATATAGTGATGCTACGAATATTCGTATTCGAAATACCGTATTCGTATTCGCCAAATTCAAGCAGCAAATTTCGATCTACCAATACCATTGGTTAATGATTGATATTTTCCTATAGACTGGCAGCCGACGCAATGGCGCAAACGGTAGAACTGCAAAGAATTCTGATAATGGGGATGTGATTATTCTCGAAACATGAAAACTTTTTCACAAGCTTAATCCCGTGTTCAGTCAAGAATAAAAATTTTTAAAAAAATTTGAATTCAGTTTATGTTATTAAATTCCGTCATTCACTAAAATAATTTAATGAAAATTAAATTTGATAAACTTAAGCCTAATTTAAAAAAATCTAAAATTTAAAAAAAAAATTATCGACAAATTAATTGGTCAATTAAATATCAAGATACACAATCCCATTGCACAAATTGGAAATGCCCAAACAACACTGTATTATCAAGTAAAAGCGCAAAACGAGTAAGAAAGTATAGTCGGTGAAGCCCGACCATATGATACCCTACACCACAGTAATTAAAAAGACATTTTTGAGAGGGATCTATCTATGTTTAAAATGTTTAAAATGTCATTAAAATCTGTTAGAAAGTTTTGGAGATGCAAAAATTGGCCCCTATCTCCCCTCGTGGTCCTATTTTATAAAAATGCATTGCATATCTTAAGTATCCATTTTTATATATGGACTTATCTATGTTTTAAATTTAATTAAAATCAGTCTGATAGTTTCTGAGAGACAGAAATTGCCCCCTGTCTCCCCTCGGAGTCCTACGATTTGGCCAAATTGTATCCAATGTTCTCCAAAATTGCAACCTGTACTTTGCGCACAAGGTTACATGGACAGCCTGCCAGCCAGCCATCCAGCCAGCCAGTCGGACGGACATCGTAATTTTTTATATTTGTTAATAATTCGGTTACTTACTTAACTGGAACTCTGTTTGTCTTACTGCCTGTTTTTCAAACTAAAATGAAAATTTTCGTTTCGAAATTTATATTGAAAACAAAAACAAATTTGAGTTTTTTTATTATTGTTTCAACATATTTTCCCAAGCAAAAATTTGTATTTTATTTTGAAAAACAGGCAGTTAGTGTGCCTTTACTTTTTAAAATGTCGCATTAGTACTTCGCAAAATCAGAAATTTTTTATTGGTTGGCTTTATGTTTAGCCTTAATCTACTTTAGTGAACACTTGGGCTGCACAAAAAATCCTTTGTGCCACGGTGCTTTTGGACTTTATATAACAATAATAATAATAATGTACATAAGTGTAGAAATTTAAAAATCTTTAAAATCAAGTTGTTGTATCCATAGCAAATGAAGTTTTAAAGTGAATATTCCAACAAAAATAAAATAATTTTTTGTAACATAAAACACTGCATTAACAACGTTTTTCATGCGAAAAAGAAATTTTTTTTTATTTTCGGTTTTTTGTAAAAAAAAATATATGGCAGCACTGAGTAGCGCTCGGGCTTTTTTGATTTTTTTTTGTTCTTACATCACTGCATTTGTTGTTGTTGCAGTGTGTGTTTATGTTTTTATTTCCTTTTTTTTAGTTTACAAGTTTTTTTTTTGGGGTGATGCCATTCGTATTTGTTAATTTTCTAGTTGTTATACCCTCTATCACCACTAGTGGTGAATGAGGGTACATTAAGTTTGTCATTCCGTGTGATACTTTTTCTTATATCGCGACCTTAGGATAACAAAGTTATATTTGCAACTAACCTACATGTTAGATAGAACCTCGTTGTCTGAAGGTCGCGGTATTCTGGTTCCTTCCTGAAAACACGGTCTCTTTAAAAACACTTAACAGAATAGAACAATATTGGTGTCAAAATATTTCTAGTTTTTCTCCAGCACAATCGGATCAGTGGCAAAAGAGTTATAAATCCAAACTTGAAAATGTATATGTGGCAGTTTTAGTTAAAAGGGACCGGACCTATGGATGAAAAAATCGATTTTCCAATGCAGCAAGCCGCAGTTTTCTAACTGCATTACTTTTGTCATAAGTAAGCTTTAAAATACACCTTTAATAAGAAAAGAAAAAGAAAAAACGCCGATGTAACAAAATTTTTTGTAATTGATGTAATTTACTTGAAACTCGCCTTTCGGGGGTTTTCGGGACCGACGATTACGAGTCTGGTATTAGATTTTGAAAATTTAAAATCCAATATGGCGAAATTTTTTTTGTAAAGTTAACAAGTCGCTTTTGATACATGTGATCGCTTTTATGGCTTGAAACTAGTTATCCGGGGGTTTTTTGGATTGTAGATTACGAATCTATTCTTAGATTTCATAACGGCGAATCCAATATGGCTGACTATTTTCTGTAACATTATGGGATTTGCTTTAAACTCGTTACTTAAAGGTTGTTGCGGTCGCTGATTACGAATCTGATATTGGGGTTAGATTCATAACCAGCTACCCGAAAAACCCTGAGTGACGAGTTTCAAACAAATTCAATAATATTACAAAAAAATAGTCACCCATATTGGATCCGTCATTTTGAATTTTCAAAATCTAGTACCAGATTCGTAATCTTCAACTGAAATAACCACCTTATGATAAGTTTCAAGCCATAAAAGTGTTCAGGTGTATCTTTAAACTTACAAAAAATATTCAACTATATTGGATCCGCCAATTTGAATTCAAAATCCAATACCAGATTCGTACTCAGCGACCCCCAAAACCCCTTTTTAACGGGTTTCGAGCTATAAAAGCGTTCAGGCGTTTCAAAATTAAGATTTTAACTTCAAAATCGTTTTTCTCCAAAACTAATTTTTTGCCCATAAGTCCCTTTTAACTGAAACTGCCACATAACTAACAGAATTCACCGGTTCTCATTATATTTTGTACAAATTCATTTCATATGACTGGAAATAATTTATTAAATTTTGTGAAGATCTGTTCATAATTTACAATATGCCCCAAATAAAGCCTACTCCCGGAAAACACTTTGGCACGCCTAAAACCGTTACGAATCATGTTATTGTAGTACAATTTAGTCTGTCATAGTTTCAGACGATTAGAAACCACTTCGCCAAATTTTGTGAGATCGGTTCATAATTTATCATAGGCCCGCGCTGGAAAATTATTGAAATACGACTTAACCCGTAACAAATATAGATACTGTGGTAATATTTGATTCAATAGGTCCCATATAAAGCGACATTCCGGAAAGCCGTTTAAGAAGCATTATATTCAAATTTATTCTCTGCTAAAATTTATTCTTATTAATGTTTTTCTAAAACTACAAAACAATCTACCGAATTTTGGATAAACGATACATAATTTACGATAGGTCCAATATAAAATTCCCTCCTAAAAACTATTTTAATACACCTTATAACATTTCTGAAACAAATAATGATATTTTTTTAACAGGGGTGTGCTAAAAATCGAAAACGTAAAATGCAAGAATTTAAAGTTGTTTTTTAATAAGATTTCTGTAATAGAAGAATTTTATGACAAATATTAAACAAATATTTCTCTATTAAACGGAATTTTATAACAAAAATTATAAAAATTAGATTAATTCAATTTCTTTCAATTTCTTGCGTTTTACGTTTTCGATTTCCAGCACATCCCTGCAAATTAGGCAACAAATTGTAATACAGTGCAATCTCCCTTAACGGACACTTCCCATAAGCGGACACCCCTATTAAACGGACATTGTTGCTAGGTCCCGGCAGCGCTCCATAAGAAAAGCATTGCAGTCGCTTTCCCTTGAACGGACGCTTCTCATGAGCGGACGCGGACATCCGCTAGATAAAAAAAATTCTCTTGGACGGACACTTAGCTTATTTTTTCCCCGAATTTTTCATGTCATAATTTACAAATAAGCCTGCCAAGACTCTTTTAATTTGTTCGCTTTAACAACAGGGCACGGTTTATCATATTTACTACATCACATAACATAGTTAAATGTGGGAATGTTAAATACATATTTTCTCTCTTACATAATGTTTTCAATTTAACGTTTTTTCTACGATTTACGCTTCTGCTTCGGAGAGTTGACAATACTAATTCTTGCAATGTTTGTCGTGCATACGCATGGTGTACAAACCTATTTGACCAACAGCTTGTAATCTATGCAATTACTTATGCGATTTAGGGGATTCCCCAAATAATAATCGATGTGCGTTTGCTTATTGTACTTTGGAATGCATTGTTCATTCGTTTGTATACATTAGTGCGGTAAGACTTTTTAAAATGGATAAAAAGAGGAGTGATTGAAGTGTACAACAAAGAAAAATTAAGCGTGAGAAATTTATCGAAGTACTCATAATACATTTTAAACTTTTATTACATATAGAACTACATTTAATGATTTTTTGTTATTAAACCCAATTGAATTGTTTATTTTTTATATTTTTTTTAATAAAAGTATGTTTCTTTAAATAAAAACAAACAATATAAGGCAAAGTTTTGTTGATTTAAATTTGTAGTTTTCTCTTGGCCGGACAGCCCCCTTGTGCGGACACATTTCAACGGTCCCTTCGGTGTCCGCTCATGGGAGATTCCACTGTACTGTGATTGGCTTATAATTTAAAGATTACATATGCAACTCACTCCTGAAGTATTCGAACTCTCAGTGGAGGGTATAAAAGATTCGGCACAGCCGTATATAGCACTCCCATTTGTTTTCTTTTTTTGCTTAAATGTTTTTTGTTTTTACATTTTCTAGTTTGTTTTTGTTTCAATTCAGGGCCATTATCAAGGTTTTGTTTTGATAACGTTTTCTTTTTACGTTTAACGTATCTCACATTTTTTGCTTTTTCTTTTTCTATTGCAAAAGTTGTTATAGTATTTTTTGTTGTTGATGTGCCAAAATAGGTTTATGAATGAAATTTTTGTCTTGTTTTGTTTACACTTTTTTGTTTGTGTTTGTTATTGCGGTTTGATGGTGCATTTAAACGCAGACAGAATGGGGCAAAATATGTAGTACTTTTGTTTATTTTTTTTTTTTTTTTTTATTTTGAATCAGATACAAATTGAAAACTTACAAGTTACATCCAACAGTTTGGTGTTTTGTGAATAGTTTCTGTTTTTTTGCAAATTACATATTTAATCAGGTAAGAAAGTATAGTCAGTCGGTCAAGTTCGAGCATATGACACCCTGCACCAAAGTATTTAGGGACAGTTTTCGAGGGCGGACCCAATTTGGGATCCATGGGCAATCATGGAGTTAACTTGTGAAAAATGGAAGGATCACATCAATAAGCTGAGAGGTATTCACCGCATTACCACCGGTGTTGTCAGATTTGTTTGCCAAACCAGATGTCAAAAATGGCCCGAAATCAGTTTTGTTCAGTTTTTGTTAAAATTTTTATTTTTTTAAGATAAAAAAAAATAAAATTTTGTTTACACAAAAAAACCTAGTATAAAATTTTAGTTAAAAACCGCCAATAACTTAGAAAATAAACAAAAAAAATCGCCAAAATCATCTTTAAAAGGTCTTTAACAACAATGAATTTTGTTTGTGAAAATAAAAATTTCAAAAAAAAATTATCGACAAAAATATCAAAATAATTCCAATCCCATTGCACAAATTGTAAATGCCCAAACAACACTGTATTATCAAGTAAAAGCGCAAAACGAGTAAGAAAGTATAGACGGTCAAGCCCAACCTTATGATACCCTACACCACAGTATTTAAAAACAAATTTTTGAGAGGGATCTATCTATTTCTTCTTATTTTTAATTCAAGCTCAAGGTCAGGTTATGCAAAAAATATTTATTTAAAGTGTATCCAATATTTCGCTGCCACAATGGACAGCTTCTTCAGGGATCTTTGGTTTATAAATTTCAAACAAATTTTTTAAAAACAAACAAAATTTAAATTAAATAACAATAATTGTCAACATGAAAAAATAATACACAGGAAACAAAATTATTATCTATGTTTTAAATTTCATTTAAATCTGTTAGAAAGTTTTGGAGATGCAGAAATAACCCCCTATCTCCCCTAGTGGTCCTATTTTATAAAAATGCATATCTTTTGTATCCATATAAATTTCATTAAAATCAGTTTGATTGTTTCTGAGAGGCAGAAATTACCCCCTATTTTCCCTCGGAGTCCTTCGATTTGGCCGAATTTTATTCAAATTTTCTCCAAGATTGCGCACAAGTTAAAAACCGCCAAAATCATCTTTAATAGGTCTTTACAATAATGAATTTTGTTTGTGAAAATAAATTGCCAAATTCTATAAGGGAAAAAAGCTCGTAAAATTTAAATACAAATACTCATGTTTTAGGAAATTCTCAAGTGTCATACATAAAAATACCAGAATAAAAATAATTTAATTTTTCGTATTCTTCATCAAAAATAGCCAACAAAATCTTCCTCTATTTTATAAATTGCCAAATGGAAAATCGCGCCGCCAAATAAGTTTAAAGACAGTATTTAAAACAGTGTTCGAAAACAAACACCAAATATCGCTCCTTAGTGTTCGGTTCGGTAGATTTGTGGAAAACACAAACGCTAATAGTGTTTGTGTAGAAAATCATTAAAAAAATAACGTTTCGCTGTTAGTCATCTTTCTAACAGAAAAATAATACTGTTGTTATTAAACTCAACAAAAGATGAGAACATTTAATTCCGTTCGGTTTTTTTTTAATCCACAAACTTCATTTTGTTCGGTTCGGCTCAGTAATGTTTGTCCCTTTTGGCTGGTAAAAAAACCAAAAATTTTTTACGAAAAAAAAATACACAAGGTGTTCGTGGTGCGGTCGTTTTTGAAATTTTTTGTGTGTTCATTTCTTTATCAATGTAAAAAAGAAACATTATAGAACATTAAAATTTGGTGTTTGTCTACAGTATCACTACAATTGTGTTAACGAAGAACAGAACACTATATAATGTTCGACTCTTTCTTAAAAATAGTAACGAACGGTATAAGGGTAGTGTTCGTCTACACAAACACTAAAAAAATAGATATCGTTTCTCGGTGTGTGAGTCGAACGCTAAATAATGTACTGTTTATTTTCAAACACTGCTCACATGACATAAAATGTCGTTTTTTCAGATGAAAAAATTTAATTTAGAAGACCCTGATGGTTTCAATTATTATTCTCACGAGCTCCGGAGCATCAATTGGATCGTTTGCATAGCAGAGTGGCATAGGTGATGATGTATGGAGCCATATTCTATCATGGTACCTGCGAACTAAAACTTTTGTCCAGCACCATAAACGCTAATTGCTATATTGAAGTGCTACAGGAAGCTTTTCCTCACTTTCAGAATATTTTTTGAAGCTTACAGTGGACATTTCAGCATGACAAGTCAACAATTCGTACTTCCTGGATGGTTAGGTCATGGCTACGCGATCAAAATGGTATTGTGTTCGTTCAGCCCCCTTGCACGCTGAACCTTAACATCATTGAAAATGCTTGGGACGGCTAGCTCGTAAAGTGTATGGTTCTGGAAAGCAGTATACTACAAAAAAGGAACTTCTTGAAGGAATAAAAGTGGCTTGGTCGACCAATTTGCTCGACTACATAAAATTATTGTATGATTCTATTCCCAAGCGGCTTTACGAAACAATCTGTAAAATTTAAGGCTTTACGCATTATAGAAAAGGCTTTAAGATTTTCATCAAATTTAAATAAAATAAAAAATTTGTATTGCAAACTATACATTAACTTTTGTTTTTTTTTAGTAGGGTCCTATTCATGTTACGCACATTTTGAAAGCATTATTTACTTGGTTTACAAAATTTTTTATAAAAACAAACCAATTTTTATAGTATTCAATAACATCTAAATTACCTTTAAATATAAATTAAGTTCGTTAAATTTAATATAAGAAATCAAATTAAATTAAATACATATTGGTACACAGAAAAAACAAAATAAGCAGAACGCAACATTTAGAAATGGCCAGACTGAACACATATAGGCAAATTGATTTTGCTTATTTAAAATTGCGTTCAAAACTTTAAAGCCTGAATGAATATTTTGTTTTTTACTGCGTAGCGTTTAGTTTTTTAAGGGTTATAAAATTATAACTAAACGAAAAAATATGTTTTACTATACGTGTGACAAACGTTTTGTTCAGCTTTTCTGCAACAGTTGATTTTATTTTGGCTAAACTGTCGTTTAGGAAAACAAAACGCAATATTTAGTTCATATTTTCATAGAAAATATAAAATGCGACGTTCAAAGTAACGACTCCCCGAAAAAAACTTAAACAAAAAAACTAAACGCATCGTTTAAAAAACCTGAACGCAACATCGTAAAAATATTATTGGTAAATTTTAGCATTTTACATATTTTAAACATAAGCCTAACGGGACAATAGAAGAAACCCAACAATCACTTTTTGAAGTTTTTTTCAATACAAGTGTATTATGGTACAAAAGTTGCATTTTTTTCGTTTAAAAAAGTTAATTGGGTAATTCATTGTGCGTGCAAAACTACAAGTGTTTAAATTTGCTACAATTTCATTCAAATGTGTGTTGTTGGTCAGTGAGATAATTTGTCGTGATGGAAGCGCTGTTAGAAGAATTTAGTTTACAATTTCTTTTGCCGGAGTTGGAAGGTAAGTGTTTTGTTAGATTATTATATTTCAAATTAGTTTATGTGTTTTGCAAACAACTAATTAAATTTTTATTTTAGAGGCAGGAATAGAATTCAAGCACTTGGAGTATTTAAATGAACGAGATATTGCTGATGCAATAAAAAAGGTTGGCCCAAGAGCAGAATTTCGCGAAAAACTTTTTAAGTGGAGGAGAAACTCGGTATATATTAAAAATATTATTTATGTTTGTTATTTTTCAAACCATTTTTTTTCTACAGTTTTTAAAGGAGACCTGTGTAAATAAGTACAAATTTTCTGAAAAGGTGAGATTTGATTATTAAGTTGTTTTTTCTTATAAGTAATTATAATTTCTTTTTTTCAGACTTTGGCAGAACTCTTATCGTCGACGGATGTTGGTAACAGTATACAACTTTTTTATAAAAATAACGAATGTTTGTCCTCTGAAACAAGAGACAAACTAATAAATCTAATTTTGGAAAACACCTTTATAACTGAAAAAAAGCTTACACCCCCCGATTTTATGTTAATATTAGAAGAAATTTGCAAAGAATTTCCTAATGAACAACAAGTTTCTGTAAGTATTCATATAAAAAATTTCTTAAGTAAATAATAGTTTAAAATGTTTTTTCTTAGGATTATTATTATTATCCTCGCATAGGAAAAAAGCTCCGGGAGGAAAATTATTTCATCGTTACCACAATTATAAATCAAAAAATAAAAAACTCGAACAAACGTCATTACAGAGCACGTTGTCAGGCGAAACAGAAGAAGGCATCGATGAGCATATTAAACAGTTAAAGCAAGAGTTATTTTGGCCATTGCAAAGTTGGGACAATATATGCGATCGGTGGGCGCGGACATATTCACTAAGAAAGGAAGACATTAAAAATTTGGACAATTTTTCATTTTTAAAGGAATGGAACGTTTTAAAAGATGCTAGAGCTATCGATTTGGTAAGTTTTATTGTTTTACGATACAGCGGAATTTTAGATTTAAAACTTTTTTAATATATATTTAGATAAATATAGACTTTGAAATCGCATATCCTGGAAAGAAAACCCAATTAATCGATAAGTGGGCTCTATTCAAAGATGATATTATAAAATTCTACTCAGCAAAGCAACTAAATCCACATTGCAGAGAATTGTTAAAAAACGCTTTAGAGTCGAATAATGAAGGTAATTATTTGTAGTGAATTATAGATACAATAAACGACTTCTAAATTGCTGATTTTTTTACCATAGATTTTCAAAACAGTATTCTGTTAAATTTGTTAAATGCAGTCTTGTTACCTGTCGGATTTGGAGGAAAGGCTTTTACGATTTTGGATGCTCAAGAATTTTTTATCGTTACGGTGCATAACATTAACAACATAGATATAAAAATAAAACAACTGGTAGACAAATGCAAGTCATTGGGGAATTCTCTGCAGCCTCTGGTAATTATTGAAGGTTTAAGATCAATTCAAAACTTTTACACATATTTCGATGGTACGTTTTTAAAATTTGAATAATTTTTGGAAGCCTTTGATTGTGCGTTTAAACTTTTTTTTGTGTTAAATTTAAAATACCCGGATCTATGTATTAAAGTGTGGACATTTGTTCAAAAATATTTTTATGAAATTCATACTCCGCAGGATATACGTTCTGCTTCTTTATCTGCTTTACTTGGGTTATAAAACTTGGACTCAGGAAGATTTATGGTTCCGGAAAATGAATATTTAAAAAAAAATTTTATTTTGGAAATAACTCTTCCATTTCCAGGAAAAAAAAATCCGCCCATTTTCTGGAAATTGAAATCAAATGAAATTGAAATCGAACAAATTTTGAAAACTCTCCCGACTTCAAAGTTTATAAAAATATTTCCTTTTTTATACCTCATACTTTGAGGACCACTGCCCCGCCCACATTTTGTCGGATGTTGCGTATTGATAATGAAGATGTTGTACCTAATTTGGAAACCGTGGCTCTTGCCGTTCTCGAGGTATTCAAAAAGCTATGGTCGTTGTTTAAGAAGAGCCACGCCCACTTTTCCAATCCCGCCCATATTTTGTCGAATATTGTGTATTCATAGCCAAGATGCCACTCCCGCCCATATTTTTTACTGAAGTGGTTAATTAATAACGCAGATATGTGTATCAAATTTGAAAAGAGTTTCTCTTACTCTTCTTGAGATAAAAAAAAAAAATATTTTAAATACAGTAAAAACAATAATAACAAGGGCTTTTGGGTAAAACTAGAGGCTATTGTGGTTTTGTGCTCATATCTCCGTCATTGATGGACTGATCTGGCTGAGTTTCAATAGCAAACTTTAACGATGTATATGGGCATTTCCGTCAAAAGGTCCACCGTGACCGAAAACTTAAAAGTTATTAAAAGCTGATTATTTTACGGTATTGTTATAGAGAAATATTTAGATCTTACAAATTTTATAAATTTACCCGTAAATTTGTTCACTTAGATGAACAGTCAGACTGCAAAGTTGTGCAAACGTAATTTCTAATTTGTGAGAATGTTTTATTGCATGTTTTCTTTAATATTATCTTCCTTAAAAGAGATGATATTTGATGAAAATTATTCCAAAAAATTTTTCTTACATGGTCCGTAATCTGAGGAATAGTTCGAAGAGAAATATGTAATTCGGATTAACGGTAAATTTTTATTTTTTTTAAATCATTATTCAGTTAAATTATTATGGAAAAAATGTCACGTTCGAAATGTCACGTATCGAACCAGATTTTGGCTTAAACAAAAAAAAATATAGAAGATTTTGGAATCAAACCAAAGACATTTAAATGTTACATTGCTACGTAAAATTCTGAAAGTGGTTTGACTAAAAAATTGTGCCAGGTTTCGCTGAATCACCCCTTTTTATACATGGCCACAAAAACTACTTCTATTTTTTTCACGTTCAAACCGCTACTTCTTATGCCATTATCTTTGACCTAGAACCGCGCTCCCCTCAAACGTCACTTGCTACAACATGAAAACAATGATACTGAACCAGTACAAGTAATAGCAAAAATTCCTCAATATATTACCATAGAACAAAGCACTATAAATACATACTCTTCAGATAATACCAATAATATAAATGAGAATTCCGTTAACATCAATAAAAACAACGATATATTACTAAAAAACTTAGAATACAATATGCTTGACTTCGCATCGAGCCTATATTCAAAAAATTCCTTTTCCCGAAAAGATGCCAAAAGTATTTTAAATCAATTCAAAAATATATGGCAATCTACCTTTAATCATTTGCAACAATCAAATATTTTAACGGTCGAGTTAAAAAATTCACTACAACTTCCATTTGAAAACTAAACAAGTGAATACAAATTCACAAAATCTTTAAAAAGTGTTGATTTATTTAAGGAATGTTATACAGAATATTTAAGTAATGAAATCGATGAATGCGTTTCAATGGGTAATCCAATCTTGGGTCCAAAACCAAAGTTTATGTATATTATGCCTTTAGAATTTCAAATAAAAAAATTTCTTGAGTTGCCAAATGTTCCCCATACTATAGAAGAAAATCTTAAAAGTATAAAAGAAAATAAATTAATATGTAATTTTTTAAATGGTGAAGTTATGGAAAAATACTCTAGTGACTCAGAAATAGTGATTACATATAACTTGTACTTTGATGACTTTCAAGTTAATAACGCCTTAGGAACACACACTCACTCAATATGCGCTGGTTATTATAGTTTTCCAGCACTCCCACAGTATCTGCAGTCAAAATTAGACTTTATATTTTCAGCTTTATTTTGCTCTAGTGAATATTTTAAAACCATGGGCCCTGAAAAATGTTTAAAACCACTAGTAAAAGTTTTGAAAAAATTAGAAGAAGGAATTTTTATTGGTTTGAAAAAAATTAGTTTTGTTTTAGGTTTAATTGTAGGGGATAATTTGGCACTAAATACAGTTTTAGGTTTAACACAATCTTTTAATTCTGTTAGGTTCTGCAGATACTGCCGAGAAGAAAAAAGTGAAATTCGAAAAGGGGTTTTTGAAACTAATTTTAGAACAATCGTTAATTACAATTTAGATGTACTTGCAAATAATTTGACAACTGGTGTAAAAACAGAATGCATTTTTAATGAGTTGTCTTCTTTTCATTCAGTTGAAAATATGTCATTTGATATAATGCATGACATTTTTGAAGGAGTGTGTGTTTATGACCTTTCTCGAGTCTTATTGTTTTTAGTAAATGAAAAGGTTTTAACTCTGCGCTTTTTAAACACCAGAAAGCGTCTTTTTCCTTATGGTGAATTTCAGATAGCTAATAGATCTCCCGATATTACCATGAACAATTTAAAAAACGGTCGTTTTAAAATGACTGCAAGTGAAATGCTATGCTTTATAACGTTTCTTCCGCTGATGATTGGAGATTTAGTTCCTACAAATAATAAACATTGGGGTTTAGTAATAATCCTCTCAAAGATAATAGACCTTTTAATGCAAAGTGAGTTTAGTGAAGAAAATCTTGAAAATTTAGATCAACTTATAGCAGAACATCATACATTATACTATATGATAATTTAAAACCTAAACATCATTTTATGACACACTATAAAAGAGCGATTTTAAAATGCGGACCTTTAAAACATATGTGGTCCATGCGCTTTGAATCTAAACACAAAGAAATGAAAATTTACGCCCATGGCATTACATCTCGTAGAAATATAGAAAAAACAATTGCAACAAAGTGTTCATTTAAATTTTCAAATATACTTTTAAAGTACAAACAAGGGTTTCCAAAAATGTACAATTGCTCTTTTAAATTAAAAGATATAAGTTCAGAAAAAATCAAAAATAACTATAATTTAGATTTAAGAAACGTATTAACTACTGATTGCATTACCTACAAAAATATAATTTATAAAAAAAATTGTCTTTTAGGTATTAAGTATGCCAATGAAATAAAAATTTATAAATTTAAGTTTTGCATAAATCATAATTCTAAAATTCTTGTAGTATGCAGTCTTTTAAAAGAGTTTAATTTTAGCGACCACTTTTTTTCTTATGAAATATTAAACGTTGAAGATAATTTATTGCATATTATAGATTTAGGATCTTTTACTTCAAAGCCCATGAATGTTATTTTTGCTAATAATGGAAAAATGTATGTACGCTATCAAAATTTGTAAACAATTTTAAATCCATTGTAAAAGTCTTACAAAATGTGGAATAAATGTTAATAAAAATTTAATAAAAATAAACTAAGTTATTTTATTAATTGAACGCATCTGATAAAAACACAAACTCGTGTTTGGTAGTGCAAGTATAAAATGCGCGTTGTGAATTGCTGAACACACATTTAGTTTACAGAAACTGAATGCGCATTGTTATTAATTAAACACAGATTTAGTAATGCAATAAAAAAATGCGCATAGTTAATTTCTGAGCAAACGTTCAGTTTAGATCGAACTAAACACCTAATAATTGAAGGCTAAACGCACGTTTGTAAGGAAGCTGAACGATTTATTTAATTTTTTACTTCAAACGTTTACGGTGCAGAAAACGTAATAAATGTTTGGAAAAACTACACATTTGTTCTATTTTTTACTACGTAATTTTTTCTGTGTACATAAACACCTTAGCAATTATTTGCCTTCAACAAAACAAATTTTTTCAAAATTAGAGTCACTTTATTTATTTCTGCGAGGAGCGTCTACCATTCCACTAAATACCGGGTATTTTTTATTTTTTTTTTAAGTAAATATTTTTTTCTTTAAGTTTATTTCTTAAAACATTAGGTTATCAGCATGTTTTTGTAAAAAATAAGTCTTCTCACTTGAAGTTTTCGTATTAATACGTTTATGTTCAAAATATGGTTTTAAAAAAACATTTATAAGCTTTCGTCTATTCATAGTTGATATAAATAGAGCTTTTTTCTTTCGTGAATCAACATTATTGCAAATGCATTAATATTCGTACATTTCTATTATTTTTTCATATAAAGGTTTTGTGTTTGTGGATAACCCTGGCTTTTGTTTACAAAAATTAAAATTAAATTTCAAAAATAAAATATTTTATAAAAAGTGTTACTAAATTAGTAAAAATAAAAGTGTTGAATGAAAATGTTAACAATAATAGCAATAAATAAAAGAAATACATAAAGAAGATCTTCAACATATAGATATGTAGAAGATATTTGCGAAGATATAATTTTTTGGAATATTCGGAAGAACGGTGGTATTTTACACTATACTGTATGTACAGTCACACAGATAATAGTACGTACGCCTTAACAATTATTTAACTTTCCAAAAATTAGAGATATTCAAAATAATAAATAAATCAAAAATTTTTAAATGAAAGCAAAAATTTATTTCATTATTTAAATTTTAGACTATTGATTTGTCCGCATACTTAGGTGCGAAGTCGAGTCGCTTTTATCTGTTTTTATCCCTAATTAATGTTTGTTTTTTCTTAGTACGCGGCTATGTAATCCGCTTTTTCGTAGAATACTTCGCACTGTTTCTGAATGAACATTAATATTGTGGTAATTTTCCAAAGTGTTTCGAATTTGCACCGCTGTTATTTTGGGATTTTCACTAACAACACTTTTTATAAATTGCTCAACTCTTAAGGAAATTTTGGGTGCCAGTTTTTGGCTTGCTTGCTAGAAATTGAGACTCAGACAAGTGCTTTATTACAGTCTGCACTGTAGACTTGACACGTCCAACAATTTTAAAATTTGAGCTCAAGGAATTCCCGTCTTTAAGAATTTGCTTGCAAGTTTAGCTTGTGCCGCTTTCCGTATATTATTTTTCCTTTAAATCTTCTTAATTTAAAAAGGACAGTTTTCTATTTGGCATCATCGATCAGAAATCCAGATTTAGAGGGGGCACGTACTATGCCATGAACAACGGTACGCGACATGATGTGATCGGACTTTAAATGGCAGCGCTATATTTAAAAAACTAAATGGGCTGCATATGAAGGCGTGGCTATAAAAATTTCACCGTTTTAGAAACATCATTGACATACCTTTCATTTAAGGGAGTGACTGGCACAAACTTTTTTTGAAAGCAGGTCGACCCGCTCTAAGGTACATACATATGTTCATATTTCTGAGCGTATGTAGTTCCATTGTTTCTAGAATTGTTTGACCCTGTAAATACATATTTATGTAACTATAAGTGAACCTTTATAGAATATTTTATAATAGTATTACAGCCATATTCATAAAAAGTTCTTATTTTAAGCTTATAGTATGTAATAACTATTAAACGCTTTTTGTCTTATAAGCCTCTTATAAAAATTTGTATTCATAAACGTACAATAACAGCTTTTTTACTATTAACTGTTTGCAGCGATTTTCTGTTTAAGTATGGCAACTTTCTTTATATTTGGCTGCCATTTTATTGTTAGTGATGCACGAAACTTCCATTCGGTTTACATGATATTCTATATTTAAATTTTCTTATAATTTTTTTTTAATTGGAGACCTTCAAAATTATTCGTATCAAATAAAACTATATATTAATTTATTTTCTGAACAAAATGTTTCCGAAAGGTATCATAAAAACTTTTGTTTGAACCTTTTTTAAATATACGATAAGAAAGTAATCGAATAAAAAGTTTGTTTACTTTTTATTAACATCACTATTATTATGATTTGTTTATTTTATTTTTTATATTTTTGAACAATTATGTGTTGTTTTAAACAAAAAAAAAAAACAACTATTTGCAATAATTTAATAAATAATTAAAGAGAATATCTGCATTTGCCCCTGAACATATTCATTTAAATCATATAAATTTTTTTTAAATAATTATCAATATAACTTTAAATTGGCTGTCTAAAATAAAAAAAGATAGTGAAATGTATTAAACATGTCCGTTTAAATAAATAAAACATTTTTGTCATTATTTTTCAACATATTTCACAAAAATAATATCATAAAATGCAAACACCTTTCAAAATGTCATTTTATTTTTGGTTTAAAGAAGGGCAAATCCAACAATAAATTTTCTTACTTTATGAATGGTTTATTAAAGGTTCAATAGACTATTTTTCGTTTATGAATACAACTTTAGCAATTTTTGCTTAAAAACGGTCAATTAATCATCAATAAGTTTTTATGAATACGGCTGTTAGTTTTTTAGGTTTCCTGTTATTTTCTATTTTGTGGTGATTTGTTTTTTAAAGGAATGCCTTTTACTTATCGTCTACTTTTCACTTTTGTTTTCATTTATTACGAAGATGTTCATTTTATAAGAACCAAAAATATGTAGAAAAAAATTAAAGCTTTTTTTGTCACTCACATGAAATGTTTTTTTTAATTTTATGAAAACCTAAATCTGATTTCGTTCGTTTTTTTTTTACAAACGAACAAATAATTTAATTTTCTAAAAACAGGCTGTATATTGCGATATACGTTGTTAAATTATATTAATACAAATTGAAATTGCTAAGATTTTAATTCCTGAAATTTACTTTATTTAAAAATTTAAAGTTTTTATTTTATTCTTTTTATACAATAAAAAATAATAAAATGGAAATATTTTGACTATATTTTCAATTTGTTTGGAATATTTCTATTTCTATAAACACTAATTTTTGAGATTTTAGTGCATATAATATAATTAAAGCATTCATGTAGTGACTGTTAAATTGCACTATTTTATTTTTTGTAGTGCAAAATTTTCACTACCACAAATTTTTTAGTGGTAGTTAAAATATGTTTCACTACCACTAATTTTTTTAGTGGTAGTTAAAATATTATTCACTACCGCTACAGTGATGAAAAATAGTGGAAAATCAATATGTTGTCACTATAGTGGGATTTAGTGGAAACCTTAGTGCACTAAATATTTAATGCAGTACCCCAACTCTGGCGGGTACCAAAGATTCGGCATAGTCGAATATAGCACTTTAACTTGGTTTAATGTTACCGATTTATCATATAGTGGCTAGATTTATAAATTTTTTATCTTGTTTATTTTATTCTAAAAGTTTTATTTTTCCACTTTTTTGAAAAAATCAACACGTTATATTCAAATCTATCCGCTGTAAAATTATCGTGATATTTTGTCATTTTTTTGGTAATAAATAGTTGGTTTAAAAATTTATTTTCCATATGCCTTTAATGTAAAATTAAAAATAGTTGTGTTTTTACCGAAAATTTTTAGATTTGGAGTTAATACCCTTATTATGATTAAGTTGCAAAATAAATAATCTTTATACATATATAAAAATGTGAGTCTGTTTGTTTGTTGGCTTATAGACTCCTTAACTAGGTAGGTAATTGCTTTAGATATTTCCAAGGCGTTCGATAGAGTCTGGCATAGTGCACTCTTGTCAAAATTTGCAGCATTTGGTGTCGGTGATAATTTTTCTCGATTTATAACGAGTTTTCTCAGAGATCGCGCTATACGAGTTGTTATAGATGGAGTTTCGTCAAACGAGTTCAATATTCATTCAGGGGTGCCGCAAGGCTCCGTTCTTTCTCCTACTCTATTTCTTATCTTTCTAAATGACCTCCTTTGTCAAACTTCCAACCCTATCTACTCTTTTGCAGATGACAGCAACCTTTGCCATTCGTACTCATTCGAATGCAGACCAAGCGTATCCGATGTCGGTGCTATGAGGCAGAATATGAAATGATACGCTTGGCCGAGACCTTGACATAGTCTCGGAATGGGGTCGTGCGAAATAGGGTCGATTTTAATGGCCGAAACCCCTAATGTTGCGTGATGACGCATAAACGCGCGACAAATCAAGGTGCCTCATCTGTTTATATGGGTGGTATAATTATTGAGGAATCAGAATCTCTTGATGTTCTGGGCATGAGGATCCAATGTGATGTGCGATGGACAGAACATGTATTCAGGTATCAAAAGAAGCATTCAAGTGCTTCAAGTTTTCTTAGGCGGTGTAAGATATACTTCACTCCATCTGATCTCCTTACTATTTATACCACCTTTATCCGACTAACTACTACTGAACCGATTTTCCTGAAATTTTTACAGTAACATCAAGTGAGCCTCGAAAAAAAACTGCTTATTTTTTTCGATAGGGGCAGGGAAAGTGATACGCTGTATAGGATGCCAATATTAAGTATCGCATATCTTAAGAACCGTTGCACCCATTTTCATTTGCAGTAGCATCTTCTGAAATAAGATAGCAGCAGGGGAAGTAGAACCCCCATAGGACTCTAATGTTAAGAATCGCATATCTTAAGACTGTTATAGTGAGGATGTTCGAACTTGGTAGCAGTCACTCTTATGGTAAACTGCACCTTTGAATATAAAAATAAAAGCGGTAGGCGCATAGGATGCATACATTAAACGTGGTTGAGGTCACTATTATGTTAAACTATAAAGTACAAAAAAAATGAGCGGGGTAGACAGAGTAGGAGCTGTACCTCCCATAGAACAAAAGTTTTAAATACCGCATATCGTAAGACAAAAGCCTCCAAACTTTGTGTTAACCACTTTAATGGTAAACTACACCTTTTAAAATAAAAAGGGTAGGTGCAGGGGGAGCAATAAATTTTTACATAAGCATCCTGTGGGCCAAAAATTCAATAGACTACTTATTTTGTCGATAGGGGTAGGGGAGCTGTACACCCATAGGACGCAATGTTGAAAAAAAAGTATGACTTATTCAAGTGACTGATTCATCAGCGCATGTGGGCTGTCTGAAATAAGAAACATGAAATTTGGACGGTGAATAAGTCATCCAACGAATAGATCCACGTAAAAATTTACATATTTAGAGGATAAAATGCATTAAATTACTTAACATAGGATATAAATATTTACCCCCTTATTCATAAAAAATATTTCAGTTTTATTAAAGGTAAATTAAACAAATTTTCATATAAAATTCGTCTTATAAACCTGTTATAAGCATGGAAAATTGTTTATGAATTAGGCCTTTACTATAAATATTAAATATAAATTCCAAGTGGGCGTGCCATCTCCCAAATATAAAGACAATATGAATAACTTCATATCTGGGAAACGTTTACAGGAAAGTTTTCAAATTCAAAACAAATAACTTTGTTATCAATACACAACATCGGCCAAAAAGTGGACTGAATTGGAGAAGTGGGAGTGGCTCCTCCATTACAAAGTTATTGTATATAACAGTGATCTGGAGAACGGCTACAGAAAAAAAATTAAGATTTTGTACAAATATTTAGCTTGGTTATCAATACACAACATTTATCAAAATGTGAGCTAGTTTGAAGAAGTGAGCGTGGTACCTCCCATACAAAGTAAATTTTGATTTCTTTATAAACTGGGGAATCGTCACAGTATGTAAAAGTTTTTAAACTGGCAACAAATAGCTTGGTATTCTTTACAATATATCTGTCAAAAAGTTGACTGGATTAGAGAAATGGTTATGACACCTTCAATATAAGCACAATATAGGTTTCTGTTTATCGGTAGAACGGTAACAGTAAAAGTATGTGAATTTGGTACTATTTGACTAATTTTATTTCAATGGGGAAAGTGAAGCGCACCAGGTTAAGCTAGTACGATATTAAAATTCCATTTTATCGATGATTTGATAAATGAAATTAACTCCGGTAAACAATTGTTCACCAGGAACCAGGTTTGGCAGCCCACAGTGAACAGAAAACCCCCACCCGTGTTTTAATGGTTTTTTTTTTCTTTATATTCATTCAGAACAAATATGGTATGATTTTCACGTTTTAGTTAAAGAAAAATAAAAGAAAATGGTTATAAGATTCATACCACGTATTAACATGCCAATTTATGTGTATGTACATTTAACGTTAGTGGGCTTTTCGCTATTTATTAATTTAAACATAGAAAGTATACTACCTATATATTTTTAATTCAGGTTGTTGAAAAACCAATTTCGCTTTTTTCAAACCAATTTCGACTTTAAAAAAAAATTTTTTTCAATTAAAAAAACCGAAAAGTTCCTCGACGCGGGAGTTACAGAACATGGACACAGGTTTTTAAAAAACAAATTCAGAATTTTCGAAATCAAATTGAGTATTTTACAAAACATATTCCGCACTTTTTAAATCAAATTCGGCACCTTAAATATGTATCAGAATCAGTATTTTTTTGAATTCGATAAATTTTAAAAAGCCTGGGCCTAATTTTGGCAGTCGTGATCGAGTACTTTCTCGATTCGAAAGCAATTTTATTTCAGTCGATACTGAATGAATCGAAATTATTTTTTTCAGTATTGTGAAGCACAAATTAATGCTTTACAACACCGATTCGTTCAGTATTGACTGAAATAATTAGATATTAAATTTGTTTCGAATCGAGAAGTTTTTAAAATGTCGAATTTAATTTGAAAAAAGGGTAAATTTGTTTTTTAACTACCTGAGTTTGATTTGGAAAAGACTGAATTTGAAGCCCACTAACGTTAAATGTATATACACCTAAATGGGCATTAGCCATTTTCTTTTATTTTTCTGTAAATTAAAGGTATTTAAACGAATATAAAAAATATTCACTTGGGTTTTTTAAACAAAATACCCAGAAAAACCCACGCGGGTTGGGCAGCCAACCCTGGATTTTCGGAAGTGGTATTCGTATGGGAACTATGGTCATACATGAACCGATTCCAATAAAATTTGGTGTTATGATTAATATTGCAATAAAATAAGTTAGGGCCAAGTTTTTTTCAAATTACAACATAATTAGATGGTATATGGGCACAAAGACTCAATTGCGAAATAAGCTTAAATGGGGGCTTTGTAAAATTATGGATTTTTGTCCCTATTCAAATAGGCTGAACCGTTGTATCAAATTTTAAAATTCAACAAAAAAGTTAAAGACAAGCACAGTGTATCTCTTATAGTTTTGAAAGTATCCGACTTTGAAAAGTAAAATTTGCTATTTTTGAGCTATCTTGGTCTAGTATTTTGCAAATGTTAGACTCGAATTTATCATGAATTTTTTTGTGAATTATTACCAAATAAATATTCTACAGAAAGAATTGCGAAAAATTTTTTTTTAAGTAAAAAGCTATATTTTTTGTAGTAACAATTCTAAAAATAATAGTTTTTTGCCATTTGCTCAAAAAAAATTTAATCTTTTTTATTTATAAAATAAAATAACCAGCGGAAAGGGTAAAACTGCAAATAAACCCTGCGGGAAATTGGTGTCGATTGTTCTTAAAGTACCTATCCCGTGACCAGTGAACACAATATTGTAAAAAAAAAGGGACGAATTGTGATAGGTGAAAAAAGACACATCACCTATGTAACTGGTTTTAATGTGTTTAAAGTGTAGTTACTCCATAGGAAAGTTAATTGACACAAAACTAGTCATGTGATTGGATTTTGTGCGGGTAGTGGCTGATTCTATCTGGTTCTATTATTTTATATGAAGGGGATCTTATTAATATGGTGTAAGCCTATAAGCTGGTAAATTGACATATTTTTGGATCTTTATGATGGGCCACATAGTGAGGTCAAATGAACCTACTGTCAGCGTCAAAATAAAGTGTACAACTGGTTTTCCAATATAAAAAGTGTTATTTTAGTAAAAAAGAATTCAAATTTTTAGAAGTTTTTTATCATTTACAAAACTTTGGACAATGTTATTACAAATTAAAATAAAAAATTTGAAATACTTCAAAAACAACAAAACCAGTACAATAAAAAAAAAACCATTTACTCCGTTTTTAAGGCGTCAAAAAAAGTGTACAGTTTTAAAATACTAAGAAAAGTGAAGTGGCTAATACTTTGTTTGAATTCTTTTTGCTTTTAGGACGGCTTCTAGTTTATATGGCATCGATTCCACCCATTTTAAAGTTAGCGCAGTAGACAATTTTGGCTACTCTTCCTGCAGAATTTTCTTCAGAGAGTGCTTGCTAGTTATGGTTTTTTTATTTTGTCTGTCCAAATGCTCCCAGATGTTTAGTTGAGTTGATATTGAGCGACTATTGGGCTGATTCATCTGTTTAAGGACGTATTACAAAAGCCAACACTATCACGCTTCACTATAGATACTGTATTTTTTCCGTTGAATTTCTTATTTCTACCTTTTATCACGTTTTTTTTTTGTCCAACTTGCTTTCGTCAATTTTTGGAGCAACGTATTTTTCACAGATGACAGCAAGCTTGAAGTCTGATCAAATTTGACAAAGTAGAAATTATACTTTTTTTACAACTTACAACACTTCTTACATTGGAAAACTAGCTGTACACTTTATTTTGACGCTCACAGTATGTATTCTGTTTTGGATATTATAAGACTAGTCAACGAATAGAATTAAAATTATTTTTATTGAATTGAATAAAAAAATTTTAAACTTTTGACATATTTTAACTTGTTAAGTCATAAACATATTCTCTTTACATATATCACAGGACCTGTCCCAAAGTTTTGTTTTAGGTTTTTTTTAACACATGCCTATTTTTGTTAATTTAAATGGTTTCATTTCATTATTTTTAAATATGTATACCTACCTAAATTATTAATGACTCTGATAAAATTATTGTCAAAATGCTGTTAAGATTACTAATAAAATATTATACTTACTAACATACATACATATTTCTTAATGCACTTAAAAATAATAAGTGCAGTTATTTTATTATTAGATTAATCTAATAATGAGAATGTGAATATACTCATGTGGATATACTCAAGATGACGATTTTTTGCTCTAGCATTGTTTTTCCAATCTATTGTCAAAGTTTTGTTTATGTTTACAAAAAGCCCACTTTTGTGCTGTGATTAGTGTACTTTATTAAAGTTTTTAATAATTTTAAATTAAAATAAATAAGATATTAACCATAATTAGATAAAAATTGGCTAAACATTTATTAAATTTATCACGTTCGGCGACACGCTTTGATTTTTGTTTAAAATATTTTTTGACGTATGCTGGGACCTAATTTCCATTTTTGTTATAAAGTTGTATTTGTTGCCGTAGAGATTCCACCATGGATATACTCGAAACATGTAAGTTCGACCCGAGTTCAACCCCTCGTTCAATTAACAATAAAAATTATTAAAAAATTTTAATTTATTTCATGTTGTAAAATCCCTTTCTTCATTTGAATAATTAATTGAAAATTAAATTTGATGAACTTGAGCCCGATTTAAAATAAAATAAAATTTGGATTAAAGCTTTTTTTGGAGTATTTTGCTTATAACGTGGCCATTTTTTTAGCCGATTTTACAGATTTATATGCCGACGTGTTTAAGAAGAAATTTACCATTTACTTGGGTTATAAAACTTGGACTCAGGAAGATTTATGGTTCCGGAAAATGAATATTTAAAAAAAAATTTTATTTTGGAAATAACTCTTCCATTTCCAGGAAAAAAAAATCCGCCCATTTTCTGGAAATTGAAATCAAATGAAATTGAAATCGAACAAATTTTGAAAACTCTCCCGACTTCAAAGTTTATAAAAATATTTCCTTTTTTATACCTCATACTTTGAGGACCACTGCCCCGCCCACATTTTGTCGGATGTTGCGTATTGATAATGAAGATGTTGTACCTAATTTGGAAACCGTGGCTCTTGCCGTTCTCGAGGTATTCAAAAAGCTATGGTCGTTGTTTAAGAAGAGCCACGCCCACTTTTCCAATCCCGCCCATATTTTGTCGAATATTGTGTATTCATAGCCAAGATGCCACTCCCGCCCATATTTTTTACTGAAGTGGTTAATTAATAACGCAGATATGTGTATCAAATTTGAAAAGAGTTTCTCTTACTCTTCTTGAGATAAAAAAAAAAAATATTTTAAATACAGTAAAAACAATAATAACAAGGGCTTTTGGGTAAAACTAGAGGCTATTGTGGTTTTGTGCTCATATCTCCGTCATTGATGGACTGATCTGGCTGAGTTTCAATAGCAAACTTTAACGATGTATATGGGCATTTCCGTCAAAAGGTCCACCGTGACCGAAAACTTAAAAGTTATTAAAAGCTGATTATTTTACGGTATTGTTATAGAGAAATATTTAGATCTTACAAATTTTATAAATTTACCCGTAAATTTGTTCACTTAGATGAACAGTCAGACTGCAAAGTTGTGCAAACGTAATTTCTAATTTGTGAGAATGTTTTATTGCATGTTTTCTTTAATATTATCTTCCTTAAAAGAGATGATATTTGATGAAAATTATTCCAAAAAATTTTTCTTACATGGTCCGTAATCTGAGGAATAGTTCGAAGAGAAATATGTAATTCGGATTAACGGTAAATTTTTATTTTTTTTAAATCATTATTCAGTTAAATTATTATGGAAAAAATGTCACGTTCGAAATGTCACGTATCGAACCAGATTTTGGCTTAAACAAAAAAAAATATAGAAGATTTTGGAATCAAACCAAAGACATTTAAATGTTACATTGCTACGTAAAATTCTGAAAGTGGTTTGACTAAAAAATTGTGCCAGGTTTCGCTGAATCACCCCTTTTTATACATGGCCACAAAAACTACTTCTATTTTTTTCACGTTCAAACCGCTACTTCTTATGCCATTATCTTTGACCTAGAACCGCGCTCCCCTCAAACGTCACTTGCTACAACATGAAAACAATGATACTGAACCAGTACAAGTAATAGCAAAAATTCCTCAATATATTACCATAGAACAAAGCACTATAAATACATACTCTTCAGATAATACCAATAATATAAATGAGAATTCCGTTAACATCAATAAAAACAACGATATATTACTAAAAAACTTAGAATACAATATGCTTGACTTCGCATCGAGCCTATATTCAAAAAATTCCTTTTCCCGAAAAGATGCCAAAAGTATTTTAAATCAATTCAAAAATATATGGCAATCTACCTTTAATCATTTGCAACAATCAAATATTTTAACGGTCGAGTTAAAAAATTCACTACAACTTCCATTTGAAAACTAAACAAGTGAATACAAATTCACAAAATCTTTAAAAAGTGTTGATTTATTTAAGGAATGTTATACAGAATATTTAAGTAATGAAATCGATGAATGCGTTTCAATGGGTAATCCAATCTTGGGTCCAAAACCAAAGTTTATGTATATTATGCCTTTAGAATTTCAAATAAAAAAATTTCTTGAGTTGCCAAATGTTCCCCATACTATAGAAGAAAATCTTAAAAGTATAAAAGAAAATAAATTAATATGTAATTTTTTAAATGGTGAAGTTATGGAAAAATACTCTAGTGACTCAGAAATAGTGATTACATATAACTTGTACTTTGATGACTTTCAAGTTAATAACGCCTTAGGAACACACACTCACTCAATATGCGCTGGTTATTATAGTTTTCCAGCACTCCCACAGTATCTGCAGTCAAAATTAGACTTTATATTTTCAGCTTTATTTTGCTCTAGTGAATATTTTAAAACCATGGGCCCTGAAAAATGTTTAAAACCACTAGTAAAAGTTTTGAAAAAATTAGAAGAAGGAATTTTTATTGGTTTGAAAAAAATTAGTTTTGTTTTAGGTTTAATTGTAGGGGATAATTTGGCACTAAATACAGTTTTAGGTTTAACACAATCTTTTAATTCTGTTAGGTTCTGCAGATACTGCCGAGAAGAAAAAAGTGAAATTCGAAAAGGGGTTTTTGAAACTAATTTTAGAACAATCGTTAATTACAATTTAGATGTACTTGCAAATAATTTGACAACTGGTGTAAAAACAGAATGCATTTTTAATGAGTTGTCTTCTTTTCATTCAGTTGAAAATATGTCATTTGATATAATGCATGACATTTTTGAAGGAGTGTGTGTTTATGACCTTTCTCGAGTCTTATTGTTTTTAGTAAATGAAAAGGTTTTAACTCTGCGCTTTTTAAACACCAGAAAGCGTCTTTTTCCTTATGGTGAATTTCAGATAGCTAATAGATCTCCCGATATTACCATGAACAATTTAAAAAACGGTCGTTTTAAAATGACTGCAAGTGAAATGCTATGCTTTATAACGTTTCTTCCGCTGATGATTGGAGATTTAGTTCCTACAAATAATAAACATTGGGGTTTAGTAATAATCCTCTCAAAGATAATAGACCTTTTAATGCAAAGTGAGTTTAGTGAAGAAAATCTTGAAAATTTAGATCAACTTATAGCAGAACATCATACATTATACTATATGATAATTTAAAACCTAAACATCATTTTATGACACACTATAAAAGAGCGATTTTAAAATGCGGACCTTTAAAACATATGTGGTCCATGCGCTTTGAATCTAAACACAAAGAAATGAAAATTTACGCCCATGGCATTACATCTCGTAGAAATATAGAAAAAACAATTGCAACAAAGTGTTCATTTAAATTTTCAAATATACTTTTAAAGTACAAACAAGGGTTTCCAAAAATGTACAATTGCTCTTTTAAATTAAAAGATATAAGTTCAGAAAAAATCAAAAATAACTATAATTTAGATTTAAGAAACGTATTAACTACTGATTGCATTACCTACAAAAATATAATTTATAAAAAAAATTGTCTTTTAGGTATTAAGTATGCCAATGAAATAAAAATTTATAAATTTAAGTTTTGCATAAATCATAATTCTAAAATTCTTGTAGTATGCAGTCTTTTAAAAGAGTTTAATTTTAGCGACCACTTTTTTTCTTATGAAATATTAAACGTTGAAGATAATTTATTGCATATTATAGATTTAGGATCTTTTACTTCAAAGCCCATGAATGTTATTTTTGCTAATAATGGAAAAATGTATGTACGCTATCAAAATTTGTAAACAATTTTAAATCCATTGTAAAAGTCTTACAAAATGTGGAATAAATGTTAATAAAAATTTAATAAAAATAAACTAAGTTATTTTATTAATTGAACGCATCTGATAAAAACACAAACTCGTGTTTGGTAGTGCAAGTATAAAATGCGCGTTGTGAATTGCTGAACACACATTTAGTTTACAGAAACTGAATGCGCATTGTTATTAATTAAACACAGATTTAGTAATGCAATAAAAAAATGCGCATAGTTAATTTCTGAGCAAACGTTCAGTTTAGATCGAACTAAACACCTAATAATTGAAGGCTAAACGCACGTTTGTAAGGAAGCTGAACGATTTATTTAATTTTTTACTTCAAACGTTTACGGTGCAGAAAACGTAATAAATGTTTGGAAAAACTACACATTTGTTCTATTTTTTACTACGTAATTTTTTCTGTGTACATAAACACCTTAGCAATTATTTGCCTTCAACAAAACAAATTTTTTCAAAATTAGAGTCACTTTATTTATTTCTGCGAGGAGCGTCTACCATTCCACTAAATACCGGGTATTTTTTATTTTTTTTTTAAGTAAATATTTTTTTCTTTAAGTTTATTTCTTAAAACATTAGGTTATCAGCATGTTTTTGTAAAAAATAAGTCTTCTCACTTGAAGTTTTCGTATTAATACGTTTATGTTCAAAATATGGTTTTAAAAAAACATTTATAAGCTTTCGTCTATTCATAGTTGATATAAATAGAGCTTTTTTCTTTCGTGAATCAACATTATTGCAAATGCATTAATATTCGTACATTTCTATTATTTTTTCATATAAAGGTTTTGTGTTTGTGGATAACCCTGGCTTTTGTTTACAAAAATTAAAATTAAATTTCAAAAATAAAATATTTTATAAAAAGTGTTACTAAATTAGTAAAAATAAAAGTGTTGAATGAAAATGTTAACAATAATAGCAATAAATAAAAGAAATACATAAAGAAGATCTTCAACATATAGATATGTAGAAGATATTTGCGAAGATATAATTTTTTGGAATATTCGGAAGAACGGTGGTATTTTACACTATACTGTATGTACAGTCACACAGATAATAGTACGTACGCCTTAACAATTATTTAACTTTCCAAAAATTAGAGATATTCAAAATAATAAATAAATCAAAAATTTTTAAATGAAAGCAAAAATTTATTTCATTATTTAAATTTTAGACTATTGATTTGTCCGCATACTTAGGTGCGAAGTCGAGTCGCTTTTATCTGTTTTTATCCCTAATTAATGTTTGTTTTTTCTTAGTACGCGGCTATGTAATCCGCTTTTTCGTAGAATACTTCGCACTGTTTCTGAATGAACATTAATATTGTGGTAATTTTCCAAAGTGTTTCGAATTTGCACCGCTGTTATTTTGGGATTTTCACTAACAACACTTTTTATAAATTGCTCAACTCTTAAGGAAATTTTGGGTGCCAGTTTTTGGCTTGCTTGCTAGAAATTGAGACTCAGACAAGTGCTTTATTACAGTCTGCACTGTAGACTTGACACGTCCAACAATTTTAAAATTTGAGCTCAAGGAATTCCCGTCTTTAAGAATTTGCTTGCAAGTTTAGCTTGTGCCGCTTTCCGTATATTATTTTTCCTTTAAATCTTCTTAATTTAAAAAGGACAGTTTTCTATTTGGCATCATCGATCAGAAATCCAGATTTAGAGGGGGCACGTACTATGCCATGAACAACGGTACGCGACATGATGTGATCGGACTTTAAATGGCAGCGCTATATTTAAAAAACTAAATGGGCTGCATATGAAGGCGTGGCTATAAAAATTTCACCGTTTTAGAAACATCATTGACATACCTTTCATTTAAGGGAGTGACTGGCACAAACTTTTTTTGAAAGCAGGTCGACCCGCTCTAAGGTACATACATATGTTCATATTTCTGAGCGTATGTAGTTCCATTGTTTCTAGAATTGTTTGACCCTGTAAATACATATTTATGTAACTATAAGTGAACCTTTATAGAATATTTTATAATAGTATTACAGCCATATTCATAAAAAGTTCTTATTTTAAGCTTATAGTATGTAATAACTATTAAACGCTTTTTGTCTTATAAGCCTCTTATAAAAATTTGTATTCATAAACGTACAATAACAGCTTTTTTACTATTAACTGTTTGCAGCGATTTTCTGTTTAAGTATGGCAACTTTCTTTATATTTGGCTGCCATTTTATTGTTAGTGATGCACGAAACTTCCATTCGGTTTACATGATATTCTATATTTAAATTTTCTTATAATTTTTTTTTAATTGGAGACCTTCAAAATTATTCGTATCAAATAAAACTATATATTAATTTATTTTCTGAACAAAATGTTTCCGAAAGGTATCATAAAAACTTTTGTTTGAACCTTTTTTAAATATACGATAAGAAAGTAATCGAATAAAAAGTTTGTTTACTTTTTATTAACATCACTATTATTATGATTTGTTTATTTTATTTTTTATATTTTTGAACAATTATGTGTTGTTTTAAACAAAAAAAAAAAACAACTATTTGCAATAATTTAATAAATAATTAAAGAGAATATCTGCATTTGCCCCTGAACATATTCATTTAAATCATATAAATTTTTTTTAAATAATTATCAATATAACTTTAAATTGGCTGTCTAAAATAAAAAAAGATAGTGAAATGTATTAAACATGTCCGTTTAAATAAATAAAACATTTTTGTCATTATTTTTCAACATATTTCACAAAAATAATATCATAAAATGCAAACACCTTTCAAAATGTCATTTTATTTTTGGTTTAAAGAAGGGCAAATCCAACAATAAATTTTCTTACTTTATGAATGGTTTATTAAAGGTTCAATAGACTATTTTTCGTTTATGAATACAACTTTAGCAATTTTTGCTTAAAAACGGTCAATTAATCATCAATAAGTTTTTATGAATACGGCTGTTAGTTTTTTAGGTTTCCTGTTATTTTCTATTTTGTGGTGATTTGTTTTTTAAAGGAATGCCTTTTACTTATCGTCTACTTTTCACTTTTGTTTTCATTTATTACGAAGATGTTCATTTTATAAGAACCAAAAATATGTAGAAAAAAATTAAAGCTTTTTTTGTCACTCACATGAAATGTTTTTTTTAATTTTATGAAAACCTAAATCTGATTTCGTTCGTTTTTTTTTTACAAACGAACAAATAATTTAATTTTCTAAAAACAGGCTGTATATTGCGATATACGTTGTTAAATTATATTAATACAAATTGAAATTGCTAAGATTTTAATTCCTGAAATTTACTTTATTTAAAAATTTAAAGTTTTTATTTTATTCTTTTTATACAATAAAAAATAATAAAATGGAAATATTTTGACTATATTTTCAATTTGTTTGGAATATTTCTATTTCTATAAACACTAATTTTTGAGATTTTAGTGCATATAATATAATTAAAGCATTCATGTAGTGACTGTTAAAAATTTGCACTATTTTATTGTAGTGCAAAATTTTCACTACCACAAATTTTTTAGTGGTAGTTAAAATATGTTTCACTACCACTAATTTTTTTAGTGGTAGTTAAAATATTATTCACTACCGCTACAGTGATGAAAAATAGTGGAAAATCAATATGTTGTCACTATAGTGGGATTTAGTGGAAACCTTAGTGCACTAAATATTTAATGCAGTACCCCCAACTCTGGCGGGTACCAAAGATTCGGCATAGTCGAATATAGCACTTTAACTTGGTTTTAATGTTACCGATTTATCATATAGTGGCTAGATTTATAAATTTTTTATCTTGTTTATTTTATTCTAAAAGTTTTATTTTTCCACTTTTTTGAAAAAATCAACACGTTATATTCAAATCTATCCGCTGTAAAATTATCGTGATATTTTGTCAATTTTTTTGGTAATAAAATAGTTGGTTTAAAAAATTATTTTCCATATGCCTTTAATGTAAAATTAAAAATAGTTGTGTTTTTACCGAAAATTTTTAGATTTGGAGTTAATACCCTTATTATGATTAAGTGCAAAATAAATAATCTTTATACATATATAAAAATGTGAGTCTGTTTGTTTGTTGGCTTATAGACTCCTTAACTAGGTAGGTAATTGCTTTAGATATTTCCAAGGCGTTCGATAGAGTCTGGCATAGTGCACTCTTGTCAAAATTTGCAGCATTTGGTGTCGGTGATAATTTTTCTCGATTTATAACGAGTTTTCTCAGAGATCGCGCTATACGAGTTGTTATAGATGGAGTTTCGTCAAACGAGTTCAATATTCATTCAGGGGTGCCGCAAGGCTCCGTTCTTTCTCCTACTCTATTTCTTATCTTTCTAAATGACCTCCTTTGTCAAACTTCCAACCCTATCTACTCTTTTGCAGATGACAGCAACCTTTGCCATTCGTACTCATTCGAATGCAGACCAAGCGTATCCGATGTCGGTGCTATGAGGCAGAATATGAATGATACGCTTGGCCGAGACCTTGACATAGTCTCGGAATGGGGTCGTGCGAATAGGGTCGATTTTAATGGCCGAAACCCCTAATGTTGCGTGATGACGCATAAACGCGCGACAAATCAAGGTGCCTCATCTGTTTATATGGGTGGTATAATTATTGAGGAATCAGAATCTCTTGATGTTCTGGGCATGAGGATCCAATGTGATGTGCGATGGACAGAACATGTATTCAGGTATCAAAAGAAGCATTCAAGTGCTTCAAGTTTTCTTAGGCGGTGTAAGATATACTTCACTCCATCTGATCTCCTTACTATTTATACCACCTTTATCCGACTAACTACTACTGAACCGATTTTCCTGAAATTTTTACAGTAACATCAAGTGAGCCTCGAAAAAAAACTGCTTATTTTTTTCGATAGGGGCAGGGAAAGTGATACGCTGTATAGGATGCCAATATTAAGTATCGCATATCTTAAGAACCGTTGCACCCATTTTCATTTGCAGTAGCATCTTCTGAAATAAGATAGCAGCAGGGGAAGTAGAACCCCCATAGGACTCTAATGTTAAGAATCGCATATCTTAAGAACTGTTATAGTGAGGATGTTCGAACTTGGTAGCAGTCACTCTTATGGTAAACTGCACCTTTGAATATAAAAATAAAAGCGGTAGGCGCATAGGATGCATACATTAAACGTGGTTGAGGTCACTATTATGTTAAACTATAAAGTACAAAAAAAATGAGCGGGGTAGACAGAGTAGGAGCTGTACCTCCCATAGAACAAAAGTTTTAAATACCGCATATCGTAAGACAAAAGCCTCCAAACTTTGTGTTAACCACTTTAATGGTAAACTACACCTTTTAAAATAAAAAGGGTAGGTGCAGGGGGAGCAATAAATTTTTACATAAGCATCCTGTGGGCCAAAAATTCAATAGACTACTTATTTTGTCGATAGGGGTAGGGGAGCTGTACACCCATAGGACGCAATGTTGAAAAAAAAGTATGACTTATTCAAGTGACTGATTCATCAGCGCATGTGGGCTGTCTGAAATAAGAAACATGAAATTTGGACGGTGAATAAGTCATCCAACGAATAGATCCACGTAAAAATTTACATATTTAGAGGATAAAATGCATTAAATTACTTAACATAGGATATAAATATTTACCCCCTTATTCATAAAAAATATTTCAGTTTTATTAAAGGTAAATTAAACAAATTTTCATATAAAATTCGTCTTATAAACCTGTTATAAGCATGGAAAATTGTTTATGAATTAGGCCTTTACTATAAATATTAAATATAAATTCCAAGTGGGCGTGCCATCTCCCAAATATAAAGACAATATGAATAACTTCATATCTGGGAAACGTTTACAGGAAAGTTTTCAAATTCAAAACAAATAACTTTGTTATCAATACACAACATCGGCCAAAAAGTGGACTGAATTGGAGAAGTGGGAGTGGCTCCTCCATTACAAAGTTATTGTATATAACAGTGATCTGGAGAACGGCTACAGAAAAAAAATTAAGATTTTGTACAAATATTTAGCTTGGTTATCAATACACAACATTTATCAAAATGTGAGCTAGTTTGAAGAAGTGAGCGTGGTACCTCCCATACAAAGTAAATTTTGATTTCTTTATAAACTGGGGAATCGTCACAGTATGTAAAAGTTTTTAAACTGGCAACAAATAGCTTGGTATTCTTTACAATATATCTGTCAAAAAGTTGACTGGATTAGAGAAATGGTTATGACACCTTCAATATAAGCACAATATAGGTTTCTGTTTATCGGTAGAACGGTAACAGTAAAAGTATGTGAATTTGGTACTATTTGACTAATTTTATTTCAATGGGGAAAGTGAAGCGCACCAGGTTAAGCTAGTACGATATTAAAATTCCATTTTATCGATGATTTGATAAATGAAATTAACTCCGGTAAACAATTGTTCACCAGGAACCAGGTTTGGCAGCCCACAGTGAACAGAAAACCCCCACCCGTGTTTTAATGGTTTTTTTTTTCTTTATATTCATTCAGAACAAATATGGTATGATTTTCACGTTTTAGTTAAAGAAAAATAAAAGAAAATGGTTATAAGATTCATACCACGTATTAACATGCCAATTTATGTGTATGTACATTTAACGTTAGTGGGCTTTTCGCTATTTATTAATTTAAACATAGAAAGTATACTACCTATATATTTTTAATTCAGGTTGTTGAAAAACCAATTTCGCTTTTTTCAAACCAATTTCGACTTTAAAAAAAAATTTTTTTCAATTAAAAAAACCGAAAAGTTCCTCGACGCGGGAGTTACAGAACATGGACACAGGTTTTTAAAAAACAAATTCAGAATTTTCGAAATCAAATTGAGTATTTTACAAAACATATTCCGCACTTTTTAAATCAAATTCGGCACCTTAAATATGTATCAGAATCAGTATTTTTTTGAATTCGATAAATTTTAAAAAGCCTGGGCCTAATTTTGGCAGTCGTGATCGAGTACTTTCTCGATTCGAAAGCAATTTTATTTCAGTCGATACTGAATGAATCGAAATTATTTTTTTCAGTATTGTGAAGCACAAATTAATGCTTTACAACACCGATTCGTTCAGTATTGACTGAAATAATTAGATATTAAATTTGTTTCGAATCGAGAAGTTTTTAAAATGTCGAATTTAATTTGAAAAAAGGGTAAATTTGTTTTTTAACTACCTGAGTTTGATTTGGAAAAGACTGAATTTGAAGCCCACTAACGTTAAATGTATATACACCTAAATGGGCATTAGCCATTTTCTTTTATTTTTCTGTAAATTAAAGGTATTTAAACGAATATAAAAAATATTCACTTGGGTTTTTTAAACAAAATACCCAGAAAAACCCACGCGGGTTGGGCAGCCAACCCTGGATTTTCGGAAGTGGTATTCGTATGGGAACTATGGTCATACATGAACCGATTCCAATAAAATTTGGTGTTATGATTAATATTGCAATAAAATAAGTTAGGGCCAAGTTTTTTTCAAATTACAACATAATTAGATGGTATATGGGCACAAAGACTCAATTGCGAAATAAGCTTAAATGGGGGCTTTGTAAAATTATGGATTTTTGTCCCTATTCAAATAGGCTGAACCGTTGTATCAAATTTTAAAATTCAACAAAAAAGTTAAAGACAAGCACAGTGTATCTCTTATAGTTTTGAAAGTATCCGACTTTGAAAAGTAAAATTTGCTATTTTTGAGCTATCTTGGTCTAGTATTTTGCAAATGTTAGACTCGAATTTATCATGAATTTTTTTGTGAATTATTACCAAATAAATATTCTACAGAAAGAATTGCGAAAAATTTTTTTTTAAGTAAAAAGCTATATTTTTTGTAGTAACAATTCTAAAAATAATAGTTTTTTGCCATTTGCTCAAAAAAAATTTAATCTTTTTTATTTATAAAATAAAATAACCAGCGGAAAGGGTAAAACTGCAAATAAACCCTGCGGGAAATTGGTGTCGATTGTTCTTAAAGTACCTATCCCGTGACCAGTGAACACAATATTGTAAAAAAAAAGGGACGAATTGTGATAGGTGAAAAAAGACACATCACCTATGTAACTGGTTTTAATGTGTTTAAAGTGTAGTTACTCCATAGGAAAGTTAATTGACACAAAACTAGTCATGTGATTGGATTTTGTGCGGGTAGTGGCTGATTCTATCTGGTTCTATTATTTTATATGAAGGGGATCTTATTAATATGGTGTAAGCCTATAAGCTGGTAAATTGACATATTTTTGGATCTTTATGATGGGCCACATAGTGAGGTCAAATGAACCTACTGTCAGCGTCAAAATAAAGTGTACAACTGGTTTTCCAATATAAAAAGTGTTATTTTAGTAAAAAAGAATTCAAATTTTTAGAAGTTTTTTATCATTTACAAAACTTTGGACAATGTTATTACAAATTAAAATAAAAAATTTGAAATACTTCAAAAACAACAAAACCAGTACAATAAAAAAAAAACCATTTACTCCGTTTTTAAGGCGTCAAAAAAAGTGTACAGTTTTAAAATACTAAGAAAAGTGAAGTGGCTAATACTTTGTTTGAATTCTTTTTGCTTTTAGGACGGCTTCTAGTTTATATGGCATCGATTCCACCCATTTTAAAGTTAGCGCAGTAGACAATTTTGGCTACTCTTCCTGCAGAATTTTCTTCAGAGAGTGCTTGCTAGTTATGGTTTTTTTATTTTGTCTGTCCAAATGCTCCCAGATGTTTAGTTGAGTTGATATTGAGCGACTATTGGGCTGATTCATCTGTTTAAGGACGTATTACAAAAGCCAACACTATCACGCTTCACTATAGATACTGTATTTTTTCCGTTGAATTTCTTATTTCTACCTTTTATCACGTTTTTTTTTTGTCCAACTTGCTTTCGTCAATTTTTGGAGCAACGTATTTTTCACAGATGACAGCAAGCTTGAAGTCTGATCAAATTTGACAAAGTAGAAATTATACTTTTTTTACAACTTACAACACTTCTTACATTGGAAAACTAGCTGTACACTTTATTTTGACGCTCACAGTATGTATTCTGTTTTGGATATTATAAGACTAGTCAACGAATAGAATTAAAATTATTTTTATTGAATTGAATAAAAAAATTTTAAACTTTTGACATATTTTAACTTGTTAAGTCATAAACATATTCTCTTTACATATATCACAGGACCTGTCCCAAAGTTTTGTTTTAGGTTTTTTTTAACACATGCCTATTTTTGTTAATTTAAATGGTTTCATTTCATTATTTTTAAATATGTATACCTACCTAAATTATTAATGACTCTGATAAAATTATTGTCAAAATGCTGTTAAGATTACTAATAAAATATTATACTTACTAACATACATACATATTTCTTAATGCACTTAAAAATAATAAGTGCAGTTATTTTATTATTAGATTAATCTAATAATGAGAATGTGAATATACTCATGTGGATATACTCAAGATGACGATTTTTTGCTCTAGCATTGTTTTTCCAATCTATTGTCAAAGTTTTGTTTATGTTTACAAAAAGCCCACTTTTGTGCTGTGATTAGTGTACTTTATTAAAGTTTTTAATAATTTTAAATTAAAATAAATAAGATATTAACCATAATTAGATAAAAATTGGCTAAACATTTATTAAATTTATCACGTTCGGCGACACGCTTTGATTTTTGTTTAAAATATTTTTTGACGTATGCTGGGACCTAATTTCCATTTTTGTTATAAAGTTGTATTTGTTGCCGTAGAGATTCCACCATGGATATACTCGAAACATGTAAGTTCGACCCGAGTTCAACCCCTCGTTCAATTAACAATAAAAATTATTAAAAAATTTTAATTTATTTCATGTTGTAAAATCCCTTTCTTCATTTGAATAATTAATTGAAAATTAAATTTGATGAACTTGAGCCCGATTTAAAATAAAATAAAATTTGGATTAAAGCTTTTTTTGGAGTATTTTGCTTATAACGTGGCCATTTTTTTAGCCGATTTTACAGATTTATATGCCGACGTGTTTAAGAAGAAATTTACCATTTACTTGGGTTATAAAACTTGGACTCAGGAAGATTTATGGTTCCGGAAAATGAATATTTAAAAAAAAATTTTATTTTGGAAATAACTCTTCCATTTCCAGGAAAAAAAAATCCGCCCATTTTCTGGAAATTGAAATCAAATGAAATTGAAATCGAACAAATTTTGAAAACTCTCCCGACTTCAAAGTTTATAAAAATATTTCCTTTTTTATACCTCATACTTTGAGGACCACTGCCCCGCCCACATTTTGTCGGATGTTGCGTATTGATAATGAAGATGTTGTACCTAATTTGGAAACCGTGGCTCTTGCCGTTCTCGAGGTATTCAAAAAGCTATGGTCGTTGTTTAAGAAGAGCCACGCCCACTTTTCCAATCCCGCCCATATTTTGTCGAATATTGTGTATTCATAGCCAAGATGCCACTCCCGCCCATATTTTTTACTGAAGTGGTTAATTAATAACGCAGATATGTGTATCAAATTTGAAAAGAGTTTCTCTTACTCTTCTTGAGATAAAAAAAAAAAATATTTTAAATACAGTAAAAACAATAATAACAAGGGCTTTTGGGTAAAACTAGAGGCTATTGTGGTTTTGTGCTCATATCTCCGTCATTGATGGACTGATCTGGCTGAGTTTCAATAGCAAACTTTAACGATGTATATGGGCATTTCCGTCAAAAGGTCCACCGTGACCGAAAACTTAAAAGTTATTAAAAGCTGATTATTTTACGGTATTGTTATAGAGAAATATTTAGATCTTACAAATTTTATAAATTTACCCGTAAATTTGTTCACTTAGATGAACAGTCAGACTGCAAAGTTGTGCAAACGTAATTTCTAATTTGTGAGAATGTTTTATTGCATGTTTTCTTTAATATTATCTTCCTTAAAAGAGATGATATTTGATGAAAATTATTCCAAAAAATTTTTCTTACATGGTCCGTAATCTGAGGAATAGTTCGAAGAGAAATATGTAATTCGGATTAACGGTAAATTTTTATTTTTTTTAAATCATTATTCAGTTAAATTATTATGGAAAAAATGTCACGTTCGAAATGTCACGTATCGAACCAGATTTTGGCTTAAACAAAAAAAAATATAGAAGATTTTGGAATCAAACCAAAGACATTTAAATGTTACATTGCTACGTAAAATTCTGAAAGTGGTTTGACTAAAAAATTGTGCCAGGTTTCGCTGAATCACCCCTTTTTATACATGGCCACAAAAACTACTTCTATTTTTTTCACGTTCAAACCGCTACTTCTTATGCCATTATCTTTGACCTAGAACCGCGCTCCCCATAAACTTAAGCATATATAATAGTGCTTTCTTAGTGCTATAATTTAAGGGTTAAAAGAACGTAAAAGTATTTGTTGTTTAAAATGTTATTGCATTTTTGATGCGTACGACTGTCACGTTCAACACTTTGGAATTACCCATATGTGACATTAATAGATTTTAACCTAGTCCTCACCATTTCTGGGGTCGTCGGAAAATCCATTTCAAATATACATAGACGGACGTTCAGACTTCTAAATAGATTTTAACTTCTCTTCTGATAAGGATCCAGAATATATATACTTTATAGAGTCCTAGGATCAATATTGTGGACGTTACAAACTGAATGACAGAGTTATATATACCCTTTTGCCTTTGCGTTTGGAATAAGTCAAAAAAAAATATACTAAATGTACTTCTGAGCTAAAAAATTATTTCAGATGTCTGCAGTAGAATTGTATGGCGATTCTTTTCTTAGAATATGTTAACCCTCTAACCCTCATTTTAAGGGAAAATTTTTGTCTTTTTTCCCAACTTTTTTACACAAAAGTATACTAACCGGCATTTTAGAGGGTTAACATGTTCTGCGAATATTTTCTGCATCAGATTTCGCTAGGGGTCTTCTAAGACCAAAAGTTCGTGGAATATATGTATATTGCTTAATCCATATGAAATAAAATGCAACCCTGATCCAATGAAAAGTATTATTGTTTAGAAATTTTTCAAAAAACGATGAAGTCGTATGGGATGTCAAACTTTTTTCATAATACTTGTCATTTTCGTGACACATTGCATTCACACTATCACACTTTGTCATATTACTTGAGTTTATGACATGTATTAATACAAAGTATAATAATGTACTCTAGCCTTTAATAAATGAAAATTAAAAAGTAGCATATATTTTTATTTGTCATAAAAGCAGTGATAATTAAGTCAAAACAGTGTTAAGTATTTTAGAGCTTAATGGTATATTAGGATTTATACAAAAAACCTTACGAGATTTTTTAGAAAAATTATTTATTTATTTATTTATTTAAAAGTTTCATTGTAATACAATAAGCCTACTAGGCCAAAAAATTAACCCTATATTTTCAATTTCTGGGGTCTTTTTTGCCCTGTTTAAAAAAGTACTTAATTAGTATGCATAAGAACTGTGTATCCATCTATAATGTAAACGATTTGTCAAAATTCCGACGGATTTTATCCAAGGACGCGAAGGTCCTGGGTTACGTCCTTACCTTAACCTTACTTATGGAGACGCCGGGTGTATGGAAACCGGAGGTATAGATGATGGTCAGTGGGACGTGATGTTTATGACATCGAATCTTACTTCCGCTTGCGTCGAGGAAATGGTCACAAGGGAGAAGCTAGCGTGGGCGGTCAAAATTTCGACCCGTAGGCCTAATAGTCTGTTTTCATTATTGTTGAAGACTCTTGAGAGACTAATACTATGTTTCCACTAAGAGCATAACAACTTGTTTTGAGGAAAACGTGTCAAAGTGTTTCCATTATGAAAAACTGGTTTTGGTTTTCGAATTTTCGAAATCAATTTGACATTTCTGTTGTAAACAAACATAAAAGCCAAAAAAATATGTGTTGAAAAATAAAAATATTTTTCTTTAACATGATTATTCCTTGTTTGTTTTTTAATACATATATGTACGTATATAAAAGCACATAATTTACTACCTCTTTATTATATTATTTGATTATTTTTACGCTGCAAACAAATAAATCAGCTGGAGAGTTGCATAAACCTATTTAATAAGTCTTGATATTTTGGTAAATATGTCACTTTTTTCGAAAGTTTCAATCACCAATAATGGATAACCCATAGCTGTATTCATGGTTTTCGACATGTAAAGCAACGCTCAACATGCCTACCTTAAGGGTAAATCTGTTGAGAGTGCGCTGCATGAGGTGGTGGGTTGTATTGAGCACGGTTTGAGGCATAAGGAATATACTCTCGCCGCATTTCTGGATATAGAAGGAGCCTTTAATAACATTAAGATTGAGGCGATTAAGGATTCGTTTATGGAGTTGGGAGTTAAGGACTTTCTGGTGGAGTCGATAGTTTGCATGCTTGGCAGCAGGATTATGAACTCGAGCCTTGGGGATCATGTGATAAAGAGGAGGGTTACCAGGGAGACATTACAAGGGGGGTTCTATCGGCTCTACTGTGGTTGCTTGCGGTCAACGGGATTCTCAGGTCATTGGATTCCATTGGCAGGAAGGTTGTTGCCAATGCGGATGATATAGTTCTGCTGGTCAGGTGAAAATTTCTGTCTACGATCGGGGAAATTATGCAGGGATAGGGTGCTGTGTGTTGACCCTGTGAAGACTGAACTGGTGATATTTACCAGAAGGTATAGAATAGAGGGGTTTAAGGGGCCAGTGCTAGATGGCGTCGAGTTAACTCTATCGGGCGGTGCTAAGTACTTGGGTAACTTCCTCGACTGTAAACTATCTTGGTAAAGAAATACTCAGGAGAGGATGAGAAGAGGACTCAATGCCTACTACATATGCAGGAACTCCAGAGGTAAGAACTGGGGTCTGAGACCGGATATGGTAAACTGGATTTACACATCGGTGGTTAGGCCTATGCTTACCTATGGATGCACTGTTTGGTAGGATGCGTTGAGCGTGGATAGCTATAGGAAAATACTCAGCAAGGTTCAAAGAGTACATCTCTTGGCATCACAGGTGCAAGGAGAGGCACTCCACAGGCAGCGTTGGGGATCATGCTATATCTGTCCCCTATTGAGCATTATGTGAGGAGTGTAGCTGCTAGGAACTTACTTAGACTTTACGAGTCTTCTTTGGTTAGACCTAGGCGGGATGATCACACGAGAATTTTGTACGAGGTGGGTCTGCTTGATCAGGGTATTATTCTCGAGGGAATTTCGGATCATAGGATTATGACCCTGGACTTCGGTATAACACCACCAGTTGATTTCCCGGTGCCGGTGTAAATATTTCGCGGACACCGACGGGAAAATGTCATTCAGACTCCCTGATGAGTGCAGTGCCTTCCAGGCTGAGATCCTAGTGAACTGGAGGGCGACGGAAGTAATACTGGATCACATCGTAGGTGGATCTGTGGTGACAATTTACGTCGATAGTCAGGCGGCGCAAAGGGCATTGAGCCTGGTCGCTCAGTCTAGGATTGCTCTGAGGGAACTCATGGAGGTATTCAATGTAAGTCTGTGTTGAGTACCTGGACTCTGCATGGTTGATGAAAATTAGGTGGCGGACGAGCTTGCGAGAGAGGGTTCGAATCTGGACTTAGTGGTAAGGCACGGGGGGTAAAGCCCCCCGTAAGTTACTACTATGTGGTGATACGGGAGAGATTCCGTGATGGCGTTAACCGGTCCTGGATAGATAGAACGGATTGCAGGGTGTCTAGGGCACTATGGCCCGGATTGGACGCAGGGGCAACCAGGGTTCTACTGGGGTTGGATAGGGGTGGTCTTAGGGCACTTAAAGGGTTCTTGACGGGTCATTGTCCTTTTAGGGCTTTTACCGGCAAATTCTGAGTAGCTAGAAACGATTGAGCATGTACTGTGCCACTGTCCTAGGATGCAGGGTCTCAGACAGAAATGGCTAGGAGATAGATTTCACGACGAACTGGGGTGTATCGGTGGATGTAATCCAGTCGATCTTCTACGGTTTGTCAGGGAAATAGTGCGGTTGATTCTGTTAAGAAGACTGTAGAGGGGGTAATAGTTCTTATTTTATCTTATTCTCTTTTCTCTTTCATTGAAGGGATTTACAATGGACCGCATTGGCCTCCGAGTGGAAGTGTGAACTTTTTAACCTTACCTAGCCTATGCTTTTGGTGTTAGAATACCCCCAGTAAAATTTAATGCAGATAATATTCTTAAAACATTTTAACCCTCTAACATGCCGTTTTAGTATACTTTATTGTCAAAGTTGAAAAAAAAGACAAAAATTACCCCTAAGAAAAGAATCGCCATACAATTCTACTAAAGACATCTGAAATAAATTTTGAACCCTGAAGTACATTAAGTACAAAATATTTTTTTACTTATTCCAAACGCCTTTTCAAAAAATTCAAGGGCCTAAATTTCGGAAGCCCGAGCTAACTTTTCAAAACCCTTTGGCAGATTTACTTAACCAGAAGTCTAGTTTCATTTCATTTACTTTTTCATTTATTTATTTAATTTAATTTTTTTGTTTTAGGTTCTGAATCGTTTCTAAATTTTGTAATACCCGAGGTTCTCTACTTTGGAAATCAATAGCGGCACTCCTGAAATTTCTATAGACTTTAAATTCAAAAATTTAACTTAAATACAAGCATTTAGATGTCACCTAAAGTTTTATTCTAATCGGGTTAAAAATTTACAAGCGCAAAAGGCCCTAACTAACCAATTATTAAAATCGGCTTTCATTTATTCTAATGTATTGCGTCAACACATATTTTCACAAAAAATTTTGGAATCTTTCGACCAAAATTAGCGATTTTATTAACAAAAAACAAGCGGCCCTATACACAAAAGATTGTATGATAAACGCCAAAAGACCTAACAAGAAAAATAAATTATAAAGAGTTTTAGCAATTTGCAAATTTATTAATTTAAATACTTTTTTTTGTGTTCCTGTAAAATGCTCAAGATGTTAGATAGGGCGTTTTGCGTTTTTGGTAATGAATTGCACAATTACAACTTACATACGTAAGTTTGGAGTAAAGAGAACACTTGTGTTAAATATTTACCTATAAGTACCCTTCGTATATTTCCAAATTTAACATAGGTCCGCTTTTTCTTAAGAAATTTAAGTCATAAAAAACAGTTAATACAACAGTCCTAAGCGTATCTTAGCGAACTAAACATTGAAAGTGGGCATTGTGGAATTCACGATAATATCATAGAATCACAACAGGTGAATCAAGCCATTGCTCAGTGTGTGACCAATATTTAAGTCCATTAGAAAAGAATCAGGCATCACCGAACAAGAACTATTGTCACAACTCATAGAAATATTTCCTGGATATACCTAATTTGCAATATTTTTATATATTAAAATTTGTTATAAAAAATTTTGCTAAAATACAGAAATTTTTATATACCTATAATTTAATGTTTACTAAATTTGTTATCTATATATGGGCATTTCCTGGGGTCGCGAACGTACGTTCGTACGCTTTTGATGTACAAATAATATAGAAAACAAAACTTTTCCTAGCATTTTTTTTGCGATTCGATAGCATTTGGGTACATGTATGTTTAGTGCAAAAGATGGATTTCATCGAGTTTAAGTTTTCATAATAATAGTTATAAACATGTGGTCACGAACGTACGCAAAATAGAAGTCAACTTTGGCTGGCGTAGTGAAATGTAAAAATCTGCGTAATGGAACGATATATTCAAAAGTGTTTAATTTAATTTAAAAGTGTATTAATGTAGGTCTCTAGCCAGTATTTACACAATAAAATATCTATATTGGTTTTTGTTTAATTGGCTTATGTGCCGGTCGCGAACGTACGATTTTTCCATATGTTTTTTTTATTATTACCACCATGCAGTTTCCCATAAATATCTTCAAATTTCCTTAACAAACAACTTAATACTTAAATTACAATTGATTGTAATGGAGAGATTATGAAGAAAGAGTGTAAACATAACATATTTTTTGCATGTAAAATAAGTACATAAAAATGTCTTTAGAAGTAGAAAATAAAAGAAAATATAAAATTTTCCAGTTTCCAGTGTAATTTCCTCAAGTAAAACAGCTGAGATATGCTATGAAACCATTCTTTTATAACAACATAGATTTTTTTATAATAATAAACAATAAAAGACGATGATTATCAACATTTTATTTTTTCATCCTGGTAGACCATTCTGGGGAAATGCACATATATAAAAGTGGTGTAAAAAATGTATAGTAATTCATGAAATGAGAGCGGCTGGGCCGATTTGTCAGTTGTTCGTATTTTCGAGGAGAAAGTTTTTAAGGCACAAAATTTTGGAAAATCCCCCCGGAAAAATCGGAAAATTGGAAAAATCGAAAATCGAGTTTTTGTATGAAATTTTGTGTGAAATTAAAATTGGGGCTAGGCGAAGTTGGCCGGGTCCGCTAGTTTTTTTATAAACAAAGTTAGTTTAAAAATCGATTTTGAGTTGCGATTAATCGATTTCAAAAATCGAATTAAAAAAAGTCGATCGCAAACCCGAAAATCGAATTTGGAATCTATTTAGCATTCTCTACTCTATGGTACGTCGAAACCGGCTTCGCGTAATACAGTTTGTCTGCGCTATCGGCGTTTGGCATGTCGAACACCGGGAGGAAGGGTTTTAATACCTATATTTTATCTACCATCTCGACTTCGCTTAACAAAATTTTCTTTATGTTAAACATAATAGCAAAAAAGATAACGACATTTTTGTAAAAAAAAAAAGGCAATAGGTACCTACCAGAAATAAAAGTTTTTAATATTTATTCTTACTGCCTATTTCCGATGTGCGAAAGAATTCTTTCTTTCGTTAAACTTGACAAATATTTTCCTTTTGTAATTCTTTAAAAGGTACTGTGGACACTTTCAAACGATAAGCATATCATCTCAATTCCTTTTGTAATTCTTTAAAAGGTACTGTAGACACTTTCAAACGATAAGCATATCATCTCAATCGATTGAGAAATAACAGAGATATTGCAGTTTTAATATTAAAGCTTCATACACAGCTCCCAAAATGAGATCTGATTGCCCAATATTTATATATCACTGGTAGGTATATATGTAAATATAAAGTTTAATAAATTTATAAAAACGAAAATTAACGAGTTATACATTTTGTTAATTGAAGCCAAAATATTTTCCGTACTTGACGCCACTTGTACTCGTTAGGAGACTTCCCCATCTGGTTTGCATTTACTAATCAAAATTGTCTGCGATGAAATAAAATAATGTTTTTAACACAAAAGTGCAATGAATCACACGAAGGCTTTTTCTTTTGCAAATGACAAAGACAAATCAAATAAACAAACAAAATGCTGATGGAATTGTTGGTTTGAAACCAATTCTTTTTGACGAAAAAAACAAGATTTTTCAAATTAAATTAAAACAAATTGTAAACTAAATAATGCCGCATACACATCTTAAACGAATAGAAACATAGAAGAATAAGGTCAGTCGTTTGAAATGGAAGACACTAGATACTAGTGCAGTTTAGCAACTCAATTAACAAATGAAAAAACTAAAGACGAGAAACAACGCCCCCTTTTTGGGACTATAAGAAGTTGCTGAAATTTGTTTTAAATATTATTTTAAAGTCTTTACATACTACATACAGAAGTATATACATAATCTTATTGGAACACTTACCCAATTTTTCATCTATCTGACCATCGTCGCCAGCAGCAGCCATGTCGAAAGTGTCCATGTTTTTTTACTTAAAATTTTGCACACACTTTTTAGGATTTAAGTTAAATTTTTTATTTCAATCTTTTTTAAAACCCGTTGTTTTTTAAGGTTGTTATTTGTTAATTTATTATTTTTTATTTTATTTTATAAACTATGCACTTTTATTTTATTTGATCAAATTTCTTTCACTCACAAGCAACACATAAATGTAGCCATCTTTTACTTCTTTTTTGTTTCGTTTTTTATTTTCTTTCTGATTGAAAATTTTTGACATTTCTTTTTGTTGCTGCAAAGTCATTTGAAGGAAGAAAACAGTTGCGAATTTGTTGTTGTTTGTCTTGTTAACAAAATATCAACAAAAAGAGTATACGAATGGAAGGCAATGAAGAAAAAAGTAAACAGAGAGCCGAACATAATCACAGCTGACTAGTGATGGGAAAAATAACTGAAAGCGGGAAATGGTACATAGGTACCAGTGATGTTACGAATATTCTTATTCGTATCACCGAAAATTATGTTAATACATTAAAAAAAAATACAAAACTCTAAAAAAAATAATAATTATGCTAGCCAACGAGGTCTTGGACTAGAGCAACCAAATATTTGGTGTGCTGAATTCAAATCTGTAATTGATTTTTCTCTATCTCGACAGGTTTTCGAGACACAAAAAAAATGTTTTTATTCGTTTCTAACATAAAAAATCACTAGTTTATTTAAAAATCAATGAATTTTCATAAGTGAATGGCGTTATTTGAACGTCGTTTGTATTTTGTTGGTTCGGTTTCCTGTACTGGAGTCCAGCAATAGTCTCCCATGCTTTTGTCTCAAAATCCTTGATAACTTCTTTCAATTTTCATTCAATCTTGTTTTTACGCTCCCCTTGTTCGCGTTCACTGCACCTAGTTTTTTTTTAATAAAAATCTAAATTTTAAAGAATATGACACAATATGGTGTGTCAAAGTTTCTGACTGCAAAACTAAAATAATGTAAATATGCATATTTTAATGATTCTGATATTACAAATCCTTTTTTTCTAGCCAAATATTCACCACGCACAAAGCAAAAATAACTTGAATCAGTAACACACAAGGCGAATTCATAAAGGTGACTGCATCATGAGATAGAGTTATGCTAGATATCTCTTTTTTTGAAAAATTCTATGTATTTTGTTTTTGTAAAAAGTTAGAGTGAATGTCAAACTTATTTGTTAAAAATACAAAACAGGAAATTTTTTTTGTTTATAAAATATACACAATTTCCTTAGAAAGTAAATCTTTTTACTCTATTGAAAATTCATTGTGGCTCCATTTATTTCTTACGCATTTTTAATTCCTTGTGTTTATATTTTATGTTCACTTTTTTTGTTTTAAATAAGTTTTTTTCAAGTTTTTATATTTTTATCAAATTTTAAATTTGAATTAATTTTTTCACAAAATGTAAACAAAGCTTGACATTCAGTATACAAGCAAAAAAAATAAACAATAAACAGATGATTTAAAAATGTCACCTTTATGAATTCGCCTTGGTAACACACGATCTCCCTAACATGCTTAAAGGCTCAGTTAGTCTTTACTTTCTGTTCTGTTACGAATCAGCTGATTTGTTTTTGTTATTTAAAAACCTGGGAAATTGATTAGTTTTTCTGTTCTGTTGCCGTTCAGTTTGTTAAAATCAAAAACTTGTTAAGTTATTGTAAGTGACAGCAAAATAAATAATAAAAAATACATTTTTATATTGAAATAAACTATTTTTTGATTTTAAGAATTCATAAAATTTAATTTCTTCAAATTTATGTGCATTAAAGTTATTGAAATAAAACAATGCACGGTGCAAAACTAATAAATTTGTCATAGATGGCTGATAAGTTGCTACAGAAAAAGTAACTATTACAATTTCGTAACAGAACGGCACGGAACAGAACTGAAGCAGAAAGTAAAGACTAACTGAGCCTTAAACGCTACTATTATGAAGTTTTAGAATCAGCGTTGCCACGACCAACAAAAAAATTGTAGCCAAAATGTTAAAATAAAGTAACCAAAAGCGAAAAAAGTAACAAAAATTATTTTGTATCAAAAGTGCTATTTTATTCGCACTTCAGTTTAAAAATTGTGTGTATAAAGAAGAAATATTGTTTGCTTGTAACATGTAAGCTATTAAAAAGCCGCTGCACTGATATTTTTAAAGTTTTTAAAGTATATTACCTATGGTTTGAAAAAAACAATAGGCTATATAATTTTTCGAAATTTTCCGCTAGGAAGTGGCACCTCTATACAAAGTTAACACCTTTTTTCGTAAATTTTAAAAACTATTTGAGCTAGAGCGTTCAACCTTTTTTATAAAAAGCTCTTACAAGTAAAACATTTAAATTCTTGCTGTGCGTTATGGTATCAAAGAACAAATTTAAGCAAAATTATGCGGTAGATCTTTTATATCGTCGCCGAAAATACAAAACAACGTATCATCAAAAAATTCAAAATTGAATTTTTGATGGATTTTTGTTCGTTTTATTGAACTTCATGTTGGTGCCATTGTTCTGACAATGGCACCATTGTCAGAACAATGACAACGTTGTAAGATCTGACCATCGTCTGTACGAAGCTTTAGTTTACATAAAAAATTAGTTTGCCACCGAAAAAAAAAACACCATATGTTGACTTGACCCCACCTTCTAGTGAATTCGCCTTGATAGCAGCTTTAATAATTGTTTAAAAAAACATTAAGGGGTTGCAACATTCGATCCACCTAAATCGATGATTACTTGTAGTGCGAAGTTGTTCCGATGAAATATGAACATCTTTTTTATTTTCAGGAAATTTATATGAACGTTGATATAATCGATTTAGTATAAACGCCTTAACTCGTATATTAAGTTTTACAAAAATGAATTTGTTTTGATAACATTCAAATATAATTACATATAATTAATTTTAAAGTTTGCTTACTGTATTTTTAAAAATTACATATGTACCTAATATTTATGACTAAAATAAATATAAAAATTAATTTATACGAAATCGTTTTCTTTACAATTTGCATTTAAATAGGAAATAAAAATGTTATGTTAATAAATATTAAACGTTAAAAATGGATTTTGTCAAACCAATTGTTTTGTATACTTGGCCCTTTAAAGTAAAAACTGTTACTTTTATGTGCAAATCAGTCTTGCTTAAATTAAAATTATTTTAAGTAGGTAAACATCAAAGTAGACCGTCAAATGATAAAAATGCTTCATACATAAATTAAATTTTGTATTGAAAAATAAAATTTCATGTTGCTTTTGAGCAATGGTATTTGTGAAACATAGAGTGTGATACATTAAAGTAAAATAAAAATGGATAAAAACTATGTTTTACCATTATTTTTATTTAGATACAAACATATTAAACAAATTGTTTGGCCCTTTCAAACGCATTTTGGCTTTTTTAAATCGCCAATTTGGCCCAAAACAAAAAAAACTCAAAATGCATCACTGGTATGGTTGCACTTACCTGTTATGAATTCGCCTTGTGATAGCCCAATTAGCCAGATTCGAATTCAGCGAACCCAGGTTAGTTAAAAAATATGTTTCGTTTCTGCAGTCATTCTTTCCAAATTTGTAGACCAGTGTAATTTATTGTATGCCTTAATGAAGCAAATTCTCGAAAAAGTACTTTTGGAATACGCCTAAACCCGCAATGAGTTTGAATACTATGACGTCAGTTTTTATTTATGTAGTTTATAAATTGTAGATTCCATGTAAATCATACTTCTGAAACATTCTTACTTTCGGTAGAGGGTACAGAGAAACAAATTCGCGCCCTTTTTTCAATTAAACTAATCAGTTGCTTATTCTTCTGTATGTGTAAATTTTTACAAAAACGTTGTTTTGATAACATCCAAATATAATTACATATAATTAATTTTAAATTTATTTTCTTTACACTATTCATTAAATATGAAATAAAAATGTTATGCTAATAAATGTTAAACGTTAAAAATTTATTTTCAAAATGTATCTTTTTGGGAAAAAGTGTATCTTTTTGCAAATGTATCTTTCTTGAAATTTCACTGGCAACACTGTTGCGTAGTCAAATAAATCCTTTTACCCTGCGGCCACACGATCAAGTTGTTCTTGATAGTCTTTTACATATACTGCTTGTCAAAATTTACAAAAATTGAGAGCTGTGACGTAGGTGGCACTCAATTTACTTTCAAGATGCCATAAAAAAAACAATTTATAAAGACAAACATGTAATCAGCTGTTAAATTGAAAGTAAATTGCCAAACAAATGGAAAGGTGAAATTGAAAGCCATCTCGTGGTCAATTTAAAAAGTGTGAGTGTGTTAGTAAAAAAATGAGAGAGGTGAGTAAATTGAATGGAATTGAAAGGCAAAACTTGATCGTGTGGCCACCAAGTTATCCATTTTCACCATGCTTTTATCTCTTTCTAGGCAGGGTTGCCGTTAGAAATTTTGAAAAGTCGCACATAATGACGTTTTATAGAAATAAAGTCGCACAAAAAAGTGGTTTGAGACAATAAAAGTCGCATATTTTCTTTAAAGTTCTTTCCATGGGGTCTTCACCTGAAAATTTTTTATCATACTAAGCGTCAAAGGGTATATAAAATAACTCCAATATTTTAGTCAGCGTTTTTTTATATGAAGTTTGACGTTTTTTACGACAAAAAATTGTCAGGTGAAATCCCATCTAACTATTAATAAAAAGCATAGCAAAAAAAACAGTTAGTTGAATTTTTTCATTTTCAGAAAGTGTTTTTTTTTGTTTTTCGATGGCACTTAAGATGATTTCTTAATTCACTAAGAGCTGGTTACAAGCACTGCAAAAGGCCGCTATGACTCAAAGTCTTGGTTAAGCCATTTATACTACAGTTCCCAAATAAATTTTATTTTTTAAGTTAGATTAAATACGATTTGAAGTTCATTTGAAAATTCTCACAAAAAATCGCCGGCCGCTAAAAAAGGGTCATATGAACGGTAACCCTATTACTTTATTGCTTTGAATCATTTTTGTATTTCCGTTTACTCTGTGATCATAATTTTGCAAAACAGCAATTAAATTGTGAGATTAGCAAAATTTTTTAAAGAAAGCGAGCAATACTTTCTTGTTAAGAAAATAATGGTTTATTAACGAAAACGCTTGTAAACAGTAACACGTTTAAATATTTACCTTAAAAAATCAAAAGATACTTGCCACTTAAAAGGAGTATTTTGTTGTAAGATGCGATTTTTTACATAATTTTGTAAACCACTAAGTTCTAATATATTTTGTTGTTCTTTTATATAGAAATAGTATTTTAGCCATTCAACATGGATATTCCTATACACCCCTTAACTAAAGATCCGACAGCAGCTTGGAAGGAAATTTCCAAGACTCAGCGTGTCATTAAAGTTACAATGAAACCACCTCAAACTGAAGTGGCTTTTAATAAAGCGCGCATTGTGTGTATGAGTGATACGCACTCGTTAACACCTTATATAAAGTTCGACATACCAGACGGTGATATTTTTATTCACGCCGGAGATTTTACGAAATGTGGTCGGTTGCAGGAGGTTGTGGAGTTTAATAACTGGATAGGTTCTTTACCGCACAAGCACAAACTTGTAATTGCCGGCAATCATGAACTGAGTTTTGATTCGACTTTCACACATCCATTTCAAAATCGAGAAAATAGTGAAAGGTAAGTTTAACGATAATAAACTATTATTTTGAAGAATTTAAGTGTCTCTGTCAATTCGAATAGAGAAATTTTGTTTTCATTTGCTTGAATAGTAATTTTCTATAAAATTAATCTTGGGGGGTGTGCTGGAAATCGCAAACGCAAAACGCAAGAATTTGGAGGCTGTTTTTAATACACTTTTAATCTAATTTTTATAATTTTTGTTATAAAATTCTGTTTAATAGAGAAATGTTTGTATAATATCTGTCATAAAATTTTTTTATTACAGAAATCTTACTAAAAAATGACTTCAAATTCTTGCGATTGCGATTTCCAACACACCCCTGTTGGAGACAAGTTAGTCACCATCATAAATACATGCATCTGAGAAAATAGGTTTTACCGTTACATTTTTGTTATATAAAGTTCTGACATTCAAAATAAGTTGTATTCGTTTGCCGTGTTTAGTGTTTCCTTTAGGAAATTGGTCAACTTTGTCATACTTTTAGCATATACCTATATGATGTGTGTAGTTTACTTAAATACCGTTTAATTAAAACATAATTTTTTAATTTTTTCTTATAGAACCAAACATACAGGTATGTCTGTGCTTGATGACCTCCCCACTCTTGGGAATACGAAAGAAAATATTATAGATGCCGTTAAGACACCCAATATTCGAGATGTTTTAACTAACTGTACCTATCTGGAAGATAACCTTGTAGAAATTTGGGGCATACGAATTTATGGAACTCCCTGGCAACCGGAATTTTGTCATTGGGCCTTCAATTTACCACGTGGCTTACCATGTTTGGAGAAGTGGAACAAGATACCGTCTGACATTGATATTTTAGTGACACACACACCTCCATTAGGACATGGGGATTTGTGTTGTATGGGTGTTCGTACTGGCTGTGTAGAACTATTGACGACAGTACAGAAACGAGTTAAACCCAAATATCACGTATTTGGTCATATCCACGAAGGTTATGGCATAACATCAGATGGTCGTGTAATTTATGCCAATGCTTCAACGTGCGATATTAATTATTTACCAAACAATCCACCAATTGTTTTTGATGTGACGTTGCCTACCGGAGTTCGTAAAGATGAGTAAAATTTAATGCATTAAGACAAATTAAGTTGGATTGGATTGTATTAGTCATTTTTTTCGAGTTTTATGTATGCAAATCATTTTTATACATACGTTTTAATTTTTTTTAAGCGTTTTTAATTATTAAATACCTATATTTTGTACAAATTTTTATTATTTTGTTATTTTACACAACATATTTTTATTTTTATATTTATGTATTTTATTGTTAAAAATAAAGTTTTGTTTTTTTTACAAAATATTAATTTATCATTTTTTATGTTTGCTTCTATTGTGAGTGCAAGATATTTTTGTTTTTCATAGGTTAACAGGAACTTCTTTTCCGATTCGGTCTATTTGTATATTTTATTTTAATTAAAAAATTTCAACAATTTTAAAGTGATAGTGAGGAACAATGTTCAGTTATAATTTTCAGTTAAAACTTTTATTTTTCCAAACGGTAAAGAGTAATTTGTAACCCCCAATGCTATGAATTAATAGGAACCAAACTTCAACTAGGTATGTTGCCAACATGTTTCGATATAGCTTTAAAAAATTAAAAAGTTCAGTAGTCACTTACCACCTCTACTTTAGTTTTAGCTACGGGAAACACAATTTGATTGACTGGACCTACTTTAATAATTAACCCAAATATGAATAAAAACTCCCCGGGAGTTTTTCCCTTTTATTTTTTACCATTTGATTTAATTAGGAAAAATGGGTGAAGGAAAAATTCCCGTAAATTTTTTTCGCAATTGGGTTGAAAAAATATACAGTCAGTAAATAAAGTTTAGGCGCAACATTTACATATTCATTCAAACTGTGGTTTCAAGTGAGGACAGAGTTTTTTGAACATGGGCTCTTCGCAAATGCATATCAAGTTTTGTACAGAAAAATCTAGTTGAATTCAAGCAGGCAATTTTAATAGTCCTATTCAACTATGTATTAGAGAGTTATGAACAGGGAAACCAGAAATATGCTCTAAAAACGCGTAATATGCGCATTAAATAAAATCTTGAATATAAATATGTTAAATATATGCCCTAAACAAATCAAAAATTGCTCATTTGAAAATAAAATATTCAACAACAAGAATTTTCGAGATTTTACCCTATTTGAAATAAATGTAGATGGCGAAATTGAAGCAGCCGTTGGCTATACATAAAACAGAAAAACCATCGGTTAACCAGAATTTTGATTTGATTTACTGCGACAGCTCTCGTTGAACATGTATCAAAATATGTCTCAAAAAGGCAAAATATGCACTATAAACTTAATAAATGCTGCAAAAATGCTCTTTAAACTAAATTATGCAAAAAAATGCTGCAAACGGTAAAATATGCACTAACAAATCGATGCAATATTCATAAAAAGCTCTGAAACGGATAAATATGTATATTGTTTCTGCCTTCCTTGGTAGCAAAAGAAAAAACATACGATTGCATATTTATGGTTTCCCTGGTTATGAAAAATGTAATGGGTCCATTACGGATGGCAACTGAACTGAAGTTAAGTTGCCAGTAGCGAAATCAGGCAACGCCACACATGTTAAAATAAAAAAGTTTTCATAATTTTTTACTGGCGATTAATTCGTTTTTTTACATTTTATTCATAATTTATGAATTTGATTTTATTTAAAATATTTTTTTATACTTTGTATTAATTTTAATTATGTATATGTATATTATTATTTTTATTGTAGTCCTTACTTTAGTTTATGGGCAGCAATATTTATCTTAATTAAATATTTATTAAATATGTAAGTATACTTTTTATACGCCAAAAATTAATGCATTTTGTCTGCGGTTCGTGGTTTCCAAGTTATTGAATTTTAAAGTTTGAATCAGTGATTTTATATACTTTTTTGAAAAGTCCCAATACAGCCTGAAAAAATCCCTATTTTTCACAAATCGAAAAAGATTTCAAATTTAGTACATATATAGTTTTGTCACATGTTTGAAAAGTCCCTACATTTTAATGTTCAAAAAATCTGTCCTTTTGCCTAAAGGCAGAAGGCTTAAGTTGGCTTAAGCAATTGTGCTAATACATTTGATTCATATGGGTCGAACCATATTGAAGTTAAGAAAACTTTTTGGTTGATTTTATGAAACTGGTATTTGCTTAAGCAATTCACTTTCTGTAAGGAATAAAATATTTTTTCATTTTATTTTTGTTTTTTTTAATTTTTTTGTTAATTTTTGACAGTAGCTTAAGTCAGCTTATGCATATTATAGCTGGGCCTTAAGCTAGCATTTGGGTATGTATTTGTTTTTTGTAAAAATCACCTAAATGAATCTTTTCAGATCAGTTTTGATGATTTAAACCTGATTTATCCCTTGAGCGATAGAAAAAGGATTCCATATATGATTCATTGATATGTTAAAATGATGATTTTTAAATATTTTAAATTTTTGTTTTTACCAAACAAATAAAAAGCATGACTAAAAAAGAAGCCTAAAAATTATTGACAATTTTAGTGCAAATGGTTTCTTTTCTTCTTTGCAATAAATATTGAGTGGTTCAAAATAAAGCTGGTTTAAATAACCAAAAGCCATAAATATGGTGCTGATTTTTACGGAGAAATATAAAAATCATGACAATTAAAAAATTAAATGAAATTTAATCTAAAACAATATAATTTACGATTGAAAAATTAGACGAAAACGAATCAATAATAATTTCAATAACATTAAAATGCTCAAAAAAGAATGATTTCATATGATTCATCGGTAGGGTAACATTTTTTCAAACGAGAGTATTAATTATGATTGAAAAACGAGCTCATATACGGATATTTTACTCGTGATTAGATCAGATTATGATACAAAATGCAAGCTGGGTGTTATTGGATTTCGACATAGCACAGTGACAACCCAACAAACCAAAATGATTTAGAAAGAACTTGTAGCAATATGAATAGAATAAGCCTTAAGCTGTGAAAATTGGTATGATTTCTATAAAAAAATTCTTAAATTTGTTTTAAAATGAAAACTTACTTGTCTATAATATAAAATGTAAGCTAAAAGGTCTAATTATAGAATAAGCTTACAGATACTTTTCTAATCTATAATAAGATTACATTCTTTACGAACCTTTTGTTTAAATTTATATGGCATATTTACAAGAAGTGTTTTACTTATACTTATAATACTTAATTGTTTTTTTTTAGCACTTAATTTTTTGAGCAAAACACAAAGACTGAAAACTTTAACCAATAATACAAAATTCAGGCATGCGTCAAATAATGGGACATCATTCTCAAAAACACTTACAAAACTATAGCGAGAATAAGGCATTTGCAATCATATTTGTTGTCATGTTGTAGGAAATCTCTTATGGTAAGCTTATTCTACAATTTATTAACATTTTGCTCCGCTTTGGTCTGTTGGGAAAAGCTCTCACGCTCTGCTGAAGATTGGCTTTTATTAAAAAGTTATTGACCCATAGCGTGTTTTCGAAATAGAGTTAAGGTAGACCTAAGCCTTCTTAAAGGAAGGCGGGAACTTCCAGAATCCGCACCAGAGTTCATATTTTGGTCTCCTCGAGTAATCACTCTAAGTTTTAATTGGTTCTCCACCAGCACTTTGCTTGTTTTATATGGTACTCCACTAGGTCACTTTTAAAAAAAAAAAGGAAAATTTTGAGTTAATACCCTCTTGTTGATCAATTGCGTTGTGTTCAAAAAAGTTTTTAATATACATACATATTGTACAATGAATAGAATAGAAAGGGAGAAACAGAAGTTAGCAATGAAGCTACATGGAAGCGCATCGCAGAAAAAATTAACACTTTTGGCATCGAATGTGGGTACATTTAAAGGTAAAATTCAAGAAAAAAAATTTATATTGTAATAAAATTTGGTATATCACAGTTTTAAAGGACTTAAAATCGCACGGTTAAATTTCGTGAAGATCGGTCCATAATATACCATAGACCCCAGATAAAGCCAGCTCGCGGAAAAGAGTCTAGTAAGCCTAAAACCGTAAATAATAACGCTACTGCAATGAAATTTGGCATGTCACAAATTTAAAGGACTTAAAATCACACTGTTTAATGTCGCGAAGATCAGTTCGTAATTTAACGTAAGACCCATATAAAGTATACTCTCGGAAAACAGTTTAGTACGCCTAAAGCCGCAACGAAGAATTTAGCTTTATATAGCTAGAAATAAAACCTGCAATTATGTAATAATTGATCCATAATTTACCATAGATCTCATACTAAGCAACCTTCTAAAAACCACTTTAAAATTATAAAACGCTATAACAATGCTTACTACCATATCGACATTCGTTTTAATTTAGGTTTTTTTAATACCAAAAAGCAGCCTAGTTACCATGGGTCCATTATAAATACCCCTCTTGAAAATAATTTTAGTTCGGCTAAAACTCTTACGAACCATGATATTAAACTCAAATTTGTTCAAATTAAGTTAAATATGACTAGAAATAAAAGCATAAAGCTTTCTGATTGTCGGTCAATAATTCAACATATGAAGGTCTAAACCGCAACCAATTTTAATACTGACGTCCTATGTATATGTATGACACTGCATCCGTCAAAGGACCATTTAATACTAAAACCTTAAAAAAATCTTTAGATATTTTCTGTCGATATTCAAACAAGTTAAAAAGCAAAAAAGAGGATGAAACGATTTAATAAATTTGAATGTTTTATACATAATTTCAAATGTATTTTAAATACGATGTGTAAAAAATCCCCTTGTTCAAATTTACAGAACGATGAAGGATAAATAGATTCTTAACTCGGAAACTATTGACCGCCGACAAAAAAAAAATTAGTTTCAAAGTAACTTTTTTAACCAAGTTAAAAAAAAAATGTTTATACATACTGCCTATAAATTAAATTTACATATACATACATACATACAAATACACAAAAATGCAATGCCTAAACATAAATTTTGCAAAAGTTTTCGATGGTCATAAATGATTGTGCGTCATTGTTTTTATCAATCATGCCTTAAAGTATTTTCAATTAATAATTTTTTAAAACAAATAACCGCGACATGAATAATTAAATTCCATGGAAAATTTTTAATAAATCAATTTTAATGATTAATAACCACAAGCATGAATAATTAAAATTGTATTAAATTAATATAATAAATAAAAATAAATAAAACATTCAAGCTGGCAACATTTTAATCTAAGACATTTTTGGAATAGAATATTAACACACCACCAAAATTATCGATCATCACCACTACGAAACATAACAGGACTTTTTTTTAGTACTCAGCCTACTAAATTGTTGTTGTATGAACTAGTACACACATATTTAGCACTGCAATTTTTAATCTTCGTTTAATTCTAGTGTCAATTTTTTGCGCTACCAAGCAGATCATTACCATTCATCCTCATTACAATCATCTTCGACAACATCTTCAGAACTGTTCGGCATTTTTTAACAACTTCGGCGCTTAGTCCTTTTTCTATTATTAAATTTTTTATTTGTTTATTTAAAAAATTAATTGTTTATAGATCGGAAAAACGTGCAAATTTTTTCATTAACAAGAAATACATTCATATTTGGTGAAAGATTCAATTTTATATAATTATCTTTTAAATTTTTATTTAAAAAATATCAAGGATCTTTTTTTGTGTTTTCTTAAAGACAAGATGGTAAGTTTTTTAAAGCTACATATTTGTTGTAAAAATTCTTTATTCCAAGGACATTTAAGGTTATATTTAAATAAAGGATTGTTAGCAAATTGTTAAGGGTTGCAAAAATAAAACAAGTTTTTTTTTATTTTAAAAAACTTGAAGTTTCTTTGGCTGCTTAAGTAATTCTATTTCTTTTTTGTATGTTCGCCAATAAAATGGCGATTTACATAAAAACAATACGAAATACACGTTCATTAAAAAGAAATACTGAAATAAAGTTAAATTTATTTTTGAAATAGAAGTGAAGTGGTAGCTTTGGATGAATAAAGTAAAAAGAAAAATAATAAAAAAAGAAATTTTAAATTTTGCTTTTAATGAAACCTAGTCCTCAAAAATATAGAATGCTTTATTATGCCGAATGTAAGATATACCACCAAAATCGTATGAGGAGTTCTATAAAAAAACGCAATAATTTCAGTTTTGTCTTTTTTAATGAATTCAATTTTTAACACTCCAAAATGTATGTCACCATTGTTATACACCCAATTTTGTTTATACATAATACTGAACTAATCGAAATTTTTTGTTCAGTTTTGTAAACCATTTATTTGAGTTTTCGCAACACTGAAAAATAATTTCGATTCGTTCAGTATCGACTGAAATAAAATTGCTTTCGTATCTAAAAAGTATTCGATCACGACTGCCAGAATTAGCCCCCGGTTTAGCCCCGCGAATTTCAAACGATTAGCGTTTTTCAGTCATGAGCGATAAAACGTACCAAAGGTAAATAATTTAGATGTATGTAATTAAATCACCCTTATCGTGGTTGGCGAATTTAAAATTTAAAATACGCCTGCGACTGTTTGATAATAGATTAAAGGAAATAAGTTTTAGTTCAGTGGAAACACCACTTAAAATACATTGAAATGAAATCGAAGATTTTTTCAAAAAAGACGTTTTGTCAATTATGAACCTTCTTACACAAAAAATATCTTTTATGTAACTAAAGACATTTCGTACCTGTTCAACAGTACTGTATTAACTTGAAATTGAATAATTTTCAGCAGAATCAAAACCATTTTTAATTTTACATAAAATGCTTATGAAAAGGAACTTTTAAGCCAAATGTTTCCTTACCAAAAAGTATTAATATAACCTCTCGATTTTTTCCAAAAAGTGAAAAATTGTTGAAAATGTGCGATTTGTGTTTTTTTCCAAATACTAAAGTGATTTAAGGAATAGTTTGCAGCGAGGTAAAATATAATAAGCAAATGAAATGACAATGGACATTTTGACAAAACATCTTAAGTTGAGATTAGAAAGCAAAAAAGTTAAAAAAAAACTCAGTGAAAAATTTCATCAAATAATAAAATAAACCAATATTGAAGAAAAATTGCGTTTATAACAAGGCGAATTCATACAGGTGGAATTTTCGAGTCATCTGTTTATTGTTTTTTTTTTTATGTGTATACTGAATGTTAGCTTTGTTTACATTTTTTGTTTATGTGTATACTGAATGTCAAGCTTTGTTTACATTTTGTGAAAAAATTAGTTAAAATTTTAAATTCAATAAAAATCTAAATACTTGAAAAAAACTTATTTAAATTTAATAAAACAAAAAAAAGTGAACATAAAATATGAATATGTACAAGGATTTAAAAAGTCGTAATACCCCTTTTACAAAGTGACAGACAGAAGCAGACAGACGAAGTTTGTTGGTAAGGGGGCGACGCTGTATGCGTGACACACTTTACTTTTTTCCTCTCTCGCCTACAAACTTCGTCTGTCTGCCTTCTGTCTGTCACATTGTAAAAGGGGACTTAGGAATAAGTGGAGCCACAATAAATTCGCAAAGCAGAAAAAATATTTACCTTCTACAGCAATTGTACACAAACAAAATATATATAGGGGATTCACAAGGTGTCATAAAATCATATTTCTTAAAATAATAACATGAAAAAATACGACTGTTGTGAACAACCCCTCATAATTTAGTGTGCTATTTTGAATTTAAGTCAGCTGATTTAAAACAAATATAAAAAAAATAAATATTTACCTAAAATCAAATTGTTTTTTAATTCTAATACATGAATTAATAAATTAATTTAGATCTTTCCTGACTATTTTCCATTTTTCAGACGCAAACCACAAATATTTTATTTTGTTTGTTTAAGGCTAGATTACACTATTATACTTTGTATTAATACATGTCAAAAACTCAAGTAATATGACAAAGTGTGATAGTGTGAATGCAATGTGTCACGAAAATAACAAGTATTATGAAAAAAGTTTGACATCTCATACGACTTCATCGTTTTTTGAAAAATTTCTAAACAATTATACGTAAGACTTGTGAGATAGTGTAATCCAGCCTTTACCAAACATCAGGGTCCTAGGCCGATCCAATTTGACGCCGCAAGTGTTTTGTTACAAAAAATGCTAGGCGCAGGTTAAATTCGGATGTTAGCCGGATAAAACTATACCATCAACGGCGACGGCTACAAAATCATGCCGATCGGCTCAGTTGCTCAGCGCAGGTCTCTTCTGATTAATTACAATAAACATAGCAAGCAAAGTTTTATTAATTTAAGACACTTTTTGTTTACAAAGCAACAACAATATTTTAAACCATTGTAAAATGTTAGAACATTATGACAATACAACATGATAGCACACCTTGTGAATACCCCAATAGTATTTTTAAAAAAAAAAAGTAATACATTACTCTATCTCATGATGCGGTCACCTGCATGAATTCGCTTTGGTTTATAATACAAAATTTTTAAAACGTAAACCTTTTCTGACTGAAAATTCGTATGATTAATATTATCTATTAAAAATGCTACAGATATATTTACCCATTGCTCAATTCAATTTATACGATTATCGTTTGGTTATGAAACTTCTCATATACAAATTCATTTTTCATTAATGCCTAAAGTTATGCTAAGTTATTGTAAATTAAAGTGAAAAATTTTTAATAGCATGTCGGTTCGTTTTTTTTTTTTTTTTTTTTTTTTAAATAGACTACATGGGAGCTAAGGTGAATTTTGGACGGATTTTTATAATTTAATAGAATATTGTTTTGCATACGACTTATGTATGTGTTTTGTAAAGTATTTAACAGGTGTATACCATATTATAGCAATATATGTAAATCTGAAATGTCCTTGCGATTGATTCACAATTAAATTTATATGTTTTCTTTAAATAATATTCCGAATAAATTACTAATTTCAGCGTGAAGTAATCTCTATTCAAATTGGTCAGGGTGGCATTCAAATCGGTAACGCCTGCTGGGAACTATATCTTCTCGAACATGGCATCAATGCAGATGGTTCGGTTAAAACAAAAGAAGAAATGTTAGCCAGTGGCAGTAGTGCTGGTACAGTAGGCAGTGAAGGAACATCGAACGCCACAAATGATGCTCGAACATTTTTCGCCGAAACCGGTTCGGGCAAACAAGTACCTCGATCAATTTTCGTAGATTTGGAACCGACAGTTATTGATGATGTACGCAACGGTCCCATGCGTAGTCTTTACCATCCCGAACAGCTTATATCGGGCAAGGAAGATGCTGCAAACAATTATGCCCGTGGTCACTACTCTATAGGCAAAGAGGTTATTGATAATGTAACCACACGCATACAGAAAATCGCCGAACAATGTGAGGGTCTGCAAGGATTTTTAATATTTCACAGTTTGGGTGGTGGAACTGGCTCTGGTTTTACTTCGTTGTTAATGGAACGTTTATCGATGGATTTTAGCAAGAAGTGTAAGTTGGATTTTGCTGTATATCCATCGCCGAAGGTGTCAACTGCTGTTGTGGAACCGTATAATGCTCTTCTCACCACGCATTCGACATTGGAGCATTCCGATTGTGTATTTATGGTGGACAATGAAGCTATCTATGAAATTTGTAAGAACAGTTTAAATGTAGATCGTCCGGACTATAGAAATTTGAATCGTTTAATTGCACAAATCGTAAGTTCCACAACAGCTTCTCTCCGTTTCAGTGGTTCGATGAATGTTGATTTGAATGAATTCCAAACGAATTTAGTACCATTTCCACGCATTCATTTCCCCCTTGTGGCGTATGCTCCGCTGGTGTCAGCCGCCCGAGCGTCTCATGAACAACATGCCATTACATCTTTAACCAATGCCTGTTTCGAATCTGGAAATATGATGGTCAAATGTGATCCACGAGCTGGAAAATATATGGCCTGTTGTATGTTGTATCGTGGTGATGTTGTGCCCAAAGATGTCAATGCAGCCGTCTCTGCCATCAAGTCGAAGCGTCATATTCAATTTGTCGACTGGTGTCCAACGGGATTCAAAATCGGTATTAACTATGAAAAACCATCCTTCGTTCCAGACGGTGATTTAGCCAAGACTTCAAGAGCCGTTTGCATGTTATCGAATACTACCGCTATAGCAGTGGCGTTTAGTAATTTGTGCTACAAATTTGACTTGATGTTTAAAAAACGTGCCTTTGTCCATTGGTATGTCGGTGAGGGTATGGAAGAGGGTGAATTTACTGAAGCACGTGAAGATCTTGCTGCTCTTGAGCGAGATTTTGAAGAAGTTGGTACTGACGATGTTGCAGGTGAAGATGGTGAATTTGAATATTAAGTTTGCGAAGCAGTTTATAAATATACTACATAAATATTATTAAGGCAATTCAACAAAAACTTAAACTCAAACCACTTAAGTATTCTAGTTACTATTAGAAAACATTTTTAAACTGTTCTGTTAATTAAATTATAAAATTGAGTTTTCAAATAACTTACATTTTAAATTAAAATAAAAACAAAGTTAAATTGAAATGCTTATAAAGTTTTAATAAATGGTTATTTGTTGGATATATACCTTGTGTTGGATAGTGAATTCAAAAATGGTAAATGTTTTAAATAACGTCTATATTTGTATACCTTTTGTCAAAGAGATGGGAGGTATACTGATAAAGACATTCCGTATGTAACCAGCGTTGCCGTTTTGGTTACTTTTAACCAAAATTGGTTACTTTTTTTTCCAATGTGTATTTGTGTACTTATTTTCCATTTTGGTTACTTTTTTTCAACACAAAAATAACCAATTTTTTGTTTTGGAACATGATTTACCCGCTCCGCTTTTATTTTATTTATTTATTTATTTATTTACTTGAGTTTTTAAGCCCTTACATAGCGTCTTTACCTGACAATTTTTTGTCATACCAAACGTCAAACTTCATATTAAAAAAACGCTGACAAAAATTTTCGAGTTTTTTTTATATAGACTTTGACGTTTGGTATGACAAAAAATTGTCAGTTGAAGACGCTATGTTAGGGGCCAATAAACCAGAAAAATATAACAAGTGGCAAATATAACTTAAATTACAAATTATCCTATAACATATTCCATTTTGGATAACAAAAATACTATCTGAAAAGAAGAAAAAAAAAATATTTAATATGTAAAAACCCCCCCTATTGCACAAAAGTTGAAAGCAATCAAAAATAATAATTAATATGGAAACCGATTGACAACAAAATAACAGAATTATACAGCAAAAAGAAAATTTTACAACTGCTTTAAAATCAAATGCTTAAACTTCCTAACGGAATATGAAAATTTTCGCTCCGAATAAGGAATTAAAGAGTTCCATAAATTAATAGATTTTACCACAAATGATCTTTTCATTATAAGTGTATCATATCGCGGAGAAACAAGAACATGAGTTCTTGTAGAGTTACCAAATAAGTACCTACGTCTCAGATATGGTGGACAATTAGTCCTAATTACTTTATATAACATAAGCAAAATTCTCATGTTCATAAAACATGGAAAGTTACAGCCAAGAAATGATGTTATGTATGAAGTTATATGGGTTCTATATTTAAGCCCATATACATATCTCACCATCCTTCTAAAACAATGCTCTAGTCTTTCCAGGTTGCGCTGCGAAGTACCGGTATATATTTCCATTCCATAGAGGAGAATGGGCATGCAGACAGAGAAAACCAATTTTTTCTTAACACTAACTGGTAGATAACAACCTAATGCATATAAGCGTTTCAGTGAAAAAGATATCGAAGCAATGATATGACTTATATGAACATCAAAATTTAAATGACTATCAAGGTATATGCCCAACGACTTAACATATGATACAAACTCAATGGGGCCTCCTGCCAAGATAAGGTTAATACTTGCACGTGAGTTATTGGAAAACAAAACTGCTCTTGTTTTTATCGGGTTGAGATTTAAAAAATTTAGTTCAGACCAATGCAGAATACGTTGTAAATCTTTATTTACATTCAACGATAAATAATTAACACCATTTCCCTTGTCAGATGCAACTAGCTGTATATCATCGGCATAAGCAAAACATGTACAAAAATGTATTTGTGAAAAAATATCATTAACATACATCATAAAAAGTAGCGGGCCAAGTATTGATCCCTGCGGTACGCCCCTATGAATTTTTAAAGTAGATGATTTTATACCCTGCACTTCGGTAAATTGACTACGGGATGAAAGAAAAGAATTAATAAGCTTACAAGACGTGCTTTCAAACTGAAATATATTCAACAACTTTAGCGCTAACATTTTATGGCTTATAGAGTCAAAAGCCTTGGAATAATCTAAAAATATTGCCACTGATTCAAATTTTTTATCCATATTATTCCTTAAAATTTCCACCGCCTCTAACGTCAAACCTGTAGTGTTATAATTCCTTCTAAATCCCGATTGAAATTCACAAAATAACTTATTTAACCGCAAATAATCTTGAATCTGATTCCGTAGCAACACTTCCAACATTTTTGAACAGCATGATAATATACTTATAGGTCGAAAATCAGTTAACAATCGAGGCGATTTTATCTTCGGAACTGGCACTATTCTTCCCACTTTCCAAATATCAGGAAATGTAGATGTAGTTATTATGTTATTAAAAATAAAAGTCAATGGCCTTTTTTGCTTTTTTGACTCTTAAAAATTGTGTGTGGTATTTGTGCAACCAATACCAATACTTTTTTCATCTACTTAAAAAAGCTTAAACTTTAACAACAAACTGTCAACTTAACCATATGTACATACACACAGAAAAAAAATCAAGGTAAAATCGTCGAAAACAACGTTGATTTTACCGTTTTCGGTGGTGATTTTGCTTCATAGTTACTTCATGTTAATTTAACATGATTTTACAATAACTTGCGAACAACATTTGTTTCTTTTAAAATAACTATAATTCATGTTAATTTAACATTGCAGTAAAGTTAGAGCAAAATTACATTCATATTGAAATAACATTCCGAATCACGTTGGATGAAGTTATTTCAAGTTGAAACAACGTGAATTTCATGTAGAATCCAATTGGTTTGAGTGTGATATAACAGTAAGAAGAAGCTTTAGAGACAACATATGCATTTATTTAAGAATAATTCAAAGCACTTACACCCCTGTAACAACACACATGTTTCACTTATTTTTATTTCCCTTTGTCAACAGAAGCATCAGCAGAATGGCCCGATATGGTTTTCGTCATCATTCTACTTTGAAAACTTGATGAACTATTTAACTAAATAATTTTAACTAAAAGAATACGGGAATTGTATTCTTTTTATAAGTTATTTTAAACATGAAAATAAAAAAATGTATGTTTTCCTTTTTATGGTGTTGTTTTTTTTCTATACAATACAAGTAAAACAGGTTTTTATGGATTCAATATTGAACAATGTTATTTTAACAGTGAATAATATTAAATAAACGTGATTTAAGGTTATTTTAATATTTTTCATTTGAAATTAATATGAAATAGTGATAAATTTAAATAAAGGGAATACCTTTACTATGATTCTCAATCAACATTTCGCCATGTTAATTTAACATTGTTATTTTTTTCTGTGTGTATATACTTTGAAGTGTAGATGGCCATTATCTGCTACTTTAAATTCTTCATAGGTCTAACTGAAACAATTTTCTAGACAAACGATAAGGTCAATGTGAACGGAACTTTAATTAGGATTCTATTTCCACCGGGCAAAAAGCATCTACATATATGTGGCATTTTGACAAAACATCTTAAGTCGAGATAAGATAGCAGCAAAGTTTTTAAAAAAAACTCTGCGAAAACATAATGTTTGTTAAATATTAAAATAAACCAAAATTAAAGAAAAATTTCGCTGATAATACAAAATTTTAAAAACGTAAACAAAAATGTTTTTTGAATGAAAATTCGTATGATTAACGACATTTTTTTCAACTTTTAAAATTTGACTGAAGATGTTTTGTCAAAAGCTACAGATAAAAGCTTTATCGCATAATTTAGTTAAATTTTGTACTTTGATACCTTAATAACACAGCAAGACCTAAAAAATTTTATTTGCAAGAGCTCTTTATATAAAAAGGTTGAAGTTTCAACTTTGTAAAGGAAGTGCACGTCAACTAAAAATTTCGAAAAATTATATAGCCTTATATTCTTTCCAGACCATCGGTAATACAACATTAAAATTTATAAAAATTAGTCCAGCGGTTTTTGAGCCTACTAGATACAAACAAACACAATTCCTTCTTTAGACATATTTTTCAACTTAAGTGCGGATAAAATAGTATGTAAATTTGATAATAAAAATTTTGGTTACTTCTTTTTGCTTTTGGTTACTTTATTTTAACATTTTGGTTACAAATTTTTGTTGGTTGTGGCAACGCTGTATGTAACATATCAAGCAGTGTTGCCAGAAGATTTTTTGAAAAATACCTACGCATACTAAAAAAAAATCCGATTTTTCCCTACACGTTGCAAAAATTTTCCCTACAAAAATCCCTACGCGTTTCAGTCATTAAAAGCAAGGAAAAAATAATAGTTATATAAAACTAGTAAATTTTTAATAACAAAAATAAGCAATAAAATTAAAAAAATGTATGTACTTTTAATTAAATTCAATGAAAAAAACAAGAATTTTAAGAAAAAAATGTATAGTTCTTTTGAACGAAATCTTTAAATGATAATTTAATTCGGGTACAAAATGAACACATTATTATATAAGTAAATATAAGTATGTATTTCTTTTGAACTGAATTTTCTAAAGTAACCATTAGTACATTCGAAAATAATGCAGCCTCTTGTTTTGCGAAAATGATCTTATAATTCAAATAAATCTTTAAGTTGTGTTGCTCAATTTGTTTCGGCTTTTGGTGATCCCTCTGCATTGCCATTTGCGTTGGGTAAAGCAAACAAAATCCGTACCAGTTTCGATAAATTTGGAAATACAACCTCATCATTATAGCTATTCATTTTACTATTTTTATCGAAAACTGTTCAAAATTGATGTTTCAAAACTTATTAGTTTCACAATTTCAGAAAAATTTATTTCATGCGACAGTTCTCCATTCACACAAGAGATCATTGAGGCTTAAGTTAAGTTGTTAAGACAATAGTTCAACTTTGTACTTATCTATTTTTTGTCCAAAAACATGTTCTGCACTTAAGAATGCCATTTCTTTAAATATTAAATCATTAATAAAAATACATTTTTTAGCATTTATTGTGCTGATGTTTGCAACACCATAAAATATTAGTTCAGACCAGTATTGCCAGAAGTAGGGAAAAAATTCCTAAATAAAGTTATTTTTGATACTAAAATAGAAGCGTAGGGAAAGTCGAACAGATTTTTTATAATCTCCAAACTGTAGGTTTTTTCGTTATCTGGCCTGTTCTGAAAATCACGTGGTTTCAAATCACGTGTTTTTGAAATCACGAGCGTGATTTTGTGGTGTTTTGAAAGTCATACCGTTTTTGTGTTTCTCGGTGTGCTTTCGGCAATTGAAGATCACACCAAAACACACAAAAACGGGACACTAAAATATCACACTTGTGATTTTAGTAGGTACATGTGATTTGAGTAAAAGTGATTTGCAGAACAGGCCTGTATATCGCATTATTTATGAAATAAATGCAGAAAAATACGTTTTTTTAGTGATATTTTCATTTCCAAAAAAATATATTTTTCCTAAAATCTCTTAAAAATATATTTCCAGAGTTGTTTGTGGTTTAAAAAGTTGGCGACACTAAATGTATGTATATTTTTTTTCTAAGATTCAATGTTGAAAGCACAAAGCATAGTTGAACGATTTAATTGAATTTAATTAAAAGTCCATACATATGTACATATATTTTTTTTTAAATATAAGTACATATTCGAATAAAATTAATTTTTTATAACTAATGTTTTTTTTCTAAGATTCAATGTTGAAAGCACAAAGCATAGTTGAAAGATTTAATTGAATTTAATTGAAGCTGAAATTTGGGTAAAGTTATTTCTGGACGAATTATAAGCCTAGAGGGTGGAGAGAGGTTAGGGTGATTTTTATACCCAAGGCTGGAAAGGCAGGCCACTCGAAACCGGGGGATTTTAGACCTATTAGTTTGTCTTCTTTCTTGTTGAAGACTCTTGAGAGGCTAATAGATTACTATCTCAGGAGTAATATTGAGACACGCCTTATAAGCAACGCTCAACATGCTTACCTGAAGGGTAAATCTGTTGAGAGCGCGTTACATGAGGTGGTGGGCTATATTGAGCACGGTCTGGGGCATAGGGAATATACTCTGGCCGCGTTTCTGGATATAGAAGGAGCCTTTAATAACATTAGGATTGAGGCGATTAGGGATTCGTTGTTGGAGTTGGGAGTTGAGGATTTTCTGGTGGAGTGGATAGTCTGCATGCTTGGCAGTAGGATTATAAACTCGAGCCTGGGGGATCATGTGATAAGGAGGAGGGTTACCAGGGGGACACCACAAGGGGGGGTTCTATCACCCCTACTGTGGTTGCTTGCGGTCAACGGGATTCTTAGATCATTTGATTCCATGGGCAGGAAGATTGTTGCCTATGCCGATGACATAGTTCTTCTGGTCAGGGGAAAGTTTCTGTCCACGATCGGGGAAATTATGCAGGTGATGCTGGGCGAACTCTCGGCTTGGGCAAAGGATAGGGGACTGGGTGTTAACCCTGTGAAAACTGAGCTGGTGTTATTTACCAGAAGGTATAGGATAGAGGGATTTAGGGGGCCAGTGCTAGATGGCGTCGAGTTACCGCTATCGGGCGGAGCAAAGTATTTGGGTAACTTTCTGGACTGCAAACTGTCTTGGAAGAGAAATACTCAGGAGAGGATGAGAAGGGGACTCAATGCATACTACACATGCAGGAACTCCATTGGTAAGACCTGGGGTCTGAGGCCAGATATGGTAAACTGGATTTACACATCGGTTGTTAGGCCTATACTTACCTATGGATGCACTGTCTGGTGGGGTGCGTTGGGAGTGGATAGCTATAGGAAGATGCTCAGCAAGGTTCAAAGGAGTGCATCTCTTGGCATTACAGGCGCTAGGAGAAGTACTCCGCAGGCAGCGCTGGACATCCTACTATATCTGTCCCCTATTGAACATTATGTGAGGAGTGTGGCCGCTAGGAACTTACTTAGACTTTACGAGTCTTCTTTAGTTAGGCCTAGGCGGGATGATCACACGAGAATTTTGTACGAGATGGGTCTGCTTGGTCAGGGTAATACTCTTGGGGGTATTTCGGATCATAGGACTATGACCCTGGACTTTGGTGCAACACCACCGGTAGACTTCCCGGATAGGGAAAATTGGAGTGGGTCCAACGGACTGTTTGAGGGGTGGGCAGTGTTTACGGATGGATCCAAGATGGAAACCGGCACTGGTGCCGGTGTATATATTGCGGACACCGATGTGAAAAGGTCTTTCAGACTCCCCGATGAGTGCAGTGTCTTCCAGGCTGAGATCCTAGCGATCTGGAGGGCGACGGAGGCGATACTGGAACACATCGTGGGTGGATCTGTGGTGACAATTTACGTCGATAGTCAGGCTGCGCTTAGGGCATTGACAAATTATACGGTGCGATCGCGCCTGGTCGCTAGGTGTAGAAATGCTCTTAGGGAACTCATGGAGGCATTCAATGTAAGGCTGTGTTGGGTACCCGGACACTGCATGGTTGATGGAAATGAGGTGGCGGACGAACTGGCAAGGGCGGGTTCGAATATGGACTTAGTGGTAAGGGACATGGGGGTAAAGCCTCCCCTATGTTACTACTTTGGTGTGATAAGGGAAAAGTTCCGTGATGACGTTAACCGATCCTGGGGGGACAGAGTGGATTGCAGGGTGTCTAGGGCACTATGGCCCAGATTGGACGCGGGGGCAACCAGGGTTCTACTGGGATTGGATAGGGGTGGTCTTAGAACGCTTATAGGGTTCTTGACGGGTCATTGTCCTGTTAGGGCCTTTACGGGAAAATGGGACAGCACCATACCGGACTTCTGCAGATTATGCGATGAATCAGAGGAGCTGGAGACAGTCGAGCATGTACTATGCCACTGTCCTAGGATGCAGGGTCTCAGACAGAAGTGGCTGGGAGAAAGGTTTCACGACGAACTGGGGTGCATCGCTGGATGTAATCCGGCTGATCTACTAGGGTTTGTCAGGGAAATAGTGCGGTTGTTTCTGTTGAGGGGACTGTAGAGAGGGAATTTGTTTTTGCACAGCACCTACTAATTTTCTAACTTTCTGGTTTTCTATCATCCTATACTTCTTTTCTTTACTTCTCTCTTTTCTACATTCTTTCTCTTTATCGAAGGGATTCACAATGGACCGTACCGGTCTCCGGGTGGAAGTGTGCCCTTGGGCACATAACCCTTCTTAACCTAACCTAACCTATAAGCTTAAATGGGCTAAATCGGTTCTTTATTTCACCAGGCCTCTAGACAAAAGTCCTCTCGGGGTAAGACTTTTGGCATTAAAGCGATCAAACAGGGTGAGCTGAAGTAACAAAATTTTTGGACAAATGCAAACTTATTTCATACAGAAAATGTTCGGTGCAAAATGGGCCAATTAATGTTCACAATTCTATCTAGCTTCTATAAAAAATTTTATTTTTTTTTAATTTCTAAGTCTGGACTAACACTATTAAGGTTTTCTTTCAGAGAGTCTAAGGCCCGTTTTCACGACTTACCTTTAAAGTTCGATATAGTTAACAGTACCTTTAGCACTAGTGAGGAATAAAGTTACCTTCAACTATTTTTCGTTTTCACAACTTCTGTATAAAATAAACTTAACATTTTTAAAAAAGTGGCAATACTAAAGAAAATACCGATTATTTTTGCCAAAATAAAAACACGAACTGGCAACTACGTACTTCTTTTTACATTTTCAAAATATACGTATAATTGGAGTTGCCATATATAAAAAATATGTGAATATAATATGGCAATCTCAAATCTAAACCTTACGACAAAAGTTAAAGGTAGAACCAAGGCGAATTCAGTTTTCAGGTGGCGTTGAAAGCACAGATGTGCTACTTTTTTTTCTTAACTAGAGAGAGAAATGTCAAAAGTTCCTTGTGATTTTGACATATGGATCAACGAAAGCAACAAAAAAATACATTGTTGTGTTTTTGGTGTTGTTACTTGTTGTAGTATCGACACCACCGTTTACATGAATTCGCCTTGGGTAGAACGTTCCTCTCTTTAGCTTATCCTTCACTTTTAGGTTAAAGAGAACTTGTGATAATTAAAAACTCATTATCTGTTCGATAACTTCCTACATTTAGCTATCGTTAAGTCGTGAAAACGGGCCTTAGTTTATTATCATTGTGTGAACCCAGACTAATAAAATACAGGCATGTGATCTATTTCAAAAATTTCGAGCGATTTTAAAATCCATTTCTGAATTATACAGCCCGATTATGAATTAAAATTCCCCGGGATTTGTCTTGATTTGTTGTTCAAAATACAGTTAAATGTATTCCACGGATAATTGGGTAATTATGCGGGGTAAACATTTAAGCGAATACGTTTAACTACCTCAAGTGAGGTAATTAAACGTATTTCTTTACAACATACCTAAACTTTGATGTATAAATAAAAGTTAACTCATATGGAACATAGGAATTTGTACATGTTTCAGCTAAATCTAAAAGAGATGGCAATAAAAAACAATGGGATTTGCTGTCTTAAATTTTATCTGTACTGAACTAATTATGTTTGTGAATCATGTTTGTTAATATGAGTTTTTAATCTGGGGCCTAATTCTGGCAGTCGTGATCGAGTTCTTTCTCGATTCGAAAGCAATTTTATTTCAGCCGATACTGAACGAATCAAAATTATTTTTTCAATTTTGTAAAACTCAAATTAATGCTTTACAACACTGAAAAAATAATTCCGATTCTTGACTGAAATAATAAGATATTAAATTGCTTTCTAAACGAGAAAGTACTCGATCACGACTGCCAGAATCAGGCCCCTGTACTGAACTAATCATGTTTGTTAATATGAGTTTTCATGTTTTTTAATATGTAATTTCTATTTATCGTAGTTGGAGTATTTGTTAAAAACTGTTTCGTTTTTTAATCACGACAGCGTAAATGTACAAATATTTGTCTAAATACGCTTACGCTAACCACGATAAGAGTGATTATTCAAGGGTTCAACTACCCCTCCTTGTTGGGGTTTTAACTGTTGAATAATACTAGAGAAATTTAGTTTCATAATAAGTCAAGGATCTCCAAAATCAATTCAGTACATGAACCATTGAGACAATGGTCTTACAATAATGGATTTCAATTAGCTGCTTGGAAAGTTTATCTTTTAATATTTTTGGCAATATTAGAAATAAAACTAAATGACTGAGTTTTTTTTTTTGTCTTATATTTATGTATTTTTCTGTATATTTTTTGCTTTAGTTATTCATTATTTTATTTGTTTTCTTTTACTTTTACTTTCAATTTATGTTTATTTTTTTTTTTTTCTTGAACTATGCGTTTTAATAATGAAGACTTAACTATAACAATGATTATTATTATTATTTTAATAATCAAGCCAGTTCTGAAAATCATGTAAAATTCAAATCACGTGCTTTAAAAATCACACGTGTGATTTTGTGTTAAATCACATCATTTTTTTTTTTTTTGTTGTTTCTGAGTACTTTCGACAATTGAAAATCACAACGAAAACCACAAAAACGGAACACCACAATATCACATGTGTGATTTTAAAATGCACATGTGATTTGAAATCAAGAACTTTTCAGAACAGGCCTGTATGTATTTTTATTTTAATTATTTTCAAGAGCTGATTTCTTGCTGTTCAGTGTTTTTTTAGTGAAACATTCTTAATATTCTATAAAAAATATTTGAATTTCTGATTTTTTCAAAGTTCAAAAGGTCAAAAGTGCTCTGATTGGTAAAAATATATTTAAAAAAAGTGAAAAGTGTTAGCAAGATATTTTTAAAAAAACTTGCTTACAAATTGAGTAAAAATGTCACAATTATTTTTTTTTTTAGAAAAAAATTAAAAAGTACAATTTTCTTTTTTATTTATATGTTTGTGATTATGTATAAGTGTATGGTTGTGGTAAAATAGTTGTAGTATTTAATATATTAATTTTAACTAAATTAAATTAAACAATTTTTAAAAACAGTAAATTTCTTATGGCAAAACAATTTAAAATTGTCTTAATTTAAAAAAATTTTAAGAAATACATGTATGTTATTAGTAAAAGTAAAAATTTTTGTATAAAAAACAAGCAAAAAAAAAAAAAATTATTCATTACAGGACGAAAATATAAGAAATATTTTTATATAAACCAAAAAAACATTTTCAACAATGCGAAAATTATGTGTGTGTGTTTTTTTAACAACATCAATTAAAATATAGAGATTGTAGTTGGTTTGTATGTGAAATTAGGAAAAAAAGATAGAAAATATTATTTTTTAAAATATTTGAATTAAAATATATATATATAAGAACTAAAAAAAAATTACAAAATTATATTGTTTAAAAGTAGATAGTTCTTAATATGGAACATTTGAGAAAAGATACGAAACACTTTCGCCGTTATGTGTTCTTCTAACAGCTTCGGCAAACATCATAGAGACATCGATGCACTAAAAATAAAATTAATAAAGAAATACAAATCAATAAAAATATGTATATTTTGAAAATGTTTTTAAATAAACTAACCTGGATTTTGGGACAGTCTCTCATGTGACCATCTTGAGGTATGGTGTTTGTTACAACCACGGCCTCGAAACAAGCGTTATTAATGCGAGAAATCGCTGGACCTGAAAAGATGCCATGTGTCAAAATGGCATAGACCTTTCAAGGAAAAAACAAAAAAAAAAAACAATTAATTAATGTAAACATTTTAGATCTGAAATTTAAATTATTTACCTTAGTAGCACCTGCTTCTACTAAACGATCGGCAGCATGCACTATTGTACCACAAGTATCAGCCATGTCATCAACCAATATGGCAATTTTATCCTTAACATCACCTACAAGCACCATAGAAGCCACCTCATTGGCCTTTTTACGTTCTTTGTGAATTAAGGCAAACTCAACATTAAGACGATCAGCAATGGACGTAACACTAGTTGATAAAAAGATAAACAGTTTTGTAAGTTTTTCTTTTCATATTCATAATATAAATAGGAAAATATAAAAGAAATCTAATATGTATGTATTAAAAAAGTTAAGGATGGACTCTGATACGACTACCGAGGGTTGATTTAGTGCGAAAATCAAGAAACGTTTAAGATTGGTGTTACAAAAGAATAACTAGAAGGTGAAAGTTTTTAAGGTTTTACTACTATTCGATCGATAAAAGTATTTCGTACATGATTGGCTAATGTAATACAACTAGGAATAGATTATTATCATTGTTACGCATTCTGTTGTATCCACTAAATGAGTTTAGTACAGAAAACTGCTATAAATCTTAAAAAAACTAAAATCTAACTGTCTTTAAACATTTTTAATCAACTCTACCGACAGTTAAATAACAAAAGGGGCAACAATAAACGTAAGCAGATTTTTAAGTACTTTATCTAAAAAAAATACAAGATAATTTATAATATATATGTTTTAAAATAATACAACTGTCTAAATTCTAGATTTCCCAGCGACTGTAAAGTGCTATTGGGAAGGAAAAATTTCACTTCTGAGGATTTTTTTACTTAGAAATTAAAAAATAAATTTCTGATAATTTAAAGTTAAAACCAAGGTATAAAATTAAAACTCTTAACCACAGGCCAATAAATTTTACTTTATCACAGACATTTTAGGAGACAAAGGTATTTTACAAAGGTAATTATTTTATTATAACAACTCTAAGGCTGGGTTTTTGAGATGTGGATTAAGTTAAAACTAACTAACTAAGTCTAAAACTCAGATTTTTCCGGCTTAATGTAATTTTTTTTTTATTTTTTTTTATCAAAGACCAACATTTTAAGGAAAACTAAGCTGTTCCTTCAAAATTTTGTATACAAACTTGGTAATGGCGAACTTAACTTATCCAAATTCACAACAAGAGAAAAAAAATTTTTAAGATAAATTAATTGTGATTTAGTTGAACTGTTAATTTTCAATTTCAATATTTTTAGTTAGGCTTGAGTTCATCAAATTTAATTTTCATTAAATTGTTTTTATCGAAGGAAGGAATTTAACAACATGAAATTTTTATTAAAATTTATTGATAATTTTCTTGGCTGAGCTGGGGCTCGAAGCTGGGTTGAATTTACATGTTTCAAGAATCACCACATTCTTTCATCAGAATTCTTTAAGTTCTATCCTCTGCACCACTGCGGTGCTTGCCAGCCAACAGTCAAGCATCTATCTTTAACCAGTGGTACTGGTGGTTCGAAATTTGCTGTAATTATCATTTTCAATTTTATATTACATGTTGCTTCCTTTCCTCTGTTTTTTCGTATTCTTTCTGCCAAGACTTTGTCTTGAAAACCTGAATACATTGTTAATTATGTTTTTTGTCCACTTACGTCGACATTTTATTTATACAACTTGAAGTACAAATGTAAACATAAGAGCTTGTGCCATAGCTATTTTAAGAACAATTGTGATTTAGTTGAACTGTTAATCTTAAGAGGTTAGAACTCAAAGAATTCTGATGAAAGAATGTGGTGATTCTTGAAACATGTAAATTCAATCCAGGTTCGAGCCCCAGCTCAGCCAAGAAAATTAAAAACATTATTTTTAATAAAAATTTCATGTTGTAAAATTCCTTCCTTTGGTAAAAACAATTTAATGAAAATTAAATTTGATAAACTCAAGCCAAACTAAAAATATTGAAATTAATTTATTAATCAGAAAACCCCATTTAATTTTAAACATTTTTCCTTTTCGAGAATTTGTTTTCTTCCACTGCAATCTGAAGAATTAACTCTTGCATTTCCCATAAAGATACTTTAATTTGTTTTCTTCTTTTTTTTCTTCCGATATTGCTTGCTTATTTAGAAACAATATAATTTACCACAACCGAATTTTTAATAAAACGTTTTAGTTGATTATTTGTGCATGATTTTGTAACATTTGCATATAATGGTATAAAAAAGTTCAAGCTTCGCCAAAAATTGGCCAAATTAATATCGAACACCGATTATCGGCCGATTAGCAATTTGTGGCCAATACCGAAGCAAATTAATCGGTCGGACGCTACAAATCGGTTTTCAGATTAACTAAACCTAGTTTAACTGAGATCTCAAAAACCCAGCCTAAACAATGATATTTTATTGTATAAAAAATGTTGCAAAGTTACCGTTTAGCACCACCAGCGTCTGGTGAGACAATAATAGAATTCTTCCATTCTGGAATGTTTTCTTTGATCCATTTTAAAACGGCTGGTTCAGCATAAAGATTGTCAACCGGGATATCAAAGAAACCCTATAAAAATAAAACATATTCGTTTAAAAAGTTTAAAATTATGTATGTATGTATGTATGTTTGAACATATAAAATTTAATTTTTAAAATAAACTGGGCAAAAAATATGCTAAAAAAATAAGTTATTCTTGGAAAGTTGAGATAAAATAAATTGAGATATTTCTTATTATCTATGCGATTTTGTCGCGAACTAAATCCTTCTTAAACTTAAATCTAAAATGTGTGCAAAAAATCTTACCAGGCCAAGTGATCTCATGGAAATTGTATTATTATAGAAACAATAATGTATACTTCACCAGAAGAAATACTCTGCTGGCAAATAAAAATATTTGATTTACAGTTTAATCTTGTTAAGGCAATTTTTTTAACAAACGAATAGTTTGAATAATTGTCTCTAAAATTAGTGAAATAGCGCCTAAATCCATAAATATTTTTTTTTTTGAGGACTTTTTGTTTAGTGTATAAAATGAAAAAAAAACCATCTCAGACACTTTTTCATAAAGTTTCTATAAATTTATAAAAAAAAAGACTGACAAAAAACATTTAACTCGTATATTTTTTAAACTAAAATTAAACAAAAATATTTTAAAATTATTTTCCAAATTTATTTCAACATCTTAAGAAACAAAAATACCATTACCACAAAATGCCCAAACGATTAACAACCAACGAACTTAATGAACTGAAAAGCTGGCTGCAGGACTTGCAAGTGTCTTACAAAAATCTAAATCGCGATTTTTCCGATGCCCTACCAGTAGCAAATTTACTCAAAAGTTTTTATCCCAAACTCATAGATCTACACAACTATCCACCTCGCAACAATACCCAGCTAAAGTTAAATAATTGGGAGACTTTTAACTATAAAGTTCTGACCAAGTTGGGTTTACACCAGAGTAAAAATATGCTTGAAAACTTATCCAAAGGTGTAGCTGGAGCCATAGAAGAGCTTTTATTTAATATAATGCAAGTGACAAGATCTCATAAAAGTAAAGGTGATAAACCAGATGAACAAGAGCAATTGTGGACAGAAAATGATGACATCATGATGGTAACAGTTAGTAAAAAAATTGGCGATGCCATCGTTCAAGTGCCACAGAAAATGATATTGTATTCAATATATGAACAAGTTTTAAAAGAATCACAGGCCAAGGACAATTTTATAACAGCAGCGCAGCAAAAAGTCACACATTTGGAGAATATTTTGGGATTGAAAGAGGAAAGAATTGAGGAACTGTGTGCACAATTGGCCAAAGTATCGGTGAGAAGTTTATTGTCACAGCATAATTTAGAAAACTCTTCTTCCAATTTGAGTTTACTTTTAGACCAAAACATCCACAAGATTAGAAAAACTAATGAAAATAATGATGATTGTTTTAACAATGTGGTTGAACAATTCACTTAATATTCCTTTAAATTAATATGTTTAAACAAATAATCATTATTGAAAAAAAATATATACAATAAATATTTAACAAAAATTTAAGTCATTTTTTTCTTTTCTATAGGACACAACTTCAGCCTCTTTCCAACAAAGTAGTTGTATACCGAAACGTGTAAAACCGGTAACGCATTTATCGGGATCAAATGAATCGAATTACCAAATAACTCAACCTCCCGAATTAGTGCCAGCTACAAAGTAAAACTAGAGGTGTTCAACAGTGTAATAAAATTGAAAAAATGTTGACACATTTTAAATAAAAATTGTATTTTTTTAAGTGTAAAATACAAAATTTTCTTGTGCAATAAATAGTAAGGTGACAAGAGAGTTTACAATTGTAATGTTTTATTACAAGAAATATGTATTTTGGTTGTATATTTTAATATATATACATATTTAGTGCTTAAATAAAAATAGATTTGTGAAATTAAAATTATTTTAGGGCTTTTTTAAAGCAGTACTTGGTTTTCGAACTTACCTGAATTTGTGAAGCATGCAAATCCATGGTAATAATGTGATCTGCACCGGCCACTGATAGCATATTTGCAACCAATTTCGCCGAGATAGGAGCACGACTCTGTAAGAAACAAAAAAAAAAAAAGAAAAGAAAAAAAGAGAAATATTTAATTAATTAATTTACCAAACACAAACAATCATATTGAAAATATTTAAATAAAAAAAATTTTGTTTCCATGAAATATCTGTAATGGAATATGAATGATATTCGGGCATATTCTGTAAATCGAAATGAAATGGATTTCAAATTGCAAAAATTTTGAAAACGACCCTGTAAAAAAAGTTCTTAAAAATATTTTTGAAAACCGGATAAACTACAGCTATTTTGTAAATAATTGAGATCAAAATCTCGTTCGATTTCTATTCCACTTCATTTCGATTTGTAGAACATGCCCGATTGTTTCGAGTTGTAAATTAAAATATCATTTAAGTTAAATGTGAAGTTTTGATAATTAATGATGACAAAGGACGCTGACATTGATGACTGACCAATGAAAACCATGAAGAAATTTTAAAACGGCCCTATTGCAAACGGTGTTGTTAAACAAATAAAATTTTTCATTAAACCAAAATGTAATAACATTTTAAAAATTAAAGACAAATCACACAAGTTATAAAATAAAAAAAAATATAAAAAAAAAATAAAAAAATAAATTGTTTAACTAAATTTTTGATTTTAAAAGAAATTTAGAAGTGAATTTTTAACATAAAGCAGGGGAAATATTGAAAAAAGTGAAACATGTATTCAAAATAAACTTAAAAAGTGTTTTGAAAAAATGTGATTAGGAAAAATAAAGTAGGACGGACCATAGTATAATAAGTACCTGGTAGGTTCATTAGGGAGAGTTGTCATTATTTACCCATGTAATGTCAAATTAATTTATTGGATTTTTGACGCTAGTTTTGATTTGTTTCCTCATTTGCTTTTGTTTGACGTTATATGGGTTTTAAAATTGAGAACAAAATGTCTAATGACTATACCTTGTACTTATTCTACCCTGAGTAGGACAATATAAGTTAATATTAAAAAAAAAAATAGTGAATTCAAGAATACACTTAGAGAAAATAAAATAAATATACTAGTAAAAAGTTATTTCTTAAATTACAAAAACATGCAAGAATAAAATTTCACACAACAATTTATATTGATTTTTTATTTTTGAAAGGTGAATTTCCGAAAATGGGGAGGGATTATTTCAATAAAATCACTATAAACTGAAACTAAAATATTAAGAAAAACACAGCGTAACCAAATGTTTTTTTTTTTTAGAAATTAATTAGAATTTTGTTTCACTAAAAAGCGTAAATTCATTATAGGAAAAGAAACTTTAAAGCTGTTTTTTTTATTTCTTTTGGGAGGGACCTCTAAAAAGTTCCTTAGCTACTCACAGTATATTGTTTAGCTGAAAATTCCTAAAAAGACATTTTGAAAGAAAAGTAAAAAAAAAGAAAACAAAAGGTAAACATAAAGTTCAGAAATAGATTTTAACACAAAAAAAGAAGAAAAAATAAAAAGTCTGGGGAAAGAGAAAGAAAGTTGGTCTCTAAGGGGATACAAATGAAGAATGTAGGATTGTGTTTAAAGGGATAACAACTGTGCTTAAATGTAACAAAAAAAAAAAACATTACTAAGGTGGTGTGCTTAATTTTACTTAAAAGTGAAACTGGGGTTTATTAACTTTTTTATTATTATTATTATTATTATTATTAATATTTATTTAAATATTCGGAGAACTTTTAAAAGTTTAAACGTTGTTTTTTCTTATTGAAAATTTTCTTCTTGTATTTTTTAGTTTCTGCCATATTCTGAAAACCAAATTCAAATTAAATTAAAATCGCACAAATTGTAAAAAAAAGCTGATTTAAAGGTGCATGGAATGGTTCTCTTTTATATACATATATTTATGAGACATTCCAAACCAAACCGGACGGTTTAAAAATTTTTTTTTCATTTCCCCAATTTTGTGATATTTTTTAGTACACTTTTAATGGTCTTCCTGGTAATTTTTGAAATTTTTTTGATTACTTCTTCAAAGGACTTTTTACTTTTTCGTTTATAACTTTCTTAATAATGGTCCAAATTGATTTTTTTTAGTAGTGGGCCTTCCATATGTAAATACAATTTTTTTTTTTTTTTCTTAACAAAAAAAATTTAAATATTTGTTTTCTATTTTTTGTGTAAAAACCATCTAAAAACGAATATTTTACAAAATTCCAATTTTGACAATTACTAAGAATGTTATAACAAAAAAAAAAAAAAATAAATAAATAAATAAAATTGAAAAAATCACAAAATTGGGGAAATAAAAAAAAACATTTTTTTTAAACCATCCCCTTTGGTGTAGAATGCCCCAAACAAATATTTCACAAAATTCCAATTAGGACAATTACTAAGAATGTTATGACCAAAAAAAAAAAAACAGAAAAAAAATAAAATAAATAAATAAAATTGAAAAAATCACAAAATTGGGGAAATAAAAAAAAAAATTTTTTTTAATCCATCCCCTTTGGTGTAGAATGCCCCATATGTATGTCATACTTTTAAAGCATAAAAGCTTTTACGATGTTAACGAAAAGCGAGACTTAAAGGAATTCGCTTTTCGTTAATAATATGCAATTTAAAAAGCTTATAGAACAAATAAATATGCCTAAAACTATATTTAAAGTGCATAAATATGCCGTGAAAAAAATATTAAAAATTTTTTTTGTAGGTATTCTTTTTTTATGCTAAATTGTTGATTGAAAATATAATCCCAAACTTAAAATTTTCGAAATCCAAACATAGTTTAAAATTTAGAAAATTGAAAAGTTCGAATAAAAGCATTAAGCTTTTCGTTTTCGTTTTTGTATTTTAATAAAATCATTTTTACAAAAAATAGTAACCATCTCGAAAATTGATTAAAAGAGAAGCGCCTTATCTTCTGAACATGTGACCTTAAAGATCAACCCTCGTTAAATATTTTTATAAATACGGCAGCAAGAATTTATTAAAAAAAAGAATATTTGTCTGAAAATAACATAAGAATTTGAGAATTGAAAAAAATAAAGTTTTTAACCACCTTTTAAAATTTTGATTTGAACACACTTACATATAACGTAAAAAAAAAATTGGGTTCAAACCTTAATAGAAAACTAAATCTTCACCCATTTAAAACTTCCCATAGTTAGTCAGAAGCAATAAAAGATGATTATGAAAACTTTTCAAAAAAATTTCTTTAAAGAATGTTATTGGAAAGTTCATTCACTTTCGTTTTAAAACGAACAATAATTACAAGAATACATTTAAAATGAGAAACCTATGATTTCACAAAAAATTATCTCAAATCAAATATCATTTTTTTAGCTCATTTTCAAAATTAAATATCATTTACATATACATATGTATATAAGAATTATCTAAGCGAAATTGGTCCTCCTATCTCATATGGTATGGGAGTTACTGTACCAAATTTATTCCCCCCGGGGGGTGTAGATTTCGCCTTGATATGATAAAAATGTCATCATATATATACCAAGGTATATTTACACAAGGTAAACTCGTTGGCCCATATGTTTGTCAGCTGTTTACCCCTAGTTGAAATACAAACATCAAATTTTTTTGTTTTATATGAAGACAATTTTGACAACTCGGTTCTTTTTATAGAGCAACATGTATACACTCCCAAATGAGTCTACCTTGTGTAAATATACCTTGATATATACTAAGAATATTTATTCCACAAAAAAAAAAAAAAAAATTGCGACAAACATCCAAAATGACAGGCCACCAGAAAGCTTTGGGATTTATTGAGACCAAGGTAATACCAGAGTACCTTATCGTCTGGCGCCAAGTGCAAGACACCGGTCTGACTATTGGTTGAGGCCTTCGTTCGTATGCTTCTTTGCGGAAGCTTTATTTTTCTGATAAAAGGTTGCTTTCTATCAAGTTGTTCTCCGTCCGGTTCTCATGAATCATTAAGAAAGCTTTCCACTTGTGGAGGCATTAGCTGTGCGGGCAAATCATTCCTAGGTGCTGTAGCTTTTCACAGAACCTGCTGAATTTATAAAAGCAGAGGAGGTTAGATAGCTCCATCTTCTTAACAAGGGGTAAGTGTATAATTTCTGTCGAATTATACACTCAAAATTGGTATCTGTGTTTAAAGTGTTCGTACACGCACAGGGGCATTTGGTAAATGCATAAACGGCCAGCCAGTGGTTAAGATCTACCATGAGATTAGGCCATATGGCGGGTGCTCATGTAAATCTGTTTACACATTTGGGTAATAAATTCATTATTTATAGAAGAAATATTTTGTTATTTGTCCCAACCTAAGACATTTATGGACCGATTTTGTTAACTTTTGCCACAAGTATTCCACTAAGTATCTTTGCTTGTATGGAGACTCAAAAAAATAAAGGTTTAAAGGCAAAAATTATGGGTTAATGGGTACAAATTAGAGGCAATCGTAATGTTTTGTTTATTTCTCAGCCATTTGGAGACATCTTTAAATCAATATACATACATACTTATATACATAATAGAGTCTAGGATCAATATTGTAGATATTAAACACCAAATGACAGACTTATATAAAAAACAAACTTGTATATAATAATTCCACCTGTAGTGTAGGGTATAAGAACAAACGAGTCATATTCTCGGCTCTTCTATACTCTTTACTATTGTATTAAAAACCGCAACAAAATCATTAATTTAAAAGGACTCTTGTATAAGGACCAAGTGAAATAAGACTGATTTGGCTTATACAAATATATAAGAAATATCTGCGACAAATTTGATCCTTCTAGCTCATACGGTATCGGCGCTTTTGTTCCAATTAAAAGCTATTAAAATTTAAAGCTGTTTAAAGAAGTGGCCTTAAATTTTACTTTCAGAATACATTTTAGGTTTTAGCTCGAGATACGCCCAATTTTTTTAAACAAGTCGTACTGTATGCAAAAATACATTCTAAAGATATTTCGCCTTTTGGTGTTACATCCTTTGTAAAACAGGTGCAGCTAATACCTGGCACAGTAGGATAAAATTGGCAGATGATCCTTTTTATAAAAAGCTGATGCCGGCTGACCTGAGAATTTAATATGACACTACGGAAATTAGTAAGCCCCAGAGACTCCGGTCCTGGACTGGTTATTCCATACGCTTTGAATTGCATACTTTTCCATCCTGTGGTTGAAACAATCTGAATGAATAGCAAAAGCAAACTTTTTCCGACTATATGTGATATAATGATGAATATTGCAACCTTTTAAACCCATTAAAACCAAAACGCCAAATGGAACTAAAAGAATCAAATCAATCAATATTGTAGAAGTTGCAAACAGAATCAGCTTCAAGGGCTGCATTTTCGCCACTTGTGGGAAAGTTTGGCTTAATGGCAGATCTACCTAGATGCTTTTGGTATTCAACAGATGCTGCTGGCTATTCCTAAAGCAGTGAAGGTTAGATAGCTCCAGTTCCTAGACAAGGGCCGAGAAAAATAATTCTGTCACCTTTGTGTGTTGGTGGCGCTCACACACAGGGGCGTTTTGTCACACAGTAATTTAGAACTCCATGAGATTAGACTAACACGGCATGTGCAAATATATGTCGTTTTTACTGATACCCTTTTCCCCTTTGGTGATTAGTATACAAATAGTTAAAAATACGGATATTTAATACTTTTTAAAAAACGCCAATTCAAAAAACAAAACTTTAAAATACACAAACCAACACTTTCTTTAAAAAAACACTTAATATTAATAGTATAAAGATAACTTTAAAAGTCCCTTTTTATAAAAAAAAAAAATATGGCCTTTTATAATAATATAATTTACTTGTAAACATAAATGACGAACCCTTATTTAACTATTTTAAACAAGACATCACAAAACATTTAATTAAACCAAATGTTGTTGTTTCATTAGGAAGTTTAATTATTGCAATGAAGCAGTTGTTTGTTCTAAATTATCTCTTCTTTTTCTTCTCTAATGGCAATTAAAAAAAAAACAAAATTAAGAACAATAAATCAAATGTGGATAAAAGATAATTTCAAAACGAATTTTGTAAAAAAAATGTCGAATTTTTACTTTAAGCCGAATTAAGCAAATTTTGTACAAAATATTTTTTCGAATAGAATTTTTTTTTTTTTTTTTTTTTTTTTTTTTTTTTTTGAACAAAATAAGTGCGTTTCATTGCAAAAATAAGTACTGAAATGTAAAGAAATAAAAATATATTAAAAAAGTTAAAATATAAATTATTATAAAAAAATAAACAAATATATTAATAAATTATAGTTATAAACATGCACAGTATTGACGAAAAAGTTAACACAAAAAAAGACTAAAACATTTGTAAACAAGTATCCAATTCACACACTTTTAAAAACTAAACTACAGAGTATTTTATTTCTTAGTGTAATGCAAATAACTGTTTAGTTTCTGCTGTGTTGCTTATTAGCAATACAGTTGCCTTAAATTTTTTTTTATAATAAATCTTTAAAATCTAAAAAATTTTAACTTTGGGGACACCCTAATAAATTTTTATCGCTCTTTTAAAATTTTTTACGGCGAGTTCTTTTCTGATAAATATGTTGCACATGCAAATGATACATGTTCTACATTTTTGTGTTCGTTTGTATAAAAATACAACTGTGGGGAACATTTGTAATTTCTTTTGTGAATGTGCTGCATGAAAAATGTGTAAACATGTTGCATACTTTACCCTAACTTTTACTTAAGGAGCTCGCTCATATTGCTCTCTTTTTACAACTGAAGTAATTTTTATTTTGTTTGTTCAAACAAAGTTTTATTCTTAATACGATTTCTTTTATTTTGTTTTATTTTGTTTGTCATGATAAATATCGGTCATAATTTCGAAAAAAGATTGCGTGCGTTTCGCTATCCCCATTTAAATATCATTAGTAAAATGTTTTTAATACAGATTTCGTTTGATTCAGCCCACTTTTTGCCTGAAGTCAACTTTTACTGCTACGATTCTGCAGATATACAAAAATAAGTTTTGTATTTGTATGGGAAAGTTGTATAAATGTTGTACACATAGCATACATACTCATACATGGGCGTACTGCATTATATTTTTACTGCTTTCTCGCCCAGAGCAGCTTAACGAACGTTAAGGTATGCATAAGCTAGCTTAAGCTACTGTCTAAAATAACGAAAAGCACGTTAAATGTGGTATGTCCTGTATTTTATTTTAAGGCCGAAAGCGCGGTGTACGTGTTAAAAAAATTGGCGCAGGTATAGGAAGGTTAAAAAACAAAATCAAAAAACATTTGATTCCGTACGGAATGGGCGATCAGTTTCGCACTTTGATTAAGGAAATTAAAGTTTCATAAAACTTAACGAAAATTTACCTTAAGTTCAATATGGTTTAACACATATGATTTACATGTATTCGCATAGTTGCTAAAGCCAGCCCATGCACGTTAGTGCATTTAAATTTCGGCAGAGTATCAAAAACTTTTGTTTGTATATTTGGTCAACATATTTTTTCAATAATATGGCAACACATTTTCTAATAATCGTCTACACCGTACAAAACAAGTTTGTGATTGTGCACAAAATGTAAATTCTACCCCTTGGAAATTTAAAATAAATTATCTTAATAATAAAAGATTATTTTTAAAAGCATGTGAATTACTTAAATTAACAAAATTTGAATCTAATATTACCTTTTAATTAAATGAATAATGTTAATTTCGTTTAAATATTTATACTTAAATGATAATTTTTTGTATAAACAAAAATAAAATTTTGTACAAAATATGCTTGAATATATGAGAGAATATTGTTTTTTAAACGATATTTTGTTCCCGAAATATAAATATTTGAAAAGAAAAAGAAAGGGAAATAAATAAAATTTAAGCAAATAATACCCTAAATTTCCAATCGTAGTTTTTTAAACGTTTTTCACCGCCATCATCTGAGCCAGCCAGCTAAAGAAAATCAAATTAAATGTTATTAATAAAAAAAATAATTAAATTTTACAGTAATCGGTTGAAGTTACACTCATTAAGAAAAAGAATTGTCACTAAAAGTTAAACATTAACATTATCTTCATCCACATTTGTATTGCAATTATTACCTGTATTTTCAAAATAAATGTCATTCTAATAACTTCTTTCAAAAAAAAAAAAAAAAACATCAAAATGCAAAAACAAATTAAAGCATATTTAACGAAAATACACAAAAACTTTTAAAATTAAAAAATTAGGTAAATAAAAAAAAGGAAAAACAACAATTAGAATTTATTCAACGAATGGGAAACATTACAAAAATTAAAGTCGTAAATAAAAAAACAATTTGAAAATAAAAGAAATATTAATTAAGAAAAATTCACTGTTAGTGTTGTTGTTTCTCTTTCAATAATTTACATTGTATTATATTTTTAACTTAAACAAATTTAAGTCGTTTTTTATAATTTTATTTACTTTGTTTTTGTATTACTTACCTTATCTTTTTTATCTTGGCGGGCATATGGGAAACAAGGAATCACAGCTGTAACACGAGATGCTGAGGCAATTTTGCATGCATTGATCATAATCAGCAACTCCATTAAATTATCGTTAATCTCTCCGGAACCAGATTGCACAATATATACATCTTCGCCACGTACAGATTCCCCGATTTCAACACTAAAAGAAAAAATAAGAAGGAATTACAGTAAGAAATACTAAAAAAAAATTGATTTATTTTATTAAAATGTGACATATATATATATGTCATATATATCGTCACCTTAAACGCAACCGGACGTAACTGCACAAAAATTCAAAATGGAGTTTTTAATTGATTGTGGTTCGTTTTATCAAACTACATTCTGACCTCTGCGATAAAAATGGCGACTTTATTTAAGAATACCTTATTATTATTGATTTTGTAATATTTTTTGCTTCTCCTGTAAAAAAAAATTAAGTGTAGTTACGTCTGTTTGCATTTAAGGTAACGATATATGTATATGTATTTACAAAATTCAAAAATAGTTCTCATTTGCATTTTTATTATTTTCAAACCAAACATTTAATATTTCTGTTTCCTAAGTGCAATGGACTTCAATATGTTTCTTATAATATGTCTACACTTTTTCTAAAAGTAATGCATTGAGCAAAACTATTCTGTTATTTTGTTTAAATGTACATCATAAATAAAACCATTAAATTTTTGTAGCTTCGATGCAGGGGTCTAATCACCGCATTCGATACTATCGTATCGAATAAACTATCGATTTTTTTTGCATACGATAGACACTGACGTATCGAATGAAAACTCGATAAATGTAATGTCGAGTTACTCGAAATCGAATGCTATTATTTCAAATTCAATACATTGCATTCGATATCGAGTTTCATGATACCAAAATAAATAATTTCGATCAATTTTGCTCGATATCGTATGCGGTGATTTGACCCCAGGACTCGTCGTAACTTCTATTAGTTTTTGTAAGGAGTACCCTTTCCTGAAAAACGCGTTAACTCTTAAAGTATGTTCACCTTAAACAAATATTTGATGACAAAATCCGAAAAAGCATGAACAACAAATGGATCGACGCGTCGTTTAAGATTCTTTTTAACAATTTTTAATAATTGGCTATATTTAAAAAAAAAAAACGAATAAGAGTGCCATATTCAGTGCGTAAGAACAGAAAGTTATATAAATACCGTTATTTAGATATAGGGGAGACTGGGGCAGCTTCGGCACTTTTTTTTTGAAGCCCTGAATCTAAGAATGTATGCAACAGATTTAAAAATTGTATCGCTTGTTGTTGTCCTTGGATATTGAATAATAAAATATTAGTACAAAATTTTATGAATACTGAGTATTTGTTATGTTTTTTTGAGAATTAGTAAAAAAAGTCATTTTCGCTGAATGTGCCCCACGCCGGGGTAGCTTCGGCATTTGACGGGGCACATTCGTCGACTATATTCTTAAAGGCAGTGGTTTAATAAAAACTCCATAAAAAATAAAATTAGATGCCAGTTATAAACGGATTAAGCATTTTTTATTAGATGGATACAGTTAATGAAAAATAAACACATTTCTTGGAATTAGTGACTGAAGTTTTATTTCGGCCCATAAAACTAGCGAAATATTTTAATTTTCAGGCTTAACAAATAGGGATCAAAAAGATATAAAGCATCCGAAGGAAGTTTATTATTGAGATGCAGTCGTCAAGAGTTTATGTAATCTCAGTAACTTGATAAATTGGATTATTACTATATCGACCAAGTTTGACTAGGCCGAATGTGCCCTAATTGAAAATGCCGAATCTACCCCGAAAGCACTATGTACACTATTTTCATCTTTTTTCTTTTATTCTCCAACAAAGATTTAGATTTAATTTATTTTTTAGGAAACTAGCACAATTATTATGTTGGTTTGTAATTTTTATTTTAAATATTGATAATTTTCAAATACAAAATACTTACGAAATAGAATCAAAATATAACAGAAACACTTGGAAAAACATTTAAACACGTGTAGCTTTTTCAGTTGGTAAGCTAGAGATGCCAAACTTTGCGGGAGTTATTTATTTTGATTTTCGACACATTAAAATAAATAGTTAGTGATATAAAATAAGTGCATCATATCGAAAACGTCATTGACGAATGTACCCCAGTGCCGAAGCTGCCCCGGTCTCCCCTAAAGCCTATTGATAACCTAGCTATGTGTACCAAAAACTAGGAGCAAAAAGCTATTTACAGAGCGCCATGAAAGATGGATTGTCAACTAAATGAAGATTTTACTCAGCCTTGGTGCACCTTAACTACGGGATATGGCCAAACAATAGTAAACCCTGAAACAATCCGAAGAAATTTTGAAAAAAATACATTTAACAGTAGGATTGTAGGTATGAATCCGTTTTTATGTAAAAACAAGTAAGAGTGCTATATTCGGCTGTGCCGAATCTTATATACCCTTCACCATTGTGCGAGCAGAATACAGAGCAACTAGACAAAACCTAAATAATTTCTACATAAACATACATATATACAATACATAAAACTTCATTATAAATTTAATTTAAAAAGTTAAAACTGGTAAATATTTTTTTAAATCGTTTCAGAACATAAAAAAATTAAAAAAAAAATTTCTTTTTGAAAAAAACAAGATTCGAACCAGGGACTCACAGTTTCTAACCTAAGCAAACCCCCTAGACAACTGGATCATGAAGGAACGTTTTATGAATATCATTAAAAGTAAATATGATCAGTTTACAGTTCACAACTCAACACAGTTGACACAGAAACGGACAACTGGATTTGAACTTCGGTTTTTATAAGGACCCAGAATACCCAGAACTTTATAGGGTACAGGACTTTCGGTGAAGGGTATAAAAAACAAACTTAATTATAAAAAAAAGAGTAACTTTTGGGATTTCAGTATTTTGGTCATAACTCTGGCATTTCTTAACCGATTTGACAGATTTATATACCGACGTGTTAAAGAAGAAATTTGCCAGTTATTTTGGTTATAAAACTTGGACTCGGGAAGATCTATGGTTCCCGAAAATGGGTATTTTTCAAAAAAAAATTAATATTTTGGTCATAACTTTTTCGTATCTGAACCGATTTTCCCGATTTTTTCAGAAAATATTTTCTATTAAAAATTTCCGATCTTTTGATATATAAGGCGTAACCAAAGGTCATATGACAGTCCAAAAAATCAGGTTTTTATACAATTTTTGATTTTTTTGTACGGGAGGTACCACGCCCACTTGTTCAATCCCGCCCACATTTTGTGGGATGCTGTGTATTGATAACGTTAATGTGTGTACCTAATTTGGAAACTTCGGCTCTTGCCGTTTTCAAGATATACAGAAATAAAAAACTACAACAACAACAAGGGATTTTTGGGCAAAATCAGAGGCAGTCGTGGTTTTTTGGTCATATCTCAGCCATTTGTGGACCGATCTTGCTGAATTTCAATAGCAAGAAATGGTAGACTATATGTGACATAAATGAAAAACAACCTAGTCGCTATCATGTCTGGAGTATCCGGAAAACACATATCAAACGTAAGACGGACAGACGGACGGATATCGTTAAATCAACTTCTCTCCTCATAAGGACCCAAAATATATATACTTTACAGGGCCTAAAATCAATATTGTAGAAATTACAAACGGAATGACAAACTTATATATACCCTTTTCCACCTGTGGTGAAGGGTATAAAAATAAGAAGATTTTACTCCAGTTTACACACAGCTGCGCTGGAAAATACTTTCCATTCTGGAAACGCGTTTTATTCAATGATAAAAGTAAATATAAACTTTTCGGGTCGGACGGAACGTCTGAAACACCAACCAAGAAGTGAATCCGAAACATTTGCGTCCGACAGTCCAACTTGATGGTTGGCACGTAATAGTCTGGAGTGTTTGTTCAGCTGCTGGTATTGGTGAATTTCAGTTAATGGAAGGCAATATGGACAAAATGCAATACTTAAATAGGTATATTATAAAATAACTCTTCAAGCAAAGTGCAGAAAAACTTAGAATACGACATAAAGGCATTTTTTATCTGTACCAGACCAGAGATCCAAAACATAATTCTGGTGTCCTCGAGTAGTCAAAACTTCACTCTTATCACAAAACCTGAATGTTATAGAAAACTTGTGGCAAAAACTAGAATCTGATATAAGAAAACATTCGATTTCACACCAAAATGAGCTTAAAAGGGCTCTTTTGGAAGAATAAGGTAAATTAAGCCCGGAATACACAGAAAAACTTATAGAATATATTCCAAAGCCAATCAAAGGTTTTACTACCTCTTTTAACATACATTATTTAAAGTGTACCATTTTCATTGTGACCTTAATTTTCTTATAGTGCCGGCTCCCACACGTCAAGTTTGACTCGTCAAGTCTTGAGTTTTTTAGGAGAGAGGGGAAAATAAATGGCATTCTCTTTTCCCTTCTCTCCTAAAAGCTCGATACTTGACGAGTCAAACTTGACACGTGTGAACCGGCACGGCACATAGTTTGCTTACCATATTTTTTTTTTTTGCTAAATGTAAAGCATTTTAAATTAGCAATAGAATTTAACAGTTGTCACGACAATAATTGCCAAACTTATTGCCTGAGTGCTCCGGGCGTAAGAAAGTACATATTTGCGAATAGTTCCAAATTCATGCGTAATTTTAAAATTTCAATTAAGCACGCTAATTTTTTACACTTTTTGCGCAGTTTGAAATTTAAATGCCTAACCCATGTGGAAACAAAAAGAATAGAAAACAATTTTAAATCAAAACAATATAATGCTCTCTTAAAATTCCGTACGTGTAAACTACCAACAACAAATTAAAGACATTTCCAAGGTATATTTATAGCAGGTAGCCGCGAGATTACAACAATTGTACAATAAAACAAACAACAGGGCTTTTTATTGTTGTTATGTGGTACGAACTGTCAAACAGCAAAGGGGTTGATAAGAGACAAAAAAGACAAAAGATAAAGACAAAAAACTTGTTTACTTGTTTTCTATACAACATTTGACAGTTCGTACCACAAAACAAGCAAATAAAAAATAAGCAGCTGGCTTTCCGAGACTACCTGCTATAAATATACCTTGGACATTTCTTACTAAAATACTCATCTTGGTTTATGTTTTTTTCTCTCTCTTAATTCTAGTGACTAAAAGCTAGCCATACTTCTTTGGCCAAACACGAAAAAAAAACAAAAAAATAAATAATGATTTAAATTTGTCACAGCAATATATTATCCCCAAAATCCCCAGCGTAAAAAGTACTTTTTCTCCAAAAAATCTCCTTGGGATTTTTACGTAATTTTTATCCCCATTTACAAATAAAATCCCCTATTTGGGAATAAATCCCCAAAACTGAGAACGCTGCAGACGAAGAAGGGTTAGCCTTGTGACAGAAAAAAAGCTAATTAAACATCGAGAAAATCAAATGCAATTTTTCATTGGGGAAAAATATAATCGCCTAATGAGAAAACGGCCATAAGACTACGTTTTAAACACTTTTTCTGTCCATCTATAAAGGCTTAATTTAATATAAGTCTTCAACATAATTCATACGCAGTTATGAAAGTTTATTTTTATAAAAGACAAAAATTCGTGTTTATTAATTATTTTTTTAATTTTTATTAAAATTTTATTATTCTCCATCATCACGAGATCCCTTTTCCCCCTTCTGCCTTTCAATTCTTAAAATGCCAAAAATTATTAAAAAAAAAGTTTGATCGATAGAGAAATCAACATAAATAGTACAAGTTCTTTAAGAATTTTAAGACGTAAATTTATATATAAAAAAGATAGCAAGACTGGCAGACAGACAAACGATTGTTCCCACAATCAACGTCACCATAAATAACCAGCCCCTCAACTATGTCATGATACCAATAAATTTCAAACTATACATGCAACACGGTTTATCTCTAAAAAAGAAAAAAATATAATAACAAACAATAATAATAATAATGTTAAAAACAAAATTATATATGTAAGTATATTTATTAAGAGAAATAATTGGGATGTTTTACCTTCAATAAACAAAAAAAAAAAAAAGACCTTAAATATAAACGTAATGACGTCATGCTATAATGAAATATTATGTATGTAGAATATAAAACTATATAAGTTTTAAATTATATACCATTAAGGACCCTTTTCACAACTTACCGATAGCTAAAGATAACATTTATCGGCCGTATAAGAAGTGTTCCATTATTACGACTTTCAATATTTGCAATATTTCGACAACATCTGTTGTCAAATTTTTAACAAAACTTCGTCAAATAAAAACCAAAGTTGTAAAGAATATCATTGTTATCAAATTTACAACTATCTGTTTTCAAATAGATGCTCCCTGTTGTCATCATGTATAGCGTACATATTATCACAGAGCACACAGAGGCGTCACGAGAAGAACATTTTTGGGGTATGTATTCAGAAAGCGTAATAAAGTCATATGTCTTAAAAAAATAACATGAAATGAAATACGACTGTTGTGAACAACCCCTCATAATTCAGTGTGCTATTTTGAATTTAAATCAGCTTATTTAAAACATATATAACAAGTAAGAAAGTATAGCGGTCAATCTCGACCATATAACACATCATGCTTATCTGTCCATATGAAAATGGATTTATCTATGTTTATAAACTTCATTAAAAGTCGGTTTGAAAGTTTGTGAGCGGCAGAAATTACCCCTAGCTCCCCTTGTGGTGTTTTTTTTTTGAAAAACTGCATAGCTTATGTGTCCATATATGTAAATATGTTTCTATCTGATTTAAATTTCATTAAAATCGGTTTGATAGTTTCTGAGAGGAATAAATTTTCCCCTATCTTCCCTCGTGGTCCTACGATTCGGCCCATTTCCAATAGCCTTGGTCCTTGTGGCAAAAATTGCGAACTGTACTTTGCGTACAAGGTTACATGGACAGCCAGCCAAGCCAGCCGGACGGACATCATTAGTTCGACTCAGAAAGTGATTCTGAGTCGATCGGTATATTTTAAGGTGTTGTTATTTTTTCACAAGTTGGAAAAAATAGGCAAGTAATATTCAAATCTACCCACTGTAAAAATTTTGAGCTATTTTGTCTACTTTTTGGTAAAGAAACGGTTGGTTTAAATTTTTAAAATTGTTTTTCATATGCCTTTAATGTTAAATTAACAATTGGTTTGCTTCTACTAATAGTTAATACCCTCTTTATGATCAAGTGCGATGTTTCGTTTATTGGTACAGTTCAGAGTGGCCCATCCTTGACTAAACTGGTAACAATGTGTTGTCAAAATGACAACTAAATGTTGTCAACATAACAAAGGTGTGCTGTCAAAAATGATAACAACATGTTGTCGGATTGATACCATTATGGTGATAATATATTAACGGTATGTTGCCAGAATAAGACTAAATGGTGATAAAATGACGAGTTGGTATAACATAAAGACACCATCTGTTATTAAATTAAACACAATCGTAGTTAGCTCACTTTTGTTTCTAAAGCTTTTATAATATTTTGTTATGAAAACCTGCTTTCTACATAACAGATGAATGTGGAACTGATGGTATTCCATAAACAAATCTTGTTATATCTTTAAACATAATTTAGTTTAATTAATTTTTAAATGTTGAAACCTTATTCCGAAAATTACTAATTCTTAGGTTTTTAACGCTTTTAATAAAGATAAGAAACTCTTATTTCAGGTAAAAATAAAAAAAATGATAAACGGGAAAATTTATAAATTGTGCCAAATATGCCAATGATGTACAATTGTACTATTTTAAACTCGATTTACCTAAAAATGCTGCAATTGTATCAACTTTTACATCCCTGTTTCGGACTATATCAACATATGCAAATATAGTCTTAAAAAATGTTTTCTTTATTCGGGAAATTACGTTTTTCTTTGATTATGGTACTTTCTGAAATTAAGGCGTTGATTACGTTGCTAGGAAGACATTTTTGTTAAATGTATGTGACCAACTAAATGATTAACAGCCATATTCATAAAAAGTTCTTATTTTAAGCTTATAGTATGTAATAACTGTTAAACTTTTTTTGTCTTATAAACCTCTTAAAAAAATTTGTATTCATAAACATACAATAACAGCTTGTTTACTATTAACTGTTTCGAATAAAAAGTTTGTTTACTTTTTATTTACATCACTATTATTATGATTTTTTTTTATATTTTTGAACAATAATTTGTTGTTTTAAACAAAAAAAAAAACCAACTAGTTGCAATAATTTAATAAATAATTAAAGAGAATATCTGGATTTGCCCCAGAACATATTCATTTCAATTATATAAATTTTTTTAAAATAATTATCAACATAACATTAAATGGGCTGTCTAAGATAAAAAAAAAATTAGTAAAATGTATTTAACATGTCCGTTGTAACAAATAAAACATTTTTGTCATTATTTTTCAACATATTTCACAAAAATAATATCATAAAATGCAAACACCTTTCAAAATGTCATTTTATTTTTGATTTAAAAAAGGGCAAATCCAACAATAAATTTTCTTACTTTATGAATGGTTTATTAATGGTTCAATATGGTTTATGAATACAACTATAGCAATTTTTGCTTAAAAACGGTCAATTAATCATCAATAAGTTTTTATGAATATGGCTGTAAGAATTTATATGCTATTACAGTTTCTATATGAAATTCAAAAAATTGCTTTTAACAAAAAAAGTAAAAGTGTTTGTCAGAATGCGCTTTTTTAGCCCTAGAACATCGAGCAAACATAGCAACAAATCTTACTACACAGAAAAAATTGTCGCAATTTTTTTTTTTTTTTTTTCAAGAAAACCATTAATCAAAATAAAATTAGTTTTAATTAAAAATTAAATCAATTGAATCAAAACGTTTACTTACATTAATCAACTACATTACTGCAGATAATGTCAAAAAATATTTAATTGAAACTATTAATTGTTTATTGGTGCAAAGTTAATTAATTTTGTAATTAATTTCACAAATTTTTTAATGGAAATAAATTTTTATTTTTTTTCTGTGTTCTAATAGACTAGATAATATTGGCACTATCTTTATTATATACGAACATACATCTATCGTACTTTAATATACACGTAAACTCATAGTACGTGGTCCAAATATCATGCATAAAAAAATTCAAAAACCAACAAAAAAATTATCTTGGCTTAGCGCCCATCCCGCAAAATTTGGGAAAGAATGAATTTAAATAAATGAAGCAAAGAATTTTATGCTTAACTAACAACTGATAATGATTATTGTCGCTATTGTACTTTCAATTTTAAAAATATTTTTTTACATAGAAAATAAAAAAAAGTAAACTAACAGCCAAAATCGTTGAATGATAAAATGCACCAGCTGTTTTAAACACCTTCTTGTTTAATTAACAAAATTTTGTGCAAATTAACAATATTTAATTTAGATTCTATTTTCGATTGTTTACAAAACAGCTAACAATAACAAATTATATTATAATTAAGTTAATTCATTGTTTATTTTGAATATTTAAATAAAAAATAAATAAATAAATAAAAACATAAACGGCTTTTTAATTTTATACTAAAAACAAAATTGATTTTACATCCATATTTTTTGATTTTAATGATCTATATGCAGGCTATAAGTGGTTAATTATGACAAACAAGTTTAATTTCTGCTTTATAACATGCTTTTCAATACAAATCATAAACCAGTTATAAACTAGTTTATTAAATAACGCTGTTGAAAACAACATAATTTTGATTTTTCTAAATTTTTCAATTAAAAAATTACACGGGGGAGCAAAAAAACACACGGATTGGACAGTAAAGATTCCATTGTGTTTTTTCAACTGTTATACCCCTGACAGACATATAGTTTCAATACCATGGTATGCATACTACAGTAGTATATAAACCATCAATATACCACTTTGTTTCATGATTTAATTGTAGTTTAGGTTGACACACATGTAGCATACCATGATAGTATAGTATACAAATCCTATGTCTGTCAGGGGTATTAGGAAACCCCTATTCTCTGTTTGGTGATTTTGGTGACCAATTTTTTATGGGCCTCCAAAAATTCTGAAAAACTCACACAAAACTTTGAGATCGCAACAAAAAAGAAAAGATTCCTCTCTGCTGTTTGTCCACAGTTAATTTTAACTTACTAAAAATCAATGTTGCCAGAAGTATAATTTTGATATATGTATATTGTCCATTCTTTTATTAAAATGAGTTGATTATATTTATAAGGAACACTCAGAGGAAAATATTTTTTAATGTTGTCACCTCAAACAAACCTTTTTTAAACATATTATGGTTAATTTAACCATGTTATCGCCACCGGAAACTATATAATGGTTAAAGTAGACCTTCTTCAAAAAGCCACAACCATATTAAGGACGCCTCCAAACATGTTATGGTTATGTTATGGCATTCAACATATGTTAGGAATACTTCCCCTTTTTAGGAAACTTAATAAATACATAAAGTATTCATTACATATGGGGTTATATTTCCCCTGAATCAGGTTTCATAGTTTTCAAAATAATTAAAAATAAGTTATCACGTTTTATGATGGGTAATTTTTACCCTGCTTCCACCGAGGCAATATAAAACCTGGTAAATTGAATAGATAAAAGTTCCAGATGTAATATTTTCCAAAAGAAAAGATTTTAAGTAATTTCTTTGTATGGGGATAAGGTATACTTCTCCCCTGCTCTTATCGAGAAAAATTTAAATCTTGTAATACTTACTAATGGTGTTTTCATTCCGTCGAACATGTTCAACGTATGCTACCATTTGCGCGAATAAGTTAGAAAAAATATTTTCTTTGTATGACATAGTAAGTTTCCCCTGATTTTGCCAAAGCAATTTAAAACCTAGTTATGCAAATTATACCTTATTAATACTCAAAGAGCTTAGAAGATCTAGATTTTATTTTATCTAGATTAATTTTAATAATGCAGATTGAAACTTAATTAATACTCAGATACTTTGTGTAGGGGTTAACTTTTTCCCTGCTTCTACCGAGGCAATTCGACACCATATTCTCCAAAAATTTTAAAGTTCTAGTTTATACAGTTCTTTAAACAAAAATAAGTGTAAACTTTAATTAATAAAGCCTGTAATTCCTTCCAGACTACAAGTAAGATACTGCCAAAATTATATAAAAATCGTTCAACTGGTCTTTTCTTTACTGTACTCGTATACAGTACAACTTCGATAGTCCGGATATGCGCCAGTCCAGCCACTCTAATAATTCGGACGCTGCTACATTTCGAACAATTTAAAATTTTTACCTTTACAATCCGGATGACTTTTTTTTCATGCAAGAACAAAAATAAAATGCCAATGTTTTAACATCGCATGTTTTGTTATTCACACGTTTATTAACATTTTGCACTGTCGTTACATCAGTTTCAATTATTTTCTTCGCAAGCGTGTTTGTCTCATTTCGTCCCAAGTTTCATGATTTTACTAATAAACGAAAACATAAAACCTTAACTTTAAAGAAAAATTGTGATATTTTACAAAGTCTTGATTACTATTTGGCAGGTTGCTGCAAAATTCTATAAAAAATAAGAAGAAGACAAAACAATATACATATTTCGAATACCTACGACAATATCTAATATCTTCGTTGGCTATTTGTTTTTTCCTGGGTTTTTAGGAGAGCAAAAACCCCGTTTTATGTAGTAACTAGAGTATCCAATTATTCGACTTTCGGTTGTGTTCGAGTAAGGAATTAATTGATTGTTGAATTTTTAAATTGCTCGATTAATAGAATAAAGGTTTTAAATTGTTCGAATTACTCGAATAACTCGAAGAATTCAAATACTTTCATCCAATGGGAAAAAACAAACAAATCTATTTGAACCTATACTTTTATTTTATACTTTTTTTTATACTTTTTATTTATTAAACAGAAAAAGAGAGGCGGGAGGCGCCAGCCAGTTATGAAAAACATTTTAAACCAATTTAGTATTTCTTAAAATCGAGTGAAATAAAATTCGATAGAGATTCTCCGTAAAATTTTTATAAAAAATCACCGCAGTTTTTCCTGATATTTAAAGAAATTCTGTTAAAGAAGAGAATTCAATGTTTAATATATAAAAGGAATTTTTTATAATCTCTTAAGACAGGATCTTTGTTTTTAAATCCCCTTTTAATTTCCTTTATTTTAAAACTCTACTCTACAGGTTTGGTTAATTTATTTTTTAACGTATTACTATTTCACGACAAAAACCAGAAACTTCGTTTTCAAACAAGGACACTTAGGTGTTTTAAGACGGAAGTAATAACATCTCAAATGTCACATCCAGCCGATTAGAAGTTACAAGGTAATAAAAGAAATTACTGTTGGGTAATAACAGGTAACCCATTATCTAAAAGTACATGGTTTACAAATTTATAGCTGCTGATGAATTTTTTTTACGAATTTGACGTTTATAGTCAGCGTTTAAAAAACTGCAGTCAAAGTAGAAAAACTGCCATTTCTACCACTTCTTCAAAAAACTTTAATTTTACTTCTGATTCATTAAATGTAAACAGTCGCTATCAAACCAACTCAAAAAGGGAAGAGTTGTATACAAATTTTCGTTTTTTTTCGACAGTTTTTGGTTTCGACTGCAGTTTTTTAAACCCTGTTTATAGTGATTTACATAATTTGTCACATACGCTCAAATCTAAAAATAGACTAAAATATGTTTAAAATTATGAGTAGGGCAACCAAAAATAAGCACTAAAAAAACAGTTTTAAGCTCTTAAAAAAAGCGTTTAAAAACATGAAAATAAGCTGTTAAAATAAAAAAAAAGCAATTAAAATTTATGGTTTATTTTCCACTTTATTCGTTGAATGCGTTGTTACAGTAAATTATAAATTGATGCGATAAATTTTCGAAAAGAAACCCCTGTCTATTTGAAGTCAGCACGCTTTTGTACATAGAAAAAGTTCTTTCTACGTCTACAGATGTTAAGGGAGCATATTTAAAGTTGAGTATTTGCTCTGAGGTATATTTTATACGATTGAACTCGCAATGCCGCTTGCCTCCCAGTATATCCACAATATCTTTTAGTACCGAAAATCCTTCATTTTTTAATAAAACAGATTCAAATTTTTTATTCACTTTGTCGCCTATATCCCCTGGAACACCGGAAATTTTTCTTACGGTGTCCATAACTATATTCACTTGGGAAACCAATGAAAGATTTTTTGTTTCCAATTTGGTTACTACTTCGTGTAAAAACCCAAAATTTACAGAAATGAACAATATTTGGTTGCGCAAATTATTTTCATTCATTAAAGCCTGGCATATACGCACTGCTGAAGAATCTGTAGAGTTTAAATTTGAAAAAATGTCTACGAAATTATCAAAATATTTGGCATAATAATTTACAGCCATTATCCACGTCCCCCATCGAGTTATCACTGGTTGTGGAGGTAGTGGTATATCTGGTGCTGTTTCTCGTAAGATTTGAACCCTTGCAGGAGATTTAAGGAACGTTTTTTTAGCATTTGAAATAAATTTGTCTACATTTGAGTAGTATTCTCTTATATGTTCACAAACTCTGTGAACTCCATGTGCAAGACAGGTTACGTGAGTTATATGTGGGTAAAATACAGCAATGGCCTTTGCAGCTTTCACCATATATGGTGCGGCATCACTTACAAAAAGAAAAATTTTCTGTTTATCTAGGTCAAATTCTTTCATTGAATCATCAAACAAACGTGCAATAGTGGAATGATTGACTTTTTCTAATACAGCTGTTTTTATTAAAAATCTTTTTTCTGAAATATTTTCATCCACATGCAGTATACCCACAACAACGTTTGCCACAAATCTGTTCGACGCATCGGTGGTCTCGTCTATAGAGACCCAAATAAAATGTTTTTGTATTTCTTCCTTTATTTTGTTAACTGTAGATTCATAAACTATTTTGACGATTCAGATGGAATATGGAATGATGTATAGTTTTGAAGATAATGTTGTACTTTTAAATGTCGAATTTTGTATAATGGTATATCTGCTGATATAAAGGCTTCACAGAGATCAATGCAAAATTTATCGGCGGCCGATGAACTTGTAGAACTTTGTAGAAAAGTTTGTTGTAAATTTTTTTTTGATTCTCTTTCTTTTAGATCTTTGTGCTTTTTTGAATCCATTTGTTGTTTTATGTTGTAATTTTTATCAACAGATAAAGGTTTTGAGCACACGTTACACACTAAAGCTGATCCATCAGTTTTTAAATCTGGATACTGTTTGACTAGCTTGCTCAAGTAAACCGATTTGCTTTCCTTGACTTTAGGCATTTTCTAAATAATAAAACAATAAACCAATTTTAACAAAGGTTTTAATAAATTAAAAAAAATTTATACTTACATCCAAAACGCAGAGGCTATGAAGGTAATTTTATCTGTTTTTAAACTAAGACAACTTTAAAAAGTTTTAAAAATGTTATGCTTTCAACAATTCAATGAAATTTTTAAAATGTAAATTTGTTGACAGTAAAAACTTGGCTACTTTGATTTAAACGTTTTTTTTTTCAACCAGAGTTGTAGCAGCACAAAAAGTAAGGCGATTTCATGAATTCGCCTTGACAAAAAGGTGAATTTGTTAGTACAAATAAAAAAAGTTGCCACATCAAAAAAAAAAAAAAACAACGATTTTTGCAAATATTTATTAAATATTTTTTTTTTCGTATGAAAAAAATGAAAAATTATCTTAAAATGACAAAATAAGTAAAAAAAAGCCGATATCGCAAAAATAACTAAAAAAAGCCGATATTGCCAAAATAAGCAAAAAAAAAGCCCTAACATATATAGCTCATTTTCTTTGTTTTTTTATGATCGGAATTTCTGTTCAATCAAAATCTTTCTATCTTGTAAACAAAAAAAAAAGCAATTGCTTATTTTTGGTTGCCCTAATTATGAGTAATGAAAATAAATGCAAAAGGTAACAACATGTAATTTAGTTTTAAGGTTGGAAATCTTAACAAAATATCAAAACTTATAATTATAATATTTTTACATTGAAAAAGTAGAATTTTCTAAGAAATTTATTTTAATCGATCAATTGACACAAATTGTTCGAGTTACTCGTTATTCAAAATTGGCTATTCGATCGAACAATGGCGAAAAAATTCCTCGATTAATCGGTGTTCGAGTAATGTGGATACTCTAGTAGTAACCTAAGCATACATTTTTAAAGTTAACTGTTTAATTGAACAATTGTTAACATTGCTTGAAGTATTTCGTGAAATAAAACTCGACTTATTAGCCATTGGGCAGCTATAACAAATTTTTTTCGAAAAACTACACATATGTAACTCATTTTGTTGGAGCATTTCTAATAATTTTTTTTAAATTTTACACCAGCTGTTTTGTTTCGAAGAGGGAATGAATATTTTCATTAAAACTTAAAGTAGAGATGTAGCGATACGGCTTTTTGACGATACTTTACCGATACTGATACTCAAACAGAAATAAGAATACATATTAAATTTAAATTCAAGTTTAAATTAACAAAAAATTAGATGATTTAAGGTGCCTCTAGACTTCTTTTTTAGCTGAACCACAGTGTATGATGGACAGAGGACCATGCTTCTCGAAATGTTCTTATAAGATTTTCAAAAACGCTCCAAAGGTCAGTTCTTGTAGCCTTATCAGAACTTTTACTAAGTGCAGGGGTGACCGTGTCTTCAACACTTTCGGATTGCGGATTCATGCTAAGTAGCTCAACAAAACGGTTTTTGGATTTATTGTAGACCTTTTTTTTACTGGAGCACGCGATTAGTCCCTTAAACGTTATTATTCTTTGAAAACTTAATCACGATCGATAGCTTACTAAAAGAACTGTAGAACTAAATATTAGAGCTACTAAAGCGTTATACGAAAATCGTGTTTCCAAAGAACTGATGTTTAGAAGTAATCCAATTTGTAAGTATTGCCAATTTGTTAGCTTAATGCTGACTGGCATCTTAAGTTGCCGGATGAAAACACAAACTAACAAAATGTTTCCGCGAAGTTGCTGAGCAAAGCATGTATCTTAGACAAAAGGAACGATGTGTCTAAAACGCTTGTCCACACTTGTCTGCAGGAACCAGAGTCCCTGGCGGGAATCGAGCCCGCAACCCCAGCGCTGATAGACTAGCTCACTACCAGCTAGCCTAGTGGGGCACTCAAACCCACAACCATCGCACTGAAAGACCAGCTCACTACGATCAAGACTACCGGGGTAAATTTGTTTGCCATAACTTAATATAACTTAATAACTTGTTAAAATCTATATGTTGGAAAACGATTAAGTGAATTTCTACACATAGCTGTTTTTGTACGAAAATTTTGTATATGCGTTACACATAGCTACTTTTGTTAACTTCTGAACCAGTAAAGATATCGGTTTGGTGGCTAAATGTATCATTAACAATGGTTTCAAATGGTGTAATAAAAAAAATTTCAAAATTTTGCACATCCGATGTTGTCAGAGCAACAACTTGTTTTTTCAACAGCAGAAAATCCAGAATTAGAGAGAGCGCTTTACACATGATTTTTGCAGCAAAGAAATAATTATATCCCAATTTCATCAGAAATTTAAAAAGCAAATGACAAATTTTTTATTGAAAGAAGACAGGGTTGGACGAGATTTAGCGAGCTGGTTAGATAAATTGAAGTTAAGGCAGGCATGCTATTTATTGTCTAAAAATTTGTTGTGACAGTTTCTAAAAGTGTAAATTCATGTTTTTTTTTACCTACTAGATTTAAATAATTTTCTACTATAGTCCAGACAACTCGATAATCCGACCGAGTCCAAAACTATATGTGTCAGGATTTTCGAAGTTGTACTGTATATAAATATATCTTTCAACTGTAGTAGAATTAAAATAAAATTTTTAACACAAAAACATTTTGGTTACTTTTTTTGTACATTTTGATTTTTAATTTTTTTTTTTTGGCCGAGGCAACTAACTAACCCCATATTTTCAGTAAAAAAATTCCTTACACTTGGCTGCTGTTTGACAGTTCTTATCACATAACAACAATATATGGCCCTATTGTTTTTCTTATTGTACATTTGTTGTAATCTCGCGGCTACCTTCTGTTATAGTACCTTGGTTGAGTACCAGTGTTGAAAAATTCAGTACTTTGGTACTTTTTTTAGTACTTTGTACATAGTACATAGCAGACTTTGGTAATTATGTGTTTGTTGCAAAATTTATGTTATTGTGTTTTAAAATTGAAATGCAACGCGAGGAAGTCAGGATTAATATTTTGCTTTCCAGAGTGGGATATTTGATCTTACAAGAAAATTTATAAAAAGGGATGCATCGGATAATAAGATAGTGGAAAACATAAATGAAAACCATTAACCTTTAAATGAAATTTTTTGTGGAACTCGATTTGACATATTTATAGAAACATGAATTGACATATTTATAGAAATATAAATTTAAAGAAACTGAAAAATCATTTCATTTGAGATTTTGCGAAACATTAAGAAGTAAATTTGTTTTGAAAATAAAACCCTAAAAATGATAAGCAGCTTCACTCCAGAAAATATTGTTTCCAAATGCATAATGCCATTGTTATAAATGTTATTTACAAACGAGAAAGAAAACTATAAAAATATCAATTCTCAATTCCGTATACTAGCGGATCTTTCAGAAATAAAGCATTACAGAACCGAATTTGAATTTTTTTAAAAATATAGCGAAAGCTTAGAACTAAATGATTTCATCCAAAGTTTGTTTTCACGTATTGCTTTTGTTTTTTTATCGATATCACATTCCTCAGCATTAGTTGAACATACATATTCAATGCAAAATGCTGTAAAATGCAAAGGAAGAAATTTACACGTAGAAACTGTTTCAAGTTTAATAATAACTAAAGATCTATTAAAATCAAATGTTAGTTGCTGTTGTAGTTATAATATTTCTTATGATCTCTTAAGGTATCTTATAACACTGAATTAAAAGCTTTATTTTTAAACATAAATGCTTTTAACTTTAACTGTAACTAAGTTCTAATTATGTAATATATGTAAAAGTCTGAATAATATACATAATTGGGGTATTCACAAGGTCGTCATAAAGTTGTAAAGTCATATGTCTTAAAATAATTACAAGAAATATATATGACTGCTGTGGGCAACCGCTTTTTATTAAGATTTCTGCTGTGTAGTTATGGCGAATCAATGAACACTGCATACACATTTTTATTTTGTTTGAAACACAACAATATTTTTTTTAAACAATTGTCAAATATTATTTAGGACATTATGACGATATGACTTGATAGCACACCTTATGAATCCCCCAAATATAAAAGATAAAATAAAAAAGTATACCAGTATAAATTTATGTGTACAAAAATCAAATCTGTAATTTTTTACTTAGGGTGTGTGTAAAACGGTAGCAAAGTTCAATGGTGAATTAAAATTGTCAAGAATTTCTACGCTAATGTCAAAATTTGTACTAGCCCCTCCCTAGGGCTAGTGAAATTTTATTCACCTCAACAGTGTCAAAATTTAACTTACATGAGTACTTTGCTACCGTTTCACACACATCCTTATTCATAAAAATATGAACTAATTTAAATATTTTTCTTTAGAAAATACTGAAAAAACGTACCTTACGCTTATGTATAATAGAAATATGTGTACATGTGTATGTACTTTCAATATAAATACTGTTTGCTCTTAAATTCATAGATAAATTAATTCCAATGGAATATTTTTTGTTCCTTTTATTTTGATAAATGATTGTTCTACTTTTTAACAAAAAGTTCCATTTAGTGGGATAAAATACTATTTTAGTTGAAGTTCAGTACCATTTCAAAATTTCAATTCTGCAACACTGTTAAGTAGTGCAATTTTTTAAATAAAAATGAAAAAAGTAACAAATAAAAAATCAAATTTAAAAAATTAACACCTCTAAGGGTAAAAACAGTGTCATTATTAGAGTTGAGTATAGTTTACTTTTTTATGTTAGTTTGCATGATTGTTCGTTTTTTGCTTACTTGTTTTTTTTGCGCAATAATGAGTGTGCTATTTGGTGCCTACATGCTGTTTGCACACAAGTTGCTTTTGAATGTCTAGTTTAAAGCAATTTGTACAACAAAAACTACACAACGGAAAGACATTTTAATCACAATTTGATAAGAAAAAGTCAAAATTGATAGAGTGTATGTATATTCGTACATACGTTAACATGAAGGGGCTTTGAGGGGGATGTGCAATAATTGGCCCCTAATAACAAACACAACAGTAGGAGTTAAGTTTTGCGCGTGTTTCTAATAATTATTCGTGTTCTAGTTTGTTGCTTTGTTGTGGTTATTTAGAAAATAGATATTCATGAAAGTGTTGTTTCTTTAGCGTAAAATTATCAAGCGCTAAATATGATACACTTTTTAATTGTAAAAAGATCAATATTTCATTGAACACACATCCAAAAATCATTTTTGTCAATCTACACTTCAGATATTTAATTTGATTTTTTAAATGCATTTATTAGAGAAAGCGCCTTTTTAACATGCAAAGGTTAACTTAAACGAATTCCTTTTGAAATATATTTTAATAAAAACCGACACTAACAATTTTAATTGCATTTTATTAAAACACAGAAACAATTTATTTCAGAATAAAATGAATACATATTTAAATAAATAAATAGTACGTAGACCCAGCGAAAAAAACATTTTAAAATCAATAAAAACCAAAATGAATCAATTAGACACATTTACGAAAGTCAAGTAATGTTGAAATTTTTTATTTTAAACAATATAAATTTAATGTTGCTTTATTTTGATATGGGTAATTCCAAAATGTTGAACGTGACAGTCGTACGCATCAAAAATGCAATAACATTTTAAACAACAAATATTTTTACGTTCTTTTAACCCTGAAATTATAGCACTAAGAAAGCACTATTATCTATGCTAAAGTTTATGGGGGCACGATTCTAGGTCAAAGATAAGGCAAAAGAAGTTGATGTTCGAACGTGAAAAAAATAGAAGTAGTTTTTGTGTCCATGTATAAAAAGGCATAATTCAGCGAAACCCGGCACAATTTTTTAGTTAAGCTACTTTCAGAATTTTACGTAGCAATGTAAGATTTAAATCTGGTTCGATACGTGGCATTTCGAACGTGACATTTTTTCCATAATAATTTAACTGAATAATGATTTAAAAAAAATAAAAAATTACCGTTGATCCGAATAACATATTTCTCTTCGAACTTTTTACAGACCATGTAAGAAATTTGTTTTGTAATAATTTTCATCAAATAAAAACAAATAAACAAATAAAAACATGCAATCAAACATTCTCACAAATAAGAAATTACATTTGCACAACTTTGCAGTCTGATGGTTTATCTAAGTGAACAAATTTATGGGTAAATTTATAAAATTAGTAAAGTCTAAACATTTCTCTATAACAATATCGTAAAATAAAAAGCTTTTAATAACTTTTAAATTTTCGGTCACGGTGGACCTTTTGACGGAAATGCCCATATGGAAACAATATAGAAATAATATAGAAACTATACAGAAATAAAATTATTCGACATTGAATTAATATTCAATATTGTAGTTGGGTAATTCTGTAACATTTTAACGGCAAAAATTTGTACTTGAAATTTTGTACTTTTTGTCGTTAAAAAGTTACAGAATTACCCTACTGATATGGTTTACATACGACATATGAAAAATGGATAGAAGCCACATTTATTCAAAAATATGACACGTTCTTATTTTTAAGTTGCAACTTTTTCCTGAGTGTATGAATCAAACATGATTATTTTATACCCTTCACCACTAGTGGTGAATAAGGGTATACTAAGTTTGTGATTCCATGTCAAGGCGAATTAAACTACAGGTTATACCATGTTCACACGGACAGCAATATTCGTGTTCCGCTCTCCTATTCCTGTTTTGCACCCGAAACATGATTGAAACAACATGCTTTGCCATACACAATTGTGATAGCGAAACAGGTCGTTTCATTTTGAAATATGCTGCGAAACAGGAAAAATGTATTATGATCTCCAATTTTGATAACAATTATTGTTAGTTTATTTGAACTAGCTCTCAAAAACAATCAAAACAAAGAAAAAAACAAAATAAAAATAAATTGATAATTATAAAATAATTATATAAATAAAAGTATTAAATAATATATTTAAAATTTTTAATTACTTTTTTTTATCTATTTTATATAAAATCACACTAACAACACAAAAAAAATGTCAAAATGAAACAAGAATGAATCGTATGAACAACATGTTTGGCAATCTAGTTTCAGAGAGTGAAACGAGTGGTTTATATCGTCGTATGAACATCATGAATCAAAAAAACAAGATTGCGCACTCTGCCGTACAAAAAAATTTTCTACTGCGCATCTACGTCATCATAGACTAAATATGAGTGTTTATGTAAGACACACACAAATGCACAGTCACAAAGTCTATTTTTTCGTCACACACACAAATAACGGACCTGCCCAATCTTAAGATTGTTTCTTTGATTCAAGTATGAACATAGCATTAATGTTTACGGCTCTAAGTGTCAACTATACTTAGCAAAACACTTATGGCGATTTCTATTCTGAGAAAAAAATGCTACAGTATATGCATGTAACACTTTTTCATGTTGCCTATAATCACTCGAAGTGTTACATGTTGTACAACTTCAATCGAACAGAATTAGCTACCTTTATTTACAACTATTACACTTTTATTATTAATGTAGTTCATTAGCGATTTTTAAAACTATTCGACTATTTGCTGCACACTTACTTTACTGTTTGGAAACAGACATTGGCATCACTTTTTGCTTGAACAAATTTAAAACGATAATAAATACATAGAATTTTCCACCAAAATAAAAAAACGATTTAATTCAAAATGGAGTATGCCGTCAAAGAATATTTAGATGTAGAATTCTTTTGGCAAAACTTTTAAAATATTACGACAAACAAAATAAAATATTGGTTGTGCAAACAAAGTAGTAAGTACCAAAGTTGTAAAACAGGGCAGTATGAACCCTTAAGTAAAAGTAAGGGTAAAACATGTAACATGTTTTGCATGTTTTTCATCAACATTTTCACAAAAGAACTTGAAAATTTTTCCCACAGTTGTATTTTTTGTACAAACGAACACAAAATGTAGAAGATGTAACATTAATGCAACATTTTTCTCAGAAAAGAAATCGCCATTAGAAATCAAAGCAAATAGGTTCGAACTGTCAAAATCAGATGGCGCTTCGACACCACCTGTAGTTGAATTCGCCTTGTTCCATGTGAAAATTTTTAATTATTCATCTCAGACCCCACAAAGTACGTATGTATTAGGGATGCCAATCGGGACTGGTTTTCGCAAATTCCGGGATTCGGGATTACAAAAAATCAAATCCCGGGATCCTGGGATTTTACGTCATCCCGGGATTTTACGGGATATCGGGATTCGGGATTTTTGAAAATTAAGAGATAAATGCTTTTTATAGAAATTTATTTAAAAAAAACGTCTTTAAAAGAAGTTTACAAACGAAGGTTTTATAATTAATTTATTATTTTAAAGTTAAATATTACTTAAATTTGCAATAATTTACGATTTTAAGCAATGTGTTACTTGATTCAATAAAAAAATAATTACCATAAAAGCTTTATTTGATTCAATTACCTCAGTTCATTTAAGCTAAATAAAAAAAAATAATTAATATTCTAATTGAACAACGCAACATAGTAGTTGATTTATTTGTAAGATTCTATTAAAATTTTATTAAATAAATTAAGATAAATAATTGAAATTTGAATTCGAAATTAACTAACAAAATCAATTAATGGATTTTTATAACCACCAACACTTGCGGTAGGAATTATGTAGTGTATAAAATACATTACTTAATATCGTGAAATCGCTCCATTAATTACCGTAGGTTCGATGTCAACTCTCGGAAAACACTTTAATAATCTTAACCCTGTAAAGTTTAAATTTTGTATTTGGTGCACCAGTAAAATGTTTTGTGCATTTCAAAAACATTTTTTTCTTTAATAAATTTTCTTGTTTAATTATTTTCAGAACTTCTCACGTTAAAATTTCTTTATAATTACACTACGTAACAATTTTTTGACCAAATGAATTTGATACCTAATCTTTATGTAAAATTTTCCGCTGAATCCGAATATGAAGTCAGAATTGTCAAAAGTAGAACAGTTTTTGAGATATTCAAAAATAACCGTTATTTGTGTTTTTAAAAGTGCGGGGAAACCGAAATAAAATAACATTTTGGAAACTCGTGTAAGATACTACAACATACAACTTGAAAAACACATTGACCTAAAGATTACAAATGGACCTATTGAAATGAATAGGTTTGTAAGAAGCAGTCCGGTTGATGCTATTTTTTGCATCAACCTTGACATACATTTGACTGATATAGACGTTGTTTATAAAAAAAAAAATTGCTTCTGACTGTGAATCCGAAGCATGCTACAACGGTGCACTTTTAACTATTTGTCCAACCTCGGTAAAAATTTAACGAAATTTTTCGAAAACATGATAATTAGTAAATAACATCAGGAATATACTTTTTGACGACTTACCAAGCGCTTTGAGTGTGTCAGAAAGTTATTTCCTAAGCACCGTTAAAAAATTTTATATATTTCTTTAAAATATTTTATCTATTTTATTAATTAACTTTTTGATCTCATATCTTGAGTACCTCAATTTTTATTTTGTTTTTATTATTGTTTTATGAATTAAATTGTTATCCAGAGCATAATAATACTGAATAAAAGCATAACAATAGGGAATAAAGGCGTGAGGTAATAATAATCCAAGTTCCTATTTCAATCTTCAATTAATTGTTTAGTATTGAACCATTTCTTTTACTTTCTTTGTAAACAAGCTCCCTTACGTTTTTTTATAAAAGTTTTTTTATTAATTAAAAAAAAATTTACTTTGAATTATTTATATGGAGCGGGATCCCGGGATTCCGGGAAATTTAAAAAAAATTCCCGCTTTCCCGGGAATCGAAAAAGTCCGGGAAAAAAACTCTATAGATATATAAAATCTGTTTCTTGACAAAACAATTCTGGAGTTTCTTTTCTGTCTTTATCTTATTTCTTAATCTTAATTTGTTGGTTTTTTCTTCTTGCCGTTATTTGTTAAAAATGAATTAATAAAAAAATAAAAAATAGTTATGTATGTATGTAGACACAATTACAGTGAGACCTCGATTATTCGTAACGGACTGTACCGGGAGCGTTTTTACATTTAATTAACAATTTTGAGGAGTACAAAAAAAAGTACTTTTGGCCGAACACAGTGAACAAAACACAGATCAATAAAATATATCGAAATAATCAGTTTATGTTAAGCGGCATGGCCACACATTAAACTGGCGCATCAAACACAAATGTTTGTAATTTTAATTTTCAGATTCGGCAATTTAGTTGCGCAAGTTACTTGCCGACAACAACAAAGTCTGTACAAAAATTTTTTTTTTTTCTTTACCCCGACCTTAATGCTAACGTCTACAAACCAAGAGTTGCGCAAGAGACTTGTGCAAGTAGCTTGCCGAGTGTGAAAGGGGTATTAGCAATAAAAAACTCACACATATGATTTGATTTTAATTTGACAAAAATCAAAATACTTTTGATTTTCAAAAAATTTGACGTCAGATTGAAGTACGTGTTTTGTTTAAAAATATGTATGTATGTATATACAAATTTTTTTTATTTTATTTATTATTACTACAACTTTTAAATGAAGTTTTATGGTCTTAATTTTTTGCGTGGCTGTGCTGCAAATAATATTGGACTACTTGATCCATTTTAGATCAAATGAACTACTTAAAACATGTTCCAATGTAATGCAAGCATAGACCATGTCATTGTTAAAATGACGTCATGTTTTCGTTTTTTAACGATTTCCAAACTTATCCTGTGAAGTATACCGTGGAGTAGTTTCAAAACACTGGGAGTATGTGTGAACATTGAGTAGTTTTATGACTACTCCGTTGTAATGCAAAGCTGGGTTATATGGTCCAGCCTTAGGAAATCGTAATGATTAAAACACCGTTTTTTAGGTTTACCTTTGGACTAGTCCTAGTCCCTTATAAGCTATATTTTTCATGCGTGTATGGATTAGTCGTATTATTTGCAGGGAAGCAAAACAAAATATTACCAACACACTCGGAAATTTGATGACCCAGTTAAATGTGTGACCATGCCGCTTTAAAAGTTAAGAAAAATTTGCTAATAGCATTTCGATTATCAAAATCCCAACGCCTTCAAAATGCCAATATTAAATAAATCATATTTTTGTTAGAACTTGATGAACTTGAATATGCATATATGTACATATATAAAGCATTTTAGCAAAATATGCCAAAACATTATTTCTAAAAAAAATCATAAAAAATTTGCCCTGATGATTAAACAAATTCGTTAGGTTATTGACTGGCTGATTGTTAGCCGGTTTAGTGCTATACAAAGGTCTCTAAAGCAGTGTTGCCATAACTGTTTGATGGAATATGCCAAAATCTGATCAATCGCAAAATTAAGAAGATATGCTAAAAATCTTCTGAATTTTTATAAAAAATATTATCCTAAATATTTGCTAAATAAAAAGTACTATATTATTATTTGAAAATATGTGTGGTGTCTGTTTAAAACAAAATTTGCTTAACAATTCTGTTCTTCTAAGAAGAAAAAATATGCTAAAAAATCTGCTTTTGAACAAGTTAATATGCTAAAAAGCAGTTTTTCCAACTCAATCTGCTAAATCTAACAGAAAATATGCTAAAATGGGAACACTGCTCTGAAGTATAAACCAGGGATGGAAATTTTAATTTCTTCTCGGTGATCTTGACAAACCTAAAAACTTTACATAATGTTTTTTCAGGCCACGATCACTTTAGTAATAAAAATTTGCCATTATTTCTTTGGGCCAAATATTTTCCATTTAAGTGAAAAATTAATTACACCTGACCAATATTCTAATTGTTTTTGAGTTTCAAATAGTTTCCAATTTGTAAGACATATTTAGATATATCGCAGCGGTTTCTCAAAAGTGGTTACCTCAAAACTTAGAAATTTTCAGTAGACAAAAAAACGGGTTTTTTATGTGCTCTTTTATCTGAATATACATATGTGCAACTGCATTTTTTGGCAAAACACTAGAGAAATTGATCTGATTTTTACAGTGGTTAGATATGACCACTGTTTTTCGTTTTCTTGCATAAAGTGAAAATGTGCAAATTTTGAGTTGACTCCCTTGAGATCAACCAGTGCGATATATTATTTTTCATATTATAGTATAGTACTTTATACTTTTGAGCAATGTGTTGTTTAATCAAATCTGTTTCAATCATATACAGTTTTAACCCTTATTGGCCAAATAAAGTTTTTGTGGCACTTGTTATGGTTGATTCTGGTTTTTGAGATTTAAAAAAAAAAAATCTTTAGAATAGATTTTTTTTGGTTTAATAATAAGGGCCGATGTTGAATGTGAACCACACCTAAACTTCAAGTTATTTTCTGTATTTCAATTGGCATTTCTCAATATCAGACTAAATCAATTTGAACAATGGAAAGATACACAATCGTCAATGGTCAGAATGGTGGCAAGAAATGGCAACAGTCGATGATCAATTTTCGAAGAAAATCTTCTTCAGTAACGAGGCAATTTTTCACCTCAGTGGATTCGTCAATAAGCAGAATTGCCGCATTTGGGCGAATGATAACCCAAGAGTGATTGTCGAAAAACCAATGCACAGACACAGAGTGACAGTTTGGTTAGGTTTATGGGCTGGCGGCATCATCGGGCCGTATTTTTTACAAAATGAGGCCGGTCAGGTAGTTACTGTTAATGGTGTTCGCTATTGTGAGATGATAACGATTTTTTTATGGCCCAAATTAGAAGATATGGATGTGGACGATATGTGGTTTCAACAGGACGGTGCCACTTGCCACACAGCTAACGAAACAATGGCTCTTTTGCGCGACAAATTTAATGGCCGTGTTATCTCACGTTGTGGCGATGTCAATTGGCCGCCAAGATCATGTGATTTGACACCGTTGGACTTCTTTCTTTGGGATTATTTGAAAGAAAAGGTGTACGTCGATAAGCCAGCAACAATGCAAGAGCTAAAGGATGAGATAATTCTGCACATTAACGGGATAGAACCTCAATTATGCCTCATCGTCATCGAAAATTTGGACCATCGGATGGAGGTGTGCAGCCGAGGTCGCGACAGCTATTTGGCCGATATTTTGGACCATACATAATTGAACCTACCAATATTATCATAATAAAAAGAAATGACAATAATTTCCTAAATAATTTGTGTTTTATTCAAAATCAACATCGGCCCTTCCAAATTTAACCACCCTTTATTAGATGTGAAGAGTATTTAAATTGGTTCGTTTGTATTATTTGGGATCTATTTTTTTTATTAGTATCTTAAATTAATTATTAAAGTTTCGGACTAGAATCCTAAATCTATGATTATTTTCCACTTTTTTCCATAGAAAGTCACTTAGTTTAAACAGGATCACTTAATTATTTCAATTTATAAATGAAACAACAATTTTTAAAACTCGAATACTCGAAAGTTTTCGAACTTAAAAACAAAATAGTTTCTGGGAATTCCGAGAAAATTCATATCAGCAAGAGAAGCATTATTATACTTTTTAACATCAAATGCAAAGTATTGAAAAATGTAAGACCATATCTACATTTCCATCACTGGTATAAACATACACACAATTTATTTTCTATTGACAATGCTTAAATTTTTTTTTTTTTAGTATGCTTTAACTTCGTACATTAAATTTGTTTACAGAGTCAAACAAGTGTGTGTGTGTATTTACATATAATAAATAGATTTGTCGATTATATTCTTTCAGCCGTATTCATAAAAACTTATTGATGATTAATTGACCGTTTTTAAGCAAAAATTGCTAAAGTTGTATTCATAAACGAAAAATAGTCTATTGAACCTTTAATAAACCATTTATAAAGTAAGAAAATTTATTGTTGGAATTGCCCTTCTTTAAACCAAAAATAAAATTACATTTTGAAAGGTGTTTGCATTTTATGATATTATTTTTGTGAAAAATGTTGAAAAATAATGACAAAAATGTTTTATTTATTACAACGAACATGTTAAATACATTTTACTATTTTTTTTATTTTAGACAGCCAATTTAAAGTTACATGTATTGATAATTATTTAAAAAAAATTTATTAATTTAAATGAATATGTTCAGGGGCAAATGCAGATATTCTCTTTAATTATTTATTAAATTATTGCAACTAGTTGTTTTTTTTTTGTTCAAAAATATAAAAAAAAATCAAATAAACAAATCATAATAATAGTGATGTTAATAAAAAGTAAAAAAACTTTTTATTCGATTACTTTCTTATCGTATATTTAAAAAAGGTTCAAACAAAAGTTTTTATGATACCTTTCGGAAACATTTTGTTCAGAAACTAAAATAACATGTAGTTTTATTTGATAAAAATAATTTTGAAGGTCTACAATAAAAAATAAATTATAAAAAAATTTAAATATAGAATATCAGGTAAACCGAATAGAAGTTTCGTGCATCACTAACAATAAAATGGCAGCCAAATATAAAGAAAGTTGCCATACTTAAACAGAAAATCGCTGCAAACAGTTAATAGTAAAAAAGCTGTTATTGTACGTTTATGAATACAAATTTTTATAAGAGGTTTATAAGACAAAAAGCGTTTAATAGTAATTACATACTATAAGCTTAAAATAAGAACTTTTTATGAATATGGCTGTTTATCTTTAACAGCTTCGTATGTCGTATTAGCTATACATTTCGAGTAGAACGATTGTTCTTTTATTCTTGCGAATCTTTAAATATGCCTGAATATTTTTATTGGCTTGAATCCAAAAGAAAGACAACTACATACTACTAAACATCCAGTCATATGGTTTCTATGTTATTGTCTAATTTGTTTTTTCCGAAAAATATACAACAAACATATTAGGCTTGCCAGGTCGAAATCGGCAAAAAGCTGGACATTCAAAAGAATAAGTTTTATTGTTTTCGACAATTTTTTAATTCGGTTAAATTACCAAATTAATTGTAGCCTTCACCACAGGTAGAGTGTAAACCTCTAAATCCATTTTTTGCATTATATGACATTTGGATACCGTTCGAAAGATAAAGTGACGCCGCACTGTGGCTAAAAATATAATTTCATCGGCCAAAAGTCCATTTTTTGCAAGCTTCTTGCCGGTATAGGGAATTTGTGTGCATAAAACATCTTATTATGTTGGTATTTAAAACAAGTTTGATCAAAACTAATTTTATTACCAAATTTTATTGGAACCGGTCCATATTTGGCTATAGCTCTTATACAAATACTTCTCCCAAAAATTGCTTTTAATGCCATAACTTCCTTATAAATGTCAGTATTTACATAACAATTTTCGACAATGACTTAAACGATAGCTACTACACTGAAAGAAAAATGCTTCATATATTTAATGAATCATTTTCATAAAACAATTTTCATTGGTTAAATGAAAATTTTCATTGTCTAAATGGAATTTCATAGTTATAATGAAGGTTTTTCGTTAAAATCGCTTTATTGGATTTCGTAATTACGTTAAAAATTTTCATTGGATATATGAATTAAATAAAAAAACAAAAATAAATAAAAAAAAAATAAAATAAGAAAAAAAATATTTTACTTTATTGAAAGTATTCATCCAATGAATAATATTCATAGATCTAATGTAATGTTTCATTAAATACATTTTAATGAAACAGGTTTCAATGATCCAACGAAGCGCTGCATAGGTTCCTTTTTAATGCAATTTTTCATGGGATTAATGTCAAAATGCATTGGTATTGCGAAGAAAATTCTTTCAGTGTATGTCATGAAAAAATGTTGTGCTGGTGGGTCCAAAATTAACCATAGGTCCCATATAAACCCCCTTCCTAAAATCACTTAAAGGCAAACAAATTTCATATAGACTATATATCTACTTAAATAATATTCGGCACAAAGAACTTTTATATGAAACTCAATTACATAATTCTCTTATGGGAGGTGCGTGATGGCTCATGGGTCCTAAATAGGTTTCACTTGCTAAAATTTGTTCTTATATGCTGTGGTGTAGGGCATCATATGGTCATGCTTGACCGACTATATTTTCTTACTTGTGTTTTGTTATTTTACTTGACAATTTAATGGAAGAATTTTTAAAATTCCGGATTAGCTTGACAAATGACATTTTTTCTTGATTCTTGACACCCATTGCAAAAGCTTGAGAATCCAGGCAAATCAAGCGCGTCTGGCAATCCTGTACTCATTGGGATATGAATGTAAAACGTAATTTTTTTGTGTACGAATTTTATTAAATTTTGTGTGCCCTCCATCACCACAGTTTTTTATTCCGTGTGAAACTTTTTGATGAACCCAAATGCGGAACAATCTCCCTAAAAAATTGGTATTGTTTTTACAAAAATCAGAAATACTACAGAATTTTTTTAAGATCAGTCCATAATTTGCACGAGTTTCGCTTCCATACAACTTGAGTCGCTCTAATGTATATACCCAACAAACACGGAGGTTTGATTTCAAGTGAAGTGAAAGAATAAATCGTTCACTTGTAAAACACATTTAACCATGAAATAAAAATTTAACAAGCCGCCATTTTTAATGTTTACATTTATTTTTCGCTTTAGTACTGCCAAGTTTAGTTTTGGATTGAATTTAACATTTGATACTGATTCGACATCAAATTGATACAACATTTAACGTCAAATGTTTGTTTTCAAATCATATTAAAATGTTAAAATCAAACAATTGAAAAACGTTTGAGAATTGTGTTTGATGTCAAATGATAAAGTCATTTCATATCAAAGGTTTGACTTCGTGTTTGTTGGGTAGTTGCTTGAGTGCGGGCCCACATACACAGTTTTCTTTAATTTATAGGCAACCATTTTTACAATTTGGATCAACAACTTACTTATTGTAATTAATTTTTTACCAATTACATATTTAAACAATTTTCTGCTATGTCTAGCAGTAAAATTAGTTCCATTTTGTGATATTAATGCCCAATTGTCAGGATAATATTTAAATCTATATTAAGTTAATTTTCATATAAAATTAAATCGTATTTAAATACAGATTGATTTTTTGAGTTTTGTTTAAAATGTCTTATTTAATTAAGATAAAAGTATGGTAGCACTACTAAATACAAAGAAATATCATAACAAATTGCATTTATTTACAAGGTACCCTCAAAAAACAGTTGTCTGCTATTGCTTTGCCTGTTGTTATTGTATTGGTTTAATATTGAGACCACCTTGCTAAGTTTTTCCAATGAAAACTTAAAATTAATTTAAATGTACCACATCGGTGAATAAAGTTACATTTAAGTGTTTAGTGAAGAAAAGAATTTTGTATTTAAAACCATTTTAAACATAAATGTGTTTTAATATCAATCCTAAAAATTAAGTATAAGAGTATGTTTAATCTCACTTACTATTAGTAAAAGTAGTGGGTATGCTTATTTGGTCAAATATTTAATAAATGTGAACATAACTTTAGGACCTTTTTCACAACAACTTTAACGGCATCCTTTAACATATCGCTAACTTTATGTTAAAGAAAAGTTGTAATAATGGAACACTTTTTAAACGACTGATAAAATCCTACTTGGCGTTAGCTAAAGTTAGGATTAAGTTGAGTAATGTGTTATCTGTCAAACAGCGTTATTTCTGCGATAACAGCTTAAGCGCCTATTAGTATGTCATACTTGGCATGATATATTTACTTGGTACACAGAAAAAATTAAAAATTGTCTCTAATCACCAAATTCATACGAAATTCATAGATTCAAGCAACCCATTTGTTGATTTTGCACCTATTACCAAAATGATTATATTGATTACTAAAAATTGTAAAAATTTGAAATTTTGAAAATTTTTTTTCAATAAATGATATTTTTAATTTTAATTAAAAAAATTATCAAAATACTTTGCCGTTTCAAACAATTGATTTTGACAATTTCCAACAACAATTCCACAAGTTTAAATTTTTTTTTTTTAAACGAAAAATTTTTTGTAATTTAATAAATATTTTAATTAAAAATTTATTTAAAAACAACTAAAATAATAATTTAATTAAAAATATATTTTTAATTTTCTGTCAACAAAAGAAAATAATTGATTCAATTATCACATTAATTAAATTTAAATACTTTTTAAACAATTTTTTTAATTAATTGGGGTATTCACAAGGTGTGCTATCATGTTGTATTGTCATAATGTTCTAACATTTTACAATGGTTTAAAAATATTGTTGTTGCTTTGTAAACAAAAAGTGTCTTAAATTAATAAAATTTTGCTTGCTATGTTTATTGTGCTGTCGTAATTAATCAGAAGAGACCTGCGCCGAGCAACTGAGCCGAGCGGCTATGATGTTGTAGCCGTCGTCGTTGATGGTATAGTTTTATCCGGCTAACATCCGAATTTAACCTGCGGCTAGCATTTTTTGCAACAAAACACAAGCGGCGTCAAATTTGATCGGCCTAGGACTCTGATGTTTGGTAAACAAACAAAATAAAATATTTGTGGTTTGCGTATGAAAAATGGAAAATAGTCAAGAAAGATCTAATTTAATTTATTAATTCATGAATTAGAATTAAAAAACATTTTGATTTTAGGTAAATATATTATTTTTTTATATTTGTTTTAAATCAGCTGACTAAAATTCAAAATAGCACACTAAATTATGAGGGGTTGTTCACAACAGTCATATTTTTTCATGTTATTATTTTAAGACATATGATTTTATGACACCTTTTGAATCCCCCAAATATTTAATTGATTGACTTATAATTTTTTCTGTGTATGTGAAGAGAGAGCACTTATATCAAAATCTTTGGATTTTTAACAAACCAAACTGACATACACGCATAAGGAACTTAATGTTTATGTTTATTTTTCGCTTTAGTGTTGCCAAGTTTATTTTTATTTGAGAATAAATTTGGTAACAATTTGATTTCATCAAATTGATAGCACTTTGTACATCAAATGTTTATATCAAAATCATTATCAATTTGAATTCAAATGTAAAAATCAAACAATTGAAAATGGTTTGAGAATGGTGCTTGACATCAAATGATAAAGTCATTTCATATCGAAGGTTTGACTTCGTGATTGTTGGTTAAGCATCTGCTAACCTTTATTCGAAGTTTTCGGTCTGAGTTACTTGAATTATCAATATGAACTGCCCCCATAAAAAAGTAAAAACAATTAAATATGATGTTTGAGAACTGTTTGAAATGACCTTCAAGTACAAAAAACTTTTTTTTATTTGCCTTTTGTACTAATTGGCATATCTCTTTTTTATTTTTAGTGTATTGACTATTTATGTATATTTTCCCTTAATGTTTATGTCACTTTAATTGTCAACTTGCATGACATTTTCGTATGAATAAAGACATGATTGACTGTTATTTTGTTCGATAGGTTTATTGTTTCCTATCGCTATTTTTTCCTTTCCAAACATTGTATTTTGCTATCGCAATTTTCTTTTCCACACTTTTTTGCTACACATGTTTTTTTCTATATTTTAAGTCATTCATACTTTTAAAAAGCACTACACAACTGTTTTTCGGTTAAATATTTCCAAATAATTGAATAAAGAGAAAACGAGCAAGAGAAAAAATTACAAAATAATTGCGCGCGCATTTTTTAAAAGAGAAATACACAATATCAAAATCTGATGAGAAAAATACTATACAAAAATGTACACACCAGTGATACCATTTTCTCATTTCCAATGCTGGATTTGTCAAAATGCCTTACGATTTTTAAACAAATGTAGGTACTAAATGCTATTTTTTTATTAAGAAAAATAGGTTCGTGGTGTTGTGAATCAATCAAATTAACTAATCATTGGTTTTTGATTTTTAAGACAATAACTACTTTTAATTTATTCTATATTTGCATTTAAAATATCTTTCCAATTTTTTATTATGTATTACAAAAATTTTGCATTTTCTTTTGCTTTCGTAGAACATTTTAGCGAAACTTTTTTGACGTTTTAGCACTTAATAAAATCTACTTTCTTTCAATACTTTTTACTATGATACAAAGAAATAAATAAACTGATACTGTCTTATCGCACGATAAAAAAGTCAGTTTCAACCAGCATGATTAGTATGCTCGGGATCGTTGTCTTGCTAAAAAATCCATTAACTTGCTAGGCCCAAGCTTTTCATAAATGACTTTAGATTTTGTTTCAGTATGGTCCAACTGACCCGCCCTAGATGCCGCCATCGCTCCACGGACCATAACACCGCCCTACAATGTTTGACTGTAGGTTTAAAATATTTTAAGAACAAGTGCAGTGTTGGGTTTTCTCTAAGTCTTGGTTCGATGATCATCATTTCCGAAAATATTAAACTTCGTCAGTAAATATAACATTCTTCTACGAATCCATAAGTCCATACGCCTGAGCAAACTCTAGGCGAAGTTGACGATTCTTGGCTGAAATAAGTGGCTTTTTGGCTGCTCTTCTACTTTTAAAGACATTTTCCTGCAAAACATTAATTTTTGTTTTTGGTGAAACAATAATATTCGAACATCTTGCGCTGATTTTGGGGCACTGCTTTTTGGATCCTGATGGACTTCTTTAAGAACGCGTCCTGAAAGTTTCTTACGTTTTTCAGATCTTGGCTTTTTTTCAGTACTATTGGTATTTTCAAAGTTTTTAATAATAGTTTGCACAGTAGAACGACTTAATCTCATTACTTTACCAATTCTCCATAAAATTTATTTTCTTTTCGAAAATTTCAAACTTTTTGCTGAATTTCTGTTCTATTTTTAAAGTTAAGTGTTTTCAAAAATCGATTTCCGCACTTTAATGGTTGAAATGTTTGTAAAATAAATTAAATCAAGAAAATGGGTTTTCCCTTTTTTTTTTATTTCGTTTTCTTCTTTATTTAAAGAGTTGGTAACGCTGTATTTTCACCAATAGTTTGTAAAATAAAATATTTTAAAACTTTTTTCTTCCCACACTTTTATGCAATTAAAATAGCATTTTAAATTAAACGTTTTCAGCATTATACATAATTGCTTTCAACGCGAAGGTGCTTTACAAAATATTTTTCTTTTCTTATGAGAAATCAATAAATTAATATCATCGAAGTTGTCTCTTATCGCAGCAGGGTGCATGGCGAAATAAGGCAATTTAAACAAATTTTATTTAAAATATGCAAGAAAAATGTCCAATATCAGCAATATATGCAAAAATATGCATTCAAAGTAAAATATAACAAATCAATGCCATTTTACTGCAAGTTTTTTGATTGTCAAAGATATTAAGTATATGGTAATCTCAGATTGACGACAACAAATATGCATTTGCATAAAGATCCGGACCTTGTTCATATCTATTAATTTCTTAAATAATGATATTAAAATACATTAATACTATCAAATGTCATTACTTATTCTCTAAAAATTTTAAAGTAGTAAGGTGTATGTAGAGTTTTTTCTTAACTGTATCTCATTCTTCGCCACCCTGTGTATTATAGAAAACGGGCAAAGGTTGTTTCACTTTTCATCTGTTCCCTATTAATATACAATTAATTATGTATCTCTCTGGCTTGTTTTATTTTAATTAAAAATTGACACCCAATGATTTTAATAACAATGCTTATTAAATTATTTTTTTTTTTTTTTGACATGCCATTTTACAAATACATGAGATTAAAATCGCCAAGTTGTTAACACTAAGAAACAATATATACTTATAGATATGTATGTATATATAACCTCTAAAAACAAAACTCTAAGGCATGTTTTTATAAGCGATGAAAACAAAATTTACCTTTAATTTTTCTTTAAAAAAATTTGTATTATTTATTTAAGGTGTTTTTGTTGGGTCGTTATTACAATTTACAATATTTTTAACACTTTTTAATAGGCACGTTTTGGTTTCTTTTAAAATTTTTTTATTGCGTTATTAAATTGTGTTGATTAATTCTCGCAATGCTAATCTAATTAATACAAATTGTTATTGGTTATTAGGTATATTTCTTTAAATTTTTTTGTTGGTATTTAGTTGTGTAGACTGTTGATGCGGTATGGAAAGGGAGTATGTTTGTATGTATGTAACGAAGAAAAAATGTGTTTATGAATCTTTTTCCAAACAAAACCTACAAATTAAGCAAGAAAGGTACAGTCAGTGATGTAGAGAATAATAAGAAAATGAATTAAATCAATATGACAGAACCACAACAACATTCAACTATTCCTCCTGCTGCTGCTCCATCAGGATTTTTCTGGGTTTTTGGTGAATTTGTTATACTTGAGATAGGTATGTATGAGGAAACGAAATATAAAAGAAACACCTTGTTGTCTTGAGACTTTTAAGCAAGGGCAACAGACATCCTTGGCGCAATTAAGTGGCAGTGTCTGCGTAGTTACAAGCCAAAGTGCAAGTGTGATTATTCTTTGCAATAAAAAACAAGGAATCAGTTGTTTTCAATTACACATTAGTAGAAATTGAATAATTAATTTAATTCAAAGAAAATTTTATATACGAAATTTAGCCACTGTACCTACCAATGACAAGAAAAATTTTTTGCATGTGCTTTTTTGTCTTATCGAATAACAACAACGAACAGCAACAACATTTAACACAGTCTCTTACAAACACACACACTCACATACATAGTATGTATTTTTCAGTTGCTTCATGTTCACGTGTTTTTTGAAAAAAGAAATTTTTTTATTCACTTAAAATTTTTTTTATCTACAGTTTTTCACATATTTTTTTAATAAATTTTTTTTAATTTTCACTTAATTTTATTGACTGTATTTTAAATTTTTTTTATTTTCTTTTTTATTTTCTTTGTTCTTTTACATTTTTTTTCTTGTTTGTTAGGTAGGTATTTATTTTTTCTGAATTTTGTTTTACTTTACTTACCATGTTTCCAAATTACTGAATTTTTTCGTTACGACTTTGCCCAAATCGATACCCAAACGGTCGACAATTCTTTGGGCCAAATCCGGATGCGATGTACCCGAAAACACTTTAATGTTTGGCATTCTGGAGTGTAATGATTTTAACAAGGCTTGTTTCTCCAAATTGTCGCGTATCAAACTTTTTGCGCGTATCGGATTAGCAGATCGAACTGACATCACACAATCTACGAGTACAAGTTTTTATATTTCAAAAAAATACACATACATTAGTAAAATAACAACAAGAAGACATATAAAGAAAAACAATAACAACAGTTTTGTTACTTTTTTAAAATATTCTCTTAAAACCATGTCAGTATGAGTTTAATAATTAAAGTTTAATTCAAAGAATTCTTCTCTCTTCTGCTTAATTACTCACAGATTCTTAATACTCTTGAAATATATTGTGTTCTCTCTTCATATTTCTACTTTATTCCTATTTTTTTTTTTTAAATAACTATATAAAATAATGAGGGCTTATCAGGGGTAGAAAATCGAAATTTTTAAATGATACTGAATCCACAGAAAACGAGTACAACAGAAAGACAGAGAAAACAACATAAATGGGCAACTAAACCAAACAAGCAGTTTGACAACAAAATTGTTTATTATTCACAAAAACATGCATGCTCTATACTTTTTTTTTATATGTATATTTGTGTAAACGTTTGTGTTATTTATTTGGCCCTTAACTCAGCTGTCAAAAAACATAACCATATAATTGTATTAGTAAGAAATGTGTTTAACAAACACGAAGTCAAACCTTTGATATAAATTGTATTTAAAATAGCAGGCACCAAGGTATATTTACACAAGGTAAACTCGTTGGCCCATATGTTTGTCAGCTGTTTACCCATAGTTGGAACCACAACGTCAAATTGCGTGTATATGAGCCAAAATTTGTACATGTGTGCGTTAAATTGTTTTTGTTTTATATGAAGACAATTTTGACAACATGGTTCCTTTTATAGAGCAGCATGTCTACACTCCCAAATGAGTCTACCTTGTGTAAATATACCTTGGCAGGCACAATTCTCAAACCTTTTTTAATAGTTTGATTTTAACATTTTAATTCAAATTTAATTTTGAGTATAAACAATGTTTATCAGTTTATTCTTAAACTGTTATTAAGTGTTATTTTTCAATTAAAAATAAGCTTGCAACACAAAGCGAAAAGTCAAATGTATTTTACAATTGAAGAAAAATTACATACCTTAGCTTGCTTGTGAAATATATATCATTTTTGAGTAAGGTTGTGTATTGGTAACCAAGATGCTTGTACCTAATTTAGAAACTTTGGCTCTTGCCGTTCTCCAGATATACAGAAAAAAAAAGGGATTTATGTTTATAATAAGATGGTCTTCGGAAAACCCATTTCCACATACGCAAGGACAAACAGACGTCGTTAAATCAACTTCAAGGACCCAGAATATATACACTTTATAGGGTCTAAGATTAACAATGTAGAAATTACACACGGAGTGACAAACTTATTAAGGGTGGTCCAACCATAATCTACCATGTTCATTGTAATTCACACCTTAACGTCAAGTTTTTTGTCCAATTTAATTTGGCATTTCTTTGTTTAAGTGTTTGACACATTCAGCCAGAATTGCCGCATTTGGGCAAATGAGAATCCACCAGTGACTGTTTAATTCGGTTTATGGGCTGGCGTTGTCATCGGACCGTACTTCTTCGAAAATGAGGTCGGCTAACCTCAATTATGTCTCAGAGTCATTGAAAATATAGACTAACGGACAGAGGTATGCCACCGAAGCAGTGGCAAGCATTTGGTAAATATTTTGTTTCACACATAATTGTAATAGATCATTTTATAGTAATAATATGTAAATGTTAGGATTATTCTTGACCTACTAATTTTCTTAATTCTATCCACCTCTTACTTCTTTTCTTTACTTTTCTCCTTCTCTACCTTTTTTTTCATTGATAATGAGAGCGATTGTCGAGAAACCAATGCACACACAAATATGGACTGTTTGGTGCGGTTTATGGGCTGGCGGCATCATGGGGCCGTATTTTTTACAAAATGAGGCCGGTCAGGTAGTTACTGTGAATGGTGTTCGCTATTGTGAGATGATAACGAACTTTTTATGGCCCAAATTAGAAGATATGGATGTGGACGATATGTGGTTTCAACAGGACGGTGCCACTTGCCACACAGCTAACGAAACAATGGCTCTTTTGCGCGACAAATTTAATGGCCGTGTTATCTCACGTTGTGGCGATGCCAATTGGCCGCCAAGATCATGTGATTTGACACCGTTGGACTTCTTTCTTTGGGATTATTTGAAAGAAAAGGTGTACGTCGATAAGCCAACAACAATGCAAGAGCTAAAGGATGAGATAATTCGGCACATTAACGGGATAGAACCTCAATTATGCCTCATCGTCATCGAAAATTTGGACCATCGGATGGAGGTGTGCAGCCGAGGTCGCGGCAGCTATTTGGCCGATATTTTGGTTCATACATAATTGAACCTCCCAATATTATCATAATAAAAAGAAATGACAATAATTTCCTTAACAATTTGTGTTTTATTCAAAATCAACATCGGCCCTTAAAATTTAACCACCCTTTACATACAAACATGTATAAAATGATCTGTGATTTGAAATAAAATTATAATAAAATATATATATGTATATCTATTAATAAAATAATTATTTATTCTACTTTTAAATCAAACACTTTACTTTAGCTGCACTTTTGTGCAGGTAACCACAATTATGTACCTGCACAAGATAACTGCATTTTTGATGTACCTGCACAAAAAATCGTGCAAAGGAGATTGTGCAAAGGAGATTGTGCAGCTAAGTCAAAATTACTGTATTTTAAATAGTTCTAAAAAGTGTAATATTACTAAATGTTTAATCCCTGGTCTATATATGTATATACGTATAGCGATTTGTTTGAATGTGTGTTTATCTTCTGGCAGGTGGTTTGTTGTTGTTTTTGTTGCGTTTACAAGTGTTAGTGTATTTTTCATAAGTTTCTTTAAGCTAGTGGAGCCTTGTTTTGTAGTTTATTTATTCGTTCGTAGTGCTAAAGCTTTTTAGGGTGAGCTTTTTGCATACAACCCCATGTGTTGAATATCTGTATAAATTTGTACTCTTAAAAATTAAGCTTTGCAGAAATATTTAAAAGAGCATTAAGTTATATTTTGAGGTTTAAATGCCGGTAGATACATATATTTATATCTTTTATAAATATTAACAGTGACGTGGTTATTTTTTGTTACAATAAAATTACTTTTCTTAACAACATTTTATGTATGTATGTATTTATGTAACAGTTAACAACTTATTAACTTATCTTATTCTAAACAATTTGTTTTTAATTTAAATAAATTTTAAGATGTTTTTCCATATCATATTAATGAATTATAATAATTAATACATGTCAAAAACGTAAGTAATATGTAAAAGTGTGATAGTGTAAATGCAATGTGTTATGAAAATGACTAGTACTTTTATACTTTTCATTGGATCAGGTTTGCATTTTAACAAATGCATGTTCATGCCCCGGGAGGCTAGCTGGTAGTTAGCTAGTATTCGATTCCCGCCAGCGACTTTGGTTTTGTTCCTGCAGACAAGCGTAGAGCTTCGCGGGATAAGCTTAGGGAATTAAAAAAAAAAACAGTGTGAATGTGTGAAGAAACTGTAATGTGGAATTAGATTTTTTGAGTCGAAACAAAACTCATTAGAATTCTATCTCACAGAGAATTATGAAATACGTTATACTTGTGTGATACTGTAAACCATAGTATAATAATTACAAGGTAGGTTCATTAGGGAGACTTTTCATTGTTTACCCATGTAGTGTCAAATGAATTTTTTTGTTTTTTTTCCTAATTTCCTTTTGCTAACATAACGTCAGTGGGTTATAAAATTAAGAACAAAATTTTAATTTGTGTGTAATTTTAAACAGTTAATGCCAATTTGTAAGAAACTTCAATAGAAAAATAAATTTAAAAAAATATATTAAAATTTGTGATTAAAATGTGAAATTTGTTTTTAAAAACGCATCAAGAAAGCCAAGAGACTAAAGTGCTGAAATTATTGCAAGAATTTATAGTTTGTGATTTATAAACACTTGAATTTTTTGATGGAAATGGCGGTAAGCACCAAAAAATCTGTTTGTATAAATGCGCAATTGAACTGCGCATGTTTACGAGTCAAAATTGCTGGGCAAATTTACGAAGTTTGTGTAAATAATTTCTCATACAATTTTTGACAATTCATTTGCGAGGGCGTAAATATGCACAGTTTGCACAGATTGCGAGACTTTTAAGCGATATCATGAAAACCTTAATGTCTTGGATATATCGATATTATTTTCCAGTCCCCACTGGATACATACATCAAAGCTTTTAATTACATCTCTGTGTTTAATTTTTACCCCTTCATCAGCAGGTACATCGTTTTCTAAGCGTGCATTAATTTCTTCATCTTCGTCAAGACTACAACTGTTTGCCTGACTACTCCATCTATGTATTTAAATAAGTTTTACGAATTTTTTGTATATTATTTTTATTTGTTCGTTACATCGAGTACCAAATTGGATTTCAATTCTTTATACACAGTACCTAAGGTAAAATTTTTGCCTGTTCGTTAAATCGGGAAACCACTGTATGTTAAGGCCCAACCAAGGTGGCGTTGAAAACACAGCTGAGCTACTTTTTTTCTTACTTAAGCTATGTTCACAATATATGCATTTGTCATGTGGGTTGTCACTTTTTCACATGTTAAATTTGTACATATTGTCTGAACAATATCATGTGTTATTTTTCTGTGTACAGTACATACAGTGAACCAATAAAGTTTAAGTACACCTTGTAACTTCTTTATAATCCTAACGAAAAACATATTTCTCTTAATAATATTTGTTCTCTTTGCATTAAGAATTTTTAAAGAACACTTTATTCTTACAATAAAACTTTTTTCCCCACTTGCTTTAGCCTTTTACCGCTACATTTATCAAAAATTCCAATAAGAGCCAAAATTTACGCCAAAAAACTCTACGTACATAACAAGCGCATATAACATTTGGGTTATTGTTTTTGTAAAAGTAACGGTCTGTGGTAACGGTTTTCATAAATATGTTTTTAAATAAGAAGTGTGACAAATCATTTTAAAGAATTTTTTGCTGATTTGTTTTCTTAGTTGTGTGTAGACTTTACTAAAAGGCTGCAGAATGGGTAGAGGAAAAGAAATATCAATTGAAGTTCGTAAATTGATCTTAAAATTGTATTCGGAAAAAAAATCTTTACGTGAAATAGGAAATATTATAGGAAAAAACCCACTCCAGTGTACAAACTATTATAAAATCGTATTTAAAAAATGGAGACTTGCGAAGAAAACCACGGTCTGGTCGTCCAAAAAAATTTTCCAAACGAGAAGAACGCCATATTGTAAACGCAATTAAAGCTGATCCCAAAAAATCTGCTCCTAAAATAAGGGACGAATTGTTACAGAGCTCAAATACAAGCGTGCATCCACAAACCATTAGAAATGTACTCCATAGAGCTGGGTACAATGCCCGCATTCCTCGAAGAAAACCTTTAATATCAGCAGTCAACAAAAAAAAAGAGGCTGGATTTTGCGAAGGAGCATTTGGATAAGCTAGAATCTTTTTGGGACAATGTTTTATTCAGCGATGAGTCAAAATATAATATATTTGGACCGGATGGTGCAAATAAAATATGGAGAAAGCCTAATGAGGAGATGAATTTAAAAAAACATAATCCCAACTGTCAAACATGGTGGTGGTAACGTCATGGTGTGGGGGTGTATGGCAGCAGCTGGGGTGGGGAAATTGGTTTTTATCGAAAATACAATGGATAAACATTTATACCTGAGCATTTTACGGAACAATATGAAACAAAGTGCGTCGCAATTGGGGTTAGAAGAAAATACATTCCTCTTTCAGCAAGATAATGACCCCAAGCACACGTCGTACTTGGTCAAGGAATGGCTTCTGTACAACTGCAAGCAGCTCCATACACCCCCACAATCACCAGACCTTAATCCAATAGAACATATCTGGGATTTGTTGGAAAAAAGGATTCGAAAACATACAATCACGTCGAAGGAATCGCTAAGAAATGCCTTGTTAATAGAATGGCGAAAAATATCGGAAAATGACACAACAAGATTAGTGAGAAGCATGCGTCGACGTCTTCAAGCGGTAATTGATGCAGATGGATGACCTACAAAATATTAATTAGTCTTAAAATTCGTTTTTGACTTTGTTTAAGATATTTTTTTATTTAGTGTACGTAAACTTTTTTTATGTGAATTAACGATATTGCGGAGTTTTTGTTGTTTTTTTTTTATAAACCTTAGGTTAATTTTTAAAAAAATTATGGTTTTAAGTTCTTTAATATATGTACAAAAAATACATACAAGCTTTAATAAACTTTTATTTAAAACATAATGCATTTTATTTGTTTGCTTTTTTGAATGCTAGGTGTACTTAAACTTTATTGGTTCACTGTATGACATTTTTGATTTAGAATGGGTTCTATTTTCAAGTGACAAAGCATCTGAATTAGAAATTTTGATAAATATAAATTATAATAGTAAATATGTATGTAATACAAAAAATAAAAAATACACAAATTTATTATTGAAAATAGAGGGAAAAATTGAAAAGAAATTAACAAAAGAAAGTATGTATTGTTTTTATTTTTGATAGGTTATGTCAAATATACGTTACATACCAACAAGTGAACATGTAAATTACTAACCTTATGTAAAACTCAAATTTTTCCATACGCATGAAATCACATGTGTGTAGAAAAGTGACATTCCACATGACAAGACAAATACACATAATGTGAACATAGCTTGTCTTAAACGATTGCGCGAATACATATAAAACATATCGTCAGCTCAGAATTGGTTTGGCGCATATCATGGTAATTTAACAAACAAACAAAAACATTTTTGAAGAACGAAAAGCTCAAATTTAACCAATTAAGAAAAATTTAAAGTTTCAACACAAATAATGCTGCGTTTATAAAATTGTTTGGTCCAAAAATTTTAAAACTTAAAAAATTTTAATAAGCCAAAATTTGCGAAGTGAAGGCAAAGTTTTTTTGGCTAATGACAAATGAAGAAGTGGAAGAAATTAAAGTTTTTCTCTTTGGCTGCAGTTTTCTAAACGCTGAAACTGAGTACGCAGTGTGATAATGTACATGTGTTCACTTTGTTGTTTTCTTAGTGTCTACTTTAAAATATACATATTTATATAAAAGTAAAAAAAAAAAATAAAAACAACGTTCAAAAGTTTTTCCAAAAAGAAGACAAAACTATTTTAGTTCTGATTTTGTGCGCATTGTAACTTTTTAAATTGTTGGATAGATTTTGAACTAACATCGTACACAACTTTAAAACAAAAAATTTATAAAATTTGTAATATCCGTTTATAAACTGCAGATCCCTTTTTGAGTTTTTTTCTATCCTCCACCATACTTTAAAGAAAACTAAGTAGGATCCTTTGAAAATTTAAAATAATAAGTATGCGTCAGACAAAATGTAACCGAAAATACCAAATGTAAGACATATTTTTTTACAAAATCATTATTTTTTAAATATTCTGCAGATGTTGTTCTATTTAATGATTTTCCTATTTTTCATATAGTCCAAAAGTTCCAAATAAACTTTAATCAGTAACATTTTACAGGTTATTTCCAATTGATTTTTAATGTCTTTAATTTAATCATACATTAAGAATAGGAATATTAAAAGTTTATTCACATTTTTGTCATCATTTCTTTCATCATTGAAATATAATATTATAAAATTTAAAAAAAAAATAATCTTCCATTAGTAACACCTTTGAACCGCCAGTATTCATTTGTAGCGAAGCATAACGGGACAAATATTTTCAATTTTTTGCATTATTAAACACGTCACTAGGGTGCAGTGTAACCAGATCTTAAAATTTTTTACAGCTTAAGTTAGCATTAGACGAGGCCATAAAATGCTAAAAATGATTTTAAAAAATGCTAATAAAAATACTGGTAAACATTTTTCAAGATTTTGGTTAAGAATTTATTACTTGTCTGAATTTTTATTCGAAAATAAATATTTTTTAGTCACTTATTTTTAACAAAATTTATTTAAATAATATTTAAACAATTGGGTAGATTTTAGCAAAATATCAGGTATAGATATGTAGAACAGGTTATTGAGTTTAAATTCATGCGGCCTGCAAACCTCTGATACAAGCTAAACACAAATGATTTTCGATTCTGTGCTTTTCTCTGATTTAAAAGATATGTATGTACTATAAAAAAATTTGACTTTATTTTTGCTTATAGTCTAAGAAGTTGGACTTTTAAAATAATTATTTTTTCTGCAGTTTGGAGCAAGCATGTTTTTTTCAGATATTTCGTTGGATTAGCATGAAATGCGCAGAAATTTATGCTATAGAAGTTTTATCTACAATGTGAAATTTCATCATACTTTTAAGTCAAAATAATCAAATGGCAAATAATTTCTACAATCAACATGCTTAGGGCGTTTCTAAAGGCTTTAGCCGGGAGTAACAGTAACTTAACCTTACCGTTAAAAAGTAAGACCAATCTATTTCTTACAGATTGAGACGTAATATCTTACTGCTTACTTTAATCGTTCTGATTGCTTTACATACAACAAAAATACATACAATTCCCTAAATATGTTCTGTGTGCAACTATTTTTAGTCAGAAGTAAAAAATATAAAAAAAAATAAAGTTTAATCTATTAAACTTAAGAGTTGTCCACTTTTCGATGTATTATAAAACCGGTTTTCGAATAGTTGTAAAAACCAAAGTTTTTAAGAAACCGGTTTCGGTTTTTTATTAAAACCGGTATGCCGGTGTATTTAGTTTTGTATAAAATATTAATAAAAACGATTTATTTTTATATATTTATTTAACAAGAATTTTTTTTATTTTTTTGAAGTATATTCTAAAAACATTTTTATTTCAGCCATGTTTTTTTGTATAAGATTGATTTTTAATGTAAAACATTTGTTTGCACTTTATTAAAACTTTGATAGCAAATATGCAAGTGCAATAAAACTGAACTGGCAAATCGCTGTAAGTTGATTTTCTTGCGAAAACAAAAAAATAAAGTAATTTGTTTTTTCTTTATTCACTAAATGTAGTTGTACATTTAGAGTTGTAAAGAAACTAACCAATTTTATTCAGGAATGTAAGAAAAGATAAACTCACTGCTTATTGTTGTTCTTTTGTTTAAGCTTTGATATCGTTGCAGGTAAAACTTGAGTGTTTTTAATTCTCATTCGCTTTACAGTTTTATTAGTATATGGCCTAAGCAACCAGTGAAATGCGCATAGGAACCAGGGTTATCAGATTCATTTTGACAATTTTCGCCAAATTCAATGTCAAAAATCGCCAAAATCGCCAAAACCTTTGTTTTTCAGTTTTTGACAATAAAATTCATATTTTTAGATGTATTAAAAATATTTTTTATAAATTCTAAAAAATAAATGTGTTCAGTATAGCTAAAATACGCCAAAAATTAAAAAAGTCGCCATAATATATGTTTTGTTTAATATTTATTTAGAACACAGTAAAAATAGTTAGTGAACACAAAAGAGGTACAATGTTTATAGTAGTCTAGTAGTTTATAGTACTCTACTTAAAGCAACAAAAAAAGAATTTTTGCAGTTAGTATTAAACAAATATTGGATATTCATAAGTTGCAGTTATCTAAAACGCTTCACTGGCAAGACTTCTTCTTTTTTGGAATACATTGTGAGAGAATTACATTTATTCAATGTAGGTACAAAAGAAGTGCAACATGTACTATTCACATTTATTAAACCTCGTAATAACGCGTCGAGAAGTTCGTAATGCATTCTACTTCGAAGGCGAGTTTTTGTGGAGTTCATAATTTTAACACATGCAATACATGCAAGTTCCTTTAAATGGTACGTACCTGCCGTATTCATGTAACTATAAAATTTTGGGCTAAACCCCAAAACATCAAAATGTATGTTAGGATTTATAAAAATCAATAATTAGTATTGTGGTTATTTTGTTGAACTATTTATGGTTTTTAATCCAAATTTCTTTATATTTTTAATTAGGCTTAAGTTCATTAAATGTAATTTTCATTAAATTATGTTTATGAAGAAAGGAATTTTACAACATGAAAATTAATTAAAATTGTTATTAATAATCTTTCATTCTTGACCGTGGCCGGGGCTCGAACCCGGGCCGGCAGGTTACCATGACATGTTTCGATCGCAACCACTCGATCTCCTCAGATGGATTTGCCGTTTCACACTCGCAGCCATCGACGACTGCTGACGTCAATAGTCAAACATCAATCCTTAAACCAAATTGTATTTTAACCTTTGGTAGATCGAAGTTTGCTTCTTTTGAATGATCATCCATTTTAATTGATTTTACATGTTCTTCCTTACTTCTGTTTTTTCGTACTTTTGTCAAGAATTGTTCTTGAAGTCCAAAGTACATTTTTCGTTTTTTAATTTTTTTGTCTTTCTTTTTCCTGTTGACCTTTTTCAGCACAACTTGAAGGACAAATGAACACATAGAGCTCGTGCCCTAGCTTTAACAATAATTAGTATTGTGGTTATTTTGTTGAACTATTTATGGTTTTTAATCCAAATTTCTTTATATTTTTAATTAGGCTTAAGTTCATTAAATGTAATTTTCATTAAATTATGTTTATGAAGAAAGGAATTTTACAACATGAAAATTAATTAAAATTGTTATTAATAATCTTTCATTCTTGACCGTGGCCGGGGCTCGAACCCGGGCCGGCAGGTTACCATGACATGTTTCGATCGCAACCACTCGATCTCCTCAGATGGATTTGCCGTTTCACACTCGCAGCCATCGACGACTGCTGACGTCAATAGTCAAACATCAATCCTTAAACCAAATTGTATTTTAACCTTTAGTAGATCGAAGTTTGCTTCTTTTGAATGATCATCCATTTTAATTGATTTTACATGTTCTTCCTTACTTCTGTTTTTTCGTACTTTTGTCAAGAATTGTTCTTGAAGTCCAAAGTACATTTTTCGTTTTTTAATTTTTTTGTCTTTCTTTTTCCTGTTGACCTTTTTCAGCACAACTTGAAGGACAAATGAACACATAGAGCTCGTGCCCTAGCTTTAACAATAATTAGTATTGTGGTTATTTTGTTGAACTATTTATGGTTTTTAATCCAAATTTCTTTATATTTTTAATTAGGCTTAAGTTCATTAAATGTAATTTTCATTAAATTATGTTTATGAAGAAAGGAATTTTACAACATGAAAATTAATTAAAATTGTTATTAATAATCTTTCATTCTTGACCGTGGCCGGGGCTCGAACCCGGGCCGGCAGGTTACCATGACATGTTTCGATCGCAACCACTCGATCTCCTCAGATGGATTTGCCGTTTCACACTCGCAGCCATCGACGACTGCTGATGTCAATAGTCAAACATCAATCCTTAAACCAAATTGTATTTTAACCTTTGGTAGATCGAAGTTTGCTTCTTTTGAATGATCATCCATTTTAATTGATTTTACATGTTCTTCCTTACTTCTGTTTTTTCGTACTTTTGTCAAGAATTGTTAGAATGAAATCTTATTAAAAAATAAATAAATTGGTTCTAATTATTAGCTATTATCTAGTGAAAATAAATTTCTTTTGGAAATAACTCAGTAAATAACTTTTTTCATTGCTCATAACTATTATAATCGATAAATATTTTTTTCTCATATCCATAACTATTATTAATGATTTTATTGTTTTATATTTACGATAGTAATTAATTTAAATATTTTCTTGTTATTAATTGTTTTTGTTTTGTACTCTATTAGCAAAAAAAGAAGTTTTAAAGAAAAAAAAACTGCAAATTAGGGAGGAGCAAACAAAAACTATGTATTAAATTATACTTTAACGGTAATTTTATATGGATTTAAGTCTAAACAAATAAAATTGGCTATAAAAACTTAGACAAAGCCATACGTGATTCAAAGTTTTAAAAATGTTCAATACTTTTGAATCACATGCGCGTTCTAGTGATGACTAGTTTACCTTTTTTTAGCCAAACAACCAATTTCTGTTTTGTTTCAATTTTAACTTCTTGCCTACAAAACCACATTCTTTATAAAGCAATTTTCGTAACTTAACTTAATTTTATAAAAAGAGTTATAGCTTTTGTATTATTCTTTAATCATAACTTTTTAAAGTAATTAGTTAATATATCAGTCGATTAGTAACACAAGAGAGCAAAATTTAAATTTTTTGTGCGGCCTGGAACTTTATTGCAAAATTTTACTAATTTGAGGTCGCGGTTTTCAAATCTTTTTTCTATCAGCTCGCATTTTAAAGTTACAGGTATTAATCGTAGTTTTGACTTTTTTCCAAAAATTTAAAGTTCAAAAAATTATAACTTTACTCTTCATTTGGCGACTTTCCAAATATAATTTTATTTAAGATTAAATTGTTAGCTTTGAAAAACAAACAAATTTTTGAAAATCATAAACAATGGCTGAGAAATGGTTGTTTACGTAAAAAAAAAAAAAAAAAGAAATACAAATTTTGTGATTTAAAAAATAATGATAAATCCAAAACGGGAAAAAGTAAAAGTCTTATTACTTTTGCGTAAAGTTACATAACCTATGAACAATATGAAACAAAGATCATCAAAATCGATAAACGCGTTTCGCTTTTATTCACAATTAAGTAAAGCTACCTCATTTTTAAGTTAAAAAACAAAAATTAAATTTTTTTAAATTGTTCATTTTTTTTAAATTTATTTATTTATTTATTTTTTATAACTATATAATAATAAAATTTATTATACAGTTGAATTGTTAGAGCACTAGCGTCTTAGGCCATCAGCTCATATTTTATGGCTTATTTTTTAAAACTTCAACGATATCTCTTAAACTACTGGGAAAATGTTGGTTTTTTTTTTTGCCTGAGTATGATAAACCGTTTTCAAGTTATTTCAATATATTTAGCGGAAGTGACTTTATTTTGTATAGCTCGAAAAGTCGAGCTGATAAAGAAAAATAAAGATTTGATTTTAAATCAGCGACCTTAAATTAATAAAAATTTGCAATTTTTTTGTTACCCATAAAAGTTAGTTACAAAAAATTATAACTTTACTTTGTTCAATTTATAAAAACCGGATAACAAAAGGAATAAAAAACCAAATTATTAAAAATACCCTCGAGGGAAGCGGACTTACACCGAAGTAGTCCCGTGATAGGTCTTTGGTGGTAGAGACCGGTTCTAGTTCTAACACTTTATATGAATAAGACCTATCAATTTTACATGGGATTGTCATTGGAGGGGGTCAATTGACACCATTTGACCAGTCACAGGTCTATTCTCCATGAACGTACTTAGTGTCAGTCACTAAAATGTAGTATTATTTCAATACAATGTAGTATTATTTCAATAAAACAAGTCCTAGAATTAAATTCAAGAACAAAATTTTAGAAAGTACCAAAAAATGTGTCACAGCACCGGTGAAGACTGTACTGAAATTCATTACTTTTTCTACTTTTTTGTTCTTCATAAACCAGTTAAGGGATTGGTTCTTCTTTCACAAGTCTTAAGTCCTTTCTTTTTGTACTTGTTCTATTTTCCCAAATCCCAGGTCTAGTCTGTTGGACCGATTGATACAAATTTCCCGCAGGGTAAGATTAAAAAGGCTTTAACATTTTATAAAAATGCTAAATGAAAGTGTAACAGCTAAATCAAAATTGTTAATGCTAAATTTAGCTGTAAAAGTGCCACAATGGTCACACTGCTACGGGGGTAAAAACATTGGGATTGATTTTAGCAAAACGAGTAAAAATAATAATAATAAAAAAATGATAACAGAGATTAAAGAGTAATACGCCTGACAGTTCAAGATTAATAACAATTTTCATGACGTTATCTTTGTTTATGAATGTACATCAGTGTTGCAAAATTTAAATTTTTAAATGGAACTGAAATTCAACTTAAAGAGGTATTTTTCCCACCAAATGGTATTTTTGTAAAAATGTTAAAAAATAAAACAATAATTTATAAAAATAAAAGGAACAAAAAATATTTTATTGGAATTCATTTATCTATCTATGTATGTATTTTTTTTAGCAAACAGTTTTAATATAAAAGGTACACTTTTAAAAAATATGTATTTGTTTACATAGTTCATATTTTTAGGAATAAGTAAATACAGTAATTTTGAATTAGCTGCACAATCTCCTTTGCACGATTTTTGTGCAGGTAAATCAAAAATGCAGCTATCTTAAATGTATTTAGCTGCCTTAATGTGCAGGTACGCAATTGTGGTTACCTGCATAAAAGTGCAGCTAAAGTAAAGTGTTTGAAAGAGGAGTAACAACGATTTTATTAATAAATTGATAACAATTACGTTCAAACAACCTGTAGTCATTTCTTGTGCATTTTTAGACGGAACGAGATAGCCAAATTGGTAACAATAAAGTGTGGGACAGAAAAGTCGCTGTAGTACAACGTTACTGCAAGCTGTCAAAAATTAAAAACGACAGTTTCAAAGTAGTGTCAACAGAATACGTAGTTGTAGTAGTCGTTGCCGTTGAAGCGCAAAAATCGAAATTTTGAAATTTGTTGCGGTAGAGAGCATTTGTCCGCTTCAAATACTACTACAACTACTTTATTCTGTTCCAGACCTAAGATTTGCTATTCCTTTTATATAATCATGGTAAAGTTGCTGTAACCACAACCCATATGCATAAATGTAGGTACATGCAAACAACTTGACTTGTTTGCGATTTTTGTTTTTATAAACAGCTAAAATTGGATATTTATGTGAAAAAGTGGCCACCATATTTTGTCATGTGTGCAGCTAACTTTGATGTTTTATATAAAAATATTTTAAAGCTGACCAAAAATATGAAAAATGTGCAGGTATACAAAATGCACGTAAAGAAAGATTTTGAAGAATAATTACAGAAAATATGTAATTTGGGCAGTTAAGTCAAAGTGCAGCTAACTTAAATTTTTTGTATGATAATAACTTTAAAATACCAAAAATTTTGGGAACTTATCTTAAATGTGCAGATAAAGAAAGTGCACTTAAAAAAGGAATTTGTATGGGATTATAAAGAATAATGCCAAAAATTATCAATTTTGTGCAGTTAAGTCAAAAGTGCACGTAAATAAAAGGCAGTTAAGTCAAAACTACTGTAAACTAAAAATTTGATTGTTGTACACATAACTTTATATTGGTAGACTATTTTTATTTTAACATTTGCAACATTACTCAGACTTTTACATATACAGTACTTTTCGCTTATAGTCCACTACTATAGTTGCACAACTTTTGTGGACTATAAGCGAATTTGGACTATAACCGATTTTTTTTTATAAGCCATTTTATGGATAATAAGTGAAACCTAGTATAATCCACATTTTGGACTATATAAATATTATTTTCTTCAATAAATCCACTCTTTTTAAACCAAAGAAAAGTTTATTTAAAACATAACCAAATATTGATTTATTTTAAATAAATAGTTAAAACAAAAATCTTTTTAATTAATTAATTCAAATGCTTTAAAAGATTTCAATAAAAACAAATGCGTATGAGATTCATTTTAATTCTTTGGATGACGAAATCAAACACAACATAAATATCAATTTCATAGGATCTTTACATGGGGTGTCCACCTGACAGTTTTTTGTTATACCAAACGTCAAAGTCTATATAAAAAAAACTCTTTTATTTTTATTAGCGTTTTTTTTATGAAGTTGGACGTTTATTTAACAAAAAATTGTCAGACGAAGACACCATGTCAAGAAATATTAACTGCGAAATTTGGCATTTATAATACAGTAGATGCTCAGAAATTCGAACTCTCAGAATCAACTTGATGTTGTTAGAGTTTAAAACTCAGTTTTTTTTTTGGTGTTTGTATTACACATACTAAATAAAGTCAAATGAACTGAATTGTTATTTTTTATATTTCGTTAAGTTTTTTATAGTTTTTATGTTAAATAAACTAAAATTAAAAAAAGTATAGTTTTGTATATCTTTATGGTAAAATTTATCTAAATTTTTAAAAAAAAAACCGTCCAGAAATTCGAATAATTCGGAAACTCGAATCGCCCTAAAAACAAAGTGGATCGAATTTCCGAGCGTGTGCAGTAATTGCCAGAAAGGTAAATTAAAACATGTTGCCAGTTGATTAAAAATATATAAAAAACAGAGTGGACTATAAGCGAAAATTTTTGCATGAAGAATTATATACGCATGCTAAGAAAATGTGGCTTTTAAACGAAAATGGATTACAAGCGAAATGGACCTTAGAACAAATAATTTGTATGAAATTCGAAAAAATCTGCATGTGAATATGACAGTTTTGGCTTATATCCGTTTTTGGCCTTTAAGCGGAATGGACTATAAGCGAAAAGTACTGTACATATGTATAACTTACTTAGAACTTAGTTCTAAAATAAAGTTTAAAACATATACATATGTATAAATAAAAATGCTTTTATTTCAAGCTCGAGGTCAATATTGAAAATAAATTTTATTTTATTTTAATAATTGCCGATATTTCGATACTCTTTGAGTATCATCATCTGGGCTTGTAAATAAATAATAATTCATATTAATCACAGAAAAATTACTGTTTATTTCCTTTCATCGTCTGTTGTTGAAATAAAAGCATTTTTATTTATACGTATGTGAAAAGGTCGAATAAAAACAACTTGAATTAAAATTAAAACATATATGATATAAATTTTCATATTATTCGAATGTGTGTGTATTCTAAGTCAAATAACAATCCTCAAAAGCTTTTATACTTTAATAGTCTTATTCCTTCAATATTTTCCAGGAATATTTTCTATGTACTATCAGAATTTTTCGTTTGTATATTTCTGTTACGAAGCTTACTTTAGCTATCCTTTGGCTAGCAATGAAGTAAATTGTACATATATGTTTAAAAATAAAGCTTTAAATTTAGTGTTATAAGCACTGCTGGCAAACTCCCGGGTTTTTTTTAAAAACCCCAACCCAGCGGTGTTTTTCATGGGATTTTTGGGGTTTAATTGGGTTTTGTTGTTTTTCGTGTAATGGTATAATAATTGGTCTAAGCAATGTTGTCAACTCAGCTCTTTTCGGTATAGATTTAGCAAGAAAATTATAAAACCAAAAAGGTTAAATTATTTAAACAAATTAATACAAAATATGTCTTTTAAAATAGGATTTCAGTTCAGAATAAGCATTTACAGGATCGTTTGAAAGCCTATTTCTAATTTTTATCAACAGAAAACACGTTTCCTTTCTACGGATGTTTGCCTTTATAGTCGAAAAGAACATTTATATAATCTCTAGACACTCTCAGTTTTCTTAGCACTTCCTTCAAAATTTGTCATCATCTCTTACAGAATCTAATCCGAAAAATCTTTTATGCAGCTGCTCTGCATATAAATTCATTACATTTTTTGAAGCAAGTGGGAACATTTTTTTTCGATTTTATAAAATATATCTGGGTCTTTAAACAAATTAAAACGAAAATTTGTGTACATCTTTTCGCTTTTTGAGTTGGTTTGACAGCTACTGGATAGCAAAATAGAAATCATGGCGTCCTCGCTTTGAATTTCAATATTAACGTCGGTAATTATTTTAAATACACAACATCATAAATTTTGCAACAAACACATGATTACCAAAGTTTGCTATCGAAATGATCACATCATTGTTAAAAAGTACTAAAAAAAACGCGGGGGTATGGCGGTAATTTTAATATGAAAAAGTACTAAAGTACTGAATTTTCCAACACTTATGTACAAAATATACAATGTGTTTATGTGCATATGTATTTTTCTTTAAACCTCACTGCCCCTCTCTTTAAGACGACACTGATCTTTTTTTTCTTTAAGAGTATTCAATGAATACACGCTCCCTCAATTGCATAAACACACGTCTTTAGAAGAAAGCACGCTAATACACAAAATGCATAAAACAAAAAACACTCTGAAGAGACAATTGCCACAACACACTAGGACAATAATTTAATTTAATTTAATCAAAATCTTTTCGTATAGGTAGTACAAAAATATTTTAAAATGCATGCATATGTATGTAAACTGCATAAAGAGATACGAGTAGATTTAGTGTATCTACCAGCTGCATAAGATATTTAAACAAAACTTGCAAAAAATTTAAAAATTCTTCACTAACCATTTTCATCAGTATCCATTAGTCCAGGCATTGTGTGAAATACCAACTTGATTGAAATCAAATTGTATTAAAGTTTTTTATTTTGTTCTTAAATTTAAAAACACTTTTTGTACATTTATCTTCACTTTTGATTGGTTGTTTTGCTTGTTGGTTTGTTTAGAAAATGTGACCGTTCATGACCTCTGCCAAGAATTCAATAGCGAAAAATGTGTTTAAAATGATTCGTTTTCGTACTTTGTGTTTTCACTTTTTATTGTTTTTTTTTTTTTTTTTACAAAATATCTATTATTTAATTTGTATTGAACTTTCATACAAATTACAAAATTTGTTTGTATTTGTTGCAATGTTTACACTGCGAATACTGATGCAAAAAACATTATTTCATTAATTTTTATTATTTCTTGCCTTCTTGCCTAGTTTGTAATAGAAAGCGCAAGTCTAAAGCGTATAGGTAACAAATAAATTAATAATATGTTATTGTTGTGTTAATAGAAGAAGGAGGTATCATCGGTACAGCTTGTGGAAATTATTGGTGGGAAAAAATAACTTAAAATCATTGTGGTACGATTAGTTATAATGAATGCTAAGAGACTAAAATTAAAAAAAGAGAAGAGTTGGTCTCTTCTCTAAAAGCTTATTTTTGTTTGGACATCAATGCAGTGTTGCCATTACTGAAACAAAAATTTCACAGCTACACTACACAACATTATTAAGTACTTTATTGCAATTATTATTGTCTTTTTACGACAAAATATTGAATAAGTTGCGCAATATAAAAACATATTTGGCGCAATTTTTCTTTCAACAAATGTAAATGGAAACAAAACCAACGCACACCAGTGCGTATTGTATTATCTTGTCAGCCCCACAGAGCACACAGAGGCGTCACGAGACAGAACATATTGTGTTTTTTCTGTCTTTTTCTGCAAAACCTGCCCTTTTTGCATGTTTGTTTTGATCACGCAATTTGTGTCGATTGTGCTGGCCTGTTTTTACACATTGCCACTTCACTACCAAAAAACGCTTTCGTTCTCTTTCTTCGAAAGCTGCCCTCACAAATGATTTAGGCATTTTTCTTACGTCATCTCTGTATGCTTTGTGGTCAGCACATTGCCTTTGGGCAATATAAATTAAGACATTTGGTTTTATCCAATATGTTGTGCCACCTACTAATATTATGTCTCCGACCTGGTGCTTAAAGGGGCAATGCCAATATTTATTTATTAGGTGTTTTTTCTAACTCTCTTTTATTTTGAGGAAAACACCAATGCACTATAGGCCCAATGATTAGTTAATATTGAGGCAAAAAGTCCATAGTTATATATGTTTTCCAAATATAATGATGACAATTTGTACCCAGCACTTAGGAATACACAAATGTACGAAATTAGAATCGGGTGGAAACTTATATATTAACGCCAAGCTCTCAGAGTAGATGTTCTTTTGTTTTAATACATTTCAAACTTAAGTAATAACAAAAATCGTCTAATAAGCAGAAAGTATTATTGATCTTATTAAAATTTTGTAAATTGGAAAATATTTATAAAGATTTACATGTTAATTTAGATACATATATTGAAAAAAAAAATATATTTTATAAGATACAGTAATTTAGTAGATATGTACTGTAATTTTGACTAAGCTGCACAATCTCCTTTGAACGATTTTTTGTGCAGATAAATCAAAAATGCAGCTATCTTAAATGTATTTAGTTTCTTTAATGTGCAGGCACGCACATGTGGTTACCTGCATAAAACTGCAGCTAAAGTAAAGTGTCTGAAAGATGAGTAACAACGTTTTTATTAATAAATAAATCTAGCACAACAAAAATATGCTGGAGGTATATAAAGCTGTTAAGTATTTTTATCACATGGTGGAAGGTAGAAATGTTTGTATTTACACCGATCAAAAGCCCTTACCATACGCTTTCCAACAGAAATTGGAAAAAGCAACACCACGACACGCCCGCTAACACGATTTTTGGGCCAGTTAACAACAAACATCCATTATATACATAGCTGGCAAGGAAAACCTTATGGCCAATGCCCTCTCGAGAATCAACGCTTTGCACACCACATCGAAATAAACGACGCGGATCTGAAACAATTTTTAGAAGACGACTCAAATTTGAATATTAAAAAAATCGAAATTCCTGGCACGCAGCTAGAAATATTTGGTGATGTTTCGACCGGTCAAGCTAACCGATTTTTAACATCACCTTTCCGTGAAATAGTTGTTGTTTAATGCACGACATTAGTTACCCGGGCGTAGCCAAAACACCTTAATAGGTTTTACAATATTTTATCCAAAACTGTTACAAGTTATTTGCTTGGCACATGGGTTATGCCGCGTTGCAAAGGAAATTAGAAGCCAATTATATTCCCCTTCCACCGCATACAGTAGTAACAAGATGGGGCATTGACTTTTTTTGAATTTTATTCAAAAAACTTTGAGTAATTTAAGAATGTTAGAAGAGCTTGTTGATACCGATGATTATGTAATTAAAAATGTAAAAGAAAAATTAAATTTAAATAACATCAGAAGTCAATTGGGATTTGCATTTTCCAATTACGGATGGTGAAACAATAACTAATTAGGAGGTATTTAGTTCACTTAATGCTCAACTCAAATAAACTGATATTGCAGAAAGTAAAATTAATAATGTGGAAGGAAGAGTAGCCTGACAAATTAAAAAAAATTCAAAACTTTTTGCAAAAAAAAAATTAAGGATAAAAAAAATAAATTTCAAATATTTTTGATCTGATCTGGAATCAAAGTGGGATCTAAAAATACATTTTTTAAAAATGCATTGGCATTCTTCAAGTACAAGACAAAGTTTTACTTTTTAAAAAACAGTACTTATTTATTTAAGCAAACAAAAATTTCAAATAGTAAAGCTTTGTTGACACCTATTAAATATTTGACGTCCTATACGTAACCACTAGTTTTTTTTTTAATTACATATTTGCTTTTGCAACAGTTTGGCTAGATCAAACATCATTTAACGGTTTTTAAATTACATTATAAAATTATCTTCAATAGAAATAGTATAAAATAGAGCTTAAGTTTGCTAAATTTACTGGTCACGCCTTTTTTGAAATTTTTAGTCAAATATTTGTAAGGTCTGAACATACTTTTATTTATGTTTTTTAAAGATATTTGAATAACAATAGACTGAATTTTTTATATTTTGTTTTTAGTAAAATTAAAAAACGATTTTTTATGGAAATTTTTAAGTTTTTAGTGCATATTTTTTACCCTTCACCACAGGTGGTGAATAGGGTATACATAAGTTTGTCATTCCGTTTTTAATTTCTATATATTGATGTTAGACCCTATAAAGTATATATATTCTGGGTCCTTATGTGGAGCGAAGTTGATTTAATGATGTCCGTCTGTCCGTCTGTCCATTTAAATGGATTTTCCGAAGACCCCATATATGATGGAGGCCAGGTTATTATACATTTATGTCACATATGGTCCGGAATTGTTTGCTATTGAAATTCAGCAAGATCGGTCCACAAATGGCTGAGATATGAGTAAAAAACCACGACTGCCTTAAATTTTTTCCTCTAAAGGTCCAATTAGACGTGACATTACCATACCAACACTGTATTACCAAAACGACATAAACATACCATACAAACCAATTAAATTTTGGTTTATACGGTCATACAGTGGCTATGGTAACATAGTGTTGGTAATGTGTTTTTTTTTTGTTTTTTTTATACCCTTCACTAAAAGTGGTGGATTTTAATTGTAATGTGTTAAATTTTACGCTTTTGTACAAGGCCTTCTTGCTCCATTCCATACTCATATATTTTTTACACACGTTGTCATTGCGGAGAATGCCTTCCGCTCTCGCTTCTTCAGCAGGTACATAAGAAGGGTAACGGGACCAAAAAAATTGATTTTGCTTTTGCTTGTGCAAAAAAACAATACAAAAAATGTTACTCCTTCTCTACTCCCTTCTCATAGAAGCGAGTGTGGAAGCTGTATCTTATCTTTTATACGAGAGAGCCGAGGTCTTCTATGAGGCCTTCTTTAGCAGTTAGATAAGAATAGTAATTGAATCAAAAAATCTTTTAAGCAGGCCTCTAAAAAGGCCTGAAGTAAGAAGGTCTTCTGAGTTTTCCCGCTGGGATATGCCGCTCAAATAAAGAAACAAACTCATAGACTCAATATATTTTAATTTAACGCTTCTTCAGTAAAAGCATTCGTAGCCGAGTTGTTAAGTTCTCTCCTGAGACTGATGAATTTTTTTTCATTTTTTTAATTAATAAAGGCTGGTTCACCCACAAGTTTCTGAAACATTTTTGGTTCGGAGAAATTTATTGTTTACTGAGAGTTTTCTACACCATGGTTCACCCATTTCAGAAACTTGGTTCGTAAAAACAGTGCTGCCATATATAATTGAAAATGACGTAAATACATATGTGCATAAATTTAAGAAAACTAATTATATTTGTGTCAAAATAAAGAAATAAAAAAATTAATATTTAAACAAAAAAAAAAAAACAAAAAACAGCATTTGTGGTGAATTATTTGGTAAGAATAAAAACATCTTTTTCTGCGATGGATATATTATTTTGTTTGATATGATTGTTCTCGTAAGAGCTGTTGCTCAAATCATACAAACATTCCCTTCCTGGCTTTTTTATTTCATAAATTAAATTTAAGACAACATCTTCTGACAACTTCATCTTAAATTTGTATCTAAAGGACAAAGAAAATTTAGAAGTTATAAACTAAATTGCTTTAATATCACAACTTACCTAATATAATATTTTTCAATTTTAAATTGTTTTTCCAAGTTTTTTATTTTTGCCGCCAATACCTCTTTTTCTTTATATGTTTATTTCTTTTTTGCTTTTTGTTTACATTTTTTAGTTTACCATACTGAATTTTTAATACAAATTCCAAGCAATATGGCATGTCTCTTGTACAAATTTCACATGGTGTGGCAACCTTTTTTAAAATGGTTCGGACCAAATTTAAAATTAATTTAATTCACACTGAGAGTCGTTCGCACAAAATAATTTCTCTTGCTCTCTGAGAGAAACGTCAAACTACATATAAAAAAAATTTTGTGCGAACCAAAAATGTTTCAGAAACTTGTGGGTGAACCAGCCTTAACATAGCGTCTTTACCTGACAATTTTTTGTCATACCAAACGTCAAACTTCATATTAAAAAAACGCTGACAAAAATTTTCGAGTTTTTTTTATATAGACTTTGACGTTTGGTATGACAAAAAATTGTCAGTTGAAGACGCTATGTAAGGGAAATCACGATGGGTAGTGCAAAGTGTGCAAACGATGCAAATGCGTGCAAAAATACACACATTTGCACAACACAACAACAAAATGTACGTATTTCAAATTTGCTCTTTTTTACTTCGTTTGCACTAAAAAAATCATGAGCAAAATTAGTAGTGCATATTTGCTCTGTTGCAAACAAATGTAAACAATAACGTTTGACATATTAAGCGCCATATTGGTTTTAAGAAAACATATAAATTGAACATTTTCGTGGATTTTAATATAAAATAGATAAAAAGAAAAAAATTATTTTAATATGCTTGCGTATAATTGAAAACAAATGCAGATTTTTTACAGTGCTGCCAGAAGTTTTTTGTGTTGCCAGAATAAATTTTTAGAAAAATTACACATTTGCACAAAAAATTAAAGTTGAATGCTCACAATCAATCATAATTTGCACAGCAAATTTACAAATTGCAAATTTGCACAATGACCATCGTGATTACCCTTAATTTTTTTATGTTCTAAAAAACGATTTTAAGATTATAAAACGAATTTCAAACATCAACTTTGGCAAAAGAGAAAACGGGCTTAGGTACATATAAAAATTTTTTGTTTTTTTATATTCTTCGGCATGGCGAAATGAAAAGTTGGCGTGGCGTGGTTCAATTAATATTTAATTGTACCTATCTAAAGAACGTTATTTATGTATATAAATTTTTGTTCTTATATCATCATGGTGAAGGGTATATAAGATTCGGCATAGCCGAATATAGCACTCTTACTTGTTTTTTTTTTTTTTTGTGCACATTTTGAAATTTTTTAGTGTATGTATTAAACGCATATTTTAAATTTTTTAGTGCATGAAAATCTCATCCTTAATCATTACACATTTAGGTACAGTGTCAAATTATTAGATCTGCGCGAAACGCCTGCTGATTTTTTGCAGAGTTGTGTTTTTTACGTGCATTTGTTTTTGCAGCAATTGTTTTTGACATTTCTATCATTTTTTACAAAAACAAATGCTTTTGTTCTTGACATCTTTATCATTTTTTACACATACAAAATGCGTGTTGTTTTTTCTATTGTTGGATTATTGCAGTTGCGCGCAGTCCTACTAATTGGGCCATGGTGTGAATTCAAAACATCTTATAAAAACAAAATTAAACAAAACAAGTAAGAGTGCTATATTCTGCTATGCGGAATCTTTTATACCCTTCAACATGGTGCGATAGTAACAGAAAAATATATAAATACCGTTGTTTAGGCATAAATTAATCAACTTTGTGCCACGCCCACTGGTCTGATCCCGTCCACATGTTTAATGTTGGGTATTGATAACCAAGATGCTTGTACCTAATTTGGAGACTTTGGCTCTTGCCGTTCTCCAGATATACACAAAAATAAAATAAAAAACAACAACAAGGGATTTTAGGGTAAAATTGGAGGCAGTCGTGGTTTTTTGCTCATGTCTCAGCCATTTGCGGACCTATCAAACGGAATATGTATATTAGCGTGGCCGTTAGTTGTATGGAGAACTTTTTTTTTTATTTCTTAAAAAAATTTCGCAGCGATAAGTTGTGTTTTAGGTGGGGCGCCCGCCTCTCAAAGATTGCCTTCAAGCCATTTATTCAAATGTAATTTGTTTGCATATGACTATCTCTTAAAAACAACATTTTACAAGAATATGATATATGGCAATATTTTAGCTCTTCTAGTCAAAAACATTAGCGTCAAAGAAAGTTTTTTGCTAAAATTAATATTTTAGAAAATAATTAAGAAAATAACAACAAAATACCAAACATTTCATATACGTTTTATATATATAAAAGTGGGATTTAATGGCAAGTGACCCAATTTTGAAATGGATGTCTTCCGATTTGGATGAAATTTACATAGAGTTTTTTTTCCCGGACTTTTTCGTTTCCCGGGAAAGCGGGAAATTTTTTTAATTTTCCCGGGATCCCGGGATCCCGCTCCATATAAATAATACAAAGTTAATTTTAGTTATTAATAAATGAAAAAAACTTTTATAAAAAAAACGTAAGGGAACTTGTTTAAAAAGAAACTAAAATAAATGGTTCAATACTAAAAACCCAGTAAAAAATTCGCTTACTTTTTCAAAATGAATAGCTTCTTTAACTCATTATTTAGCAGCTTTCTTCTATAACTACATCTATAACAGCTTCTATTACTACTTTTTTCTGAATGTATTTAAGTAAAAAAAAATAATGACTTGCTTTTGAATGCGTTCTTTTTGGGACATCCGTTGTAAAATTCATCGTTTCTTTCAGTAGAATTGTAAGTAGTGCTCTTATGTTTTTCTAATTACTCAGCACATTATTTTGTAGGCGAAGTTTTTACTGGGAAATCAATTGAAGATTGAAATAGGAACTTGAATTATTATTATCTCACGTCTTTATTCCCTATTATTATGCTTTTATTCAGTATTATTATGCTCTTTATACAAGATAAAAAGATAACAAAAACATAACAATTTAATTCATAAAACAATAATAAAAGCAAAATAAAAATTAAGGTACTCAAGATATGAGATCAAAAAGTTAATTAATAAAATAGATAAAATATTTTAAAGAAATATATAACGTTTTTTTAACGGCTTAGGAAATAACTGACACACTCAAAGCGCATCAAAAAGTATATTCCTGATTTTATTTACTAATTATCATGTTTCCGAAAAATTTCGTTCTTTTTTTACCCAGGTTGGACAAATAGTTAAAAGTGCACCGTTTTAGCATGCTTCGGATTCACAATCAGAAGCAATTTTTTCTTTTTTATAAACAACGTCTATATCAGTCAAATGTATGTAAAGGTTTATGCAAAAAAAGCATCAACAGGACTGCTTCTTACAAACCTTTTCATTTCAATAAATGAAAAGTTGTATGTTGTAGTATCTTACACGAGTTTCCAAACTGTTATTTTATTTCGGTTTCCCCGCACTTCACGGGTATATAAACCAACACAAATTGAAAATTTGTGTTTATCACCTATTAAACATATCGCTCCTTCATTGCATCTAGTCGTATCTCAAACAGAACCGAAGTTATAGCAAAATATATCTTTAAGTCGGTACATTTTGAAAACTTTAATCGCATTTTGCCAAGATCGTTTGTTTTTGTAGATATGACTATGTCGCAATAAAGGAGCGATATGTTTAGGTATCTCCTATTTTTAAGACTTGTTCATGGACAATGAAACTTTACTGCCTGCATCTTATTTTGAATTAATGTACTTTATTAACTCTTCACTTCACTAAATGTAATAATTATCAACTGTTGCACTGCCCATTCTGCTTTTAGTAGATTTATTGCATCAGGAGACATTGATTTACGTATGTACTCACTTCTTGTAATTGATATAATCCACAACCCATCCACAGATGCTAATTTTTAGAGAATAGAAAACTAAATTCCAAAGTATAAATAGCTATTTTCTGAAATTATTAGGATTTTTTTATTTCCCGGTATCCCGCAAGAAAAATCCCGGGAAAACGGGAAATAAAATAATTGAAATTTTTCCCGGGAAAAAACCCTAAATTTACACCAAGGATAGTCCTATTGGATAGTAGCTTTGACACAAATTTTAAACAAGATTGGTCGAAAATTTGTTTTTGTTTTAAATGCAATTTTCTATGCGAACGTTTACGTTCGAAATCGACGAACAGGCTGTAAGTAGTATATGTGGTCACTAAAATTAAAGAATTTGCTCACGATTGCAATTATGTATTTTGTTTTTGTATTTGTTAATTATTTTCTCCTCTAGTTTAATTTAAGTATCTTTTAGATGCAGAGAAGCTTAAGTTAGCGAAGCCGGTATTTGTTACACCATAGAGGAGAAAATTCTTGTGCTCGTCCGAAGGCCGGCTATGCAGAGAAACTTTAGTTAGTGAAGCCGGTATTTGTTATACCATAGAGAAAATCCTTGCGACCGGCCGAAGGCCGGCTATGCAGAGAAGCTTTAGTTAGCGACATGATTGGGGGCACTTATATGCCCCAAAGGACCGCAGAAGTCCCGCCCGTCTTAAATTTTTTTTCGTTAACTGCATTTTTGCTCAGAAATACTATCAATTACAAATTTAAAATAAAATTTACAAACAAAAGAAAATTGTATACCCGTATTTAAAATTTAAGATACATACATATATGTATATTAGGGGTATAACCAAAATAAGAACCTATCATTACGGTATGGGCAATGTTATACTGATATTAAAAATCGATATCAGGGGTCATTTCGGTCCAAAAACCTTCGGCACCGAATGCAATTTCTAAAACACCAAACATTTTTTTTTTATTTGTAATATAAATTTTTATGGTGGGTATCCTTCCCTTATACCGTTTTTTTTGGTTTCTTTTTTTGGAATGCATAAAAAATTCATAAAAAAAACACGAAGTGCAAAGACCAGCATGGCTTTCGACGTTAGAATTATGGATTTCCTGTAAAACTGAAAAAAATTATAAGCTAAAACTTCATCGCGATCGGTGCCGAACCTTTTTGAATGCTCGCGAAAAAAGGAAGGCACATTTCCTCATATTTTTTTATGCACTATCTCAGTATGATAGGTCCTTTTTGATATTTGCAAGAAAAATGCAAATGGTTATATCCCTAATATATATGTAAATTAGAAAAATATTTACTAAAAAAATATTTTATATATCGCTAACCCTAGGTCTACACTAACCCCGGGTCTTCACGTAGCAATATTTATTGCGGCAAACGTCAAATTTCATTGCTCCATAAAATTTGCGACGTATAGACCGCATATTGCCATGAGTGGCAATCCATTGCGCAATGATTGCTCTTCTTATTGCTTGAGCAATTATTGCTTAGCAATATGCTGTCAAATCAGCTGTAATTTATCTGACATTTCATTTCTCTGTACGGTTGTTTTTTGTTTGTGTGTTTATTTATTAAAAAAGCAATCAATAACGGCCTAATTTATAAAAAATAAAACCGGTTAATAAAGGGTTAATAAAATGGATTTTCATACAAAATCCGTTTAATAAACCCTTTATTAACATGTTTTATTTTTTATAAATAAGGCTGTAAATATATTATTATATATTATATTTTTTAATAAACGTCAAGATCAACAAAAGCTAACGACGAATTTATTTTTTTGTATAATTTTATTTTTTCAATAGAACAATTCAACTTTTTTTAACGCAAATAAGCAAAAAAGTAATACAAAACACAGCTACGATAATTACAATTAATTATTTTATTAATTTAAAAAAGAAAATTTCACAACCACTTCAAAACACAACATAAAACATTTGTTATAAATATGTACATCCAAAAACTTTATACGACTAGTCGCGGTGAAAATTGCAAATTTATGGCAAAGCAATTTCAAGTGTTCTCCAGCAATAAATTCAGCAATTATTGCTCCATTGTTCTGTCATTGTTCTGCCGACGTTTTTGCTTGTACTTAGCAATAAATATTGCAACGTGGAGACCCAGCGTAAGGATAAATATATCAGCAAGTTGGCAATTACGTCGGCAGAATAACAGAGCAATATTTCTTATTGTTCAGCTTATGTTAAAGGCATGGGAAAACATATTTATGTTAACTCATAATTTGAAAAAAATCAAGGAAGAAGGTGCAGTGTAAAAACTGGCGCTATCTTGCAAAAATTATTTTTATTAATATAAATTCTTTCTTAATCGACTTTATTATTTAAATGAGTATTAATTTGCTTAAGCTTGAGGACTTTTTTATATAAAAAATATTAATTTAATTAATTTTTTTTTTTTTTTTGTTAAAAAAAAATTAATATATTTTTATAACAAAGAACTCAAACTTAAAAAAATTTATATAAATTTAAATAATAACGGTCGAATAAGAAAAAATTATATTAATTAAAATAATTTGTGTAATTTAATTTTAGTGTTTATAAATTCTTTATTATAATTCTTTTACTGCGATTAAAATTTGCTACCATTTCACAAATTTAATTTTTTTCTCACGCAATTTGCTTCTATATTTTTTTTTCTTCTTTTTTGTTTCTTTTTTTCAATTGACAACCAAATTTGACGTTTTATGATAGCAATAATTGTCAACGAAAATGGACTAACAATTATTGCAACATGAATTGTCGGCAATAAATATGTACAAAAAATTGCTGTCTACATTAGAGATAACATAATTATGACATTTACTGCAATATATGTCGCAATAATTATCTCTGGTATAGACGGACAGTAAAGGCTAGTTTACACTGTAATACATTGTATTACGACATGATGTATAATGAGAAAAAACATCTCATGTAAAAGCAAAATGTAGTGAGTAAGTGAATACGAATACAAAATGTGACAAGCGGTCGGTAAATGGTTTTTTTTTTCTAAACTGGCGTTTACATTTGCCAGTACTGGCAAGACAGTTGCAATACATGCAAATCTTTTCACTAATACATGCACACTTTTCTAACTGACTTGTCTACCCAGCGGGAAAACACAAAAGACCTTCTTACTTCAGGCCTTTTCAAAGGCCTGCTTAACAAATTTTTTGATTCAATTACTATTTTTATCTAACTGCTAAAGAATGCCTCATAAAAGGCCTCGGCTCTTTCGTATAAAAGATAAGATACACCTTCCACACTCGCTTCTATGAGAAGGGAGTAGGGACGAAGTAACATTTTTTGTATTGTTTTTTTTTTTTGCACAAGAAAAAGCAAAATAAATTTTTTTTGGTCCCGTTACCTTTCTTATGTACCTGCTTAAAAAGCGAGAACGGAAGGCCTACTCCGCAATGACAACGTGTGTAAAAAAGATATGAGTATGGAATGGAGCAAGAAGGCTTTGTACATCCAAAAGAAGGGGTACAGAGGCCTTCTAGAAGGCCTCCGTACTCCTTCTTTTTTCCGCTGGGTACTGTCTAGCAAATTTAGCAGACAGTAAAATTGGACAGTGATTTGACATTTGCTAACAGTAATTTGGAGTTTTGTTCACAAAAGAAAGAAAAATCGAAAAGACAGCTAGCAGTGTTTTTGGCAACTAATATGTTTTTTATTACTGTCTTGCCAGTACTGTCAAATGTAAACGGTCTTTGTGACGTAGGCATCCAGACAGTAGTTAAGACAATTCAGTTTTTAAAATATATCAAACATGAATGTTGAAGTGCAAGTCCAGCAAAACGTGTTTTATATGAACTAAACAAATTTAAAAATAGCTTAAAATAACTATATTGTGTGAACAAATACTAAACTTAACTAAAACATAATAAATAAAAGCAGAATATATTTATTTTTTTTACATTTTGATTTTTTTCTCTGTTTTGCGGACAAAACTTCAAATTACTGTTAGCAAATGTCAAATCACTGTCCAATTTTACTGTCCGCAAAATTTGCTAGACAGTAGACAAGACACACAGCATACCAAAACAGAGCAAAGTGTAAATGAGTTGTAGAATTAGCTTATCATAAGAGATTTCCTACGACATGACAACCAATATGATTGAAAATTACTTATTCTCGCAATAGTTTTGTAAGTGTTTTTGAGAATAATATCCCGTTATTTAAATTTTGTATTATTAGTAAAAGTTTTCAGTATTTGTGGTTTGTTCAAAGAGTGAATTTTTTAAAGAGTTTTAAACAGTGCACAATTTAAAAAAAGTAATTGAATATTTTAAAAGTAAAAATCTTTTTGTAAATATGCCAAATAAAATAAAAGAGAGTGTTCGTAAAGAATTTAATTCTATTATAGATTAAAAAAGTATGTTTCTGTAAGCTTATTATATAATTAGACTTCTAAGCTTACATTATATTATAGACAAGTGATATTATCGCAAGGGATCAGTTTCATTACTAAATAATTATTTACAAGCCTTACATACAAGTTCTTACTACAAGTTCTTTCTATATCGTTTTGGTTTGTTGGGCAGTTGGAAAAGTGTGCAAAAATACGTTTCAGCGGTAAGCGGGAAATCTAGCGATTTTCAAACATCACTCAGCGGCTCATTTCCGCTACAAAAACATATCGAAATATTATAATTTACAGATTTTATTCTTTTTTTATTAAAAGTTTTTTTTTTTTTTTTTTTTTTTTTTTTTTTTTTTTTTTTTTTTTTTTTTTTTGTTAAAAATTGCTTTTTTATGTTCACGGTTTTACTTACTTTTGTAGTTGTAAAACAATTTGAAACAGAAGGTAAGATATTGATCTAAATTATCTCCATAGATCCCAAGCAATATAGTTAATTCACTTACTAGTTGTGATGAGGGTTTACTAAGTTTGTCGTTCCGTGTGAATCTGTTTTAATATTCATCTAAGACCACAAAAAGTATATATTTTCTAGGTCATTGAAAATTCTAAGTTGATTTAGCCATGTCCGTCTGTCTATCCGTTTATTGAAATCACGCTCACTTTCAAACGACTCAAAAGCAAAGATAAATATTGGTACCAAATTGTTCAAGTTTCCCTAAGCAGTTTGGGATTGAAATCCAGCAAAATAGGTTCAGTAGGAAAAGAGTTATGAATTCAAACGCGAACCAACCACCCTTAAAAATTTATCATTTTGTTACAGAAACTAGGATTACTAGTGGCGAATGCACATATTGATATATGATTTTGCACAAATTCGTTCTATATGACTAAAAATCATACCTATAAACCTATAGTAAGCATAAAACCGTAACAAATAATGCTATTGTAATAAATTTTGGTCTGTCACAGTTTTATATAACTAGAAATTACACTGTTAACGTTCATGCAGATCGGTCTATAATTTACCATATTGTGCCATATAAAGACCACTCCGGAAATATTTTAACTGTAGGTGGAGGGTTTCAAAGATTCGGCACAGCCCAATTGATCACTTTAACAATTTTTTTTTTTTTTTTAATAAAATAGCTAGGGAAGTTGGAAACTTATGTATGTAACGTATTTGAGAGTTATATACCTTTGAAAAAGCAGCTTATATCTAGATTTATATAAAACTTTTAAAAATGTTTAGGTTTTAACGGTATTTAAAAAAAAAATCCCGCAAAATTAAATATTTAGCGGTTTTGAAGTCAGATTTCTCGGGCAATGATCAAAAAAAGTTGGCAACAGTGGTATTGCTACTGTCTTGCCAGTACTGGCAAATGTAAACGCTATGTTAGAAACAAGGCGAATTCAGTACAGGTAATCTCGGATCTACAACAAGAACAACTCTACAAAAACCACAAGCAATTTGTTTTTGTAAAATCATTGTACAATGTCAAAAACAAATTACGTAAGGCGAAAACATAAGTTATTAACTTAAATCAAAACGAGTTCAATATTTAATAATAATAGTAATAATAGTTAATTAATAAAATACATTCTGCAGATCACATTCTGGAATCACTTAACCAAGGCCCTCAGTAAATTGGGTGATATCTTTGCTTAGCACCCATTAAGTTTGAGCAGAGTCATTGAAATGCAATTGCACTAACTGGAAAATTTGGAAAAACTTTATGGTGGTATGGTTGGCGCAAAACATATTAAAGATGCCATGAATGCCTACAACCGTTTATCTGAATTGAAACCCCACTGTTTGGACTTTGAAATGTCATGCATTACCGTTAAAGCTATAGCCGAGGGTAAACCTGATGCTAAAGGTCAATCCCCAGAACGTTTACTTAAAAAAGCTACTTTACTAAAAAACCATTTGCCCAAAAATCTTGGGAACTGCAGAATTAATTTAATTTTTTCACTTTTTTCATGCCTGCTGAAATTTTTCAACTTAAATGTAAACAAAAATAATAAACAAATTTTGACATCCAACAATGATAAAGCTCAAAATGTATTAACAAAGTGACCTCAGTACTACAACAATGCAACAATAGAAAAAACAACAGGCATTTTGTTGCTAGAATTGAGACGGCAAATATCAAAATGCCTTATTAAAAAAAGTAAATAAACAAAAAAAATGACGACAAACGTCACACACGAAGAAAATCACTACAAACAGCTGCGCTTGTGAGGTCACTTTATTAGTACATTCTGATAAAGATAAAAAAAAAGTTATCACCTGGGTTTATAAGACCACCTGTGATGAATTCGCCTTGGTAAAAAACTTATGTATTCTCAGCACACCAGAGGTGTATTTTAACAGTGTATATTGAAGGTGGTAGCATTTTTATACAAATACAAATAAAATCAAAGTATATTTACACAAGGTAAACTCGTTGGCTCATATGTTTGTCAGCTGTTTACCCCTAGTTGGAGCCAAAACGTCAAATTGCGTGTATATGAGCCAAAATTTGTACATGTGTGCGTTAAATTGTTTTTGTTTTATATGAAGACAATTTTGACAAATTGGCTCCTTTTATAGAGCAGCATGTCTACACTCCCAAATGAGTCTACCTTGTGTAAATATACCTTGAATAAAATCAACTCAGGAAATTTTCATGTTGATTTTGTAAAAATTGTAAAACTGCAACCATCTGCTTTTTTGTTATTATTTTTGATTTTACTTAAACCATCCGTGTAAATATGAATTATACCAAGGTATATTTACACAAGGTAAACTCGTTGGCCCATATGTTTATCAGCTGTTTACCCCTAGTTGGAACCCAAACATCAAATTTCGTGTATATGAGACAAAATTTATACATGTGTGCGTTTAATTGTTTTTGTTTTATATGAAGACAATTTTGACAACTCGGTTCTTTTTATAGAGCAACATGTATACACTCCCAAATGAGTCTACCTTGTGTAAATATACCTTGAATTATACTCACAGCAGACTTTTATTTTTTTTTTTCTTTAAAACACTGAGAGAATTTCATATTATTTTGATTCTACAAAGCCGTAATACATTGTATTACCGTGTAACCTGGCCTTTACACATGCAAGTACAAGTTCGAAAAACTCAATACACTCACACTTTTTTACTAACACGATCACATTTTTCTTGCAGCTCAACTTGCAAGATATTTCTGAAGACAGTTTTATTTTAAAACTTGCAGCAACTTAATGTCAAAAACATAAAGAGTGTTACCAAATTTACTTGATTGCGGAAATAATAATTATAGATTTAACCTTTTTAAAGTATATTTAAAAATATTTCTTGATTTTTTTGCATTTATACAATTATATATATATTAATCCCAAATGTTTATTTAGAAATGAAGCTCTGTTTCGCACTTGGTAACTCTGATTTATAAGGAACTTCCACTTGACTGTGTAAACATTCTTGCAACTTGTATGACATTCGACTATTTCGTCGCCATTTTCGATGTTAATACGTAAAGCATACTTGCATGTGTAAATGCAGGGTAATAAACTAGGCTAAACCATTTTCAATTTTACCAAAAAAAAAAAAAAAACCGCCAGATCGCAAATGTAAATTTTTATCGCCAAAAAGATTAAAAAAGATTTTCATGTTCGGCGAGAAATCGCCACACTTGACAACCCAATTCATGTGTAACTACACATATTGTGTGTATGTGTAGCCCAAGTGTAACGCTGGGTCTCCACGTAGCAATATTTATTGCTAAGTACAAGCAAAAATGTCGGCAGAACAATGACAGAACAATGGAGCAATAATTGCTGATTATATTGCTGGAGAACACTTGAAATTGCTTTGCCATAAATTTGCAATTTTCACCGCGAGTAGCTGTCCAAAGTTTTGTGGCTGTATTTATAACAAATGTTTTATGTTGTGTTTTCAAGTGGTTGTTAAATTTTCTTTTTTCAATTAATAAATTTACTTAATAAAATAATTAATTGTAATTGTCGTAGCTGTGTTTTGTATTACTTTTTTGTTTATTTGCACACAAACCCACAAATAAATAAACAACCGTACAGAGAAATAAAATGTCTGATAAATAACAACTGATTTGACAGCAGATTGCTAAGCAATAATTTCTCAAGCAATCAGAAGAGCAATCATTGCGCAATAGATTGCCACTCATGGCAATATGCGGTCTATACGTCGCAAATTTAATGGAGCAATAAAATTTGACATTTGCCGCAATAAATATTGCTACGTGCAGACCCGAGGTAATAAGTTCCATGTGTAATCTGTGTGAATTTTACTTTAAGTTCTATTTTTTCATTAATTTTTGACAGTCAAGACTTGCTTTTCGAACATTAGAGTTTTTGAATTTTTTTTAGTTTCCTTAACTTTTTTTACTTTCCATAGCTGTTCTCTTCCCTCCAACAATAAACTTAATCTTGCTACAAGAAAACTTTCATAGAGTGAACTCAGACTAACACCATATGTTCATGTGGAGAACACAAAATCGTACATTGTTCAAACATTTTTGAAAAATGAATGTTTAAACTTTTAATAAACTATTTAATAAAAAAAATTATGCACATTCTAGAGATTTTAGAGTTTAAGAAATAAGTTTCTAATGTTTTATAAAATAAGGTATATTAATAAAGTTTTGCAAGTTGAATTTATTCAATCAAAGCTACTTTTTCGATCTGTGCTTCAAATGTGTAATTTGGTACGCAGTCATACATAAGTAACTTCCGAATTCTTAATTGGCAACACTGCACCCCTCCCACCAACAGTTAAAAAGCGGTATGTAAACAATTTTTCCTTTTTTGTTTGTTTTAAATGTGAAGTACAAATTTCATATTCACAAAAACTTTAGGCAAAAGTACAGTTTACGGGGCAAATAAAAACAAATTTGAACCTCCTCTGGAATTAAAAACAAAATTAAAATTTAAGGGGGCTGAGGCCTGTGGGCCCCGATGGATCCAAAAAAACCGCCCCGCCCACTTAGTGGAATGTGTGGGTACTCAAATTAAAAGTAATTGGACAAGAAAAGCGAAAATAATTAATTTAGGGCGGGCGGGACTTTTGGGGTCCTCAGGGTCAAAAAAACTTCCCCCATCTACTCATATCTATGTTTAGGTACTCAAGTTAATAATAATTTGCTAAATATTTTGTATTTTTTAACGATTTATGCTCGATTTTTTTTTTTTTTTTGTAACTACATAAAAGCCATTTCCGATGTGCTTAAGAATTCTTTCTGCGTGGCCGGCCGCAAGGATTTTCTCCTCTATGGTATACAGGGGTGTGCTGGAAATCGCAAACGCAAAACGCAAGAATTTTAAAAGTCTTTTTTTAGTAAGATTTCTTTAACAAAAGAATTTTATGACAAATATTATACAAACATTTCTCTATTAAACAGAATTTTATAACAAAAATTATAAAAACTAGATTAAAAGTGTATTAAAAACAGCCTCCAAATTCTTGCGTTTTGCGTTTGCGATTTCCAGCACACCCCCCATAACAAAAACCGGCTTCGCTAACTAAAGCGAAAGGATTTTCTGCTCTATGGTATAACAAAGACCGGCTTCGCTTACTAAAGCTTCTCTGCATAGCCGGCCTTCGTCCGGGCGCAAGGATTTTCTCCTCTATTGTAGACCAAATACCGGCTTCGCTAACTAAAGCTTCTCTGTATAGCCGGTTTTCGGCCGGGCGCAAGTATTTCCTTCTCTGTGGTATAACAACCACTGGCTTCGCTAACTAAAGCTTTTTTGCCCCTAAAAGATATTTAAATTAACCTAGAGGAAAATAATATGCGAATACAAAAACAAAATACATATTTGCAATCGTGATCAAATTCCTTTAATTTGAGTACGTACCCACACATATGACTAAGTGGGCGGGGCAGTTTTTTGGTTCCAAGGGGCCCCGCGGGCCTCAGCCCCCTCAAATTTTAATTTTGGTTTTTTTCTCTTTTTATTCTAAATCGGTTAGGCACTTCAGCCAAACTTAAATTTAGAAACTTTAAATAAACTTTATTTTGTACGGAAGCTTGATGGTTTTTACTTTTATAAAAAAAAATATTTTTATGAATAAGGTTTTTCCTTATTTTTTCCAATATGTAGAAGAATTACATTTTTTTATTTGTAATTCTTATTTAACTTTAAAGTGCAAATCTGTGGTTTTCACGAATAATCGCGTAAGTTATAAAACCAAACTTTCAGGAGAGCAAAAACAATCATTTTTTTCAATTGCGGCTTTTGTAGATGCTTTTTTAAACTTTTTTCTTTACTATCTTCTTAACATTGACTTTCTACGTATTATACATAGTTTTCATGAAAAAATCCTCACAGGATCACAATCTGTAAAAGGATTAAAAATGCATATGTTTGATTGACTCATTAAGTGTGTGCAATATAACATCATATCTCCACATAAGTTATTTTTTGTGAAAATAAATGTTATCATTTTAATCACACACGACGACTAACGTTGTTATTTTTAGCAAGCAAGTTGGCGACATATTCAGAGTTTTTGATACTTATAGCACAACGTATGGACTTAAAATTACAAACAACCGCTCATCTGCTGTTGTTGCAGCTAAAGAAGTCTACAATAAACGCACATGTACATATACATAAGTTGTTATTAATACAAAAATTTTCAAAAAATACTTTCATATTTTTTGCACGAATAACAACATAACATCACATATGCTTTTTATTTGGAAACATATTCAGCAATTTTACAATTTTTGGCGATGTAAGTCGACATAAATCGTTATAATAGCAAAATATTTTATTAAACAGTTAAATTAAGTTGTTTTTAGCAGAAAAAAATGTATAATACTACATTATATTCTAAAAAGCTTAATACTTATAAAAACCTAATGCAAAATGTAGCACTTTGACATCATTATCTCAATTTCGGTAAAAACTGACTTACGCGATTATTCGTGAAAACCACAGAAATAACCTTTGTATTACAATACATATTAAAATAAATTTGAATTTATTTTTCAATTAAAAGGCATTTTTAATTTAGTTACATATATTTTTTCACATTGGGTTACTTTTTAAAAAATTTTGGTCGTGGCAGGTAGTTAATTTAAAACCACGTGTGGAATCACTAAAATATACACATGAACGAACGCACATTTCAGACAAACTCACACACAAACACAGCAAGTTAACCATTCTTTTTTAGACACAACTGTTGTTGTTAATCTTAAAAATATGTAAATAAATAAAAACAACGCATGTAACTATGAACAAACATATGTATGTATCTAAATACTTCACTCACTAATTTAACCAGTAAAGTTTTTTGTTTTCGTGTTTTGTTCCGAAAAATGTTTTTTAATATTGCATTAGTTTTTATAAAAAAAAAAATTAAAAGTTTACGACACTTATGACACAGCACTTGTTTATTGACTCGTTTTTGTCTTTTATTTAATCCGAATTAATTTTCTTTAAAAACTGATTTGTTTATGCAAGATATAGAGTTAGGGAACTAAAGATCTAGTTGTTGTGTAAACGAATGCTAAATGCGATATAGTTTTAGAATTCTTAATAACTTCAGGCATAAGAACTCACACAGACACTCCGCTGCTACTTTTATAAATAACAAACTACATTGGAGATGAGAAGTTAAATTTTAAAATTGTACCTACTAGTAAATTAAAAAAGTACTGTTTTATTAAAGGGAGTTTAAATTCTAAAGCCTCGTACACAATATCACTTGGTGTTCATAAAAGAGCAAAAATTTTTTCGCAACCACACACATTTTCAGTTAAGAAAACGTTTAAAAATTTTTTCTACAACAATATGTATTTATTATTATTTTTTAAAACAATTTGTAAAAATTTCCACTTCTTAATTTCTAAATAAAATAATTATAAGCGTCATTTATAATTTTATACAAATTGTTGCCAAAGTAGAAGTAAACTCAACTTTAAAAAAAAACTATAGTTCTATTATTGTTCGAAAAATTAAAGGAAAATATATGAAATACTTTGGAAAGAAATAAGATAAGAGAAAAAACCAAACTGTTGCTACCATTGCAATTACCTATCTTCTTTTAATATATAAGAATAATTATTTGTGTGTTCGTATTAAATGCGAGGCCAAAAAGCTTTCCCGATTGCGATAAAATTTGGTCCACCTTGAGAAGGTTAAAGGCTATTTATTATTTTGAAATTTTAAGTGGGCGTGGCACTTCCCATACAAAGTTAATATTGATTTCTGTATATCTGGAGAACGGTAAGAATAAAAGTTTCCAAATTTAGTACTAATATCTTGGTTATCAATGCACAACATCTGACTTATTGTGGTCGGAATTAGAGAAGTGCGTGTGAAACAAAATAGATTTATTTAAATAAAGAACGGTAAGAGAAAAATTGTACAATATTTGTACACATTTAGATTTCGCTAAATCTAGGGAACGGCAAAAGCCAAAGTTTCCAAACTGGGTACAAGCATCATGGTTATTAATGCACAACATGCTTAAAAATGTGGGCGGGTCTAAAGAAGTGGCAACTCCAATAGAAATACAAAATGTATCTCATTATATCTGGATAATCGTAGCAGTAAAAGTCACAAAATTTGGTACAAATAGCTTCGATGTCAATGCACGACATCAGACATAAAGTATTGGAGAAGTGAGCGTGGCATAAAATAAATTTTTTTATATCTAGGAAAGTTAAAAAGAGACACAGAAAATACGAATCATGTCTTTTTTCAACCCTGCTTTCATTTCTACCCCGCTCGCCATCAATCGAAAAAAGACATGGTTTAAAAAGAGGGTTAAAAATCATCGTGAAAATTGGGTGTTAGTCAATAATTTGTTAGTGCTCGGTTCACATACTTCAAGTTCGACTCGTCAAGTCTTGAGATTTTCCCCTATCTTCTAAAAACTCATGACTTGACTAGTCAAACTTGACGTGTGTGAACCGGCACTTACTTAATGGGGATAAAATTTGAAAAACATTTGCCAAGCCTGCCTGAAGATAAAATACATATATATGCATGTGTGTTCATAAAAGCCACAAAGTGCTTATACAAGCGTGGAAAAATAAACAGAGGCGTAACAAAATTTTTATACGACGTTGGCACGTGTTCATTTGTGAGTTAAAATCGAATTTTATTTTAAAATTCGCCAAACAACAAAAAATCAGTTATGTCAAACAGTTAAAACTCTTTTTTTTAAACAAAGTTTAAAAAGTAATACGACAAAAACGACTTATTCAATTGTAGTTTGTCGAAACCGTGTGCTCCGATCCAAATTCTTTTGATAATATGAAATTGTTTGTTGTTCTAACATAGCAATGGCTCGTGAAAGCGATTTTATTATTATTTTTTTTTTGTTAAAATCGCTGCAATCTTCAAACAGTTACTATTTTGTGCAACTCTGCAATGTGAGCAAAAATCGCTAAACTGCCAACACTGCTTATACAAGCAACAATGAAAATTTTTTTTTGTGTAAAAATATCTTAAAGTTCTAACGAAAAATATTCCATAATAACATTAAAATTATTTAAATAAATAACTTAGAAATATATTAATAAACCAAAACCCTGTGCACTAAATGAACTTTTTAAGAATTGCAAAAAAATAAACAAAAGTAATGTATCTAAAAGTACCTATAAGACGATTGTTTGTTTGTTCTCTATTAAATTGATTGTGCATAAAGTTTGTGTTATGAGCCCATGTGAGTGTGTGAGTTATTTTTACAATTTTTCTTTCTCCTGTTTAGCATAAAATACGGGAAAAATAATTAAAAGAAAGTAATTAATGAAGACTTAAAACAAAAACAAAATCTTAAATATTTTTTTTGTGATCTGCCCATAATCTGTCGTCTGCAACTATTTTGGGGTCAAAGTTACGCCAAGTAAATAATATAAACTAAATACAGCGCTCGTTCGTACACGCTAAGGAAACTAACTGCAAAGAAAAAGAAAGAAATTTTATCCATCATGGCTAATATGGCAGTATCACGTATTAAGCGCGAATTTAAGGAAGTAATGCGCAGTGAAGAGGTAAGTTAGTGTCGAGTCCATTCACAGCATTTTGATATGAATACCAAATAATATTTAACATTTGGCTCACTGGGTAGTTGGTTGGCTTAACGGCTCCTAACCTAGTTTTTCCTTTTTTTATTATATGATATTTGTTGATTTTTTTTTCATTGTTATATTGTGTTTTCGTCAAAGTGGAAATGTGGCTGCCCTTGATTATTTTGATTTTTTAATTTTTTTTGTTTTTGTTGCTAGTAATAATTGTAGGAAGTGATGATGAATCATTTTAATCTTCTATTGTAGGTATCCTTTTTTTCACATAGTATAGAATTGTTGAAAGTTACATACTATCATTTTGCAGTCGTCTTATAGATTCCTAAAAAAAAACTAGTTGGAGGATCGTCTGACATTTTAGGTTAATAAATGAATTAAATGAAGTGCAACCAAAATAGTTGTGCTATTTTTATAGAGTTTCAATTGGAAAAACAAATTAATACCTTTTAAAATGTTAAAGTTAAATTTTCAAAACAACCCTTCGTTCTTTTTGCCATTTAGCTCATCAGTACGCAACTTTTAGGTGATATTTATACCAACCAAAGGTTGAGTTACGCAAACTCTATACCCATATAAAACTTCAGATAACAGTTCTAAAAATACAAATATACATGGTTGTTCTTTAACCTATTTGTCCTTTTACATCAAAAGCAAAGAAAGTTTTTTAATAAGTGCGAAAAGAATGTGTAAAATTAAAAATTAATTTAAAGTACAGGACATAATAATATAATAATAATCTGTATCCAGTTCAACCAAAAATAACAACAAAACAAATTCTGGTCTCAGGAAAGCTTTTTTATTAAAAAAAAATCTATCTTTTACCAAAAAGACGGACTAGAGTTATAGCTTACCATTTAAATTATAATTAACAAGTTAGAAAGTATATTCGGTCAAGCCCGACTATATGATACCATACACCACAGTATATAAGAACAATTTTTGCAAGTGTGGGCAATCATGGACCCGCCAGAAATTTGTTTGCCTTTAAGGGATTTTAGAAAGGGGGTTTATTTGGGGCCTATGGTTAATTTTTGACCCAACAGCACAACGTTTTGTCATGAAATAGTACCTATCGTAAAAGTCATTGTCGCTCATTTGTATGTTAGTAGTAGCATTTATTAGGAAGTTATGGCATTAAAAGCTATTTTCGGGGTTAGTATTTGTATGCGAGCTACAGTCAAACATGAACCGACACAAAAATTGCGACTTATACTTTGTGCACAAGGTGGGTCGAATAAAAAAGTTATGCCAGTCACCACCTATAATAAAAGATATGTCAACCAAGTTTCTAAAACAGAAAAAAAAATTTTTCCACTCCCCAAATACAGCCTTTTTTTATTAGCGCTGCCATTTAATGTTCGATCTTATCATATCGCATATTGTTGTTCATGTCTTGACAGTGGCTTCCTTTTTGCCTTGGGTGACTTTTTAATCCGACATCAAATTCTGTGCGCCACTTATGAAAACTTCCTCCAAAGAAGGCCATCTTGTATAAGAAACACTTAATTTCTTATAAGGTGGTTCAAAACATTTTTTTATTTCAGTAATTCGTTTAGGACTATGTAAAAACAAAATTTAAATATTACCAAAACGAACCTCAATATTATTGGCATTAACGTTAGCGCCGTTATTGAAAGAAATATTGTTTGTAAATAAAAAGTGTTTTATTATAAGAACTCCCATAGAGCTTTCAAATGACGTCTCGAAACCCCATTCAGCTCTGTCCTAAGTGCCCCAAACTGATGTTTTAATATTTTTAGTTTTCCTATATTCCACCCCTCGTTACATGTCTCCTGAGAAACCTGTCCATTACAGTTTTGGAATCTACTCCCTTAGAGCTTTCAAATATATCCCCAAACCCAATTCAGGTCTGTCCTATGTGCCCCAAACTGATGTGTTAATATTTTTAGTTTTCCTATATTCCACCCCTCGTTACATGTCTCCTGAGAAACCCAGAAAAATGACTATTACGGTTTTGGCATGTACTCCCATAGAGCTTTCAAATGACGTGTCGAAACCCCATTCAGGTCTGTCCTAAGTTCCCTAAAAAATAACATAAATTAGCTAATAAGTACTGAACCACTTTTCTTATTAAAATTTATTTTTTCCAATTTTTTAGAAAAAGGTTAAAATTTGTTATTTAAAAAATTAATTTTTAACAATTTACCATATTTAACAGAGTGTGGAATGTAGTAAACAGAAGTGTGGGACGTATTTAACTGACGAACTTATCGTCACACCTTTCAGTTTGATTAAAGATATTTAATGCTCCTTGAAATGAAGTTAGCATTAAATTTGAACTTTTACACTTTTCTAACTTATTACTTTTAGAAATTTTAAAGAAAAAATTAAAAATTTTATATGAATTTATTAAGCTATTTTATTAAAAACAGTACAAATAAAGAACATTTTATTAAACTAACGTTCGCCTAATGGTTAAAATTCGACCATAAATTTTGATGTAAATATGAAGAATACATAGTTCATCTGAGTATATATGAATTTATATGTTTCTAGCAGTTTTTTCCGTCTTAGTGGATCGATTTGGCGAGAGACCAACCTCCGGTTCATATTTTATCTTTTACGTGAGTTAATTTAATTTTGTAAATTCAATATAAAAAAATATCAGAAAATATTAATTAAAAAACAAAAAAGTATCAAAAAGTCTCCTTTGTAGATTGTCATCCACTCAGGACACTGCATGTTTAATTTTATGTTTCTATGTATAATATTAACGAAAATTAATTTTAAGTACCAGATGTAGAACGAAAAAGTAACAAAAAGCTGCCTCCTAGACATTCTTATTCACAAAATATTAACAAAAATTAAAATGTACCAGATGAAAAACAAAAAGTACCTGAAGTACATGAAGCACGGAAAAGTAAAAGAAAGAAATTTAAGGTATTTTGAAAAATCTCGAGAACTGTTCAACTGAATTGTACAAGATTTAACATGTTGCATAGATATTTCTTTTCTCTTTCAGAACATATCCAAACTGTGTCGATCGGATAAAGATTTACTAAGTTACAGGACTTTAAACTTGAAAAAATTGATTTTTTATGTTTTTTCAAAATTCACCATTTTAATTCGCTCTATTAAGGCAATAAAAAAAATTTTAAAACTTTTTTTTAACATGTATCTAAAATAATTATTTGTTTCCAATGTAGTAAGCGTAAAATTGTTATCGTCGGACAAAGAATTAAGATATAACGGCATATTTAGTGAAAAAACATCCGAATTTTAATTTTCAAAAATTTTTTTTTATTAATGCTACTATTACACTGCGGAACAGTAAGTTTTCGGTCTGGAATTTGATTCCAAATTTTTACTTAATTGAGGACGCTGATTTCAAATCTAATCTCCATTTTTCTCTATCAGCTCTAGTTTTTGAGATATACCGTTATGTCCAAAATTAAGGCACTTTCACTATTTGTATTGGAATAACTTAAAAACGGTTGACCATATTCAGTAAAAAAAAAATCCGAAACTCGGCAACAATATTATCTTTAAGCCGTGCTTACATTATTTTTAAATTTGCCCTGTAGTTTCAGAGATATCGTAGAATTTTTGAAGACACAATAGGGAAATTTTGAAAAAAAATACAATTTTTGTTTTTTAAAAATTCATAAAAAATAAAAACGCGACAAAAATCACAGTTTTAGTCTGAAAACATTTATCTTAACATAATTTCGAATGAAATGAGGTTTCCCTACAAGAAATGAATGAGCGAATAGTCACATTTTTCACTTTGGTGTTAAGAAAATGATAGAAAGAAATGACAGAAAACTTGATTTCTGAAGTTTTATAACTGCATAAATTTTGTCATAAATTAGCTTCAAAGTAGATACTTTTGATAAAAAAAAAAGAATCCGATGTGACAAACTTTTCTGCAATTTATCTAATTTGCTTGAAACTCGTCATTTAGAGGTTTTCGGGGTCGCTGTTTACGAATTTTGTATTAGATTTTAAAAATCTGTTAGTTTATATACCCGTAAAGTGCGGGGAAACCGAAATAAAAAAAATTATGTAAACTCGTGTAAGATACTACAACATACAATTTGAAAAACACATTGTCCTAAGGATTACATATAGACCTAATGAAATGAAAAGGTTTGTAAGAGGTTGATGCTATTTTTTGCATACCTTGACATACATTTGACTGATATAGACGTTGTTTATAAAAAAAATTCCTTCTTATTTTGAATCAGAAGCATTTTTCAACGGTGCACTTTTAACTATTTGTCCAACCTCGGTAAAAAGTGAACGAAATTTTTTGGAAACTTGGTAATTAGTAAATAAATTCAGAAATAAACTTTTTTGAAGACTTACTAAGCGCTTTGAGTGTGTCAGAAAGTTATTTCCTAAGCCGTTAAAAAAAGTTAATATATTTATTTAAAATATTTTATGAATTAACTTTTTGATCTCATATCTTGAGTACCTCAATTTTTGTTTGTTTTTATTATTGTTTTATGAATTAAATTGTTATGCTTATGTTATCTTTTTATCTTGTATCTAGAGCATAATAATACGGAATTTACATATAAAACCGTAAGGTAATAATAATTCAATTTCCTCTTTTACAACCGAAACGAAAATTTGTGTACTCCGACTATACTCCGCTCATCGAGTGAGCAACTAAAATGTTAATTAATCTTAATCACCATTTAGTCATGAGGTTTAAGAAAAATTTGTACATCTCTGTTTTAGTTAAATTCAATTGACAGAAATAGCAAATTGACAGCAGTTAATCAGGAGTTAAAAAGTCTTTGATCATTCGATAATCATAGTTTATTAAAAAGTGTTTTGAATAAGAAATCCTTAATCAGGGGATATGCAGAAACTAAATTTTCGTTTTGAATACGGGTGTTAATCTTCAATTTATTTTTGTAGTATTCAAGCATTTCTTTTATTTACTTTGTAAACAAGTTCCCTTACGTTTTTTATATAAAAGTTTTTTTCATTAATTAAAAACAAATTTACTTTGTATTTTTTATATTAAGCGGGATCCCGGGAAATTTAAAAAAAAATCCCGCTTTCTGGGAATTGAAAAACTCCGGGAAAAAACTCTACTTTATACGCATATACATTCGCCTTGAATATACCCTTATACTTATACAAAAATTCATAAGCATTTAGCAATACAACATACATTGCTTAAAGTCTGCTTTCCTACCAATATAAAAAATGTTAAACCCACTATTGATAACAGTTTGATATTAAACATAATCCACCCGATTAAAAAGCTAGAAAAAATCAGCCCAAAAATTCGTTTTATCCGAATATCTCGAAAGGCAAAGGAAGTAGCTTAACATTTGAGCTTATTTTTTGTAGGTCAGCTTAAGTCCATAAATACCATAGATGGGGGTAGTGCATTCATATTACAGTTTCAACTCACACTTAGTGATAGTGCAAAAATATTGCAATTATTTTGTTGATGTTGAGTGATGAATTGAAAATTTGCAGCCTCACTAAACATGAGTGATAGTGATGTTTAAAAATTTTGCACTCGAAAAAAATAGTTGGATTTAAAAAAAGCAATCATTAGCTTATTGCAACTTTGTTTTCATCACTCATTTAAGTGCGTCTTAAATTGTTGCACTAATTTTAAAATTAACAAACTTGTTTTTTTCATGATTAAAGCCAATAATTATACCGTTATTGACAAAATTTCATTTTGTTTAATGTTCTTTACTTATGCATGTCCTCAAAAGAAATCAAGAACCATGCACATATAAAGTTACATTTTTAAAATTTTAGGGAGTATGCAGCTTTTTCGATTGCTAGTCCAAATTTTGCACTATTTGAATTGAGTGCAGATTTTTGCATTCGATCTGCGTTTAGTGTAGTGGAAAAATTTGCACAATCACAAAATTTTTTTAGTGGTAGTTAAAAAAATAACAATTATCACTAAAACTGGTAAAAAAGAGTGCACATTAATTTTTTTGCAGTTTTATTTAGTGATAGTGCACTGCTGATTTAAATCAATATTAAGTGCGTGCACTACCCCAACTATGATAAATATATTTATTCTTGGCGAATTTTTTAAAAACTAGAATATCCGCGGCTACAAATTTTAGAACTCAAAAGTTGCCCGGCAGAATTATTTTTCAAAACAAAACTTTCTCAAACCGTTGTGTTATATTTCAGTAAAATAAAAAGAGCAAAAAATGTTGCAAGTAATTTCATTAAAATTAATAAAGTGTTCAACAGACCGTCCCAAACAGTTGCAAAAGTATATATGGGGTTAAAGAGGACACTTTCAGTTTATAATGATACCAAAATCTCTTTAACCCCTTTTGACCCTAACAAGTTTTATTCCCCTAAAATATAGAACCTGGGAAGACTTTTAATAAAACATCACGTTTAAATGATACAGAGATGTAACGAACAATTTCTTAAAGATTTTGACCCATTATTGATAACAGTTTGCGAGAAATCATTATTTAGTTCTGATCAAATTTACAAAAATTTTATTTTTTCTTAAACAACATAACATATTTGTTTCCAGCAGCATGCCACACCCACAATTACCAATATTTTGATGCAGTTTTTGGATACCTTAGTTCTAATATGTTTGCTATCGAATGGCATTAACGTTTTTCAAATCGGCCATAACCAAAAAGTTGGACAGTGCCGCGTATGAAATAGAATTAGATCTAAGTCGGCGTACGATGTAGATACGCTTTTACGTTTTCGCAAGCTAATGTGTGCCTTTCTATAAAATAATATCAGTTTTTATTTGACAACGTATCTACGTAGTACGCTACTACGTTCATACGGTGCAGTTGTGTTCCTGCGGTTAGTACTAAGCGGAAAATTAAAAATAGGAAACGAACAAAATTTAAATTGTTTACAGACATATGTATACATATCGCTCAATTGCTTCAAGAACGGCATAACTCAAAAAAATGTGACATTTTATTTTAAAAAATTGCAATTTGGTGTCTGTTTCTTAAAAATTTTGCTCCCGAAAAGGATGAGTAGTGCAAGTTGTTTTAAGAAAATAACTCTCAAAGAAAGAAAATAAACTGGTGCTACTGTACAAATATTATGGAAAAATACACTTCCGATGGTTCAGATTTCGAGTCACCCCAAAACATTTACTTGCAAAGAAGAAATGATAATTGTACAAAAAATAAAGCAAATCCAATAAATCAAATATAAACAGAAGTCAGAAAATTCTGCACTCCAGCAACAATTCGGCGCATGTTACACAATGCTGGATATGACCAAAGTATAAGAAAATAACCATTCATTAGCTAAGCAAAGTAAACTTTGCTAAGAAGCAAATAAACCTGGATCTGATGAGTGTGATAAAGTGTGGCATTAAGCCACACTTAAATATAAATTAAAATATGAAATAAGAATATGACTGAAGAAGATTGGGTATTAGTTTAGGGGTGCATGGCGACCCCTGGAGTCGGAAGTCTTGTAATAATTGAGAGAAGTGTGGAAGTGTGGAAATGAAATGAAATGAAATGAAAGTGTTATGCAGTTTGGGTTAAATGACTCCTTATATTACACTAGATTAGTGATTTTGAGCATTAGGCGCTTATCGTTAATGAATGGCTATTGTACTGCACAAAACTACTTGAAACCCCTCCTAAATCAATAGCCAAAAGTTTCCGAACTAGGTACAAGCATCTTAGTTATCAATAGTAAATAATCGATAGAATGCGGGTGGGAGTGGATAAGTGGGCGTGGCACAAAATAGAATTACTTTTATCTAAAGAACGGTAAAAAAAATTGTCCAAATTTGGTACCCATAGCTGGCTTATCAAAACACAATCTCTGTAAAAATATGAGCGGGTCCTGCCCAAAGGCACTGTAGATTTCTATATAGATGAATGAGTATTAAATTAAGGAATTTGTTGCGAATACTTAATTTTCTTTTACAGGGGCCTGATTCTGGCAGTCGTGATCGAGTACTTTCTCGATACGAAAGCAATTTAATATCTTATTATTTCAGTCAATACTGAAAGAATCGGAATTATTTTTTTAATTGTAAAGCATTAATTTGAGTTTCACAATACTAAAAAAATAATTTCGATGCAATTAGTATCGACTGAAATAAAATTGCTTCCGAATCGAGAAAGTACTCGATCACGACTGCCAGAATTAGGCCCCAGGTCTTATAATTTCTTAACTAAATAAAAATGCTCTTAACTACTTAAATTTATTTATTTATTAGATTGTTCAATGCTCCATTAAAATTGAATTAATCAACGATAGTTGGACTGAATTACGTGGAGAAATTGCAGGTCCGCCAGATACTCCATATGAGGGTGGTAAATTTGTACTAGAAATCAAAGTACCCGAAACGTATCCTTTTAATCCACCAAAGGTAATTTTTAAAGAATTAATCGTTGCTTAGTATCATTACAAAAACCATTTTTTCTCTACTGTAGGTACGTTTTATAACAAAAATTTGGCACCCAAATATATCTTCGGTTACTGGTGCCATATGTTTGGATATTTTAAAAGATAACTGGTAAGTTCTATGATGTATAATTGCACTCAAAACTGATGATCTTTTTTAATATTTAGGGCTGCTGCTATGACATTACGTACTGTTTTGTTATCATTGCAAGCTTTATTAGCTGCTGCTGAACCAGATGATCCTCAAGATGCTGTTGTTGCTTTTCAATATAAAGATAAATATCAATTATTTGTAACGACAGCCAGGCATTGGACCAATGTTTATGCGGGTGGTAAGTTGTGCTAAAGTTATTTATGTGGTGGCTTATAGAACACGAGGGCAAAACTCGTCCGTCTAACTTACATTTAAAATAAAAACAAATTTGAAAATTTGAGTTTTGCGCTCGTGTTCTATAAAACATACATTAATGTTTCCTTCTTTTTATATAGTTTTTTTTTTTTAATTTAATAGGTCCCCATAGATATCCAGACTGTGATGGCAAGATACAACGTTTGATGGATATGGGCATTGATGAGCATGATGCTCGTGCTGTTCTATCGAAAGAAAATTGGGATTTGGAAAAGGCTACTGAAAGTTTATTTAGTTAGCTTCATTTTCCAACACCCCATATTTGTAGACATTCGTGGGGATTATCTAAGTTTTGAAAAGGATTTGCAGCGCTTTAAAGTTTAATAAACAAACAAAAGAAACATCAAAACGAAAACAAACCGCACTTGAGATCCTAAAATTTTTTACTATCAAATTTCCTTTTTTATTTATTTATTTTTACTCATATTTTCCTGTATACTCCCATCCAATCAAAGTAATTCTTTTCAGTTTCATTTTTTATGTTAAAGATTTGTATTTTCACTAATATTTCTTTTTACCCTAAATTCGGATATTTATTGTTTAATTCTTGGAATACTGATGACAGTTGAACTGTGGCTTGTGTAAAGCTTAAGAAACAAGTTTTGTATTTAATTTAATAAACAATACCGTAAAACCTTTTCTTTTAAGCATTTAATAGAATTTTTGTTTCTTTTTTAGTTTATTATTGGTATCATTACCTAAAATAAGCGCTTCTTTTGAATTGATTCTTTTAAATTACAATAAAAATATAAGCAAAATTATTATTTATAATAAACAAAATTAGTTTGTAAAGAAACAATAAAAAAAATAAAATTTCATTAAGTTTAAAGTATAATAAATGTAAGATTTGCTATATTCCGCCGAATCTTTGTTAGCCACTACCATCAGGTTGATAAACGACGGAAAAATATACAACACAACTAAATGTTAAACAGTTCGAATCATTGTCCCAAAATTCTTATTCCAAGAGAATACATATTTATATTGGCAACAAGGTAAAAAACTTAATAGAATTAGATTTAAATTTTAATCACATATGTAGTTTACATTAAGTGAATAAAACTTATTCCTCTTGATAAATTTAGACATTTTAATATGAAAAATGGACCAAATTTCATTACTCTAGACTTTAAGTTTTGTTCCAGCTGTGCCAATAAATATACTTGAAGTAAATATAACAAAAGGTGACCTAACTCTAAACTAATTTGATTTATTTTCCTTATACGACAAAATTGATATACATATACAGAAAATATTGGTACCGAATCTCTAAATCCATTTAAATTTATTTAGCCACTCCTATTTTATACCTAGATTCTGTAAACAAATTTTTATGAAGTGTAGATAATATAATTTCAGATAGGAAGCTATACGTGAACAGAAAAAAGGATTTGTAGAGTTATTTGAAGTAATACAACGGAAAATTTCGTTAAATCGTAATTTCGTAAATCTTAGCCCGTTGGACTAGACCAGTGAGTGGTTCCTTGTAATTTTTTCTTCACGTATTCCTTGAGAAGCTAATATAATACAAAAGGTGTGTAAAAATATTGATAATCACTACTTTAGGAAATTTTTCACTTATTTTAATATGACTTGAAAGATTTACCGTATTTTAAGTTTAAAAAAACGCTATTTATAAATGGAATACTTCAGTCGAATTAGAGTGAAATTGCAATCGAACAATTTTAAAAACCCGATCCTGTTTTAAAAGTACATTAAAATATTCTCTTTTAGTTATATATGTACATACATACTTCATACTTCAGGTATCACTAATTTTTGTCAGAACTATTCTTAAAATCAAAAAAAAATTCAGTTAAAAAAATTTTAACTGAAAATCTCCATTGATGCTAAATTGTAAAATTTACACTTACATATGAGGTGTATGGAAACAAAGATAGCTAGCTATAGGTTTCCATGTTTTTGTAGTTTCTGTAATAAATAACAAAAAGCTATATATCGTCACCTAAAATGCAAAAGGGCGTAACAACACTTTTTATTTATTTTTTATTTTATAGCCACTCCGAGGCTTAAAGCGCTTATAAGGTGTATTTTACAGTATCTTTGTCAGACGTAAAATCCATATGTAATTGAGCATGTCTGTCAAAATTAACAAATACAGAAGGACTATAATTTATTGCTTCACACGTTCGGTTTTAGTTTCATCAAACCTTAAATCGTTTACAACAGCAATTTTATGCTGATTTATATTTCTATTCACTTAATTGTATTAAAAGTTTTTGTAAATATGTGTAAATAAATAGATTTTAATTATAGGTGTGTTCCACAAGATCTCGGGCAAGTTCGGACTAATGAGAGTAAAATGAAAATTACTCTCTAAATTTGCCAAAACTACCCAAAACTGCTGGAACGCAAAAAACCATTTTTGCACTTCTTAAATTACTAATGCTGCTTACTTTTCAAATTAAGATATATTTAAGTGATTTTAGACGCTTACAAGTCATATCATTATAAAACCAAACATTTGCATCATTGTAATTTTTTATATTTTGTTTTTGTTTTTTTTATATTAAAGATTAAGGGAAATATGTATGCAATAACATTTTTACCACTTTCATTTTTCCACAAAAACTTTACATTTTGCTTTTTAATATGTATGTTTTTTAATTAAAACTAAACTTTTTCTTTTGTTTGTAAATTTCCTGAATTATTTATCAGTTTCATATGTAAACAAAAACAGCTGATTGTTTTTTCTTGTCCGAACTTACCCAAAGAAAAAGTTCGTGCAAATTTGTACAGGAAATGAAAAAAATTACTCTCTCAATTACTCTCTTAAGTGCACAAAAATTGTGATGTGGAACGCTTTTGGGTAACTTTGTGCAAGTTCGGACTGTTTCGTTATGCATGTGGAACAGAGCTTATACTGGCCGCCGCAAACAAATGATTTGCAAAACAGCTGATGTCAAATGGCGGGTCAGTTTAAAATAGAACGCGCCCTTATTTAAAAATTTTACACTGCAAATTCGAGGTGATATTTACAGAAGCAATTTTTTTTTTTGCTTTTAGACGAAATTTTTGCATTCGCCTTGAATATACCACCATACTTATACAAAAATTCATAAGCATTTAGCAATACAACATACAATTGTTTACAATTTTACAATTGCTTTCCTACCAATATAAAAAATGTTAAACCCACTACTGATAACAGTTTAATATAAAACATAATCCACCAGAATAAAAAACTAAAAAAATCGTTAAAAAAATCAGCCCAAAAATTCGTTTTATCCGAATATCTCGAAAGGCAAAGGAGGTAGCTTAACATTTAAGCATATTTTTTGTAGGTCAGCTTAAGTCCATAAATATATTAATTCTTGGCGAATTTTTTAAAAAATTGAATATCTGCGGCTACAAATTTTCAAAACTTTCTCAAACCGTTGTGTTATATTTCCGTAAAATAAAAAGAGCAAAAAATGTTGCAAGTAATTTCATTAAAATTAATAAAGTGTTCAACAGACAGTCCCGAACAGTTGCAAGATTATATATGGGGTTAAAGAGGACACTTTCAGTTTCTAATGATACCAAAATCTCTTTAACCCCTTTGGACCCTAACAAGTTCTATTCCCCTGAATTTCGGATTTAACTTATATATAGAACCTGGGGAAACTTGTAATAAGACATCACGTATAAATGATACAGAGATGTAACGAACCATTTCTGAAGACTTCGACCCATTATTGATAACAGTTTGCGAGAAATCATTATTTAGTTCTGATCAAATTTACAAAAATTTTATTTTTTCTTAAACAACATAACATATTTGTTTCCAGTAGCATGCCACACCCACAACTACCAATATTTTGATGAAGTTTTTGGATACCTTAGTTCTAATATGTTTGCTATCGAATGGCATTAACATTTTTCAAATCGGCCATTCAATTTTCAGCTACAGTGCGGCGTATAAAATAGAATTAGATCTAAGTCGGCGTACGATGTAGATACGCTTTTACGATTTCGCCAGCTAATGTACGTAGTACGCTACTACGTTCATACGGTGCAATTGTGTTCCTGCGGTTAGTACTAAGCGAAATATTAAAAATAGGAAACTAACAAAATTTAAAATATTTTAAGACATAAACATATATATGTATGTACATTTTTAATTCCCTTTTCCCTAAACATATTTATTATACCTTTCACCACAGGTGGAAAAGGGTATATATAAGTTTGTCATTCCGTTTGTAATTTCTACAATATTGATCTTAGACCCTATAAAGTATATATATTCTGGGTCCTTATGAGGAGAGAAGTTGATTTAACGATATCCGTCCGTCTTACGTTTGATATGTGTTTTCCTGAGACTCTAGACATGATAGCGGCTAGGTTGTTTTACATTTATGTCACATATAGTCCACAATTTCTTGCTATTGAAATTCAGCCAGATCGGTCCAACAATGGCTGAGATATGACCAAAAAACCACGACTGCCACTAATTTTTCCAAAAAAATCCCTTGTGGTTGTTGTATTTTACTACTTTTTTCTGTATATCTGGAGAACGGCAAGAGCCAAAGTTTTCAAATTAGGTACAAACATTTAGGTTATAAATACACACCATCCCACAAAATGTGGGCGGGATTGGAGAAGTAGGCGTGGTACCTCCCATACAAAAAGTATTAAAAATTGTATAAAAACCTGAATTTTTTGACTGTAATATGACCTATGGTTACGCCTTATATATCAAAAGATCGGAAATTTTTAATAGAAAATATTTTCTGAAAAACTCAGGAAAATCGGTTCAGTTATTACCAAAATATTAATTTTTTTTGAAAAATACCCATTTTCGGGAACCATAGATCTTCGCGAGTCCAAGTTTTATAACCAATATAACACGTCGGTATATAAATCTGTCAAATCGGCTAAGAAATAGCAGAGTTATGTCCAAAATACTGAAAAAACCAATAATTACTCTTTTTTATAATTAAGTTTGTTTTTTATACCCTTCACCGAAGGTCCTACACCCTATAAAGTATATATATTCTGGGTCCTTATGAAAAGCGAAGTTCCAATCCGGTTGTCTCTTCTTCCCCCCCACCCTTCGCATTTGTTTACATATACTAGCTTAATGCCCAATATGATTTTCGTTATCACCCTTCTTTATTATTTCATATATTTAACGAAATAATTTTAACAAATAGAAACTAGAAATTTTTGTGTTTTTTTGCTACTTAAAAACTCGCCAAAAGAGATAAATCTACGGTATGACAACAGTGCCTTTACAAAAAGAAAACGAACAAAAAACTGTGTTGAGTTGTAAACAGTAAACGGTCCATATTTCATTTTAATGATATTTAAACAGCGTTCCTTCATGGTAGGGGGTGTGTTAAGTTAGAAACTGTGAGTTCCCTGGTTCGAATCTTGGTTTTTTAAAAAGAATTTTTTTTTAATATTTTTATGTTTTAAAAACGATCTTAAAAAAATATTTACCAGTTTTCGCTTTTTAAATTTCATTTATAATGAAGTTTTAAGTATTGTAAATATGTATGTATACGTTAAAATTATTTAGTTGCTCTGTATTCTGCTCGCACAATGGTGAAGGGTATATAAGATTCGGCACAGCCGAATATTGCACTCTTACTTGTTTTTATTTAATACATTTAAATCTGGCGTTGATAATAGAATATCAATCTTATTATCACCAATCTACAATAGTGGCTGTTATTGTGATGGAGTTAGAGGGTATTAACTCGAAATTTTTATTTTTTCACTTTCACGATTTTGTAATAAAATAAAAATTCCTTTCGTCATAAAATAGTTTAATGAAAATTTAATTAAATGAACTTTAGCCTGATTTTAAAAAGAATTTAATCATGGTGGAATAAGTACAAGGAATAGTCATTAGAATTTTTGTTCTCAATTTGTAAACCCATATAACGTCAAACAAAAGAAATTAAAGAAAAAAAGTTAAAACAAGCGTCGAAAATCCAAAAAAATTAATTTGACATTACATGGGTAAATAATGACAACTTTCCCTAATGAACATACCTGGTACTTATTATACTATGGAACTTGATTAAAAAGTTATATTTATATCGAAAAGCTGTAAAAATATCGTGCTATTTTGTCTACTTTTTGGTAAGTGCTGGTTCACACATGTCAAGTTTGACTCGGCAAGTCTTCAGCTTTTAGGAGAGAAGAGGAAAGAGAATGCCATTTATTTTCCCCTCTCTCCTTAAAATTCAAGACTTGTCGAGTCAAACTTGACGTGTGTGAACCCTCAATGACTTCAATGTTAAATAAAAATTGTTTTGCTCCTACTGAAAATTTTTAAATTTTGAGTTAATACCCACTGATTAAGTGCGATATGTAGGTATGTATACACATAAATCAGTTTTCCAAAATTCTCGCGAAATATTAAAAAACTTAGTTTTTAAGCAAGAAGTTTAAAAAACTTGCCCTGTTTATCACATGCCTTGATATTCTGCAAAAGGTCCCCCCTATTTATCACAATTAAAATTATTTGAAATTAAAAAACTAAAAATACTGATTTAATATTAAATTTTATTATGTATGTTAATTATGAACATCATTTAATTTTAGAAAAAAAATATTCTAATTTACATATTACCAAGTTTGCAAATTCTCACTGGCCACTTGCATCGACTTTTTTGCGAGAACCTTTTAAATTTAATGTTACACTATTGACATTACCAGTTTGAGTATTTGTTGACGAACTAGCTCCCGAAGTAAACATACGCTGCTTCAATTGTTCTTTCCATTCTTGTTCTAGTTTAACATATGAGCCACCTAATGGTCGACTTTGTTGACTGACACCTAAGTCTAAATTAGTTTTCTTCTGTACCATAGCCATCACCTGTTTCATAACTTTTTCCTCGAACTCTCGTTGATGGTCCTGGTTGCTCCGAGCCGATAACTCACCGGACCAGTAACGTCCAGGATTTTCCAGTGTTTTGCTTATTTGTATCAATAATATGAATTTTATATAAATGAGAAAACATTGAATAATGTTTCAATTACCCTTTTCTATTATGTGTTTTGTGGTAGCTTTTTTTAGGAATAAATGTACTGCTATCTAATGATTCACATCCATCACTGCTACTTGTTGAAAAACTATCGTTATAAGAAGCCATACCAAATTTTGAAATCCGTATGTTATCCAACGTATCCGTACTCTCTGTTTCCGTACTGGAATCAGCAAAAAACTTGGAAGAAGCTGGTCTCACACGCCTAGCCAAACGAAAGGTAGACTCTGAAAAATAATAAACAATATTCCGAAATTTGTATTGAATTACTTAACTTCATTTGTAAGAAGATAGTTGTATAATGTAATTTAAAAACTTTTTAATGATGTTTGATTTAGCCAAACGTTTTGAAAAAGCAAATATTTTTTTAATAAAACTAGTGGTTACATGTAGGACGTCAAATATTTAATAAGTGTGAACATAGCTTTAGTTAGGTTTTGTTAAATATGAGATTTAGAGTTAACTTGTTAAGAAAAAAGTTGATGAAAACTTCACTAATAACAACTTCTTAGTAAACGATTTTTATGTAAAATTAATAATTTTTTAAGTTATGAGGCATAAAAGTCGGACTTTGATTTTTCGCAAACTTTGGTAGGTGTGAGGAACGGCTAAGCATTCGCCGATTGTACTAAAAAATTTTTGGCGTCATTTTTTATCAATAACCACCGAATTGGGGAGCAAGAGCATGGAAAAATAGAAGACAAATACGCTCCATACAGTTAACCACTACCCTAGTGCATTTACAAGAGAAAAAATAAGTTTTTGCAAGAAATCGATGTACAGTTGTCATATCTACGCACTGTAAAAATCTTAGATCAATTTCTCTAGTATTTTGCCAAAAAATTACAATTGTATCCCCCTTTGCTTATAACAGGTTTATAAGACGAATTTTATATGAAAAATCTGTTTAATTAACCTTCAATAAAACTGAATATTTTTAATGAATAATAAAACATATAAAAAGAAAATAGTTTTTTGTCTCTACTAAAAATTTATAAATTTTGATTTAAACCCTGTTAGAGGAACCAGTGAGATATGTGTTATGTGTGTATTAAAAGTGAAAATAACATGAATTTGAAAATAAAACGGAGGCCGCCATTGTTTTTATACCCTTTTACCTTCGGAACAAGAAATGTAGGAACAAAATTAACATATTTTGAGAAATATTTGAATAACGGCTAATTTTTACTTAAAGTATACCCGTATTTACTTGTGTGCCGTAAACCTATTTGCAGGTATGACCAAAAAAAAGTTGTTATTTTAAAACGGCAGTTACAAAACTCTCAGCCTGTTCAACGATTTCGAACGTTAACGTTCGCACGTTTGTTTTAAATGTAATTTTCTTTGCAAAAAAAAAAAATAGAATTTTGTTTTAAGTTTTAATGTAATTTTCTTTGCGAACGTTAACGTTCGAAATCGATGAACAGGATTTGAAATTTTTAAAAATTTTGTTTAACAAATTTCAGAATTGGATGATCATCACATTGGGATTTATTGAGGATATAATAGGGAATAAAAATATGAAAAAATTTTGATTTAAATTTGGCGATCATTAACATGTATGGCAAGTTTAAAATGCATACTAATGGACACCAAGAATTGTCTGAATAATTGTATTTACTTACCATCTGGATTCAAAACTGGTAACAATCCCTGTCGACACCGCTGCGGCATCAACGATATTCCCATCCATCGCGGTTCGATCTCTCCATTAGCAAATACTTCTTGCAAACGCTGAGGAGGACTGTCACCGAGGGCATTGCCTTCAATAGCTAATTGAACTATTGACAATATTGAACGTTCTCTATCAGTTTCAACCAATACACTATGTTCTCGAAACTGGCAGCCCTAGAGGAAGATAATTAAAAATATTTTTGCGTTTTCCAAATTAAAATTCTATAAGCATACATGTGGACCAGGTAATGTTTCGTAACGAAAAGCTTGTTGACCGCAACAAGCATAACGACCAGCTGGACCAGTAATGCGACCCTCAGCTACGGGACCCAAAAAACTTGGCGATTCTGGATGAAAACGGCACCAGGACATCTGCGTTTATATCAATATATAAAATCAAGTACATACATATGTATGTACTTATGTTAATAGTTCTGTGTATGTCGATTCAAAAAGAAAACTTTCAAACTGCGGGAGTTCCGTATTATATATGTTTTATATGTACTTACATTTCGTCGTGGCGAAGTCATCTTCACTTATATCACAAACAATTTTTTGGGACACTGATTTTACAAAATAAAACTTCTTCGAGGGAACACGAACTAAAAACATAAACTTAAAAAAGAAAACCAGCCAGGAGGGGAGTTCCATAAGAAAAAGAGTGCTGGGGATAGTGCATATCGATAGAATGAATTAGAGAAAACGATCTTTTGTGATATACATACGTGAAGAATTTTTTAGCACGACGATATGTAAAGTACATATATATGTAAAAGCAAAATACTTTTGTTTTTAATGTTTTAATGTCAGAAAAAGGCGATGAAGTTACAAGTTTTTGTAATTTTATTATCATATTTACGTTGTAACACATATCACCTACATTATTACATATGTTTATTTTCTCAAAAATTAAACAACTTGTACTTCATTTTGAGGAATGTTTTTAAACTTTATGGAGTAAAAAAATTTGAAAATATTTTTGAGACTCACTGTACCTATATTAGGCCGTTATTACGGTTTACAACTTAACTAATTTCTTAATTTTTGTATTATGGTTTACAACTTTGCTTTGTTGCTGTGAACAAAAACATAACAAAAATTACAACTGATCACAACCAGTTGTCTTAATTACAACTCAACTGAGTTGTAAACTGTTATAGGGGCCCTAATTTCAAATTTTTAATACCTAAATATAAGTTTTTGTTGCTATTAATGTAGCAATTCATATTTCATTCATATACATGCGTTTGTATGTACATACATAAGTATGTACAATGCACGTTAGGGCATGACTCTTTTTTGTACAAGAAATGTACCTACTTATCACCATGTGATAGCCAATACTAAATTAGTGGTCAAAATCGTGTTTGCTGGTAATTTTGGCAGAAAACCCTTTCGCACCAAATACAATTCACACATATTTGTTTTACAACATTAGCGGATTTCCGAAAGAGCAAATGCAAAAATCTAAACTCTTCTGTTAAATCTAACAACAAAATACAAAGAGTTTCCGTTAGATTTCTTAAAAGAGCTACGATATACTTTAGCCGTTTAAAATTGCGACAATGATCCCTACAAGAAATGAATGAGCGAATCATCATATTTTTTACTTTAGCGATAAGAAAATGATGGGAGAAATGATAAAAAAAAACTTAATTTTCTATTATTTAATAGAAAACTTCATTCCTCCCATCATTTTCTTAACGCCCATTCATTTCTTGTAGGGGGTAAATTTAATACATAGTTTATTTTGGCTATAGCATATAAATTAGATATTTGCAAAAATATTTAAAAAGTCATAACGCTAATGTTCATACATATGTATAATATCTTCGAACATTTTTTCTACAAACCGACTTATCAAATAAACCACTCTTCAGTTAAATACCTGGTAAACTGGAAAGTACATTTCACATAAACAACAATATAAATAATGAGCGTGTCCCCAAAGTTTCCAATATACTAAACGCCACGATTTCACTTCCTTAAATAATTGAGTTATATAGTAGTTAAGATCCCATGATGGTTCACGTACATGATGACTAACAATTTGACCCCATCTGTTTAGGCGTACATTTCCCGGAACACATTGTATGTAGGACTTCATAGTGTTGGTCAAACATTTCTGACACCTTTAAAAATTATTCTTTTAAAACACATATTTTTTCAGTAACTCAAAATAAGTTATCTTTACTTTGAGCATTTAAATAGACCAGATAAACTATAGTAATGACCCCTTAAAGCTTCTGTTTCTGGTTCGAAAAGACTATATATAAGTTTAGTCCATAGACGAGGCAACAAACGATCTTTTTTATCACACACCATTTCCAATTCAACATTAGTAAACATAGCAGCCATACGAGTGATTATTGAATCGTTTAAACAGGATAAATTGTTAGAAACTCTTACCACTTCCCCTAAACGTGAGTGACAAAAGCTTAAGCAGTCCAAAAGCAATGGTTCCATCTTAAACGTATTAAGTCTTTAAAGTTTTTATTAATATTAACTGATATTTAAATACCTGCAAAAAACTGGCTGAAACTAAAATGGGAACCACATTATTAACATTTAAATTTGGTGCAGTTTCGTTGGTTGAATCCATAGTAGTGCTGATAGTATTGACACTTTCACATTTCACCCATTTCATAAGCCATTCAAAAATTTGTATATCACAATGAACCGAAATATCCATGTCCTCGAGCTTTTGACCGGCAGTAACATCGGCAAAATAACCCATCTTGCTGACGAGCAAACTCTGAGGACACATAAAATCCTTGGACGTAGTTTTAACTTCATCACAAACATGTATAACAACTTCGGGACTTTAGAAAAATAAAATATGCTAGTTAATGTTATTAAATCAATTATCCATAACTAGTATTTACTCCTTTTTCGCGCCGCTAGACAATGTTTTAGATTTGGTATGTGATAAACTTCCTTTTCCCTTGACTTTGGGATTACATTCCTTACTAATAGAAGATCCTTCTAGATCATTTGTATCTTCACAGACTGACGCTGCCTGAGCAGTTATTGTAGTCGCTTTTAAATCCTTCGTTTCTCGCTGTTTTAATTTTAAACGACTAGTATAATTTGGTGGTAGAGGTACTGGACAAATAAAAGGTAAAACTGCATCTAAAATACCCTCATTCAAAACATAATCCAGTTTTTCGTTTAATTTTGGATGCAAACCCCCTTCGTTATTATTTGCGGATTTTGTCTTTGTAGCAGTGAAAGACTTTGATGTAAGCTTTAAAGCCTGAGCAGTATCACTACCACTGCCGGCAGTGTTATCATTTGAATCATCCGCGTGTGTGCGTAAATTTCGATTAAAACCATATAAATCATTTGCTAAACGATTTTGAGATAGTTTTTGAAAGTCAATTGAACTTTGTATTCCACAGACTTTCGAACGATTTCCACCATCTGAAGTACCTGTTGACCCTGAAGATTTTATCGTTTGAATATGTTCCTTATTTTGTCTTTGATGTTCTTCACTATTCTGGGAAATCATGTCATTGACATGACACGATAAATTCAAAAAATCTAAAAAATCATTTAAATTTATTGACTTATCTGGAGTATCTGCACTAGAATTTAATTTGTTGTTTTGTGTTGTCGAGTTTGAAGAAAACTCTAAGTGGGTTTTAAAGGAATTTTTTCGTGAAGACATATTAAAAAATGTTAGTAAAATACTGTTGAAATTAATAGACCTTTAAATGTTAATTTCTATCTTAATAGCAAAGAAAATGTATTTTCAAAATACCAAACTTCCGTTACTAGGCAACGGAAGTAAACGACTGTGTCGTTTTTTGTAATAGACTATAATAACACATAACCTGTGTTCTTTTATCTGCTATAAAAAACGACTAAGGCCGTGTTTTTGAGATGTGGATTAAATTTAAACTTAGTTTAACGTAGTCTGCAACTCGGATTTTTTCGGCGAAATTTGATTTTTTTTTATTATATCAATAAAGACCAATATTTTAAACAATACTAAGCTGTTTCATCAAAATTGTGTATACAAAGTTTGTAAAGCGGCACAAATCTATTTTCAAATTACCTTAAGCTAGTTTAACTGAGATCTCAAAAACTTAGACTAAGAGCCACTTTTTGGGTTAGAGATTAGCGATTAAATTAACTTTAATCTCCGTATTTACTCTTTGAGTGGTATTTTTTAACTTTATTTTACTAGTTTAAGAATGAATCAGCCTTATTACGATTGTCGTTGTCGTAAACGACTGTGTCGTTTTTTTGTAATAGATTAAGGTAAAAACCTGTGTTCCTTAATCTACTACAAAAAACCATAAGGCTGAATAACTTATAATTTTTACGTTCTACGTTGACGTTTAGTAATATTGCATTTTTGGTAAGATAAGTAAAGCCGCTAGTGGATAGGATGTCTTCCTCCAGACAGGGAAGTTTTTTACATATGTAAAAAAAAAAAATGGGAACTACTTTTATTTTTTTTTTTTATTTATTAACCGCAGCATAACTATTTTGATAATAAGATCAAATCGATCAATTTGTGAAATATTATATGATGCAACCTTTAATACTTTTTTTATAATTGTTGTAACTAATTACACTCAAAGTATTTTTTTACATTGAAGACCAGATTTAAGATGAAGTTATGAGGCCAATTTTTTAATTCCAAAGTTTTTGTCACATCTTAGGTAAAAAAACATTTTCTAAACCTTTATGAGGTCGCTTATATAATGCGCGGTTTGGTGATATTCCTAAGTTTTGCTGGTTAAGCTTCGTACAGACGATGTTGTCATTAAAATTGACTAAAAATGTCTTGCAAATGTGTGTACATTGTACGCTATTTTTATTTGGCAGATGTGTTAAATTAATGAACCTGACAATAGCACCATTGTCAAAAAAATGACAACATTGTCAGATCTGACCATCGTCTGTACGAAGCTTTACTGTACAAGGATTGGATAAGTTCCAAAAGTAAGTTACAAACTCGCTTTTTTAAATGCATTCTATAATGCAACCGTGTAAAATTTTACAATGTTATCTGCCCCAAGTTCAGCAAAAAATTATCGATTAGTACACAATAAGCAAACTGTGCATTGTTTAACTTGAATATAAATTTTTGACTTTGAAATTAGCCAAACAAGAGGCATTTGTTCAGTTCAATATACCCATAAAAATTATTTGCTTTTACAAAACTTTTGACTAGATCAAACATCATTCAACAGTTTCTTAATTACATTATACAATTATCTTCTTACAAATAAAGTTTATTAACAGCCTGTTCAACGATTTCGAACGTTAACGTTCGCATACAAAAATACATTTAAAACAAAAACAAATTGTCGAATATTGTTTTTGTTTTAAATGTAATTTTCTATGCGAACGTTAACGTTCGAAATCGTTAAACAGGCAGTATATAAATAGAAATTTTTAAAAATAAAACTAAACTTTGATCAATTTACTGGTCACGCTTTTTTCTGAATTTTTTTTGTCAAATATTTGTTAGGGGTTTAAATATGTTAAAATTGTAAGTGTATTTAGACTTAATTTTGAACAAACGTATCCACATGTACAATTCCTATTTACGATTATATTAGACTTGCAAACCACAATATAAAACCAACCTGATATAGTACATTATAGTCAAATGATAACAAGTACAAGTTTTAGATTATGAAATGCATTTATTTAATATTTTAACATTGAAGATATAAAAAAATATTTTTGTAATTATGTACTAACAAAGCATTTATTTTGTAGAAGTTTAAGATTTGAATACGACTTGATTTATATCTATATGTGTATAAATAGTAAATAACAATATTACGTTTGTATAAAAAGATGGCTAAGCTGTTAATCTACTTTGTTAATACATCATAAATATGTTTAATTGTAATTTAGATATTAACATTTTCAACATTAAGACTTTTAAGCATAAACGTTAGAACATCAGTGGCCTCTTCAATACGTTTAGACGTTGGTTTGCCAGCACCATGACCAGCTTTACTGTAAACACGCAACAATATGGGATTTTTTTGGTATTGTGAATTGCGAACAGCCTCCTGAAGGGCAGCAGTAAATTTAAGTGAATGCAAAGGACTGACACGGTCATCGTGATCAGCTGTTAGAATTAAAGTTGATGGATATTCCTCTTGGGGAGATTGGGGTGTATGTACATTATGTAGAGGTGAATATTTCAAAAGGTTATCGAAATGTTCCTTCTCACTGGGGTTGCCATAGTCCGAACACCAAGCATGACCAATCGTAAATTTGTGGAAACGCAACATATCTAAAACACCCACCTGAGCGACAGCGGCTCCAAATAGATCTGGTCTTTGATTAATACAAGCACCGACTAGAAGACCACCATTGGAACCACCTTGAATAACCAAACGATCTTTGGTAGTATAATTATTGGCTATTAGATATTCAGCTGCCGTTTGAAAATCATCAAACACATTTTGCTTGTTTAGCAAACGACCAGCATTATGCCATTTTTCGCCGTATTCGCCACCACCACGTAAATTGGGATAGGCCAGTATGCCATCAAAGGAATCAATAAACATAAGACCCGAAATACTAAAGGAAGGCTGCATACTTATATTGAAACCACCATATCCATACAATAGGCAAGGTCTTGGCTTAATAACATCGGTATTTCTATAAATTATAAACATAGGCACTTTGGTGCCATCCTTGCTTTTATAAAATATTTGTTCTACTTTGTATTTGGCTGCCGAGAAGTTTTCTAAGTTTAATTTAATTTCACGTAATACTTTTGGCTTAAAATCATTCCACTTGAAGTCATAATGGTATATTGTTCCGGGATTAAGGAACGAGGAAAAGTTGTAAAAAACTTCTGAATATTTCTTCTCTCCCGAAAAAGACACCACCGTACCAATGTCCAATTCAAATTTATTTATCAATTTTCCATCTCCTAAAGAATTAACTTGTAAGGCACTCTTGACATCTTGTATATAACAGAGCACGAGTTTGTTATCATCCACACAACGAGCCCAATCGAGAACATCAGACTCATGTTCAGCTATTAAAGTTTCCCAATTTTCTTCCGCATAAGAATCAAAGTCAATGGCTATGATACGATAGTTTGGAGCGTTTTTATTTGTTCTGAAGAAAACCTTTGAACCCACATTTGTAACATAATGGTAATCGGATTCAAATTTCTCCACAATCTTATGAACTTTTAGTTTGCTGGTAATTTCGCCGGCTTCTTCTAAATTGGCGTAGTATAGTATATTATCACGACAGTCTTTAACTATTGGCATTATAAGATATTTGCCACAATCCGAGACTTCTGATTGTATACGCCACGTTGGTTCTTCGGGGAACTCAGCAATTAATATATCTTTTTCTTGAGGTTGACCTACATAATGATAGTAAAGCTTTTGGAATTCATTTTGCTTCGTCTCAGAACCATCAGTTTTTCCCTCTTGGCCGGGGTAACGACCGTAAAAGAAACCCTTGTTGTCTTTGGTCCATGATATGTCTGAAAACTTTACTTTCTCTAAAACTTCTTCTAGATCTTTGCCAGTTTGCACATTGCGCACATAAATTTTTACCCAATCCGATCCACTTTCACTTAAACCATATGCCATATATTTTCCATCTTCAGAAAAAGACTTCTGGGCCAAGGCAATTGTGCCGTCCGTAGAAAGAGCGTTAGGATCAAAAAATAAACGTGGCTCGCCATCCAACTTGTCCTGTTGATACATAACGCTCTGATTTTGTAGACCTGTGTTCTTGTAAAAATAATAATAGTCACCATGTTTCATTGGACATCCATATTTCTCATAATTCCACAACTTAGACAATTTCTCATTGATGTTCTTCCAAGCCTTGAAATTTTCCAAAAACGGCTGACTAATTTCATTTTGTAAATCGACATACTTTTTTGTGTCTTCAGAGTCGGGATCTTCTAGCCAGCGGTAGACGTCTTTGATTTCAACGCCGTGAAATGTTTCCATACAGCTCTCATCTTTTCGGGCAGTTGGGTAATTAATAGATGTTGTTTGGATTTCTTCAGACATTTCGTAAAATTTTCGACTGGATAGAAAACGTTTTGTGGAATAGGAAATTCGCTGACAATACTTAGAAATTTGCAATTGTCTGAATGCAAGAGAGTGAAAAATAATTCTCATTGTGTAACGAGAAGTAGTAATAAACAGTCTTCTTCTTCTTCCTCTTAAGTTTTTACTCGTTGACCACTGTTGCCAACTTTTTTTTGAACATTTCCCGCCAAATCGGACCGCTAGAAACCGCTAAATAATTAAATTAAAAAAATCCCGCTAAAACCTTTACATTTTTAAAAGTTTTACATAAATCTAGATATAGGCTGCTTTTTCAAAGGTATATGACTCTCAAATTACGTTACATACAGGGGTGTCATGGAAATCGAAAACGAAAAACGAAAGAATTTTAAAAGTCGCTTGTCAATAAGATTTCTGTAATAAAAAAAATTTATGACAATTATTATACAAATATTGCTGCATTAAACATAATTCTTTAACAAAAATTTTAAAAATCAGATTAAAAGTTTATTAAAAAGAACTTCCAAATTCTTTCGTTTTACGTTTTCAATTTCCATGACACCCCTGATAATAAGGTTTTCAACTTCCATAGTTATTTTATTTATTTAATTCTCGACCAGAAAGATTCAATAATAATAATAAAAAATTATTAAAAAAAAAAATTGGTTACAGCTAGGGCTGCCAGGCGGCCTGGATTGTCCAGTTTTTTAGGGTCTTGTCCAGTCTCCAGCTAAATTACAATTTATCGAGTTAAAAAATAATTTTAAAAACTAATGTTTTTATTAATTATATGTATACTGAAAAATTTTAAACTAGCCGAAAGATATATCAATTTTTTTTAAATGCAATAAAAACAAACGTACGTTTTGTGAAAGTTCGTTAAGCATTTTCAATAATCTATACTCAAAAGAAAGAACTAGAATGTACTTACACCTTAAAACTGCTGAAATATTAACGAGACTTAATTTTGATAAATGCATCATAAACAATAAAAAAGCCAATTTAAATTTTGTTGTTACTAATGCCTTTTTAGATTTTAGGTAATTTGATTTATGACTGAATTTTAGTTTGTACGTTTTCTTGTTTTTTTTCTGTTATTTCTTTTTTCAATTTAAAAAATATTTAACTTTTTTGAACTATCGTACGAATATGAGTTTATTTTTTCAAGATCCAGTTGAATTTTCTACGTTGTCCAGTTATTTTAAATTTGGTTTATGGCAACCCTAGTTACAGTCTTGGTACATGGTTACAATTATGTATTCAGCTGTACCGAATTTTTGACTCCCTCCACCTACAGTTAAAATATTTCCGGAGTGGTCTTTATATGGGAAATAAATTTGCGCAAGTAATTTATAGTCTTATAAAACTATGACTGACCAAATGTTATTATAATAGAACACAGATTGAGAGCTTTACGGTATCAAGGTAGGTTTTATATGGGGCTTATGGTAAGTTATGGACCGATCTGATCGATGGTTGACAGTGTAATTTCTAGTCATATAAAACTTTGACAAACCAATAGGGTGTGCTGGAAATCGAAAACGTAAAACGCAAGAATTTGGAACTTGTTTTTAATACACTTTTAATAAAATTTTTATAACTTTTGTTATAAAATTCTGTTTAATAGAGAAATATTTGTATAATATGGGTCATTAAATTATTGTATTACAGCAATCTTATTTATAATCGACTTTTCTTGCGTTTTACTATTTCGATTTCCAGCACACCCCTGCAAAATTTATTTAAATAGCATTATTTGTTAGGGCTTTAGGCGTACTTAGATGCTTTTCAAGAGCAGGCTTTATATGGGGCCTATGGTAATTATGGACTGATAATCACGAAAATTGACAGCGTGATTTCTATTCATATAAAACTGTAGCGGACCGAATTTATTACAACAGCATTATTTTTTATGGATTTAGGCATACTAAAGGTTTTTTTTTCGTTAATTATGGACCGATCTGCACGAAATTTAACAGTATGATTTTTAGTCATATAGAACGAATTTGTGCAAAATCTTATATCAATATTTGCATTCCGCCAATGATAAATTTTTTATGGTGGTTGTTCCACATTTCCACCGATTGTGCTGCACTTTAATCCCAAACTGCTTAGGTGAATTCTAAACAATTTTATGCCAATATTTATCTTTTCTTTTGAGTCGTTTGAAAGTGACCGTGATATCAACAGACAGATAGTCAGACGGCTTAATCGGCTTAGAATTACTCAAGGACCTAGAATTAATATTTTTTTTTTGGGTCTTAGATGAAAATTAAAACAGCTTCTCACGAAATAAATAAATAAATAAATGACAAACTTAGTATACCCTCATCGAAACTAGTTGTGATGACGCAAAAAAGTTTATAACATTTTTTTAACTTTTGGCAATGTAAGTAAATTATATTGCTTGAGATCTATCGAAACAATTTAAATCAATACCTTACCTTTTGTTTCAAAATTTTTAGCAAGCTTTAAGTTGTGAGTTGTCAAATACAGCCCTAACAAAATACTAACTGAAAATTGAAAAAAAATGTCATATACAATTTTCAGTTCACTAAAACTACAAAAGTAAGTAAAACCGTGAATATAAACAAGTAGATTGTTTTTAACCAGAAAAACAAAAAAAAAAAAAAAAATTAATAAGAAAAGGTATAAAATCTGTAAATTTACAGCCTGTTCACCGATTTCGAACGTTAACGTTCGCATAGAAAATTACATTTAAAACAAAAACAAATTTTAGAATTTTGATATATCAAAAACGCTAGATTTAGAGGGAAAATCTCTGAATTGGCAATAGTGGGTTATTACACATGATAACTTTATTACGAACAGCACTGTGAAATTTATGTAAATTGAACACATATCTTGCAGTAGGTATAAATAAGCTGAATGTGCTGAAAACTCCTTGTCAAAGCTGTCAAAATGACATTTTATGAAACACAACATCTATCTGTTCTTTTCCGGTAAAATCTTCCGCCATGGTAGGTGTCCAATTGCTAAATTGTTTATAAAAATTGTGAAAATTCAATGACATCTGTGAAAATTTACAATAAATTAAAGAAAAATCAAGTGTAAAACTGATCAGCATTGAAAATGTTGTTGTAATTTTTCTCAAAAAGTGTTAAGAAATGCAAAAAGATATGATTTCTTGTATGATATTTATGCTATATTTTTCTGTTTTTTCGTTTTCATTATCACGGTGTTAAATATGAATGGATATTGTTAAATTGGAAATGAACAGGGTCGTGTTAGAACCAAGACTATCAAGAAGGCCGCTAAGGTCATCATTGAAAAATACTACACCCGTTTGACTATGGATTTCCATACCAACAAGCGTATCTGTGAAGAAGTCGCTATCATCCCTACCAAACCATTGAGAAACAAGATTGCCGGGTAAGTTGTCTATAACTTTTACACATCCACCTTAAGAATGCAAGAATTTATTTTTGATTTTTTTTTTTCAGTTATGTTACACATTTAATGGGTCGTCTCCGCCATTCTCAAGTTCGTGGCATTTCCATTAAATTGCAAGAAGAAGAACGTGAACGTCGTGATAACTACGTTCCTGCAGTTTCTGCTTTGGAACAAGATATCATTGAAATTGATCCTGACACCAAGGAGATGTTGAAACTTTTGGACTTCCACAACATTCGTGGTCTCCAATTGACTCAAGCCTCCACCAATAACTACAGTCGTAGAAATTAAGAGTTGATTTTTACGTTCTAGCTGAAAATGAATTCGTTTTTTGTCATTTTTATTTTTTTTTATTTAATGGATCAATATAAAAACTAATTTGGCAAAGGATATTTATGTGTAAAGTTTAAGTTTTTTGGTGTTTAGTTGTTTTGGCATATGACTTGTTTGCGAATCATGATAAACAAATCAGAACCATTGCAGTAACAAAAAAAATTACAAAGGTTGATAAAAAGTTAAAAAAAGAAAAATAGGTGTTGTCTGATTTCGCCGCTGGCAGCAACTCGACTAGTTCAGTCGTCATCTGTAATAGACCTGTTAGTAAAGTCAGTGTTTCTTATAGAGGAGGTTGTTTTTTAAGCTTGTGTATTTATTTCTTTAATTGTAGATTTTTAAATGGAAAAAATTGCAATTTGAAAACTGAACTTGTAATTAAATAAAAGGAAAATAATAGTCAAATTTCTCGTGAAGTTCGGTTTGTTGGGAAAATAAAAGCAAACACTGAAGCTACATGGAAGCGTGTTTTAGAAAAATTTAACGGTTTTGGCAACGAGCGTGGTTACAGTTATAACCGATGATGCGAAAAAACGCCATAATGCATTTTAGAGCACAGGGCTCTGTTTTAGAGTACAAACCACTAGATTTGCTTCCATTTCCTTTCGCAACGCAATGGAGAGTACCATCTCTGAAGTTTTGAGACAGCTCCAAAATGCTAACAAGTGGCGACAACAAACGGTAGAGACTTTGATATACTATCTCATATTTTTTCAATTTGTTTTTTATTTTTTTAACTTTAAATTCATTTTGAATCACTTTTTTGTTCGTTTAGTTTTCATTTTGTTATACTATTTATTTTTAGTTGTCAAACTGTCAAAATAGCATTACCGATAACTTTTTGATACCAATTTTTAAAACTCCTGCGTTTTGCGTTGGGATTTCCAGCAAACCCCCACTGGATAAAACTTAAATCATAGATAGATCAGCGTAATTAAATTCATTCATTCATTCAAAGCTAGAAATTATGAAAAGACAGATAGGCAAGAACCTCTCAAAAAATACGTGTACTGCTAGTTATATATAAAAAGGAAATAAAAAATATTAAATTAACCCAAGTTAAAGTTAGTTTCACACGCAGAAAAAATGTTTGAAGTGGTCGTAAAACTAGGCATCGTTTCGGTTTAAGATATATTATCGTCTACATTTTTATTTTAACAAATCTTGTGTCCTGTTGTTAATCTGGATTCAACTTAACACTTTAAAAAAAAGTATCTAGACTACAAAATGTTACCCTGTTTGTCCCACCAATTTGAAATTTTCCAAATCTATGCATTTATTTATTCATTTATTTACTTGAGGGTTACACGATCAAGTTTTGCCTATCAAGTTTTAATACACTCACACTTTTTTACCAATACACTCATACTTTTAAAAATTGATGCGAACTTGCCTTTAAAATTCTCATGCCAGTGAGTGTTTCAATTTACGTTCAAGAAAACAGCTGATTTGAAGGTTAGTGAGCAAATTTTTCGTTTCTCTTTATAAATTTTTTTCTTGATGGCATCTTGAAAGTAAATTGCTCAAAAATTGAATGCAGCCTACGTCACAACTATCAATTTTTGGAAATTTTGACAAGCAGTATATGTAAAAGACTATCAAGAACAACTTGACCGTGTGGCTGCACTGTTACGTAATATTAAGCCATTTAGGCCAAAAAGCCATATTTCAAGTAAGTGCTTAAGCTACATATCGTTACCTAAAACGCAAAATGCCCTAACTAATAAAAAATCGACTTTTTCATGAAATCTGATGAATTGCATCAACACTAATGTCCACAATAAATTTTGGAGTCTTTCAATCAAAATTAGCTCTTTTATTAACAAAAAACAAACGGCCCTATCTACAAAAGATTATATGAATACACGCTAAAAGACCTTACTAACAGTTTGCATGATATGCAACATTGTCAATTGTCAAAACAGCTGGTACATAGGGTCTCCACCTGAGATAAGATATAAGATTTTTATATTAGCAAACGTCAAATTCAATCGCAGAGAGTATTATCTTACGTGTGGACTCTCAAATAGTGTTAATATTAATATTATAATATATATTATGAGACAGTTGTTATGAGAGATCTTACATAGGGTCTCCACCTGAGATAAGATATAAGATTTTTATATTAGCAAATGTCAAATTCAATCGCAGAGAGTATTATCTTACGTGTGGACTCTCAAATAGTGTTAATATTAATATTATAATATATATTATGAGACAGTTGTTATGAGAAATCTTATAACAACTATCTTATAAGATGAGCTGTCAAAAATACACATACATACATAAATATAAAACAATAATAAGACGCATTCTTTAAATTGTTAAATTTTTTACTGCAATTAGTGAAAATCTTGTGATAAGTGTTTAAAAAAACAATATTTTAAACAAAAACAAAAGAAAAAACTAAAAAAAAGAATAAAAACGATACAAGTTTACTGTACGAGAGTCATTCAATTATGAAATCTTATAAGATACGTGTTCCCCTTGTTTAAGATTAAGATTAACATGAAGAAATTTGTTCTCTCATTCTGCCGACGTTCTCTCACATATTATATCAGATATTATCTCAGGTGAAGACTCAGTGTTATAACAACTATCTTATAAGATGAGCTGTCAAAAATACACATACATGCATACATAAAAAACAATAATAAGACGCATTCATTAAAATGTAAAATTTTTTTGTACAAATAGTGAAAATCTTGTGATAAGTGTTTAAAAAAACAATATTTTTAACTAAAAACAATAAAAAACTAAAAAAAAAAGAATAAAAACGACAAGTTTACTGTGCGAGAATCATTCGATTATGAAATCTTATAAGATACGTGTTCCCCTTGTTTAAGATTAAGATTAATATGAAGAAATTTGTTCTCTCATTCTGCCGACGTTCTCTCACATATTATATCAGATATTATCTCAGGTGAAGACTCTGTGGTAGGTTATACAAGAAAAATATAAGGAAAATTAATTATAAGCAGCTTTAGGCAATTTATCAATTAACATTTTGAATAGTAATTTGCTTCTCCTGTAAAATTTTCAAAATGTTAGATAGGGCGTTTTAGGTAACGATATATATGTGTATATAATATTCATTAATCAATAATTATAATTCATAGTTAAAATAACAAAATGAAAACTAAAAATAATAAACATACTATCACTTAAGATTAAGGCTCCCCAGCCACATTAAAAATATAGGTATCATAATTATCATCCATCAGTAGCTAATGAAGATTATTTAGGAAGTCTAGAATTTCTACTCGGAAAACATTATTTGAATAGGAAAAAATTCGTAACGAAAATGGTAAAGAGTTCCAAAGCCTAGCAATACGAACAATAAAAGATTTTTCGAAACAGGATGTTGAGATTCTCGGTATACGAATTGAGGGATTCCTAGATGAAAGCATAAACTCAAAGGAGTTTAATAATTCAAATGGTTTACCATTTTTGATAATTTTATCTAATGAAAAAAACACACTTAAAATTTGAGTCTGTAGAATGCTTATTTTAGTCTTTAGTATGTTTATTACAACGAATAACAAATTCCTTTTTTACCCATTAAGTCCAATAATACGCTTCTATACTCAAATCTACTTTGTTTGTTTATCACCTTTAACCCTAACTTGGGCACCAATTTTAACTACGAATTCGGGCAGTATTTACATTTGTAAATATGTATGTGTACTTTTATGTTTTTTGGTTATTTTATATGTATTTTTTTTATTATTTTCTATTGTCAGGAAAAAAGCCTGCTGATTTTTTGCAGAGTTGTGTTTTTAATAAAAGCTCAAGACTTGACGTGTTTGAACTGGCACATAGGCATAAATGGGCAAAATTTCAAAAGTTGTTAACATTTTTTAACGCCATTGTGTTTATTTGAAAATTGTTTACTTTTTTAATATTTTGATTTCAAAAATTATTTTTCTTGTTGTGAAAATAGAAATAAAATTTAATAATAGTCACAAAAATTTTAAATAATTATAATAATAAAAAATATAAGTAATTAATAAAAAATAAAAGATAATTATTTGAACATGTTGACCAAGGGGACACTTCTTCTATGTCTGGTTAAGCATTTCCAACAAAGAAAAAAATCATGTTAAATAAAATAAAGTGATAATTATAAAATAAAATTATTAATTAAAATATTAATATTATTAGGATTAATAATTTTATTCTAGTTTCTTCGACCTTTTTTAAATATTATTCTTCTTTATTAGTAATTGAGCTTAAGGTCACTTTTATTTCAAATACATAGTTCTTTTATTTGTTTTATCATTATTTCGATTTCCTTTGGAAATCTTCTTCAGGATATTATATTTATAAAATTTAATCAAAAAATTAACAAAAATTGTGTTTGACAATAAATAAATATTAAAATTAAATTTAAAAATTTTTTTTTTCCAACATTCAACAATAACATTACATAAAATCAAAAAATTAAAAAGAGGAAACAAAAAACAATTTTAAAATAAAAGAACTATTTGAAATAAAAGTGACCTTAACCCATTTAAGCCCAAACAAAAACTACCGGACAAAAAATAAAATATTGTTTATTTTATTATTTAATTCATTACATATAAACAAAAAACAAACAATTTTTTTTTTTGAATTAAAGAGGTGTGCCCAAATTTGCACTACGGTCACTTAAAAAAAAAAAAATTAAAAAAAAAATATTTTTGATGTTATAGAAATTTCTGAAGTTTTAGTTTAGCAATAAGGCAAACATATATTGAATAATGTCAAAAACTTTGTCATAAGCCGGAAATAATGAAGTGTTCCCAAAATGGCACAGCGGGCGTAAATGGGTTAAGCTCAATTATTAATAAAGAAGAATAATATTTAAAAAAGGTCGAAGAAATTAGAATAAAATTATTAACAAAGAAACAGAGCACAATGAATTATCAAGATTTCAAAAGACATGAGGGTAATAGAAAATGGATCAACAGGTTCAAAATAGTAAGGGAAAAGGTAGTAAAATGCAAGGCAACAATTATGTTTTTGATAAGATATCGTAATCAGGGGATTATACTAAAATTTATTCAAGACTACTAGAAATATTTTCAAAATTTTTAATGGAAAATTAGCTCTTTCAATATCTAATCAAATTGGGAAATATGTTCAAGGATTACAAAACAGGATTCTTAATTCATCAATTAAACAGAAACATCAACAATTGAAGGATAATCAAGATGAATTGCAATATTTAAAATATATTATAAGCAGATTACAAAATAGAGAGGAGATGAAAACTTTTTTTAAATATGAGGACAGAATATCAGATAAATTAATAAAGAAAGAAAAACAGGTACATCAGAAAAAGTTTGATTGTCTAATTAATTTGCGGAGAAGAGAATTAGGAATAAGGTTAAATTAAATGTGGTTTGTCAATAAAACAAATAGGTATATACCAGAGGATGTTCAGTGGATTTTGTCATTGGGACAGAAGCATGCGCTTCCAGTAAAAAGAGAAGATTTTCCAAGAATGAAAGTTATTTGTGATGGTGAAGATTTTACTGAAACTGTAGAGAATAAAGAACAACGAAAATCAAAGATCTAATTTTGTAACAGTGATAGATAATCATTTAAATAAAATTTCATTAGATAATAGAGATAGATTTACAATTAATAAAGTAGAATTTTGTAAAAAATTTCTTCGAAATAATAGGGAAATAATGATTTTAAAAGCGGATAAGGGTAACACATCGGTAGCAATTAATAAAAGCGATTATATATCCAGAATTGAAAACATTTTAGGTGATGATACTACTTTTCGCATATTAGAAAAATATCCTACGAGCAGATTTCAGAAAATTAACAATAATTTTGTTGAGGAACTTTTTACATTGAAAATAATGACAATAGTAGAAAAAGCCAAATTTAAAACTTTCATATCTGTAGCACCAAGATTATATGGAATACCAAAAATTCATAAGGAAAATTTTACATTAAGACCAATTTGTTCGTCTATAAATTCACCTTCACATGATTTATGTAAATATATTTCGAATATACTTAAGAAGGTAACAGAGAATTCTAAGTGTAATGTCATGAATTCTGTACAATTTAAAGATAGGATAAAAAATGTTTCTATTAAGGATAATGAAAAATTAATATCACTTGATGTTGTTTCATTATTTCCTAGTATTCCAATTGACGTGGCTATTAAAATTATAGAAGAAAATTTGGATAAAATTTCGGAGATAACAAATATTAATAAAAACTTATTTTTAAGAATTATAAAATTCTGTGTAGTTAATAATAGATATTTTGAGTTTGATAAGAAAATATATGCACAGGAAAATGGGCTTCCAATGGGTTCACCAGCATCTCCAATAATTGCTGATATTGTGATGGAGAAATTATTAGATACATGTCTAGGAAGATTGACTAATAAACCAAGAATCATAACAAAGTATGTGGATGACTTATTTGTTTTAAATAATGAAAATGAGATAGATATTCTTTTATCAACGTTTAATTCTTTTGGCCAGAATATTAAGTTTACTATTGAAAGGGAATTAAATAAATTGATTCCATATTTGGATACATTGGTTATAAGGAAAGAAAATAGGTTATTGATAGATTGGTATAAAAAACCAACCTCATCAGGTAGAATTTTAAATTATTTTTCTAAGCATCCTAAAAGAATTATTATTAACACAGCTAATAATCTAATAGATAGAATATTGACAATTAGTGACAATAGATTTCATGAGAAAAATAAAAGAATTATTGGAAATATTTTAAAAAATAAAAGTTTTCATAACAAACTAATACACAAATTGATAAGACAATTTAATATAAGAAAATCTCGAAATATTAGTGAGATCTTAGCACCAAAAATATATAAATCATTAACTTATGTACCTTGATTTTCAGAAAGGTTAGAAAACTCTAATATTTATGACAAAGGGAAATATAGAATGGCACATAAGGTAAATAATAATAGCTGCGCTCGAGAACACAAAAGTTTTTACTTTTTTTTTTACTGAACTTTACTGCATATTACGAAATTGTGTTCGAGTACAAAAAATGCAGTAAATGAGAACACAAATTGAGAGCGAAAAGTGACAGTTCTTGTTTGAGTATTTACAAATTTTTACTGCAGAAATGTTTGCAGTAAAATTTAGTAAAACAAAAAAACACATGTTTCAAAAGGAAAGAAGTTAAGTTTGTAATTTAGAAGCAGACAATGTAGAGATTTTAATTTGCATGCGAATTAGGTTAATAAATCCTTTATTAACCTGTTTTATTTTTTATAAATAAAGCAGCTAGAATTTGTTGGTAGATTATTCACAAGAATGAAGGATCGATTACAAAAGTTAGATATGTCAAATTTAGTTTATAAAATACCTTGTGGTGGCAACAATAATGAACAATGTGCAAAAATATATGTAGGAACAACTGAGACGAAACTGAAAACTAGAATAGCAGGACATAAACATGACCAAAAATATAGAAATTATAATTCAGCACATGGTTCAGCTTTATCAACTCATTATAGGGAGGGACTTAAGTCATTATCCAGATTTTGAGAACACATCCGTTTTGAAGGTTTTAAGAAAAGAAGATATATGTTAGAAATGTTACAAATAAATAATGTTCCATTTAAAGAAAGGATTAATTTTAAAAAAGATACTGAGGGTTTATAGAATTATAGATATTTATTAAATAAGAATAAATAGGTTGACGAAAAGGGAAATAGGTTTAGATCTTTGGTTGTTTTCTAAAATAAAGTTTAGATGGCTTACGTTAGTTTTATAGAAATAAATTTCTTGACGAAAAATGGAAAGACATATTTTAAAATTGTGTTTCCTCTTTTTAATTTTTTGATTTTATGTAATGTTATTGTTAAATGTTGGAAAAAAAAATTTTTTAGTTTAATTTTAATTTTTATTTATTGTCAAACACAATTTTTGTTAATTTTTTGATTAAATTTTATAAATAAACAAATAAAACAAATAAAAGAACTATTTGAAATAAAAGTGACCTTAAGCTCAATTATTAATAAAGAAGAATAATATTATTAGGATTGTAATTTGACTTAGAATACACATTCGAATAATATGAAAATTTATAAATGTTACTACTGAACGAATCAAAATTATTTTTTCAGTATTGTGAAACTCAAATGAATGCTTTACAATAATGAAAAAATATTTCCAATTCGTTCAGTATTGACTGAAATAATTAGATATTTAATTGCTTTCGAATTGATAAAGTACTCGATCTCGAATGCCAGAATCTGGCCCCTGGTTTCAGAGAGCAAAGCCGGTGGTTTATATCGTCTTATGAACATATTAGTGTACAAATTTCATGTGTTTTTTTAAAAGTTTTTAATAATATTTTCTCATATATATATGTACAAAAAATTCCGTTATAAACTATCCAACAATTACCCTTAAATTGTTTCCGGTTTATTCAATAATGCAACTCTGATTTCGTTTTACATAGCAACCCTGTTCATATTGCTCATTTTACTTTTATCTAGTTAGAAAAAAAATTAGACAGCTGATTGAAAGAGTAAAATTAAACGAAAAACAAAAAATAGTTGTACACAAAAATTCCCACACAGATGTTGATTTTTTAGGCAAAGTTACAAATTAAGTGTATTATTTTACAATATAAAACAGAAATTTGACACAAACTATATAAATCGATTGTATTCAGTTGAAAAAGGTAAGTTCTTAATAAAACAAACAAAAATATTACAAAAACTTGGCGGGACTAATTAGCAGAATACATATGTAAACATAAAATATTTCTGTTGGAGGGGGCCAAAAGTTCTACAAATTTACAAATCTGTATTAATGTAAATGTTTGGTTATTGAAAACCACCAACGTTTACATTACTTTGTGTGCAAGTACATTCACATATGTATGTACATAATTACATGGAATAGACAAACGATACTTTTTTGAGTTACAACGAATTTTTAACTCCCTTCCTTAAAGTGTAAAAACAAAAGTTTTGTTTTAAACTACCTACATATATGTATGTATGTTGTCGTATTTTTTCACCTAAAGTCTACACATTGGTTGAAATAGTTTGTTGGCGATAGGTATATCTGTCCAAATATTGTTCCGTTTTTATTTTAGTAAAGTTCTTTTTCGTTTTCGGTGTCTTCTACCAGTTCCTCCCATAAGTCTTTGATTGGATTTAAGTTTGACAATAGTGAAGGTGGCTGACTTTGTGTTTAAGGTCATTGTCCTGCTGAATAAAATAAATAATTATTTTAAAGACCCAATTTTTTCCTTCATGTAAAAGACTTTGTCTAGTACATATAAACTTAACAAAAGCAAACTTTCCACCAACCAGAGCTGTAAATGAATCATTCATTTTTGAACTAATTCGTGAATCATTCATGCAGTGAATTACCAAATTACGAATTAATTCTTTTCACACAAAAAAATGAATTGAATGAAATTTGAATAAATTCAAACGAATTAGGCAGATATGAATTTCAATTCTTTTCCAATTCAAATGAATCTGTTAAATAAATTGCAATTCACTTTGACAAATTCAAATTAATCTTTAAAATTAATTGCAATTCATTTCCAGTTAAAATGAATTTTTTAAAGTAAATTGCAATTCATTTGATTTTTTTACAGTTAGTTTATTTTTTATTATTGAATGTTAATTCAAATCTTAATTCTACTTGTTGTTTATTAGTTGTTACCAATGTAACCACTAACTGCTGTATTCAAATTTTAAAAATGTCTTCTAGTTAGACCCAAAGTATCGGTTCTTTTTAGCCTCTGGTGACCTTCGAACTGAAGCAGACCCCGAGCGAGGTAGTTAGGGTGGGCCATTAGTTTATCTATGTAGCTAATTGAATATGTTTTTAATTTCCTCCTGGATAGTGGGGACGTTGAGATCTCTGTGGATAATATTACGTATATACCATGGGGCGCAGACAATTTGTCGTAATATTCTAGACTGTCTTCTTTGAAGCTTTTGGATGTTTGATGCGCATGCAGTACCCCATAATTGGATGCCATATGTCCATATTGGTTTTATGATGGACTTGTGTAAGAGTATTTTGTTGTCTAAAGACAAGTTTGAGTTTCGACCTCGGATCCAATGTAGTTGAGCAGCTTTAAGTTTCATAACCGTTATTTTCGCTTCAATATGACGTGACCACGTCAATCGTCTATCTATATAAATTCCCAAGTATTTTACATAATTTTCTACCGGAACCCTGACGTTATTTATTTTGACTGCTGGGCACGTTTGTCTTCTGAGAGTGAAAGTTAAGTGAGCACATTTAGCCGGATTAACCTTTACTTTCCATTTGTCCAACCAGGCCTCTAGTTCGTTGATGTGAGACTGTAGATTTTGCGATTCGACTTTTGGGTCATGGTTAACGCTAATAAATGCTGTGTCGTCTGCAAATGTAGAGGTATGCGTGCTCAGGTTTGTTGGCATATCCGCTGTGTATATTATATATAGTAGCGGTCCTAATATGTTGCCTTGCGGGACACTGGCAGTAATTTTCTTGAGGGGGGAGTATTTATCTTGCGACCTTACTATGAATGTTCTGCCTGTTAGATAGCTCTCCAGAAGCTTGTGAGTGTTTTGAGGAAGCATTCGTGTTATTTTGATGAGTAGCCCATCATGCCAAACTTTGTCAAATGCTTGGGAAATGTCTACAAACAGGGCTGAGCAGTATTGCTTTTTCTCAAACGCCGATCTAATTAGGGTGACAATTCTATGCACTTGTTCTATTGTACCATGTTTCGCTCTGAATCCGAACTGGTGATCCGGGATGATGCCGTGTTGATTTAGATGAGGAGTTATACTTAAAACGAATATTTTTTCGAAAAGCTTCGAAAGGATTCATAATAAGCTAATCGGTCTGTACGACGCAACCTGGCTAGCATCTTTTCCTGGCTTGGGAATCATAACATTATATACCTCTTCCATGAGGATGGGAAGTATCTGACCGATGAGCAGCAATATTCTTGAAGCAGACGATGGTAAGTTTCTTATCATTGATCCTGTGATGCGGTCAGGATGGAAGTGATTTTTAATTCATTCAAATGAATTAGAATAAAGAATTAGCAAATCATTTCCAACTCAATTAAATAGAGATGATTGAAATTTGAATTGACTTTGTAAGCATCACTGTCGTTTTGTTATTCAACTAATTATTTTTTGTAAAAGACAGCAAGCTTCTTTTGTATATCACCTAGTAAAGTCCAAAGACAAACAATTCTTAGATTTGAAGTTCCAATGATATACTGGAATTGCCAGTAGCGGCAGAATAGGAATTGAATTATTAGGTATTGACTAAAATCTTATAAAAATGGGAAAATTTTGTTTATTTGCTAAAAGAAACTTAAATTTTTGTTTTTATCAAATATGTAGTGTGAAAATATTATTAAAGGTGTGTTTAACAATCATTTTTTGTAATCTCTATTTGTATATTGTAAAAAATTACTTTTTTTTTTAATCGAATTTTAAATTTCTTAAAATCTTTTGAATCTCAACATAACATTTTTTGCTGTGTTTGTTTACTCGAAATTCCTACTACTTTTAGGTGCGATCCCGTACTTTTTGGGTAAAGTTCAGTAAAATGAGAGTAAACAAAAATTTCTCTCACTAATAGACAAAAATGTACAAAAGTATGTACAGGAACAATAAAAACCAAATTTCTACCCCAAAAGAAAACGTTACTATGAAAACGTTCTCATAAATACATAAATGACACATCAGCATGTATGAAAGTAAAATTTAAGCATGTACTTACATTTTTAATCATTTTCTATTGCTTATTTTGTTAATATTTTTTTACTTGGTTGTAGTTTTTTATTGTTTATTTTCTGACACAACTGATTGTTTAACAGTTTTCTCAATCAGCCCAAAGAAAAAGTAAGGGCTACTTCGTGCAAGAAGAATAAGAATATTTTTCTCTTAATATCAGTAAGATTGGGATCCCGCGGGCTCGCAACGTTGAGTACGGGATCACACCTTTTACTACAATTGGAAAATTTGTTTACTTTTTGTATTGAAAACTTCTAACTGCAACAAAAATAGTAAATTTTAGTAATTTCCCCTAGATCTGCCCTTGAATTTAATTGATTGCAACTCATTTTAGATTCCATTCATTTGAATTGCTACTTCTTTTTTCTTATTCATTTGAATAAATTAAATCAATTCAATTCAATTCAAATAAATCTGTAAAAGGAATTGCAATCCACTTTAACAAATTCATTTGAATTGGAAACGAATCGCAATTCATGTTACAGATTCATTTGAATTTGTCAGAGTGAATTTCAATTCATTTTACAGATTCATTTGAATTGTAAACGAATTAAAATTCATTTCGTTTGAATTGATTAAAATTTAATTCAATTCTTTTTTGTTATAAAAAGAAATTATTCAAAATGTAGCTAATTTATAACGAATTAAAATCCAAAATGAATGATACAACGGCATACAACTCCAAAGCATAAATTATACACTACTATATTTTAAAACAAAGAATATTTATGAAAAATTTAGCATATTTCACAAATTTACAAATGGTTAATACCCTGAAATGTTTATTTGTTTTTTCTAACATTTTTGTAAATATAAATGCGAATAATTCACCTAATTCTTGTATTCGCTTTGGCCAAATAAATTAAGACCCATTAACCAAATCGAAAAACTCACACTTTTAGATAATTTGAAAAATCCGCGGGTGGTTTCGGCTTCCCCACATGGAGCGAACCTGTTTTTGTTTTAGAAAAACGATAAAAGAAATTTTGAATTAGTTTTTAATCTTAACTGCTTGATAGACTATTTGCTAAAAATAACGTGGGTCGCATCATATGTACATAAGTCGTTATAACTTTTTGCACAAAATGTGGAAAGTTATTAAGATTTAACTGAAATAATACAAATCTAATTTATTACATTTATTACGCTTATAGAATCCAAATAGTTGTACATCTACATTCTTTGAATAGAACAGCAGCATAACCATTACAAACAGTAATACATATTTCCAATTTTACATTGGAAATTTGCCTCATAGCACAAAAAGTGGCGAATGAACAAACAAAACAATGTTTAAAGAACTCGAAAATTGTGGATATAAGGTTATGTTAGGTCTAGATATCTCTTAAAACATTATATATGTATATTTGAGATATCAAAAAATAAATTAAGGATTTGGAAAAAGCACATTTATTATATAGAATTACTTTATAAATAATTTTTTGTAAATTTAATCATTCAAATATCTGATCAATTAATCATAATAGGTGCGTTTGAGTACTTTTACAGTAAAATGCAGTAAATAAGAAAATTGTAAAATTTGCTCTCACAAAAAGCTGTTGTCCAAAAAAGTACGCATTTATGCAAAGCTACGAAACGCACGACAAGAAAACAAACAAACAATATTATTTTTAAGATAATGATGATGGAATTCTTACTAATTACCTCTAAAATAAATGTTTACCCCCTTATGAAAAAAAATCACATTAGTTAATCAACATATTAAGCCCAGCAAAAGGGAATGGGGTTTTATGTGTTGGTAAACTAATGTGAACTTAACTTTGTTTGCATAAGGGTGTTAATCTTTGTAATATATTGTTTCTTCTCTGAGATACATATATTAACCAACCTGAAGCTTTTTGAATTTATTTTTAAATTTTTGATATTTTTTTATGATTGTTTTAATTTTTTATATATTTTTATATTAAAAATTTTATATAAAAAAAGAAAAAAATCTTAAAAAAATACTAAAATAAAGTCAAGACATATCCGGTTTTATAAATAAAGATAAATTCGCGCCGTTGTAAACAAAGTACATATCGTTACTTAAATTTAGAAAAGGCGTATCGAACACATAAAACTTTTTCAAGTTTGAGACATAAAACTTGATAAAAAAGAAAAACTAAAAAAGCTTAAGAATATTTTTATAACTATAAGAAATTTAGGACTTTTCCTTTATTTCTTTTAGTTCTAAAACTACACATATGGTTTTGTATATTCTTTTTTATCAAGTTTTATGTCTCAAACTTAAAAAAAATTTATGTGTGGACACGTCTTTTCTAAATTATTATAACGATATAATGTTTTAAATTTTCAATAATTTCTTATATTTTCCATGTTTTTAAAAATTTTATAATGTGTGCATGTGTTACAAATTGGCTGACAAAATCAATATACCACTTATATATTAGGTATTGTTGTAGAAAAAACAAAACCATACATTTACCGGTGGAAGCATGCATCATACTTTTAACATTCGTAACACAAAAAAAAATAACAAAATATAAATGAAAAGCAAAATGTGTATTAAACAAAAGCCTAAACAAGCCTCAGTAGTAGTAGTTTTTATTGGCCAAACTAAAATACAATTTCGATGTTTTTTAATATCAAATGCGCAAGAGTACGCTGAATATACAATTCAGTTGTTACGTGCTAACCAAACGTTCCGGGTGTTGTCACAATTTTAAGCTCCGCTATAAAAAACACAAAATAATAAAATTAAAGAAAATTCTAACAATAAAAAAATTGAACATCAAATAAACATCTCAAAGCTCGTGAGTGTTTTGTGCATAGAAAAATAAATAATAAAGTATAAAAAATTTATTTTACGCTTGAAAGGATTTCCGTTTTTATCTTTATTTGTAGCGTTTTCCAATTAGAAAAGTAATAAAAAAATTCTTTCAGGTCTAAAATAAAATATTGTTTACAAAATAACTGAAGTTAAATTTTAAGTTTAAAATTTATTAAAAATTAAATATTTTATAATTTCTTAAAAAGTTATATTTTCTGTTAAAAGTAAAAAAAAAAAACTTATATCGCATGTTTACATGTTGTTATACCAACTAAAATATACCGAAAAAATACAAAGTTCTTTCTCTAATCGATTAAAGTTCAACTACCCTCTCGGTGCATACAAAAAACTATAAAATTTTCATCTTTTTGACATCTCTTGTGTGTTATGTTGCGAAAACTACAGCCACCCACCCTGTTTGCATTATTCTTAGCATCGTTTCGGTCCATTTTACAGAGTTACTGTTAAAGTTTACAGTAAATAAATATTGTAACAGACATTTGCATCCTTAACATAAATCCATTTAAAGGACGAGGAAAAACGAGACGTTTAAACTTAAAAGCTACTGAACTTTCTATACATTTTAAAAAGGTAAGTTTGATATTTGTGGTAAATAGTTTGTCATTTTGTGTGAAACTTTTTTAATATTCATCTCATAAAATATATAATATATATTCTGGGTCCTTGAGTAATTCTAAGTATATTAAGCCATCTCCGCCTGTCCGCCGTCTGTTAAAACCACGCTCACTTCCGAACTACTCAATAAAAAAGAATAATTTTGATGTCAAATTGTTTTGGAAAACATTTATATTTTTATTCCAAAAACTAACATAACTTAGTGGCAAATAAATGAAACTTTCTATCGGAAAAAGCTTGATCCAATTGAGTATCATTAGACTAGAAACAGACACTGTAAAATATCATGAAGGTCGGTCCATAATTTTCCATAGACTTAATACAAAGCCCACTCTCGAAAAACACTTAAGTTCGCCTAAAACCATACAACGAATAATCATATTGCAGTTAAATTTGGTGCGTTAATCATCGTCCAGACTTGCAATTATTGTTGCATCAATTCATGAGTTTATTGGTGAGAGAGGTGAGAAGATTTGGGATAGGTACTTAGTATCATGTACTCTGCACTTTTCAACTTGAAGTTGGCTGCAGGTGTATTTGTATCTATGTATATGGGGCAACCCAAGTGAAATCGGACAGTTTGGAGAAAAATGTTTTTTTAATTCCTTTATTTTATACTGTGTTGATGTTCCTTATCAACAACAAATTTCAGCAAATTTTCAGATTTCTTTCGCTAATGGTTACAGAGATATCGAATATTAAAAAAATCGAGTTATAAGAAAACTATGTTCAAATAATTACTTTTAACTTTTTCAAAATAGAATAATTACTATTTTGTATTTTTTCCTTTTTTTGTCTACTATCTAAGAAAAAATATAAAAAAAATTTGCACAGTGGGCTTGGATGCGATTTTCGAGATTTAATATTTTAAATACATTTTTTCACTGTTTGCACTCTTTAATTTTTTTGAATATTTTTTTATATAAAACTTTGATTTGATCCACAAATTTCAAGACCTATTTGGTTGTGGGATTCAAATTTTTTTTTTCTCATTATTTTTTATTGAATCTTCATATATTAAATATGAACTAACAATAATTAATCAAATCTTAACCTAATACGTTATTTTATGTCCTGCCAGTGCCAGACAAAAATTTTCTTCATCACGGGTTCTGTTCACTTATATAGGTGTTTATCGCTCATCTAATTGGGTAAGTGCTGCAGTGTCTCTTCTTCTTAAGCGAGTGTGGCCGCCATGGTTTAAAATATTTCGAGCTAGTGGATTTGGGTGTTGTTCAAGCCTTTTTAAATATTTTACTGCATATTTTGTAATCATAGTTTTTACTAAAGGAACATTGAGATCCTTGTGAATATTTGAGTTTTTAACATACCAAGGGGCAGCTGTGATTATTCGAAGAAGTTTATTTTGGCGCCTTTGAATTTTTTCGATATTAGAGGCCGAGGCAGTTCCCCATAGTTGAATACCGTAGCACCAGATTGGCTTTAAGATGGAGTTGTATAGTAAAAGTTTGCAGTCGAGACTTAGGACAGAGTTTCTTCCAATAAGCCAATGAATTTGGATGGCTTTTAGTTTCATTTGAGATAATTTTGCCTCTATATGGCTTTTCCACGTTAAACGGCGATCTAGATGAATACCGAGGTATTTTACATGCGAATTTTGAGGCACTAAATGATTATTGATTTTAATAGGGGGGCATGTTTCCCGACGCAAGGTAAATGTTACATGTACGCATTTTTGCTCATTGACCTTTATCCTCCATTGCTTCAGCCACAGTTCGAGTTGAAATATATGATCCTGTAGGTATCGAGATGCTTCTTGACTGTTTTCGTGCACGCTTAGAAAAGCTGTGTCATCAGCAAATGTTGAAGTTTGGGTGTAGTTGTTTATTGGCATATCCGAAGTATATATTAAGTATAAAAGTGGGCCTAGGATGCTTCCCTGAGGGACTCCAGCTTCAATTGGTTGAGGAGAGCTTAAATAATCACCTTCTTTAATAAAAAATCAGAAAAAATAGCAGTTATTTGAATCCCACAACCATATGGGTCTTAAAATTTGTAGAAAAAATCAAAATTTTATATAAAAAAAATTCAAGAAAATCAAAGAGTAAAAAAAATTTGTTTAAAATATTAAATTCCGAAAATCGCATCCAAGCCCACTGTATAAATTATATTTTTTTCTTGTATAGTAGACAAAAAAAGAAAAAAATACAAAAAAATAATTGTTCTAATTGGACTAATATTTCTGTAACCAAAAGCCAAAATAATCTGAAAATTTGCTGAAATGTGCTGTTGACAAGGAACATCATAATCAAGGAACATGTCCAAACTGTCCGATTTCACTTGAATTGCCCCATATATAAAATATAAAAAGAAGAAGATGAAAGACAATATAAAATTTTTAGACTAGAATTTCATAATCCAGACACTAATGCAATTTCGAAGCAAAATTTTAAAAAAATGCAGCAAAAAAAAAACGGACCATAATACCAAAAATCTCATACCATAGGCCTCATATAAAGCCAATTCTCGAAAAACACTTTAATACTCAAAGAACAAATAAAGAAATAGTGAAATTTAGTCCAATTTAGCTTTTAATTGCTAGAAATAACAGCATGCCATTTTGTGATAATAGGTCCAAAATTTACCATAGGTCCCATAAATGTTCTCATCTTTTGTTGAGTTGGATTTGAACAGTATTATTTTTGTGTTCGAAAGATGACAAACAGGGAAACGTTAGGTTTTTAAGATTTTCTACACAAACACTATTAGCGTTTGTGATTTCCACAAATCTACCGAACCGAACACTAAGGAGCGATATTTAGTGTTTATTTTCGAACACTGGTTGTACACAAGCGTAAGGTACATTTTTTTAGTATATTCTAAAGAAAATTATTTGAGATAGTTCATATTTTTATGAATAAGTAAATAAATTAAAAATTTGATTTTTGTACACATAAATTTACACTGGTAGACTATTTATATTTAAAATTTTTCAATGTTACATTATTCATACTTAGAACTTAGTTCTAAAATAAAGTTTAAAACATTTATGTTAAAAAATAACCCCCTTATGCAAAAAAAAGTTTAAGTTCACATTAGTTAACCAACACATTAAGCCCGAAATCAAGCAGCAAGTGTGTGGGTTTTTATGTGTTGGTTATCTAATGTGAACTTTAACTTTTTTGCATAGGGGGCTTTTAATTCAGTGTTATAAGATAAAGCTAATTTTTTTTTATAACTATAACTGCAACATCATTTGATTTTAATAGATCTTAAGTTTTTATCAAACTTGAAACTTTTTCTACGATTTCTTCCCTTGCTTATTACAGCATTTTTCATTGAAAATGTGCGTTCAACTGATACTGAGGACTATGGTAGCGATAAAATTCCAAAATTTTTAAGAAGTTCCGGGATGGATTTTCGAAAGTAATCCCATTAAGGATTGTTTTAAGTACGTTTTAGCGTTAATTGTACTTGAATTTTTGAGTACGACTCGTACTTAAAATTTAAGTAAGTATAAAAAACTTAATTTATCCCGAGTGTTTTTCTTTCTGTGATAGGCCCAAAATTTAACATTTTAAGTGTACTCCCGGAATAAACTTTAGTATGCCTAAATCCTTAACGAATTAAAATAAATTATAAAGCCCACTTCTGAAATACACTTTTTATACAGCCGATCCAATCCTACCTTAAGATATAGTTAAGTTGTAAAAACGGGGGTAAGTGTGGAGAAGGGGGGAGAAGGGGGGATCGCGGGTCGTCAAAATATTTGAAACCGAATACATACATACTTTTATAAATTATATCTATTTTTTTCTTTAAATATAGTTTTTGTACATTTTCTTTATGCAAATCCAGGCAATTTAATTGTTTAATGATATACAAACTATGTATTTTTATTAAAAAAATGCTCATTTGTTTTTTAATTCGACAATAACAGAGAAAAAAATAAAAGTTGATTTCAATTAAAAAATTTGTGATATTAATTAAAAAATTAATTAAATTTGCACCAGTCAACAAATTAAAAGTATGTATCAATTAAATATTTTTTGATATTAACAAAATGTTCTGCATTAATGTTGTTGATATAAGAAAACGTTTAATTTACTTTAATACTCTTTTAATTAAAACTTATTTTATTTTTGATTAATGGCTTAATTGAGTAAAAATTGGCGAGAATTCTTTCTGTTTAAACCATTTGCAACTACAGTAGACGCTTACAAATTAGCACTCTCAGCAAATGGAATTTTCAGAAAAAAGAATCTGTAGTTTCAATAAATAGGTTTTTTTAATTCTTTTACTGTAAAAGAAAACGAAAGATGGAGTATATATGCGTTTGAGGATTAATCTGCACAGGTACTTAATAGCGATAGTCTTTGTTTAGACATTAGTTCAATAAACGATTGGGAAGTTCTCCAACATTAGTGCAATTAACGATGTGGAAGTATTTCAACAGCTACTAAAAGCGAAAATAATTTAATAAAGTGGTGCAAAACCATTAAAAGCGCATGACAAATCCGTTTCATAAAAATCATGTTTAATCAGAATTACGATGGGCCGCATCGCACGCATGCCGGATTTTTGTAGGATGTATGGGGATCAATTAGAATAAATCTCTAGCATTTGTTTAAAGGATTTGATTGGGTTTGTTAAAATAATTAATTGACTTAGGGACAATCATTGGTGGGCCTAATTGATCTTTCCTTTGATTCGTTCATAAAATGAGAATTTATACTGGTACGATTTCTATATTTCATTTGCTGAAGGGATTCGCAATGGACCTAGTTACACTATCCTTTTTGAACTGACCTCACTAAATAATTAAAGTAAGATATGTACTTAAATATCTGTTTTTAAGAAATTTTACTATTAAAACTTCACTAAGTAACTGTTTAGTTGTTAAATTTGCAAAATTAAAAGAAAATTTGGTTAATTGCAAATCTATAAAATTATACGGAGGAAATTTCGAGTTTAGAACTTTTCCGTGATATTTTGTTTACAGTTTCCAAATTTCAATACATAATTTTAATTAACTAAAAATAAACATCTGCCCTTCATTTTACCGATCTACCAAATTAAATAATTAAAAGACGTTTACGATAACAAGCTTCGACAAACAACAACAAAACTAATGTTGTTAATTTATTATAATTTTCTAACACAAACATATGCAAATATGTTTTCAAAGTAAAATAACTTACTACCTGTTTCTGGAACACGAGCGCAAAACTCTATCGTTTAAATTTCATTTAAAACAGAAACAAAATTTCAAAATTTGTTTTTTTTTTTTATAAAAGCAGGTAGTAATTCTTAGTTATTGCCTCTTTATTCAGAGTACTTATGGGAATTTTTTTTTTTAAAAAGTGAATTCTATAACACAACAAAAAAAAAAAAAAAACAATGAAAAAAGTACTGAGATGTGCAGTAAAAAGTTTTCTACTCGGCTTCATTAATTATATTTAATTTTTATATAAGTAAAAAATGATTTTTTTTTTTTACTTTTTTGAGCAAATTTTGGTGATCTCATCATCATTTTATTCAGTTTGTTGCCGTTTCATACCTACGTCACTTTATCACTCGCTGGCCATTATATTTTCCTTATTTAAAGCAGCGAGACTTGCTTCGTTTGCAGCAATTTGAAAGCTGAAATTTATAAAAAAATACTATTGTTTACAACAAGTAATTTGGGAAGACCTTCAGAATTTTAATTTCCATTTTTATTTATGTGCTAAACATTTTTGTCTTTAGTACTTTTGTGGTACATATTATACCAATATATCGTTACTTTAATATAGAAAAGCCCTAACTAACATTTTCCATACTTTACAGGAGAAGGAGAAAACTTAATAAAAATTATAGTCTTGTAATCACGATTTTTTTTTAAACGCAGTTTTTTATTAAATTCTATAAGCAATTAATTAAAAAATTGTCTTTAAAAAAAATCGCGACTACAAGACTATAATTTTTATCAAGTTTTTTCCTTCTCCTGTAAAGTAAAGAAAACGTTAGTTAGGGCTTTTCTATATTAAAGTAACGATATATAAGTATGTTTATGTTAAAGAAATAAATTTACCCAGTTAGTCAGATTTAGAATTTATAGGAAATCGTCGTGTACGACAGGATAAGCGATATGTTCTTATAAGTTTTCTTTTATCAAACTCTATGTAGGATAGTATGAACGACATTGTCTTTTATCATACGACAATGTTCCTTAAACTGTCCTAAATGTTGTAAGTATATTTCATGTTTACATGGATGGTATAAGGAGGGTTGTTAGATGTGACGATTTTTCGTCATTTTGACGATTTTTTGAGAAAATACAGTTAAATGACGATTGACGATTTTTTTAAATTATTAGTGTTTTGAAGATATTCTGGCACCAATAAAACAATTAATAACAATCAATTTTTCGAAATACTAAAATTATTGGAAAGTAAAAAAAAAAAATTCTTTCCCCATTACAAACCAGGTGGCTTTCATTAGTATTTGAATTCTACAATTATATGAATGCCATCAATACTGCAAGAGATATACACTAGAACCACGATTGGGCTTGCTTTTTGAAAATTGTTTAAATCCGCTTTGCGTCGTTATGATTCCGATTTGCATCGCTACATACGATAGGATTTTTTCACTGAAATCATAATCACATGTGAAGAATTTTTCTATTTCGTGAAAAAAAGGAGGAATTCCCATTTAACTCTGTTAGGTAAGTTATTCTAAAGGCCCAAATACACTTGTCAAATGCTTGTCCAGCCGGCGAATTCAACGTGTACACACAAAAAAAGACTGTAATGCCAAAAGAAATTGATTTTGATTCAAATAGAATTTACATTCGGATTGTGCCCAACAAGATTTTGCATTTGTAGCAACAAGTCTGTTTCTTTTGTCCCAAAGTGTAAATTCATTGCTCAAATACAAATTTTTTTACGACAACAGTTATGTTATTTGATTCAAAAAATAAATATTTTATGGCAACAAAAATTGTTATTTCCTGCAAATGCAAATCATTTACGTCAACAGCAATTTTCAATGTGCTGTTATTTCAGAGGAAAACCTTTAACGACAAAAGATATTTCATTTGCAACAAATAATTTTGCTGTTGAAAAACTTCAAATACTTTCATGTTGTTGCGGTAAAAAAAAATTTTTGTTCTTGCGACAAAAGATTTTCATTTACGACAACAAGTTTTTGTTTACCCCAACAGCATAATCGTCAAATGCTCAAATTATTTGGCATCACAATTTTTTTTTTGTGTGTACGTGTGCTGGACGTAATATTCGCCGTCATATCTAAATTTTTTGAATTTTCATCAAGCGTTGTCTGTGTCACACATACAAACACATTTTCACTAATACTATCACAATGCTTGATGAGTATTTTGGCCTTAAGCATAGTTGCGTATTAGGAACAGTGTTGCCAGAACTTTTAGAGGTAAAATCAGTAAAAAGCCATAATTTTTCATCAAAAAATCTGCAAAATCTGCGCCAAGAGTTGAAAAATCTTCAATAAATCTTAAAAACACATTTAATCCTTTTTATATAGAGTTTATTTAAAAAAAGGTATAATAATTCATTTCAAGATATACCGCCAATGTTCTGGAATTTTAAATCTATGGTAGTTTTGAAAATAGTTTTAGTAAATATCTATAAGTGGTTCCGAAGTACAAGGTATTTTATTTATTTATTTAACATATTTAGGTCTATGGATAAATCCTTGCAGCCTAATACAAATGAGTATTTAACTTAAGTATAATATTACGTTTCATAATATTTACATCTAGAGAAAAATCAATAAATTCAAAAATTTCATTAAAGCAACAACACAGTTAGCCATCGCATAGTTAGTTCGAAAAGTTTTTATAAATAAGGGATTATAGTACCGTACCGTATGTCGTGGAATGTTAAATGATAATCTACTTAATAAAAAATTGGAGCATACTTTTCCATTTATTAAGTTTATTACAAATGAGGCATTTAGCAAAACTCTGCGACTTTTCAGTGTTACCAAACGTATTAAGGATAATCTTGTAGAATATGAGGGGAGATTATCATAACCTCGATATGTATCTCTCAGGCAAAAAAGCAAGAATTGTTTTTGAATGGATTCAATATGATCAGAATGAACCATATAATGTGGATCCCATACAATCGAACCGTATTCCATGATTGGTCTAACGAGAGATGTGTAAAGTTGTTTAGTGACGAAAGGATCATTGAATTCTTTCGCCCAACGTTTAAAAAAGTACCACGAGCCCTGTTGACTGTCATTGTTATGTGTTGAATAAAATACCAAGATCCATAATTGTGTCCACTATCTCGATTTAATAGTCACCGAGTTTATAGTTATTTATAATACTACGTTCTCTAGAAAAGCGCATATGTTTACATTTCATTAGGTTTAATTCCATTAGGTTATGTTTACACCAACTATAAAAGGTATCTAGTTCTTCTTGAAGATAAATGTGGTCTAAAGAGTTTGTGAAGTTTAAAAATATTTTTACATCGTCTGCGAACATTAGTATATGTGAATGTTTAATAATTTTAGGCATGTCGTTGATGAAGAGCAGAAACAAAAGAGGGCCAAGGTGACTACCTTGCGGAACACCGGGTCTTACCAATATAGGTTTAAAAGTTGAAAACCTAAATTTTACGCATTGTATTCTGCCAAGAAGATATGACTTTAGCTAGCTTACATACATTTTGTCGAAACCCATAATATCAATTTTTTTCAGAAGAAGGCTATGATTTACCTTATCAAATGCCTTACTGAAGTCGGTATAAATAACGTCGGTATGTTGATTGTTGACAAATCCTTAATTTACCAAAGTGGTTAGTTCTAAAATATTTGTCATAGTTGATGATTCTTTACGAAATCCGTGTTGAAGAGGTGTTAATAACGGTGAAACTAAAATGAAAAAAGTTTTGGAATTGCGCTAAGTTTGGCTATACCCCTGTAATTGATCATATTTGATTTATTTCTAGATTTGAACAAGGGAATTAAATATGACTCTTTCCATATTTTTGGGAAATAACCATTTTTCATAGATATACAATTAAAAATAATTGACAACGGCATAGCTAAAGCTTCCATACAATTGATTAAAATACTGCTTGGTATACCATTAGGACCCATTGAGTTTGAATATTTAAAAGATTTTAAACAATTAATAATATTGACTGTCGTTATTGGTGAAAATGATATAGTTTGACCAGTTACTATATTAAATGGATAATTGACATTTTCAGCACAATGTGAATCAGAATATGTGGACGAAAAAAAGTATGCGAATAAATCACTGATTTCCTTTTCATCATGTGTTTTAGTACCCATATATTTCATGACCTTCGGTGCGCCAGAGATCTTCCTTTTTGAATTTACAAATTTATAGAATGATCTTGGATCGTGTTTTAAGTTGTTCTTTATTTTAATCAAATAATCGTTATATAATTTAGCATTTAGCAAATTATATTTTGCACGAAGGACTGAATACTTGCTGTAATCGCAGTGGGATCTAGATTTCTTATATTTTTTGTAAGTCTTATTTTTTGAGTTTTTTAACGAAGAAAGTTGTTTATTGCCCCATGGTGGTCCTGACTTTGAGCACAGTGAAAATTTTGGTATACATTCATTCATATATTGTTTTATTGTACTGTAAAAATTATTAATCATTTTATATAAAAAAGGAAATATTTTTTTAACTTAATTTTTCAGCCTTTCAATGAATAATCTTACCACGACCCATATTTTCAAACTTTCTTATTTTTTTTCCAATTAAATTTATAAAGATTATCAAATTGACACAAAATATTTTCGCTAATGTTTTTGATGTAAAAGGAAAATTGTTTAGTGTTCATATTCACAACTTTTTAAAATAAAGGGTATGTTCCGAATTTAAAGTATATATTTTTAAAACATGATAAATGAACAATAGTTTTCGTCAAATTGGCACTCCTACTTACAAATTGCCCAAAATATAAAGAAACTTATTTTTTTATCCGTAACTGTATGCTTATATTTGGAAATTTAAAATATTTTATTTTAAAAAACAAAATTAAGTAATTTTATTAAAATAAATAGTAAATAATTGAAAGTAATTATAAATAAAGGTCAAATAAGAAAAAAGAACATTTAAAATATTTAATTATTTCCATTTCATATTTATACACCTTTGACAATTGTTTTAAATAATTTTAAACTTGACAAAAACTTTCCACAAATTTCCTAAGTTTAACCAAAATAAGGAATGAATTAGGTAACAATTTAACTGCCGTTTAATACTAGGGTGTGGAGTTTCATGTATTAATTATCAAAAAAATATACACAAAAAACATGCTTAAAAAATTTAAAATACATATGCTTTAAAATTAATAAAATATGCATATTTTATTTAAAGTAAAACTGACAATTCAAATCCATATACAATGTTCTTTCTGTATTTCTGTATTTTTCGGTTTTTTTTTTTTTTTTTTTTTTGACATAAATACAATTTAAGCTAATTGACTTTATTTTTATTTACATACATAAAATTTTCAATAGAAAACCAAATTTTTATTAGCTATATTACAAATTAAAATCATAAATAGCGAATTGTTATTTTTCTAGCGATATTTTTCATTGAATTAAAAAAGAAATTCGGATCGAAAAATTATTTCTATTAGGAATTTCTAAAAAAAAAAAAATGCTGCAGAATTTAACCTGTGGGTTCGACACTTAAAAAATTAATACAGCAATTTAAAGATTTTTGTCAAACACAAAAACATCTTGCTAAACCATTAAAAATAATACACCAAATAAACGTCGAACGCTGATTTTGTATACGAAAATGCTGCTTCAAGCATAAAAATAACAGTAATTTTTAATTTAATTGTCGCCAACGAAAAAAATAAAAATAATTTATTAATTTTTGGCTTATGTGACAAAAAATGCATTAACGATAAAATATGCGAGAATATGTACACTCATATTGATGGCAATTTTAAGCAAAATGTGTGATTCGGATAAATTACTTATTCACCTTCGGCCGTTTTATAACCGAATTTAGCCACCGCTTATACATCAAACACAACGATCTGCTAACTAGAAGACCGATTAGGCTGAGCAGAGAGTTAGCAACGAGTTTATTTAAAACAAATTTTAAGCTGTCTAAAATAATATTAATATCAACTCTTATTTAAAAACATCTCTGATGTATTTGTTGATATTTCTATTAAAGATTTTCCACTAAAATTTCACTTTTGTTTACAAAATTACTTTGAAACAAAACAGCAGTTTTCAAACACTTAGCAAGTGATTGATTGTTAATTAACAAACGTTAAATAACACACGTTTTAAATGGAAAAGAAATATGAACATTATAAATTATACTTATTTTAAATGCAGGCTATATCTTGGTTATAAATACGGCCGTTAGCATTTAAACGTTGAAGGAAAACATGCATTTGCATGTAATTCCGCACCCTTATAATGACTAATCCCACTGAAAAAACGAAAACAAAAATATAACTGCCATAAAAGTAAATTTGTATTTGTCTACACTTTCAACTACGTTTAAAATTGTTTAGTACTTATTTGTTGATTTGTTAACAAGAAAAACACTGGGCATTGTAAAATCTTTCAATGAGCTATTAATTAAAACTTAAGTACAATAATTATGTAAAGTGAATTAACAAATTTTGTAATAGGATCAATTTAATAAGACTGTTATGTAAATTCATTTCAAATCGTTTTGAAGGGTGTTTTTTATACAGTGTCACAACTTTGAGCACCCATTTAACAGCTGATAGCTGCTTTTTGTTTAGTTTGCTTTCAAATTTCATTATGAATCGACTAACACCAGAGCAACGCGTGCAAATTGTTGAAATTTTTAATCAAAACAATTGTACAATTCAAAATTCAAAAAATTCTAAATTTTATTTTCTGGTTGAATAGGTACGTAAATAAGCAGAATTGTCGCATTTGGAGTGAGGAGAATCCACAAGCTTTTGTCGAAAGAACATTAACCACATAATCCACAGAAAATTACTGATTGGTGCATTTTATTAAACGGCGGAGTCATTAGCCCATATGATGGTCAGAATGTTACTGTCAATAGTGAACGAATAAAAACATGATTCGAAATTGCTGATATGTGTTTCCAACAGGACGGAGCCCATTGCCACTCATATAAACTTTTGATGAAAATAAAATTTTACGTAATGGCCCAATTAATTGGCCACCAAGATCGTGAGATTTAACCCCATTGGATTATTTTCTTTGGGGTTATGTTAAGTCACTTGTCTACGTCGACAAACCACAAACAATTCAACACCTGCAAATCAACATTCGAAGAGTTATCGGCGAAATGCCGCCGCAAATGCTGCGAAAAGTTGTTGAAAATTGGTGTTCTAGATTGCGCATTCTTGGCGCAAGACGTCGCGGCCACATGGCAGAAATCATTTAAACAATTATTTCATAAATTTCTTTCCAGTAAAGCCCGTTTAATTGATATTAAAAATATATTTCCTAGTATTATTTTGATTTAAACTTGTGCCACTCTATAAAAAACACTCTTTACGTTCGTTTGATGCATGGCTCAAGTCTATCTATTTCTTTTTAGTATTTCATGTCCTCTTTGTAGTCACTAAGGCCGTTTTACACTATAATACAAGTCTTAAGTATTTCGTCAAAAATGCATCGCTATCTAATTATTGTTTGAAAACTTTCAAAAAACAATAACAACTTATCATGACTGTGCGTTTTAGTGGGATATACCTAATATGAGTTCAAAACTCTTTAACTTCAATGAATAAATTTAGTTGAATTAAGGTAATTGCATGTTTCAGTAACTTCAGGTTCCCTATTCTGGCAGTCGTGATCGAGTACTTTCTCGATTCGAAAGCAATTTTATTTCAGTCGATACTGAACGAATCGAAATTTTGTTTTCTGTATTGTGAAACACAAATTAATGCTTTACAACATTGAAAAAATAATTCCGATTCATTCAGTATTGTCTGAAATAATTAAATATTAAATTGCTTTGAACCGAGAAAGTACTCGATCACGACTGCCAGAATACTTAATTCTTAGGAGCTCCGGCGCGGGCTCAAGATGTGACTTTTTTAATTTTTTTTAGTAATTTTTATTTGTTTAAACGTAAGGCAAAAAAATTTTGCTATTAGAATATGATTCGAGAACTTTTATTTTAACTCATACATCAGTGACCCACCCTAATATACAGTACTTTTCGTTAATAGTCACTACCGTTTTTAATCACATTGACGATATAGTTATTTTGTTTTTATTTTCTGCCGGTATAAGTTAATTTAAAAGAAAGTATTTACGTTATAGTCCTTTTAGCGATGTAAACACATTTACCATATATTCCATCTATCAGCGGCTAGCAAAGGCAAATTTTAAGCAAATTATTAGCGTTATAGTCACATTAGCAAAATTTACTAAGTTCTTTTTAGTTTCAAAGCCAAAAACCATATAAAGAAAAAATATTTTTTTTATACAGTATTCAGCTTTGTTGCAAAACCATAGTGGCATATATGTGTATTAGGCTTACAGTTCTAGACACGGTTTGGCTGCAACTAAGGATGTGACTATAAGCTAAAGCTTACATATAGAAAAATTTTTTCGGAACAAATGAGTGAATCCGCTTTTTGTTACCAAGAAGTAAACATCAAACTCGGCCTAAATAAGATTGGCGTCAGAGATCGTTAATATCACCAAATGGTTGGTAAAAACTTTTTGTGTATTAAGTATGTATTTCATTCCATTTCATTATGGTTTTACTAATAACATGATAAACTGATTATATCTCTCATTAAACAAACGTATTGTATTTAAAAGATTTATTAAAAGATACTTTAGACCAATGGTGGGCGCTCCATAGCACAATTGTGCTGAGAGATTTCACACGTATTCTTAGCCTCTTTAGTTTTGTTTTTGATGAGACACATTTTCTTATATTTTTTGTATTTTTTTTCAAGAGAATTTACCCAGCAAACACACGTGTTTTTTTTAAACAAGTTCATTTTGAATGAGACAGCAACGAATGCACATGAAGCGGATGCTTACATATTTTCTTATATTTTTTTCAAGAGAATTTACAAGCATACATTCTTTTATTTTCATTTAGTATTTTTTTATTTTTTTTTAACTAATTCATTTTTAATTGAACCTTTGTTTTACATAAATGAATATGGTTTTTAATTTTTTGAACTATTAAAAAAATGTTTTATTTTACTTCAAATGCGTAAAATATAAAATAAAGAAATATAATGCACCATTATATTTCAAACGCTTGGCTTTGTGTTTGGTGGGTAATTCTGCCATCTCACTAATACTATTAAACATCAATACAAGCACAGTTTTAATTGTGCCCACTTCTGCTTTAGACTGGCACACGGTCGACCTTTGCTTTGAAATTGTTTGTTTATACAATGACGTTTCGAAAACGTTGTTGGCGTTTTTTTCTACTGAATACTTTTCTATGTACGGTTATATATTTTGTGCCAGTGTATGTGTGGGAGTTTTTTAAAGATCAATCTTAAAAACAGTGCTGCCACTTCGTAGATAATTATCCAAATTGGGTGTAACTTTTACTGTCGTGGGCAGAGCGTGGGTAATTTCTCTTAGATGTAATTTAAAATGCTTTCTTTCGTCTTTATAACCAAAGTCGCTGTTTCTTTTTAAGAAAAGATTTCCATCGTTTAAACGATTGGCACAAGTATGGACTCTTAAGGCCTAACCATAATGTGCTAAAGTTGGATTAAGCAAATGTGCGAATACATGTAAATCATATTAAGCAAACCATATTTAACTTACGGAAACTTTTTGTTAAGTTTAATGAAACTGTCATTTGCTTAAGCAAAGTACTAAACTGTTGGCTTATTCTATAGGGAATCAAATGTTTTTTGATTTTGTTATTGTTTTTTGAATACATTTAAGAGCCTTTTTGGTAATTTTTGACAGTAGGTATAGCACGGCTATGCATATTATGGTTGGGCCTTTAGATTTCGATAAATATGATCGCCTTTTTGGAGAAAAGTATTTAAACTTAAAAATAACCTGGGAGAAAATATATTTCTAATAATACAAAAAGTAATTAATTATATTTTAAAAATTTAAAATACTACCTTTTAGGTAAAGATATTAATACTTATTGTAAATTTCTATTTAGAAAGATTCAGTAATAAAATTATGTAGTATAAGTCGTATTAAGTCGGGCTGCTTAACCACTGAGCCTTTTTGTGTTTTACTATGTCCGTTCATTCACAATTCGAGGAGTTCGTTGGTGCATACATACATTTAAGAAGTATGTCTAATATTGATCTCCTTTAAATGTAACCATCGACTACATAATATTATTGAGTTCTTGCAATAGAAATAAATATATGGCGTAATTTTTCATTCAATATACATATGTAAAAGTAAACCAAACCATTGTCTGCGCAATATACATCAAAATACTTTTGGCTTTATGCAATATATTGTGCCACTCCTAAGATAATATACACACATGCAAGTTAATTATGCAGTAGGTATCAATTAATGCACAATAACCTTATGTTAATTTTTTGTGTTTTCCTTTTCTCAAAGTTTTTTAAAAAATAAAATTAATTTGATGTCAGGTATAATGTAATTTAAATCGGGTAATTTTGCATCATGAATTTTGCTGTTGGTAACACTGCTTAAAACACTGTGTTCGGTTCATTGTTTGTTTTGTTTAAAAAATGACATTCAACACTTGTTTAGAACCTTTGAGTGCTTGTTGTAAGCCTTATAAGCTGTTGTTTACATTTTTTCTTTTAACTTTTATTTGCTAATTTTTAATTTTACTGTGTATTTTAAAAAATAGAAATACATACTGTATGTAAACAACTAACTAAACGCCAACACTTTGCTTTTGGCATTCCTGCTAACACTCACACTTTAATAACCAGCTCTTTAGTATTTACAAACATGGTTAAATTGGTTTTTATTTTGAAAACAACGTTGGTGTTTGTTTTCAAAATGTTGCTGTCTTTTAACTTTGATCTTAATTTAGAAAATGGTTTCGAGGTAAATTTTAATTTTCTCTAAACTGTTGTTTAGTATGATGTACTTATGTATTTGTATAATAATTGCTTCTTTTTCGTTTCTTTCTTCGGATTTTCTTGCATCTGGCTTTATTGTAAATAAAAAATACACTTTTTAGGTAGGTATTTTAAGATTATGAAAACGTAATTGTTTTTTTTTTTTTTTTTTTTTTGTTGTTTTGTATTTAGAAAGTAAAACAATTAAGTGTTTACATATTCATACGTTCTTTCTGTTTAAATCGTATTTTACAGCCTGTTTTTAGAACGCGAGCTCAAAAGTGACTCGTGTAACTTACATTTAAAACAAAAACAAATTTTGAAATTTTGTTGTTGTAAATGTTAGTTAAACGAGTCACTTCTGCAGTCGCGTTCTAAAAGCAGAGAGTTAAACTTTTTTGGGGCAATTTTTTTTTTTTAAAAATTTGATTTCTTCTTAATAGTGTGAAATCATCTAGTTAATACGCACAAAAATTTTTGAAATGTGCATGCTGAACAAAATTAAAAATATGCGAAAACCACAAACTAATAGCTTTAGATTATTTGAACAAATGCTTATTTAAAAGTATAATTATGTGTTTTTTCGCGTTATCAAAAACTCTTAGAATATATTGACAAAATACGTTCAATAACAAGTCGATGTAACTTCTTTTTCTGATCTCCTTTAGCTCCCAGTAGAGCATACGGCCTCAACGTAACTTCGCCGTTCTGCTCTATCTCGAGATGTGATTATACCCGGTTAAAATTGTATTGCATTTTTTTCATATTAACTTTAATAGTTTGTCTCCATGTATGCTTTGGCAACTGCAATTTGGCTGCATTTCTTGAGAAGTAAGCGCATACTTAAAGTCCTCATGGAGATATATATATTTATCGGTTTGTTGTTTTTTAACTTGGTAAACCTTTGAAGACCAAAGGCCCATCTAAGCTGGCCAGATCGAAATCGGCAAAAAGCTTGACATTCAAAGGAAAAAGCTAAATTTTTTTTTGACAATTAAAAATTTGGTTAAATTACCAAAAAATTTTATTTTTTACATCCATCACCACAGGTGGAAAGGGAATGCATTTTATAATGTTAATAATATTGATCTTAGACCCTAAAATCTATACATATATAGTTATTCTGGTACCTTATAAATAGCTAAGTTGATTTAACGACGTATGTTATTTTTATCTGTGCGTTGAAATGGGGTTTCGGAAAACCCCAGATGTGATGCCACGTATAGTCCGTAATAGTTTGCAATTGTAATTAAGCCAGATCGGTCCACAAATGACGGAAAATTACGACTCCCTTTAATTGTTACCAAGCGTACAAATAAATCACAAAGAACATACATATATGTACATAAAATTTCCATCCTTAGAGCATGGCTCAGCACCATATTTAGAAGACCAAGAAAAAGCATTAAAAGAAATAAGAATTAACCTTACATAGGGCTAATAAATTAATGTAAGTTCAACTCTCTTTTTGGTTTAAAATGTGTTTAAACCAGCAAATCTATTAATGAGTAAACATATAAACCATCTTTAAATGCTTAAAATTTGGCGTTTAAACTATCAATACAAACTATACGAATTTGAAAACATTAATCGTAGTGCTGCCACACTATTTTTTTTTTAACAGCATGTAATATATGGGACACTGATTTGAGCTTTTGAGCTTAAACTACATATAAATTCAAGTTTAGTTAAACTAAACCAGCGTTTAAACCATCAGTGATTTATTAGCCATTAGTCGTTAGTATCTAGAATCTGAAATATATATGAATACTGGAATTCAAATCCATATATAAACCTTAAGGCAGTATCCAAAAAATGTGGCAGGTGGAAAATTTTCTCTCCTGACTGTAAAAGTATCGTGTTTACTTTTAACTTGTTTAGTCGAATTTACCAACTTTTCTATCCATTTCCACTCGACTCATATCAACATTTAACCCAATTGTGAATAAAAACTCCCAGTTAGGTTTTGCCCTTTTCCCATTTTTACAATTGTATTTGATTAATAAATAGTCTGGATTCACACTATGAAAGTTTTCTTTCAGAAATTTGAGTTTATTAGTGAGAGGGAGGAGAAGAATATTCACCCCTATCGTGAATAATAAGTGGAATTTTTGTTGCCATGAAATTTTCATTCCCCTCGAAGGGAAAAAAGCAATCGTGAATCTCATATGAAAAATTGTTCATGCTATCAGTTCCAGTGAATGTAAAAAAGAAGAAAAATTAGAAAAATTTTAAAATCATTGAAATTTTTGTTTAAAAATATTTGTTTAAAAATAATAAATCTATATAATTAGTATTGGAGGGATAGGTTGATTACAACGTTAGTTTTTTGCACTTTTAAATTTTATGTAGTAAAATATTTTCCAAAATTCTTCCACCACGTCTTTCACAAATCCGGCGGCAATCAACCTGTTGTTTTGCATTTTGTTGACCAATATATCGGTTTGTACCTTATTAACGGATCTAGCCCTTAATATTCGATTTATAGGAGGAACTACTAACATACATGTTATATTCCCTAGCAAAAATAAAGTGAGAAAATCTAAGGGAAATGTGAACAAATTACGAGGGAAACAACTTTTCACGATAAGGGGAATTTATTCCGTGAACATTTTTTCACGTTATTATTCTCCTTTGAATTACATTTTTTTCATGGGAGCTGTTCATGATCGCAAATATGTGAAAAGGGGAAAAATTACAAGGGAAAAATTATTCACGATAGGGGTGATTATGTTGAACCCGAAAATAAGAAAAAAATTGGAAATAACTTCTAGGGAATTTTTATTCAAATTTGGGTTGACGAGAAGCTTCGTGCGAACTAAGTATAGCTGTATCATTTGCAAATGTGAGAATAATCAGTTTGTCGCATATGGGCAAATCAGAGGTGTATATCAAATAAACATTATGTCTATGAACATCTATTTGTGGAGCACCTGTAGAGTTGTCAGATTAGGGAATTTATTTCCAAATGGGGATAGCAAAATTTTATTTTTGGAACTAGGGATTTTGTTGGAGATATTTTGTTTTTGTTTTGTGGATTTTTGTTTTTTGAAATAAAACTTTTTGACAAATCTTTCGCTAAAAATTATAGTTAATAAATATAAGGTTTAGTCATGCTCCCCATTAAAAAGCCTATATTTCCAATTTCATCAAAATTTGTTCAGCTATTTAGTAGATGAAGCGTATAAAACGCAAAAGTTACTTTCGCATTCGGTCAGGAGACGGTCGAGCGGACATTTAGACTGAAGGCGAAATGGATGGTAAACAGCATACTTACGTTAAAATGGCTTTGTTTTTCTTTTGAGTACGGAAACTATTGCTTTAATAGATCTCTTCTAAAACGATAACTAATATTTTCTGAGTATAGCTTTTTTTATCAAAATTTTGGCAATTCTTAATTTCAATAACATGCACAATAAAATTTGAAATTTTGTTGTGCATATTCATGTGTGTAGAAATGCTTATGCAGATTTCAAAGATAAAAGTAAAAAAAAAAAAACAGTTGTAGTTTTACGTATTTACCTATTAGTACCCTTGGTATACTTCCAACTTTAATATAGTTCCTAATAAATTAAATCATCAATGAACTGTGAACAAAACAGTCCTAAACGTATCGTACCAAACCAAACACTGAAAGTGAGTGAAAATCAACATAATTTTATAGAAACACAACAGGTGAATAACTATAACTATGGCATTCCTGTGGAAATACCCTAATATTTAAACAGACCAGTGTGTGAGCGATAATTAATTCTATTTATTAGCAGAAAGGAAACACAGAAAGTACTTAATCCTAACAAAAACGAAGTTGGAAGGGAATATCTCTGCATCTTTCCGACATCAATGACACGCAAACGTTTGTTTTCTGAAGCTTACTTAATAGTAACTTATCAAAGAAACAGTCTCCACCGAACAAGAACTTTTGTCATAATCCTTAAAAATACTATCCAAACATTGACTAATATGCAATATTTTGAAATGTATTTAATTTTTTATAAAAAATATTGCTAAAATTCAGAATTTTTTTATAATTTTAATATGTAAAATGTACATACATATCACAATGGTTCTTCTAAAGGTCATTTTAAAATTTACACATTTTCACTTTTTGCAGGAAAATTACAAACATTAGTCATATCTACTACTGTAAAAATCTTAATTCAATTTCTCCAGTATTTTGCCAAAGAATGCATGTGTATTATTCCCCCTTGTGATATAAGGTATAAGTTTGCAAATTTATCTTAATATGATTTTGAAATCGATTTTGAGATATGATTAATCGATTTCAAAAATCGTAAAAAAATTCGAAAATCGATTTTGGAATCCATTTACCATTCCCTACATAGAAACATTCAAACTTTTCAACTTTATAATATACAGTATTGTTCGAAACCCAAGCAACTTATATTATTATTATAATTATTTTGAGCCAAGTGCACGGCCTAAAAAAAAAAAAAAAAAAAAAAAAAAAAAAAACAAAAAAACACTTCATTGACAACATCTTTTGTAAGTTGTTGTTGTTTTTATTTTGTTTTTCTTAACCCTGAAGGAAACCTGGGTGCAAGTGTCTCCAAGTCAACAGTTTTGTCGACTATTTTGGTGACATTGTCAACGAAGTGTCTACACTACACTACATTTACCACTATATTTGGCTTAAATACGAAAACAAAATTATCAATAACAACTGAGAAGTACAATTCCTATAAAAGTTAAAGAAATATTAAAAAAAGATTGTTATGATTTCGTATTCCTACCCAAAGTGTGGACTACATTTACTAAAATATACTAGTGATTCTCTGGTTCCAATGTCTACATATGTTCCCAAAGGAACTACCTAGTCAGTAGTACCAACGTCAGTAGTAGATTTCCAATGACACGTACATGTTAAATGTCTATAGTAAATAACATTGTTTGGGGTATAATAAGTCACTAGTACTGGTGACTGAGTCAATAGTGAATCAGTACAGATTCACTAGTGACATTTCCTGCAGGGAACCTACTTACAACTACAATTAATGTTGAGAGAATTTCAACTAATTGTAGTGGTGAATGTAAAGGCGACCGTACACGACATGTTTTTGTCATCTGACATGTCAAATTTTCCACTGCAAAACACATACATGTCGTGTGTTACCTTTTTAACTTTGCTTCTGTAAAAGTCAGACGCAAAGTCATCTGACAAAATTTCAATTAGAGCGTGCTCTATTTTCTTCTGACAAACCATCTGACATCAGAAAGCTATGCCGGCAAGAAACCGGCAGCGGCGTCCACTATTGACGGATTCATTAGCCGGCTGAAGTTAATTTTTTACAATACCGAGATATGTTTGATCATCTTACCATTGAATAGAATTTATGTGAATATATATATAAAAACCGTTTTATTATAAAATCCTAAATTGGTATCTTTGAATTAAAAGAAAAAAATGTTAAGATGGCTGAACTATTTTACGGCGCAAATAAAACTTTTCATGGCGGCAGCAAGTTATTTTGAAACCGAGCACTACTTTGGTTTCTGCAATAACAATGCGAAAAAAACAGAGACAATGTCAGAAGCAAATTACATGTACGTTTGTGACCGAATATTATAAAGCTTATGTAAAACAGCGATTTTGACAGACATGCACAATTACATGTGACTTGAAAATTTGACATGTCAGATGACAAAAACATGTCGTCTATATGCGCCTTAAGATGAGATAAACCCACTGTTTATTGTTGATGTGTTTTGTTTAAGCTTTGATATTATTACAGGTAGAACTGTTGCTATAAGTCTTATGCGCTTAACAGTTTTATTTGGTTTAATATCTTTAGTTTTTCTAAAATCATTATGGATGAAGTTTCCTGATGATCTGGCCTAAGCAACCAGTGAAATGCGCATAGGAATAGCTTATCCCATCAACAATAAATTTCAAGTGTTTTTATCCATAATAAAAACTGGGAATTAAGCACGAATAACAAAATCTTTTGAAATTAAAATTTTGTATTCCCAAAAATTGAAATTACTTTTTGATATTTTGAAGATATTTCAGATTGGATATTAAAAAAGTTTACTCAAATTGGACTGTGGCAAAATGGAAAACTATTTTATTTAGCGAAAAGACTTAACTTGTTAAATTAAGATGAAGTATACCATTCAAAAACCAAAGGGAATGGTAAACATGTAATGGTAACATCCACCTTATCGAAAGGCACAAAAAACCATGGAAGTGGAAATGTAATGGCGTGAACCCGTTTTTCTAAAAGTGGAGTTAGCACTTTTGTTGAAATACATACAAAAATGGACCATTTCCTTTCTAGGGACTTGTTAACCAACTACGTTCTTCAATGGGCCAAATGGGAAATGCCACTTCTATGGGTGTTTCAATATGACAATGAAAAACAAACACACCAAAAACACTAGCCAATACGAATCAAATATTAATTGTCTGGTAATAGGATTCGAGTCTGGGATTGGCCAGCTCAATCACCAAACTAAAATCCCATAGAAAACATTTTCGGCATTCTGAAGCGCCGGTGGGAGCTTGTCGTCTCAAAAATAAGCAGGAGCTGTTGGATTGCTTAAAATTAGTGTAAGAATCAATGTCATCAACAATTTCAACAAATCTAATTGATTCTATGTCAAAACGATGTGCGGAGGTCATAAGAAAGAAAGGCTATTATACGAAGTACTGAAAGTTGCTTAAGTTTGGAACAGTTGTTTAAAAAATTGACTTAATTTTTACTTGTTTATTTCTTGCAAGGGAATAAAATTAAATTTTTGTAGTTACTGTTAGATAGTAGTTGCATAATAAACTTAAAAATTAAATGTAAGACTTTTATTATAATGTCACGAAAAGTTGTTTAGGTTTCGAACAATACTGTAAGTGTAGACATATGCTGTAAATCATTGGCACATGAATAGTTATCGAAACCGGTATTAAAATATTTATTATTTCGGTATCGGTATTAATATCGGAATTCAATTTTAAACGGTATTTAATCAGTATTGGTGTTAATAACACTATCGGTTGCCAACCTTGGTTTTATTATTTCTTTTGTTTTTTAATTTTGTACTTTAAAATTATTTTATAATACAATTTAACACGTACCATTTTGAATCGTAACAGTTAAAAAATTAATTCATTGGTTGTATAAATATGTTCACCGAAGGTAAAAAGGTATATATGTATAACTTTGTCTTTCCGTTTGTAATTTCTACAATATTGATCTTAGACCCTATAAAGTATATATATTCTGGATCCTTCTGAGAAGCGAAGTTCAAATCCGGTTGTCCGTATGTCCGCCTGTCTGTTGAAATATGATGGGGACTTGGTTGGTATAAATTTATATCTGGTATGGTCATTACAATTTTGCTATTAAAATTCAGCCACATCGGTCTAAAAATGGCTCTAATTTTTTAAAAAATCCCTTGTTGCTGTTTTTTTATTTCTTTTTTTTTTTGTATATCTGTAGAACGGCAAGAGCAAAAGTTTCCAAGTTATGTGCAAATATTAAGGTTGTCAATACACAGCACCCCACAGTATATAAAACTATCAAATCGGTTTAAAAAATGAGCAAGTTATAAGTAAAATCCTCCTAAAATGGGCTAAAAACATTTACAATTTTAAGAAAACTAAAATTTAAGCGCTGTAGTGTGATCTATGGATACGGCTTGTATGTCATACCATAGATCTTTCCGAGTCCCCAAAGTAAATGGTAAATTTCTTTTTGAAGACGTTGGTATATATATCTGTCAAATCGGCTAAAAAAAGGCTGAGTTATAAAGAGAATATAATATTTTTTTTATTTTTTTTTATCCGGAATGTGTTTTTTTTTTGCTTAAAAGAAAGCTTATGTCTTTTCCTTTAAGGTAGTTTTGGTCGCTTTTTGGGATGCGAGTGGCTTATGTATAAAAAAAGGATAAGGATAATTAATTAATTATTAAAAACTATGTATTTTTTAAACAATAACATTTTCTTTAAGTGCAGATTGCAATTCAAAGGGACTAGCCACGCCTTGCACACTGTGTTCCTCATTAAAACATAACTCCACTGAACTTATCATTTTTAAGAATTAAATTTTGATTACCCAAATTTATGTTTTTTTTTTTTTTTGCTTACAATCACTTAAGCTGCCAAAATGTCAAAATAAAGATTATCGAAAACTTTATGGCAACTGACAAAAACTGGCATGCAAAATATGAATTTTAACGTCAGTGACGTTTCCTGATTTCAAAGCAACCGAACTTTGTTTGCTTTCCATAAAAAGATCCATAAGATAATATGTAATAAAAACACGAATTATTCTCACGAACAGAAACAATATATGTATTCCTTGCTCTGCCAATGTGGGAGAATATACGTTGTAATCAATGCATAATTATTGTGTCAGATAAAATAACCTTCTCGATTTTAATGAATGTATTACATATTATTCTTTCGAAAATACTACATTATTTTTTTTTAGTTATGTATGTAATCAATTTCCTTTATTTATTATCCTCCACACTATGTTATTTTGAAGAGTTCAAAAGTGTCCCTTTTCAATAAATAATTTCCAGTGTTGCCAATTTTGACGGTTTTCGGATATTTTATAAAGAGACCAACCCTTATATTTTTCGAATACCCTTTTCAAAAAAATAGTATGTGATTTTGGTTTTTTGTAATTTAGGTCCTTTTTTTGCAACAAAATATCTCGTACTGGAACTAAGAGGTTAAATTCCTTCAAGTTATGAATGGTCGCAAAAAATACATCGCTATTTAGTGTGGATAATATTAAAAAAAAAAACAAAGCAGATATTATGGATTTCATTACAATTTTCATTGATAGAACGTGGGAATTATTTCTTTTCATAACTTATTTTAATTTTATTAACCATTTAGTCTTATTTCTTCAATATTTCACATACTTTTTGCTTAAGCCAACATTTGGTTAATATTGAAGCTATTAGATATGCTTTATAAATTGAAATTCAACTCATAGAAGCACATTCGAAAAAATGGTTAATCTAATTTGCACTGGTTTTATAAAACTTTCTAATAAATAAAATGTAAATTTTTCTAAAGAAACTAACGGTGCAAAAATTTAAAAAAAGGAATGAGCTGATGAATTTTTGGATTGAAGTCGAAACAATTAAAAATTAAAAAATTATTTGGGGAAAAATCCTTTTCAAGAACATGCTAATTTTACTATTCATAAACTTTCGTTTCTTTATTTAAATGCCGAAGTCGAAACAAAATTTGGCTCAATGAACTTTTTTAAAATAAATATTAAAAATCGCATTTCTTTAAGCTCAGCCAATTTATTATTGCATATAGGTACTCCCTAAAATAAAAAACTTTTTTGTTGCAATTTTAAATTGGCAAAAAAAAATAATTAAAATCAAATGTATAAAAGATCTAACTATTTCATTTAAACCGAAGAAACCGGCAGCGGCGTCCACTATTGACGGATTCATTAGCCGGCTGAAGTTAATTTTTTACAATACCGAGATATGTTTGATCATCTTACCATTGAATAGAATTTATGTGAATATATATATAAAAACCGTTTTATTATAAAATCCTAAATTGGTATCTTTGAATTAAAAGAAAAAAATGTTAAGATGGCTGAACTATTTTACGGCGCAAATAAAACTTTTCATGGCGGCAGCAAGTTATTTTGAAACCGAGCACTACTTTGGTTTCTGCAATAACAATGCGAAAAAAACAGAGACAATGTCAGAAGCAAATTACATGTACGTTTGTGACCGAATATTATAAAGCTTATGTAAAACAGCGATTTTGACAGACATGCACAATTACATGTGACTTGAAAATTTGACATGTCAGATGACAAAAACATGTCGTCTATATGCGCCTTAAGATGAGATAAACCCACTGTTTATTGTTGATGTGTTTTGTTTAAGCTTTGATATTATTACAGGTAGAACTGTTGCTATAAGTCTTATGCGCTTAACAGTTTTATTTGGTTTAATATCTTTAGTTTTTCTAAAATCATTATGGATGAAGTTTCCTGATGATCTGGCCTAAGCAACCAGTGAAATGCGCATAGGAATAGCTTATCCCATCAACAATAAATTTCAAGTGTTTTTATCCATAATAAAAACTGGGAATTAAGCACGAATAACAAAATCTTTTGAAATTAAAATTTTGTATTCCCAAAAATTGAAATTACTTTTTGATATTTTGAAGATATTTCAGATTGGATATTAAAAAAGTTTACTCAAATTGGACTGTGGCAAAATGGAAAACTATTTTATTTAGCGAAAAGACTTAACTTGTTAAATTAAGATGAAGTATACCATTCAAAAACCAAAGGGAATGGTAAACATGTAATGGTAACATCCACCTTATCGAAAGGCACAAAAAACCATGGAAGTGGAAATGTAATGGCGTGAACCCGTTTTTCTAAAAGTGGAGTTAGCACTTTTGTTGAAATACATACAAAAATGGACCATTTCCTTTCTAGGGACTTGTTAACCAACTACGTTCTTCAATGGGCCAAATGGGAAATGCCACTTCTATGGGTGTTTCAATATGACAATGAAAAACAAACACACCAAAAACACTAGCCAATACGAATCAAATATTAATTGTCTGGTAATAGGATTCGAGTCTGGGATTGGCCAGCTCAATCACCAAACTAAAATCCCATAGAAAACATTTTCGGCATTCTGAAGCGCCGGAGGGAGCTTGTCGTCTCAAAAATAAGCAGGAGCTGTTGGATTGCTTAAAATTAGTGTAAGAATCAATGTCATCAACAATTTCAACAAATCTAATTGATTCTATGTCAAAACGATGTGCGGAGGTCATAAGAAAGAAAGGCTATTATACGAAGTACTGAAAGTTGCTTAAGTTTGGAACAGTTGTTTAAAAAATTGACTTAATTTTTACTTGTTTATTTCTTGCAAGGGAATAAAATTAAATTTTTGTAGTTACTGTTAGATAGTAGTTGCATAATAAACTTAAAAATTAAATGTAAGACTTTTATTATAATGTCACGAAAAGTTGTTTAGGTTTCGAACAATACTGTAAGTGTAGACATATGCTGTAAATCATTGGCACATGAATAGTTATCGAAACCGGTATTAAAATATTTATTATTTCGGTATCGGTATTAATATCGGAATTCAATTTTAAACGGTATTTAATCAGTATTGGTGTTAATAACACTATCGGTTGCCAACCTTGGTTTTATTATTTCTTTTGTTTTTTAATTTTGTACTTTAAAATTATTTTATAATACAATTTAACACGTACCATTTTGAATCGTAACAGTTAAAAAATTAATTCATTGGTTGTATAAATATGTTCACCGAAGGTAAAAAGGTATATATGTATAACTTTGTCTTTCCGTTTGTAATTTCTACAATATTGATCTTAGACCCTATAAAGTATATATATTCTGGATCCTTCTGAGAAGCGAAGTTCAAATCCGGTTGTCCGTATGTCCGCCTGTCTGTTGAAATATGATGGGGACTTGGTTGGTATAAATTTATATCTGGTATGGTCATTACAATTTTGCTATTAAAATTCAGCCACATCGGTCTAAAAATGGCTCTAATTTTTTAAAAAATCCCTTGTTGCTGTTTTTTTATTTCTTTTTTTTTTTGTATATCTGTAGAAAGGCAAGAGCAAAAGTTTCCAAGTTATGTGCAAATATTAAGGTTGTCAATACACAGCACCCCACAGTATATAAAACTATCAAATCGGTTTAAAAAATGAGCAAGTTATAAGTAAAATCCTCCTAAAATGGGCTAAAAACATTTACAATTTTAAGAAAACTAAAATTTAAGCGCTGTAGTGTGATCTATGGATACGGCTTGTATGTCATACCATAGATCTTTCCGAGTCCCCAAAGTAAATGGTAAATTTCTTTTTGAAGACGTTGGTATATATATCTGTCAAATCGGCTAAAAAAAAGGCTGAGTTATAAAGAGAATATAATATTTTTTTTATTTTTTTTTATCCGGAATGTGTTTTTTTTTGCTTAAAAGAAAGCTTATGTCTTTTCCTTTAAGGTAGTTTTGGTCGCTTTTTGGGATGCGAGTGGCTTATGTATAAAAAAAGGATAAGGATAATTAATTAATTATTAAAAACTATGTATTTTTTAAACAATAACATTTTCTTTAAGTGCAGATTGCAATTCAAAGGGACTAGCCACGCCTTGCACACTGTGTTCCTCATTAAAACATAACTCCACTGAACTTATCATTTTTAAGAATTAAATTTTGATTACCCAAATTTATGTTTTTTTTTTTTTTTTGCTTACAATCACTTAAGCTGCCAAAATGTCAAAATAAAGATTATCGAAAACTTTATGGCAACTGACAAAAACTGGCATGCAAAATATGAATTTTAACGTCAGTGACGTTTCCTGATTTCAAAGCAACCGAACTTTGTTTGCTTTCCATAAAAAGATCCATAAGATAATATGTAATAAAAACACGAATTATTCTCACGAACAGAAACAATATATGTATTCCTTGCTCTGCCAATGTGGGAGAATATACGTTGTAATCAATGCATAATTATTGTGTCAGATAAAATAACCTTCTCGATTTTAATGAATGTATTACATATTATTCTTTCGAAAATACTACATTATTTTTTTTTAGTTATGTATGTAATCAATTTCCTTTATTTATTATCCTCCACACTATGTTATTTTGAAGAGTTCAAAAGTGTCCCTTTTCAATAAATAATTTCCAGTGTTGCCAATTTTGACGGTTTTCGGATATTTTATAAAGAGACCAACCCTTATATTTTTCGAATACCCTTTTCAAAAAAATAGTATGTGATTTTGGTTTTTTGTAATTTAGGTCCTTTTTTTGCAACAAAATATCTCGTACTGGAACTAAGAGGTTAAATTCCTTCAAGTTATGAATGGTCGCAAAAAATACATCGCTATTTAGTGTGGATAATATTAAAAAAAAAAACAAAGCAGATATTATGGATTTCATTACAATTTTCATTGATAGAACGTGGGAATTATTTCTTTTCATAACTTATTTTAATTTTATTAACCATTTAGTCTTATTTCTTCAATATTTCACATACTTTTTGCTTAAGCCAACATTTGGTTAATATTGAAGCTATTAGATATGCTTTATAAATTGAAATTCAACTCATAGAAGCACATTCGAAAAAATGGTTAATCTAATTTGCACTGGTTTTATAAAACTTTCTAATAAATAAAATGTAAATTTTTCTAAAGAAACTAACGGTGCAAAAATTTAAAAAAAGGAATGAGCTGATGAATTTTTGGATTGAAGTCGAAACAATTAAAAATTAAAAAATTATTTGGGGAAAAATCCTTTTCAAGAACATGCTAATTTTACTATTCATAAACTTTCGTTTCTTTATTTAAATGCCGAAGTCGAAACAAAATTTGGCTCAATGAACTTTTTTAAAATAAATATTAAAAATCGCATTTCTTTAAGCTCAGCCAATTTATTATTGCATATAGGTACTCCCTAAAATAAAAAACTTTTTTGTTGCAATTTTAAATTGGCAAAAAAAAATAATTAAAATCAAATGTATAAAAGATCTAACTATTTCATTTAAACCGTTTTGTGTCCGGATGATAACGAATCTGAAAGATAAAAAGTTATCTTTATGTTGTTTTTTAATAAATTGTTACTTAATTTTTAGTTTTCATTTACTACTAAATTAAAGGAACTGATTATAACATAAATAATTTTTTTAAAAATTTTAATATCCTTTTTTATCAAATATATTTAAATTTTTTTTTGTGTTAATTCTACCCTTTTTTAATGTGTTATTTGCAAACCAAAACAACACATTTTTAAAGTGTTTGTTCAAATTCTCATTTTTTTTCTTTTCGTTTATTACCATTTTTTTCGTATCTTTTTTACCCGTCTTTAAAATACACTAGACAATTTTCGTCATTTCTAAAATGCCAACACTGATTATTTCGTCTCCCGCTGATATTACCATTTTATATGAAATAAAAATAACAGTAAATGTTTTCTTCACATTTTTTATTACAAAATATATATTATTTACTTCTGAATATAAAAGGCAAATGCTTAATTCATAAAAAAAATAATTGATTTAGTGCTGATTCACACGCTTCAGATTGTATTCGTCAAGTCTTGACTTTTAAGGAGAGAAAAAAATTAAGTGACATTCTATTTTCCCTTCTCTCTTAAAAACTTAAGACTTGATGTATAAAACCTGAAGCGTATACATCAGCACTTCCTAACTATAAGTAGTGTTTGTTTGTATTTTACTAAAAAAAATTAAACTAAAAATTCTTATATACACTTTTTGTTATAAACTACATACATACATACAAAAAGAAAATTCTGCTGCTACATACAAGGTGAACATAATATTAAATGAAATACTTTATAAATTCTTTGTTAAAATTATTGAATCAATTGTTCAAAATCCGTTATATAATACTGAGCACGCTTTTGTACTTCAGAGCGGACAACATTCCCACCAAAACCTATAAAGTAATTGGCAGGTGGAACAGCTTCAAGATCGGTAGCTCCATCACCAATCATTGTTATCACTGTATCAGCCTCGTATTGTTGACGTATATGGGCAATGGCTTCTGCTTTACCACCCGATTTTGATGTAGGCTGATCTCTATCAAATGCAGCATATTCGCCATGATAAGTAAATAACAATTTGTTGGCATACAAATGTGAAAGTGATACACCCAGTTCTTTGGCAACAGGTTCTATAAGACAATCGAAACCACCAGAAATAAGATAAACCTGTTTACCCTCAGCCTTAAGTTGTTCTACGAAACGCTTGACATTGCGTGTCAAAGTGCTCGGACGTAATTTAACAAAATCCTTGACTTGTTTCTGTGTAGGTCTGATAATATCGAGACGAATTTTTAGGGCATCTTGAAAGGTTATGCTTCCACCCATGGCCTCTTTAGTTACACGTGCCACCTCTAATCCCTTGCCGCAAAAGTCGGCCAATTCATCGATACCTTCTTCTTGAATAACGGTAGAGTCTACATCGAAGCACACTATGTGCGATTGTTTGATGATATTGGCAGCCAATTCGGGATTTTTACTTTTATTTTTTGCCGATACGTCCAGAGTATGCATACTAGTGGCGTTAAATGTAGCGGCTGCTACAGCATGACAAGTAGCGGCTCCATTTATGGCACAACCATTTGTAGCTGAACGTCCCAGACTTAATCCAATTGTAGAATTCATGATTCTAATATATTGCTCTTTATGTACCTATTTAATCTTTTTCTTAATGTATAAAAAAAGAGCTTTAAGCAAAAATATTTTATTACTTTGTTTTGTGATAAAAACTAATCAAAATGTTGAGGTGCTCTTTTTTTGTTTTTATTGCTAAATCATATGCAAGAAGTTTGTCACTGTTTAAGTTCAAGATCACTTTCACAATGTTTGTACTTTTTTAATTAAATTCTATTATGTATATTTTTGAAAATTTATATTTAAAAATATTTAGCAGAACGTTGTTGCCCGCCAGACTAGCAATTTGTAACTGATTTTATTTGCTGTAAAATTTTGTATAGGAAAAGTCTTTTTATATACAACTGCGAGTAAGTATTTAGTATACCAAATCAGTTTTTCTTCCAATAGTACGACAAATGTGTATTTTTTAAATTTTTATACAACAACAAACACAACACTTAATACAATAATAAACAGAAACAACAAATAAAGAAAATACACACTCATACGTATATTTGTTGTGTACTGTCTGGCTGTCTGCCTGCTGATCACGCTCTTAGTAACAGTGTCGTTAAATTTGAGGTTTTAAAATCTTAGAATTTGTTTGGAAAATTAAATCTACAAATTTGAGCGTAAAGTTTAAATAACATTTATCTTTTTTATTTGAACCTCCTAACCTACACCAAAAGTGTTTCAAACCTTCCAATTTAAAAGCTATGTTCACACCTATAACATTTTTGACGTCCTACACGTAACCACTAGTTTTACTAAAAAATGTTTGCTTTTGCAAATCGTTTGCTAGATCAAACATCGTTTAATAGTTTCTAAAAAGCATTATACAATTATCTTTTTACAAGTTAAGTTTAATAAATCAATAAATTTTGTTAAACATAAAGCTAAAGTTTAATAAATTTAGTAGTCACGCTTTTTCAATATTTCAATATCGTCAAATATTTGATAGGTCTGAACTATCTTAAGCATACTTATATATACATATGTACATATCGCATTAAATCATAAAGAGGGTATTACTCAAAATTTTTTTTTACTTTTTTGAAAAAATCGACACGTAATATTCATATCTCCTCACTGTCATCATGGTAATGAAACGGTTGGTTTAAAAATTTTCATATGTCTTGAATGTAAATTAAAAATTAATTTGCATCTACTGAAAGTTTTTAAATTTTAAATCAATATCCTTTTTATGATCAGGTGCGATATATGTATATCTGTGGCAATAAGGTGAAATTGCCTACGTCTATTTTTTTTAGTTTTGTAGAAGAAAAATTTTAAACTTTAAAGGTGAAAATTTACACCAATTCTTTCATTTATATAACACTGCGGAACAGACATTTTGCGGTCGGGAATTTGATTGCAAATTTTTACTAATTTGAGGTCGCTGATTTCAAATCTAATCTTCATTTTTCTCTATCAGCTCTACTTTTCTAAAAACACCTAATGCCACAGATCGGAATTAAACATAAGTTTTTATTTAAACTGCTTTTGCACATATAATAATAAAGCAAAAAGTCGCCTTGCCACAACATTTTTTTCAACAAATCGTGTTTACAAAAAGTACGAATTTTTACCCTGTTAAGCCCTTAAATGTACTTAATTTGCTTGCCGCCTTTAAAATTTTAGACTCTAAAATTTAGAGTTAAAATGGGATTGATTGAAAAGTACCAAAAATTCCTCTTTTTACCCACTTCTTTCTAAATGTACTTTTGTGGCATGCCAACGAAGTAATAGAAATTCATACAAACTAAAATTTTTAATTGGGGATCGCAACATTATTTGAATGGAGATTAAAGAATTTGGTTTTTTTCAATGTCTCATTTGCTTATATTCTGTCGCCCTCATCTGGCAATTATTTTTTTGCCGTACATAGAGATTAATCAGCTGACTCCCAACTTTCACATCTATTTTGAGAGGTATTGCCAATTGAAAATAATGTTCTTGTCGGTATGTTGAGAAAAACAAAATAGGACAGTTTATCAGTCTAATAATTTATGTATAAATTTAGTAACAGGCAGTTTGTCGATACATTGAGAAAATGGTCATAAATATGATTAATACAAATTAACCTAAAATTCTATTTTTTTACCCCCTAAAAAGACCGATTTTCGAAATATACTTTATTGTAACATGCCCACGTAACAGAGCTGTAATATACTGCAATCAATTGGGATTGCAATCAAAATGAGTCCATCCAAACTGATTCCATTCTTTGATTTCGAAAAGATTTCAGATTTGCAATGATTACAATAATTTTAAAATCATTCTTTTAGAAATCATTGAATGCATGCAATCAATTTAATTGCAACCAAGTTTTAATTGAAATCATGCGATTTCATTTGTAATGACAACTATAGTCTCTCCGACGCGACAGAACTAATTTGAAAACTTAAGTATTTCTGTGCCGTTTTATTTAACGTTATTGCGCCAGTATAAAATCGAATCTGCGTCTCTAGAAAAATTAGAAAATCTAAGATATCTTTAGACCTTTTATTTCTTTAGCAAAACCACAGCTTAGGCTGACTAGAGGCTCATCCTCCTCGAATTCTCTTATAATTTTTTCACAAACGCTCTAAAGGCCTGTTCTCGTAGACTTATCAGAACTTTTACTTGGTGTAAGGGTGATCACAATGTAGAGCAATGTTAAGTGGGTCAATAAGACGTTTTTTCGATTGTCTTTAAAATATTCGAGCTTTGTATCGAGGGTCTAGAATTAAAGAAATACAATAGGTTTCGTTATTCTCTATACTCTCAAACCTTTCATTAAGAGCTATTGCAAAGTAAGCCACATATTTTTGGGACTCTGCACTATTCACCATCTCCGTGGATTAATTTATTATATTTTCTTATAATGTACGAAGTTAAGTTAAGTAGCGGAATATCATCGGACAATGTAGAAGTGGCTTTGCTTATGGATTTTGGAGTCTCTTTGAAGTAACCATGACATTCAGAAAATTATTTTTATTCCCAGAAACATTATTTACATCGGTATCGGTTGCATTCCTATTTAAAACACATCCTATTGCTTAAAATAATGCCAGGATACAAAAATGCTAGTGAAATTTTTTTAATATTATTCTCGATGATTGGCCGAGTCAGGTTAGTTTAATTGAAATTTTTATCGTACATAGAAATTCCTTACTGGCTATTTTGCTTTATTGTTAATTTGGCTTATTGGACCCTGCTGTAAATATTCCGATTTCCTTGTCGGATTGTAGTAAATTTTTATCAATACAATCTTTAACTTGCGTTGAAAAAGTTTTTAATTACATTTTTTTAATTTCTCAAAAACAAAATAAGGAGGTAGGTAAATCAAGCGTGATGCATTTGTACGTGGTTGTAATTATTTTAGATAATTGACACGCGTAATTTAATATAAACATGCTTGCACGATTAACATTTGATAAATAGGCTTTACTTGTACACATTTTATAGAAAAAGAAGAACTGGTTTATACCTTGCGTTCTATTTAAAAGAAACTTTAGTCGTGATCGTGCGGTAACGTGAGTCAAAAATTACTCACGCGCACAGCTTAACTTTTAACATCTGTCTTCAAAGCATTTTTTTAAAATAATTTAACTATGCAAACACACCAGAGCCAAGCTTAACATTTACCAATAAAATTAAATTTATCAAATAAACTCGCAGTGGATTTTTTAAAGTTTTTAATGAGATACTTCTTTCAGAAATTTGGCGAAAAACTTTGCAGGCAGTCAGCTTTGCACCTTATTATTTTTGATTCAATGGATAAACAGAACTGATACCACAGTGCAACCAGAGGTGAAAAATGCCCAAATCAGTTGTGAAAGCAGCTTTCGAAGAAAGATTCAGAATGCCTTTTTAAGTAGTGAAGTGTCAATGTGTAGAATTAGGCCGCTACAATCTACAAAAATTTCGTGGTCGAAACACAAATCACTTAAAATAAAAACATTAGTTTAACAAACGTTTTGTTTTGTGCATAAAACTATAAGTAAAACTAAAGGTTTTCATGATATCGCTTAAGGCTAGATTACACTATTATACTTTGTATTAATACATGTCAAAAACTCAAGTAATATGGCAAAGTGTGATAGTGTGAATGCAATGTGTCACGAAAATGACAAGTATTATGAAAAAAGTTTGACATCCCATACGACTTAATCGTTTTTTGAAAAATTTCTAAACAATAATACTTTTCATTGGATTAGGGTTGCATTTTATTTCATGTGTGAGTGTTTATACTTTGTGTGATAGTGTGAGCACAAACTGTCATGTTAAATTAGATTTTTTGACAGTCGCAACAAAACTCATTAGATTTCTATCTCACAAAGTATTATGGAATACGTAAGACTTGTGAGATAGTGTAATCTAGCCTTTATTAAAAGTTTCGCATTTTTTGCAAACTGTGCATTTTTACGGCCTCGCAATCCAACTGTCAAAAATTAAAATTTAAGTGGCAAAAAATCACAAACAACAAATTTTTGGAATAATATGAGAATATTAGTCTTTTGGCTTTCTAAAGTCATTTTTAAAAACAAATTTCATTTTTTACAAACTTACTTACAAACTGACATTATGGTACAGGGATGATAAATGACATTTTCAAAATTGTACTTAATTAGGTTAAAAATTGTACTTTTTAGACCCTAATTGTACTAAAGCACAAAAATTAGTTGTTTAATATTTTATTTCAAATTATTAAATTAAAATGCTTAAGCTCTAACTGAAGCATTTTAATTTAATATTGATATATTGGTTCCTTTGGCTCCTACAAAGAGCATAGGGCTTATTTTTATAAGGATGATAGTGGAACAGGGTAAAAATATGTTTAACAGAGTAACAAGTCTAAAAAATATTGTCTTGGAAAGTAAATTTCTTTTGGATTTGGTATCCAGCTAAAAGCCTTTATACCGCGTTTGACCGTTCTTCAAAAATCAAGCTTAAAAGTCTTCGTCTGAATCACATATATTATAAAGTATTTATATAGTTCATACTATGTAAGCGAAGTATTATAAGGAACACAATAATCATTTTATTATTTTTCAAGGACATCAAAGTCCGATTTATGTTTTATATAGCAACAAGATTCATTAAACTGTAGTTAATATTTTGTCTGAATTAAATTCTATACAGTATTTACATAAAAGATTTTTCTTTGCTTTGTTTTTATTAAATTATGGTATGAAAAATGTGTTCCACACTCTATGACACTCTATGACATTTGGCAATTCTACTAATATCTGGGGGGCTACTCTCTTTTGCGATGCGACAGTTAAATGCCAACTTGGTACTCTCTATCACTTTCGCAAAATGTTTTAAAAATGGAGCAATACTGGCAACAAAAACGAAAGATGGCGCAGATTGGAAAATTTAAATAAAAAAAAAATAGTGATGATTTGCGAAAAGAAAAAAAATTAATAGTTTCGAAAGACAAATGCGCAAACGCATTAAAGAGTACCAATCGCTAGAGTTGCTACCATTTTCTGTCGCATCGCAATAGAGAGTAGCCCCCCTGGAAACATAAGTTTATTAATTTTATTTTTAATTCTCCAACCCTAGACCAAAAAGCTTCAGTGTTAAATATTTGAAATCTTTAAATTGTACTAAACAAGTCATTGGTGTACTTCAGTACTTTTGCAATGCTAAAAGTACTGAAAATAGTACAATTGTACTAACTTTATCATCTCTGTTATGGTATAAACACAACTGGGACGAACGACGAACTTCGCATAGTACGACGAATTCGTCGGCATAAATTCGTTGCGTAAATTCGTCAAATGCGACACAATAAGTACGTGAATTCCAGGTATTAATGTGACTTGAATTTTTTTTAATTCATAAAAATAAATATGTACTCAAATTATTTTTTGGGTTTGTTTCAAATTTGGCAATTTTTTGCGAATTTCAGCCGTGTTCGCGATTTATTCCAGTAAGTTGTTTGATTCTTTACAGCTTTAACGATTTATAATAAATAGTAGTCTAAGGGACTTTTAATAAATTGTATGGGTTCTTTAAAAAATGAACAATTTTCGCAAATTTTCGCTATTTTTGCAAACTTTTTTATGTTATTATCGGATATATTGATTTTTTTTTAACTGATTTGGCGATTTCAAATAAATTTTTGCGTTTGTTTAAATTTTACAATTTTTGCGAATTTTAGCTATGTTCGCGGTAGAAGCGATTGTTATCTGTAAGGGTTGTGATTTTTTACAGCTTTAACGATTTTTAAAAAATATTAGAAAAATATTATCATGCCGCTGTTAGCAAATTTTTGCGAATTTACACTAATTTAGCAATTTGTACCGAATTTTTGCCATTCCTTATAGTTTTAGAGACTTAACCAATTTTATGGCTTGTTTGAAATATTAAAAATTTTCGCGAATTTTCGCCATTTTTGCAAATTTTAGCCGAGTTCGCAATAGAAGCGATTTTTTCCTGTGATTCTTTACAGCTTTCACGATTTAGCTGCGGTTAGCTGTCCCTGTCCCAATTTATTCGTCGTTCGTCTGCGTAAGAAATAGAAATAAACCTTTCGCAGTGTTCGTTACGCAGGACGAATTTCGGTCGACGCAATGATTGTGTGTATTTTCATACATACCAATGAGTTTTATTTCCGACGACGAATATTCGTTGTGAATAATTCGTCGTTCGTCCCAGTTGTGTTTCTAGAATTAATTGTTTAAAATAACATAAAATTTAAAAAAGTGCTTCATGCTACGAGTCTCGGAAGTTTGCCCAAAAATAGCCCTATCCAAAATTTTGAAAATTTTACAGGAGAGGCAAAAATTATTTAAAATGATAAATTGCCTTCAACTGTTTATAATTTATTTTTCTTCTATTTTTTTTTTTTTTTTTTGTAAAACCTACTACCAGTAGTTTTGACAATGTAAAATTTTGCATAGTATGCAAACTGTTAGTTAGGCCTTCAATCGTTAACCATACACCTAGTCTTTTGTAGATAAGGCCTTTTGTTTTTTGTTAATAAAATCGCAAATTTTTGGTCGAAAAATTCAAACATTTTTTGTAGATATTTTTGTCGATTTTTAATTTTTAATTAGTTAGGGCATTTTGCGGTTTAGGTATCGTATACATTTCAATTAAATAAATTTGTGCTTATTGTATTGCGGCATTAGGGATGGTGCAAAGAGAAATTCAAAAAGGGCAGCAAAGAAAGAGATAGACAAAAAACGCAATATATTTCCGTCTCGTGTCACCTTGGTGTTAGAATAATGCAAATATATAATCAAAAACGTTTGCATCACTGTTTTTTGTGACCACAAGTCTGCCATTGTTATTGTATTGTCTGAGAGAATATTATTTTTGTTTAGTTTGTTATCATATTTTTCAATACAAATATATCAAAGTATTGTATGTGTGCATGCAGCGTTACCGCTGTGATACTAAAGTATCAATTTGAATCATTTAATGACCCTTTTTTAAATTACAGTTTTGCTTAATTTTGTGCCACTTTTTAAACCATTTTAGAAATAGCAATTTATTTAATAAGTGTTTTCAAAATTAGCATTGCTTAAAAATAAACTTTGAAACAGGCTCAAAGTTATAACTTGCAATTTCATGCTTTTGTCTCTTAAGTTGTTCGAAAAGGATCTTGAAGAATTGACTTTAAGTTAAGATTTAATAACAAAATATAAAAAAGTTTTTGTTAAAACATGTTTTTACGACTTATATATTTATTATTTTTTATATATGAATATTTTTTTTATTTATTAATGAATAACTTGAAATATTAATGAAAAAATTAAGTAAAGTTTTTTGAGCACTAACTGTCGGAAATAAATATTTTTCATTAATTAATTATGATGTGCTAAATACCCAATATTTATTGATAAATACACTAAAATTTATTGTTGGGGGATAAGCTAGTTTCTATGCCCATTTCGCTGGTTGCTGAGGCCAGATCATCAGGAAACCTTTTTCCAAATATTTTGGAAAGGCTAAAGATATAACACAAATTAAGCTCTAAAGCGAATGAGAATTAAAAACACTCAAGTCTTATTTGCCACGATATCAAAGCTTGGACAAAACACCAACAACATACATTGAGCTTTTCTTTTTATCCTTTGGTTGGTTTTTTCCGACTTAAACTGTAGTTGTAAGTTGATAAAAAGAAAAAACAAAATCAAAACCAAATTGCTCATTGTTGTCGCATTTTTCGTTTGTTAATAAGAAACTATTTTTAAATGCCCTTTTTGCGACTCCTTTATAAGTAGACTAGCATTTAACCCGCTACTTTGTAATCGGGCCTTTTCTTTCATGAACATATTTATATGCTAACGTTTATGTTCCTAGGTTTTAACAAAAAAGTTCCAAAATTTTTCATCTCATATGTTGATATTTACCTCTAATTTTGTGTTTCTAAGTTCAATATTATAGAAAATTCAAAAAAAAAAAACACTCGTAGAACACAAAAGCAAATGAAAGAAAGTTAATTTCCCGTATTAACCTTTTTGATCCTTTTTTCTTCCCATTTATGTGCCAAAAATTTCATTGTTTAGTGGGAGCCCATAATTTAGTACGTATATGTTAATGAATGGGGAAAATGTTTTGGTTTAAAAGATAGATGGCGTGACAAAAAAGTTCCAAAATATGAACAGGTTTTACGCTTTATTTTCCAAAAGGACCAAATTTCAGAAACGTACCAGACACCTGTCCACTTATTCTTTTAATGAACATTAATAAGTGTTAAATTTTTTTAACTCTTTTAGTTTTGGACTTTTGATGTTAGCGGGATCAATTTGGCGAGAGGCCAGCCTCGGTCCTAAAGTCAGCTTTTTAGCTTCAGGAGTTTAGGATGTGCGATGATGAATCATTCAGCAACTTTACAATTATATATTATATAGATAGATGGAGAAAAATGTTTTAAAAAAACTAACAAAATTAAGAAAGATTTTCGCACCTTAAACGTTCGAATTTCAAAAAGTACCAAATCAGTATTTGTATTTTTTAGAAAAGCTACGTATGTGATATAATTTTTATTTACTCGTGTACATCCCAAAAAGGATGTACCTCAAAAAAGTACCAGACACCTGTCTGCTTTTTTATTAAATTAAGTTAGTTTTTTTTGTATCTCTTTTAGTTTATGAAATATGAGGTTAGCGAATTTACCTGTTTATACCGCATATTTTTTAATGAACAACAATAAGTGTTAATGTTTTGTATCTCTTTTAGTTTAGGAGGTATGAGGTATGTGCGATGAAAGATAAATAGATGGAGAAAAAATCATTTGAAAAAATAACAAACTTAGGTATAATTTTCACCCCTTAAACGTTCGAATTTCGAAAAAGTACCATATCTGCATTAGTATTTTTTTGATAAGTTACATATGTTTTATAATTTTTATTTGTATGCGTATTGGTTTAAAAGCTAGATGATGGACAAAAAAGTTCCAAAATACAGGTTTTACCCGTTTACTACCTAAAAGGGCTGAATGTGAAAAAGTACCGGCCACATGTTTGCTTTTTTTTTATTTAATGAACAACAATAAGTATTAAATTTAATAAAAAAAAGTACCAGTTAGAGAACAAAAAAGTACCAAAAAATCCTTCTTACAGATTTTCATTCACTCAGGAACTTGCATGTTTAATTTTATGTTTCTAGGTCCAATAACTACGGAAATTCTAAAAATACCAGTTTAAGAATAAAAAAAGTACCAAAAAGATCCCTCTAACAGATTTTCATTTACACACGATCTTGGTTGTTCAATTTTATGTTTCTACGGAAATTCAAAAAGTACCAGTTACAATACAAAAACGTACCAAAAACTTCCCGATGTTCACCTCTTTTCGTTCGAATTTCGAAAAAGTATCAAATTAATATTCGTATTTTTTGATAAGTTTCGAATGTGGTATAAACTTTATTTTTAGGTTTATTGGTTGAAAGGATAAATGGGTGACAAAAAAGTACCAAAATTCAGGTTTTACCCGTTTTATCTCTAAAAGAGCCGAATTTCAAAAAAGTACCAGACACCTTTCCGCTTATTTTTCTAAAGAACAACAATAAGTATTACATTTTTTTGTATCTCATTTAGTTTTGGAGATATAAGGTTATCGAATTTACCCGTTTTTACCCTTTAAACATTCGAATATCAAAAAATCCGACCGATTTGGGAAGAGACCCACCTCCGGTCCAAATTTCAAGTTTTTAGCTTCAGGCATTAAGGCTGTGCGATGATGAATCAGTCAGTGAGTAACGTAACAATTTTATATATATATTTACTGCTAAGAAAAAACTGGACCTGTTTTTGACCCCTTTTTTTGAAAAATTCCCTATTTGTGACCCTTTTAGCAAAGTTCCAACGGCAACGCTGTATGTATGTAATATACATATTTTTTTTTTAGTGTAGATAACGTTGTAACAAAGCAATAACATTTATATGTACATATGTATTGATTTCTCCCAAATCAATATGAGCGTTGTACTCATTTTTTGTTTAAATCAGGTTTGCCATCTTTTTATTTAATTCTTTGTGCCAAATCATGGTGCACTTAAAAATGTGCAAGTTTTTGTATAAAAAATTGACAGTTTCGTAATTTGTGAAGTAAAACTCTTGACTGAAGGTTTTGAAGATTCATATTCTTTGAAATACCTAATTAAACCCCCTGTCCTCCTACATATTATGAAAAATTTGGCAAAGAATTTAAGTTAAATTTAAGGAATAGTGTACTTTGTATCGTTTACAAGCACTTTTTGTAAATTTTCATTGAGAGGAAGAAGAAAGAGCGAACGCCTACACAAGAGCTGCTTGCGTTTACCCCAAAATTTGTACTGGATTTTACTGAAATGCGTTCGCGTACACATTTGTAAAATGTTCATATTACTCACCTACTGGATTTTACTGGAAAAGTAAACGAACGCAAATAATACTTAAATGCTGCATAACAAGATTCATTGCAGGGATGCATTTTAAGTTTTTCTTTTTTGGGCCAAATTTACGACTAAAAAGGGCTAAAATAGGTACGTTAGATAGGTTTCATTTAAAAACTATACGCCTTTTGTTTCGCAAATACATCCCATAAGCGCACAATAATGCGCTACGTAATAAGACATACAGGGATGCAGTAAAGTAAGTGAATGAACTCTTAACAAGTATTATAAAAGAAAAAATAACATTTTTAATGCTACGGCATTCCCTTAGTACAAAGCAGGTTTGTAAGGGAGAACACTAAAAAATAACTGTAAAAAACATTCAGTGTGTAAAGCTGAACGCTACGTTCACCAGTTTGTATATGCGTTGAGTAAAGCGCTTTTTGTGTTAAAAATGTATTGCCTCAAAGTGGGAACTTAGCATATACAATTCATGCTTTCCGTAAGCGAGATGGTAAGCGAAACTCTTACAGTTCTCCCTTACAAACCTGCTTCGTTTGAAGCTCAATTTTTTATTGGTATACTACTAAACAAAAGCAATACGAAATTTGATTTTTCAATACAAGTTCTTATTTATGTACATGTGTATCGAAAATTTTAACCGCTATTTGACAGAAGACTGGTTTTTTGGTATTACAGGTATTAGGGATGCCAAACGGGAAATCCCGAATCCCGAAATCCCGGGATTTTTCGGGACTGACAAATCATAAAAATAAATCCTTCATAAAAATAAATCCCGGGATTTTTCAATTTAACAACTTTTGCGTATCAAAAGCTTTTAAATGTATAAAAATATTCGTTTAATTGAATTTTTATACTTTATAATTATTCATTGTTTTATGGCCATTTTCTCATTACGTGAATATCCTTTTCCCAACGAAAAACTGCACATTAAAGAAATTGTGTTTTTTTAATGTCTCATTTGTTTTCTATTCTGTCGCAAAGCTAACCAGCACTCATCTGCCAATTACACTATGCCAGAAAAAAAATGAACCTCAGAAATGAGATATTTTCTATGCTAAATTGGTGCTGCTGAACACGAATATGGCATTTATTTATTTTTCCCAAGAACCGTTTTCGAGATATACGCGAAAATCGTGTTTTTCTGCAGTTGTTTAAGGTATTTCGAAAAATCTCGAGAACTGTTTAACTGAATTGTACAAGATTTAACATTTTGCATAGATATCTCGTTTAGCACATATTTATACCGTGTGGGTCGGATAAAGATTTACTGAGCTACAGGACTTTAAACTTGAAAAAATGTGATTTTTTTTTAATTTTTTCCAAATTCACGTTTTTAATTCGCTCCAGTAATGCAATAAAAAAATAATTTTTTTTTTTAACATGTATCTTAAATAATATTTTGTTTTAAACGTAGTAAGCGTAAAATTTTTATCGTCGCACAAAAAATTAAGAAATAACGAAATAATAAAATTTGTATGTATATAAAATGAATTGTTTTGTTAAGTTTTCTTTTTTAAAAATAAAAAATATATATATTTTAACTTTTGTTTATAAGAAAAAGTTGTAAAAGAATTGTTCTGTTAATTTTTCTTTTTTTAAAATTCAAAAATAAATAAAATTTAGTTAATTTAAAAAAAGTTTCTTATAATTGTTTTGTTAAGTTTTCTTTTTTAAAAATTCAGACATAAATAAATAAAGTGTTGTTGTTTAAAAAAAAAAAAAGTTGTATATTAAAGAAACAAATTGATCCCGAAAAATTCCGAAATCCCGGAAAATCCCGGGATCCAAAAAATCCCGAAAATCCCGGGATTTGTTAAAATCGATCCCGTATTTAATACAATACAATACAATAATTACAAAAGGTATTTTTCCACAGAACTGGAAGTGTGCGAAAATTGTTCCCATCCCTAAAAATAGAAATGAATAATGTCCAATAGCTATTCTTTCATAATTATCTAAAGTCTTCGAAAGGCTTTTGCATAAACAAATAGGTGCTTAGTTTTACTACTGCACTTATTAGAGTGACGGAGGAAATTCGAGGCTATATAGATAACGGAAATGTTACTTTGTTGGTGCTTTTGGGTCACTCCAAAGCATTTGATATGGTTGATCATGCCATGCTTCGTATTAAATTAACTAAGCTTTTCCATTTTACCTCCTCAGTGGCTGATCTCATCTCATCATATAAAAAATTTGCATTACTGATTAATTTTGTGGAGAATTTATGAACGTTTCTGGAGCAAATGTTTCATAACATGGACGAGGACCTTTCTTTGTAAAGGGTTTAATAGACTACACAAACGTGGGAATTTCAAACATTTATGATTTGCGTATAAACACGCTTATGTTTTTCATATGAATGTATAGGTGTATGCCCTTAAGTACTCATTCACATGATGTAGGTTTTAGTATTCAAGTCTTGAGTTTTTAGGAGAGAAGGAAAAAGAAATTGTTATTTTTTTCCTTTTTCTTCCTCTCCTCAAAACTCATAAATTGACAACTTAAACATGGCGCGTGTGAATCAGCACTTAATAACACAGAAGATTAACTAGAACAAGTGCTGCCATATTTATTTAAAAAAAAATTACAAATTTCAAAAAAAAAAAAAAAATCCGTAAAAAACTGCTCCTAAAAAAAAAATTATAAAACCATATCTGTGTATTTTGAACTAATTTTTATAACAACAACAATTCTTCTATTATATTTGTTAGAAAGGTTTTGGTCCGCAAAATTAGTAGAAATTTCTAAATTATTTCTTGTTTTTGTTTTTTTAATATGAATTTGAAAAAATATCTTCTAAACGTTGGCTGTTGACACTTAATTTTGGCAAAATTGCCTAAATTATTATTTTTTTGTAATTCGGAAATAGCTTCTCTTTTTAAACAGAGTACAAGTTATAACATTGTTGCATTAGAAAATATGTTTGTAAATCATATTTATTTTTAAATGCTTCTTTGTATGATTCTTATAAAATTGATAAAACTGCAGCGATTTAAAAAAAGTAAAAGTCAGCAAGCAAGACTGTTTAGAAAAAACAATAGTTGTAAAAAACTAATTTCATTCGCATATGTTTAGCAAAGCTCTTACCATAAAAATAAGTAATAAAACTTAAAAAAATTCAATGTACTTTTAATTAAATTCAGTGAAAAAACAAGAGGTTTAAAAAAAAATTTGTAACCCCGTATCCATAAACATTTATTAAGTTTAACAAACGCTTTTGAAGTAAAATTTTCATAGAAAATTTGTTTTGTAAACCTTTATTAAAATAAAATTATTTTTATGAATACGGCAGGTAATCTTTATATGATCACTTTAATTTAATTCAAGTACAATAGCAACAGGTTATTTTATAAATAATCGGCCATGTCATGGAAATCCAAGTCGCGTGAAAATGAAATCGAACAAATTTTGAAAACTATCCCATATTCAAAGTTCCAACAAATATTTCCTTTTATATACCTGAACTTCTTTTGAATTCAGGAAAAGCTGCTTTCATTTTAACAATAATTTAATTGAAAATCTTCGTCGATTTCAATTTCACGTGATTTCGATTTCCACGATATGGCCGAATATATGTATTTCTTTTGAACTGAATAAAGTGACGATTAGTATATCCGAAATTAATGCAGTCTCTTCCATTGTTTTACGAAATTATTATAAACAAATTGAACTTAAAGTTGGTTCAATTTGTTTCGCTTTCTGATGGTCTCACTGCATCCCCATTTGCATTGGGTAAAGCAAACAAAATCCGAACCAGTTTTGATAAATTTGGAAATACAACCTCGTCATTATAGTTTTTCCTTTTTAACATTTTTATCGAAAACTGTTCCAAATCCATGTTTCAAAACAAATTAGTTTCGCAATTACAAAAATTAATTTAATGCGATTGTTCTACACTCATACAAAACATAATTGAGGCTTAAGTTAAGACAATAGTTCAAATTTGTACTCATCTTGTTTTTGTCCCAAAATACTGTGAGCGTCAAAATAAAGTAAACAGTGTTATGTTAGTTATAAAAAGTTAAATTTCTACTTTGCCAAATTTGATTAGACCTCATGCTTGCTGTCATCTGTGAAAAATACGTTGCTCCAAAATTTGACGAAAGCAAGTTGGACAAAAAAAAAAACGTGATATAAGGTTGAAATAAGAAATTCAACGGAAAACATACAGTATCTCTATAGTGAAGCGTGATAGGGTGGCTTTTGTAATACGTCCTAAAACAGCTGGATCTTACCAATAGTCGCTCGATATTAACTCAACAAACATCTGGGAGCATTTGGACAGACAAATTAAAAAAAAAACATAACTAGCAACCACTCTCTGAAAAAAATTCTGTAGGAAGAGTCGCCAAAAATGTCTACTGAGCTAACTTAAAAATGGGTGGAATCAATGCCAAAGAGACTAGAAGCCGTTCTAAAGCAAAAAGAAATCAAACAAAGTATAACCCACTTCACTTTTCTTAGTATTTTAAAACTGTACACTTTTTTTGACGCGTTCAAAACGGAGTAAATTTGTTTTTTATTGCACTGTTTTTGTTGTTTTTAAAGTATTTAAAATTTTTAATTTTATATTGTAATAAAATTGTCCAAAGTTTTGTAAATGATAGGTTAGGTTAGGTTCCATTGGCAGCCGTGATCAAGCACAGCTCACGTGGGTCCATTAATTAGTTCCCGTTGTGTTACCATGTCACACCGTCTCCCATGGGTCCTATGTTGTCTGGCTGCTAGTGTTCCCACGCAGCCATCCGGTCGATTCAGTAAAGGAGTGAATCCTGTTTACATCAACATCAGAGAGACAAGTTTTGTCCCCAAGGGCTCTTCGACCAAACATTTCGAGTCTTAGATCTCCGAAAGCCGGGCAATTACAGAGAAGATGTTCCGTTGACTCTTCCTCCTCCTCATCGCCGCAACTTCTACAAAAGTCATTGTAAGGGAGCCCCAGCCTCTGGGCGTGCCTCCCAATGGGCCAGTGGCCAGTTATGACCGCAATCAGGTTTCTTAGATGATGTCTGGACAGCTGTAGTGCCCGACGTGTCCTTTTTTCATCTATGACGGGCCAGATTTTCCTGGTTTCCCCACAGGTAGTTTCATCGTGCCACCTCCGACTGGCGATAATATGAAACTTGTGCGCTATAAGTTGCTTGCTCCTTGGGAGCGAAGCACCTACATTATATGTTGAACCGTCTCGATTCAAGGTGGTGCCTGCATGCGCCAACGAATCCGCCATGCAGTTCCCCAGTATGTCCCCGTGTCCGGGGACCCAATTAAGGGTGACCAGTGAATGTCTCGCTATCTCATCCAGAGACATCCGGCATTCTCGGACAATTCTCGATGTGATGAACACATTCTCCAGGGATCTTATGGCCGCCTTGCTATCGGTAATAATGTGAATATCCCTTCCAGATATTTCACCGTATCGGATGCGTCTCGCGGCTGTGTGGATGGCCATTATCTCGGCCTGGATGACACTGCAGTGGTCCGGCAGCCTCATAGGAATGCTCCAGTTTAGCTGCTCGGAGTATATGCCAGAACCGACACCATACAGTGTTTTAGACCCGTCCGTGAAGATTTGAATCGCATTCGCGGGAATTTGTAGGTCATCATAGTGGACCACGTTATCCAAAATGCTTACCGTGAAGCCAGGATCAAAGATCGGCTCGGGTGTGACATAATCAACATCCATGTGCCAATTAATTTCGTTCAGAATATTAGCATGTCCGATATTGAAATCCCTCCATGCTCCGGTGGCCCTTAGTCTTACCGCCGCGTTCGCAGCCAGCCTTTTGGCCAAAATGTCTGGTGGTAACCAGTTTAAAATCGTAAACAATGCCTTAGAGGGGGTTGTTCTAATGGCACCTGTTACCGCTATCGCCACCATTCTCATTGTACGTTCAAACCCAGTTTGATGACTCTTCACCTTGAGTGCCGGCCACCAAACAGCTGCCCCGTAGAATAGAATGGGTTTAATGACACATTCGTATAGCCAGTATACATTCCTCGGGTTAATTCCCCAGTTAAGACCAATGGCCCTCTTGCAGCAATACAATGCAGTTGCCGCCTTATTAGTCCTGGAAATGGTGTTCATCCTCCAGTTCAGTTTGCTGTCCAATATTAGCCCCAGATACTTGGCGCTGTCAGACATTTTCAGTGAGACCCCCTTTATCCTCGGGGTATCAAATTTGGGAATTTTGTATCTCCTTGAGAAAAGTACCAGTTCCGTTTTGGTAGGATTTACATCCAGTCCACATCCCTGGCACCATTTTGTTAGGACGTCCAATGCGGACTCCATTAGTTCAGACAATAGTCTGGGATCTTTACCCAGAGCCACAACTGCAACGTCATCCGCATATGCAACCGTTCTGCAGCACGTCCTTTCCATGGCCCTGAGTAGGGTATTCATATTCAGATTCCAAAGTAATGGTGAGAGTACACCACCTTGCGGGGTGCCCCTAGTCGCAACCTTGGAGATGTTCGAGGCGCCTAAGTTGGATTCGATACGCCTGAAGTGCAAGATGCTGCTGACAAATTGAATAATCGCCGGGTCGATTTCCAAATGTCTCATTGCGTTAATAACCGATTCAGGTCTAACATTGTTGAAAGCGCCCTCAATATCCAGGAATGCAACTAAAGCAAATTCCTTGTAGTGCAGGGATCTCTCTATGTGGCCCACCAATGAGTGAAGCGCAGTTTCAGTGGACCTTCCCTTCGTGTAGGCGTGCTGAGCCAGTGACAAGGAATTGTGTCCCAATGATGATCTAATATGCATATCCAAAATCCTCTCTAGTGTTTTCAGTAGAAAGGAGGATAGACTAATCGGTCTAAAGTCTTTAGCCATAGTGTGAGATGTCTTCCCACTCTTGGGGATGAAGACGATCTTATATGTTGTCCAAGTTGATGGGACATGTGAGAGGCTCAGGCAGGCTCTAAATATTGCCAGGAGCCATGGCATCAATATTCCCAGGTTCTTTTGCAGGTCCGCTGGGATAATGCCATCCGGTCCTGGAGATTTAAAGGGATGGAAGCTTTTGACCGCCCATTCCACACGATGGCGAGTTATCGGAATATTAGAAATATAATAAATTTCTAAAAATTTAAATTCTTTTTTACTAAAATAACACTTTTTATATTGTAAAACAAGCTGTTTACTTTATTTTGACGCTTACTGTATGTTCTAGACTTAAGAATTACATTTCTTTAAATATTAATGCCTGTATTCATAATAATTTTTTAACTTTAATTATGGTTTAAAGAACCAATTTACTATGAAAATTGTCCTTAATAAACGTTTGTTAAATTATAAAATCGTTTGTGAATACGGGGGTAAATCATTAACTAAAATTCAGTTTTTGCATTTATTACGTATACAATGCAACATGAGAAAAAAACCTACATTTTGGCGGATACACTGGGCAAAATACACTTGTTTACTCTTTTTTATATAAAACTTCTATTTGCCAAATTTTTTTTACCAAAAATCTAAAAAAATATATTTATGGCGATTTTCGGTATACTATTTGGCGATGAAGGTGAAAAAAAAAATCTGACAACCCTGTCTAACACAATTATAGAGTTTTGGTATTTTGACAGCTGAGTAAGGTTTTTTCTCTCTTTCTGTTCTAGTCAATTTTCTATACTAAATTAATCAAATTGCAGCACGTTTTTCTTATTTTGGCAATTTTTTTTAGTAAAGGGCTTATCAATATATTGGAATTTGACATTTTTTTTTATTAAAAAATATGTACCTACATATGTACTTACATATTAAAATTGTAAAAACGTTACTACTTATGTAATAACGTTGGCAATATTTATGTACATATGTATGTACAGTCACTCAATAAAGTTTAGGCACAACATGACTCAAAAGAGATCTGTCAATACCTTTACATCCGCTTAACTTGAAACAATTTATTTGATATGGTTTTATGCATTGATCGTTTCACTGTTAATTCATCGCAAAAAAGCAAGGTTGGATACTGAAACGAACATTTATGTTCATAAATAACATCATTTTTGGTCTTTTTATTTGTTTGGCTGACACGAAAGTTTCTATTTTTGTTTTTTTAATTTGACAATAACAAATATTTAAAAACCATTATTTTATCATATCACTGAATCATATATGAATCCTTTTTCTATCGCTCAAGTGATAAATCAGTTTTTAATCATCAAAACTGATCTGAAAAGGCTCACTTAGGTGATTTTTTCAAAAAATAATCACCCAAATGTTAGCTGGGATATACCTATACCTACATGTGTGATGTAGGTATAATATTTTATTTATTAATTTCAACTTAAAATATTATCATCACAATAACAATACAAACTTAAATCAGTAAAGCGCCAAACACACTTGTCAAATGCTTGTCATGCTGACAAATTCACAAAATTTTTTGATTTTCCATCCTGCATCGTCGGTGTCACACATAGAAGCACATTTTCACTAATACTGCCACACTGCTTGATGAGTATTTTGATAAGTGTATTTGGCCCTTCAGAGAGCTGACGAATGTTTTTATACTTGACCTTTTGTATTTCTAACTGTCAAACGCCACACCTAAAAATTGCAAAAAATTAATTTCGGTATCGGTATTAATACTGCTATTCAATTTAACGGTATCGGTTGCCAACCTTGCTAAAAAGATTTTATAATATAAAGAAGAAAAACATAAAAACAAATTTTGAATTTATGTTTTAAATGTTAGTTTTACGCTCGCGTTCTAAAAACAGGCAGTTAGTCTTCGTTGCCTGGCGAGTCAGCTATTTATAGATTTTATGATCTAGTATGTCTGTGTTTTTATGTTGCTGGCTAAATAGGTACATATGTCTGGCGCGAAAAAAAACAAGATTTTGTTTTTAGAAACAACAACAAAAATTAAATAAGAAATCTGCTGTTTTGCTCTTCGTTGATTACAGTTTTGTGGAAATTCATAAAATGTATCAAAAATGTTTATATGTATTTTGTTTCTCTTTGGGTTAAAAACTCTCTTGAAGATACTTTTGTATTTTAAAAAATAGGTATTTGATAGGTACATTAACACAAGGTAGACTCATTTGGGAGTGTAGAGATGCTGCTCTATAAAAAATCCGACTTGTCAAAATTGTCTTCATATAAAACCAAAACAATTTAACACACACATGTGCAAATTTTGGCTCATATACATGAATTTTGACAACTGGGTTCTAACTGGGGTAAACAGCTGAAAAACACATGGGCCAACGAGTCTGTCTACCTTGTGTTCATGTACCTTGGGCATTTGTATGAAAATTTTGACTTAAAACACAATTCAAACTTATTTTATTTTTTATGAATATGGCAGTTTATGTAGGTATAAATTAAAATAAAGTAATCATTAACTGTATTGACCTTAATTTGTGCAGTATATTTTTTTAATTATATATGAATGTATGTATAGGTAGGTAGGCACTAAGTTAAACGTAAAGCAACAACGACTACAGCTAAATTAAAAACATGTTGTTTATTTTGACTTAAAAACTTAATTTTTTTTGCAGAGCTGCCCTATTGTAAACTAACTGTATGTCGTGCCTTTTTAGGCATTTTTTTTAATGTTATAGGTACCACGTTCAGAAATGCACCTTAATTGAGTTTTACGCAATAAATGACATTATTGAGCTCAATTATTCATATAAAATTGCAATTTAGTATTTGCATATTTCATATTTCGACGCATCTCGACTTTAAATTTATTCCCTTGATTAGCAAAACTATCTGAGTGTAGTTATAGAGCCCTATTATGAATAAAAATTCCCCGGGAGTTTTCTCCCTTCTCCCATTTTGTCCATGTAAACTCCATTGTAAAAATAGGGAAAGGGAAAAGCTCCCGGGGAATTTGTATTCAGAATTGAGCTGATAATATAAGAGTATTTAATACAACTAGGATCGCCCGGTGGTCGAATTTCGACAACTTGACTTTTACATTTCAAAATAATCTGTATACCTACATATGTACATAAAGTTACCTAAAACGCAAAAGGCCCTATCGAACGTTTTGAAAATTTTACAGGATAAGACAAAAATTTAAAATGATAAATAATTAATATGCCTTAAACTGTTTTTAATTTTTTTTCTTTTATTTTTCTTGTAAAGCACTTTGTAGAAAGGACCGTTTTTTTCTTAGTAATTATATCGCTAATTTTGGTCGATAGATACCAAATTTTTTTTTGACGTTGTGTTGATGTTATACATTAGAATCATAAAAAAGTCGACTTTAAATTTTTATTTAGTTAGGGCCTATCGCGTTTAAGGTAACAATATGTATATGCGATTCTTTCAATCAACTATGGCTACTGAAATTGAAGAAAAATAACGACTGGATTTCAATACATATTTTTCCTTTTTAAACAAGGGGGGAAAAATGGACAAAATAAATAAGTCGCAGACCGTGATAAACGGATCCATTAGTCGACGAACGGTAACACTGATTGCTCTTTTATACATGCGAATATTTTGCAAATACCTTCGAAATTTTTGGAAATACGTTCGAATATTTTACGAATACCTACCAAAAAAATTTAATAGTGAAAAAAAAAATAAAATTAAAAAAATATAAATTTTTAACTATTTTTGTTTTTCATGTCAAAACAAAAACAAAATTATTTGAAAATCTATATTTAAATATAAATTGATAGTGAAATTGGCCCTTAGATATTCGGCTGTGCCTAATATTTGATACCCTCGACCTACAGTTAAATTATTTCCGGATTGGCCTTTATATGGGACCTATGGCAAATTATGGGCCGAGACTGACTGGATATGCATAGTCTGTTTTGCTTAAAAAATGGCACGACTTTAAAATACTTATGTATTTCAGGCGAAGGGTGTTCAAAGGCTTAATTATTTATTCATGCTAATATATCGATGTTATAGCAAACTAAAAGGTTTCTTTTGCAGGCGCAAGATTAAATAATACATACATAGTAAATATTATAAAATGTTGTTATAATTTTTTTTAAATTTGGGCTCAAGTTAAGAATAGAGCTACGAAATTGGCTAGGCGAAAATGACGATGAAATCTCTGATCAAAAAACTCTATTATTTTGATCCTATAACTATTAACCATATCAAAACTTAAGATCAAGAACAAAATTTTGAAATGTAAAATAGTTTTGAAATTGTGTAATATTTTTAATGGTCCATTAAATTTTAGTTTGGACTTCTGTGGTTTATACGATCACATGTCTATTTTTTGTTATTGCCAACTGAACAACAAGCCCCCTTTTGACCGTCAATTTTCTATTACACATAATTACATATAGGTAGTACACTCCTACCAATGATGCATTTTGAGTTTTTTGTTTTAGGCCGAAGGGCCGAAATACCTTTGAAATAGCCAAACAATTTTTTTAATATACATACATATGTGATTATTATGTTTGTATTTAAATAAAACCAACAGTAAAACATATTTTTTATAAATTTTTGTTTTACTTTAATATTACACACTTTATGTTTCACAAATACCATTGCTCAAAAGCAACATGAAATTTTATTTTTCAATACAAAATTTTTGATATTTACCTACTTTAAATAATTTTACTTTAAAGCAAGACTGATTTGCACATAAAAGTAACAGTTAAAGGGCCAAGTATACAAAACAATTGGTTTGACAAAAACAACAGGATGTTTTTGTGAATTTTAAAATTTTTGATTTTCATACAAACAACCACTTGTGTGGTTTATTCGGTCCTGTACAAACAAAACAATTTCGTAAATAAAAGTGTTGCTCGAAAAAGTAAGAAAATAACATTGAAAAATGTATTAACCGATTTGCTTCCTTAACTAATCCCGCGAAGCTCTACGCTTGTCTGCGGGAGGCCAGAGACTCTGTAAAGAATCGAAACCGCTTCTCCGGCACAGAAAGACTTACTCACTACCAGCTAGTTTTGATCTGAAAGGGTCAAAATAGGTTTCTACATGGCCATCAAACGTTCAATTGTGCCACGTTTTGCATCACTGACTGATACGAATTTATTTGTGTTAGTGCGAAAGAGAGTATATGGTATATTTTTGACTTACAGTTGCCAGATTTGACGATTTATCATAATTTTCTGATTTTTGGGTTAAAAAATTTACTATTGACGATTTACACCCTTAATTTTACGGTTTTAAAAATTTTTTTTTACAAAAGTTTAAAATTTAATTTCATGTTTTATATTAGCTTCCGAGATATTTTCCTTTATTTAATTGGCTGTAAATTATATTTCATAGCAGTTTCCTTTACAAAAACCGATTTTTTTTTTGGCTTTGAATTTTCTTGTTGGTCCGTTTTATTTGATACAGTTTCAATCATTTCATCTAAAGCGCTTAAACGGGATTTCCAACGTGTAAAATAGATGTTCGGTATCTTTCGGCTTCGTCTCATGTTGTACCTAAAATCTTATTTTTGGAAACATTTCCATATCAATGATTTTTATTTCAATATTTCAAATTACTTTCTATTTTGGATTCAGCGATATTTTAATTTTAGAAATTTTTAATAATATAAATATTTCCGTTTTATTAAAAATGAAAACATAAAATAATACTTAATTTTCAGTACTACGTTTTTATGCACCACTTAATCGCAAATAAATATATTGCAAGTAGAAAAAATTGCCGCATAACATGTGAATAAAATTTTTATTTGCGAATCGCAAACTAACGAAAACAATTCCTAATTAACGACACTATTTGCAATAATATTTGCGACACTTATGGCCAATTTTCAGGATTGATATTAAAACACATTTATGTTTAAAATCGTTTTAAATACAAAATTCTTTTCTTTACTAAATACTTAAATCAAACTTAATTCACCGATGTGGTACACTTAATTTCAACTTAAGTTTACAATAGAAACTTTTAGCAAGGTGGCCTCAATATCACGACAATACAACAATAAGAGGCAAAGCAATAAAAATAATTATACTTTTTTATGATATTTTTTTGTATTTAGTAGTGCTACCATAATTTTATCTTATATAAATAAGACTTAAATGAAACTCAAAAAATCAATCTGTATTTAAATACGATTTAAGTTTTTATGAAAATTAACTTAATTTAGATTTAATTACTATCCTGAAAATTGGGCATTATAATCGTTTTATGTTTTTATTTCGATGTTTCAAAATTGCGCAAATAAAATTTACAAATATACAATAATTTTTGATTTTTTAAATTTGTTATTTAAAAAATAATAACTTTTTTTACATACAGTTCTACAAAATGAATAAATTTTCGATCCTGCATTACATAAAAATAAGAGTTTTCAGTAAGAAAATTGACATATAAACAATAAAGCTTCGTACAGATGATGGTCAGATCTTACAATGTTTTCATTTTTCTGACAATGGTGTCGGATGCATTAATTTTACACATCTGTCAAATGAAAATGAGCTTACAATGTTCATACAGTTGCAAGACATTTTTAGGCAATTTTAATGACAACATTGTAAGATCTGACCACCGTACGAAGCTTAAGTTATTAAATCTCAAATAATTTTTATTTGCCAAAAGGCTACTTATAAACGTAGTAAGAGCTTGTTAAATAAATATAGCAATATATTTACAGGAGAGACAAAAAACTTTTTATATTTTATATGTGCAGCTTGAAAGAAAAACCAAAAATGTAGTTGGTTTTACACACTTCAAGACTCAAATTGAATTGAACGATTTTGACGATTTTTTTCATTAAAATTTACGGTTTTCAACCAGTTTTTTCTGGCAACTATGGCTTAAGTGTGTAATCTCTCCAAGTCAACATGATAAACATGTAAACAAATTTTTAAGCATTTTAAAAATGCATTCAGTAAATACTCCCAATAAACTTAAGTTGCTCACATGAAAGTCGATGCACTTAAAGAAATTGTTGGTTCATAAAAAATTTTTTAACGTGAAAAATTACGTTAGAACTAGCAAACACTTATAATTTGATTATAGGGCAAAATAAACCACACCAAACGGTTACACAAACATATGACAGAGCATTTTTGTGTGAATATTATTAATATTCACAAACACCTTGTTTTTGTTGTCAAAATGTTTGTGTCGTTAATTTGGACCTTAAGTGCAGGGTTATCAGACTTCTTTGAGCTCCATCGCCAAACCGGATGTCAGAAATCGCCAAACGTCAATTTTGTTCAGTTTTCGTAACATTTTTTTTTAAATTAAATTTTGCATACAAATAGAAGCTAATACAATAATATTTCAGTCAAAAATCGCCAAAAACTGAGAAAAAATACAAAAAAATTCGCCGAAAGTAAATTTTGTTAAGTTTCTGTTATTTTTTGTTAAATAACATTAAATGGAGATCATATATTTAGTTAAAAAAAACTTAAATTAAGTATACAAGTATATAAGATCGTACACTTCAGCCTCATCGATTTCATTACTAGAGTTTTGACCTGCATACATACTAGAGTATCCACTCGATTAATCGTTGTTCGATTAATCGAGGAATTTTTCCGCCATTATTTGATCGAATAATTAAAATAGCCAATTTCGAATAACGAATAACTCGAACAATTTATGTCAATTATTCGATTAAAATTAATTTTTTAGAAAATTCTACTTTTTTTTATGTAAGAATATTTTGTTTAGATTTCTAACCTTTAAAACTAAATTTCATATTGTTACCTTTTGCATTTATTTTCATTACTCATACTTTTAAACATATTTTAGTCAACTTTTAGATTTGAGGGTGTGTGACAAACTATGTTAATCATTATAAACAGGGCATAGAAACTGCAGTCGAAACCAGAAACTAGCGAACAAAAAACAAAAATTTGTGTACAACTTTTCGCTTTTTGAGTTGGTTTGATAGCGACTGTGTACATTTAATAAATCAGAAGTAAAAGAGTTGATTTTTAAAATAAAGGAAATTTCAAGGGAATTACAAAAAAATATATATATTCGAGAGTAATTGGAACCAAACGAATTAAAAAAAGATCCTGTTTTAAACGTTTATAAAAAAATCCTTTTATATAGTATACATTAAATTCCTATCCTTACTTTTAAAATCAGGGAAAAAGCGGTGATTTTAAAAAACTTAACGAAGAATCTCCATCGATTTCAATTTCCCTCGATTGTTTTTCAATAACTGGCTGGCACCTCTAACCTCTCTTTTTCTGTTTATTAATAAATAAAAGTATGAGTTCTAATAGAGATGTTTGTTTTTTTCCATTGGATAAAATTATTTGAATTCTTCGAGTTATTCGAGTAACTCGAACAATTTAAAAGCTTTATTCGATTAATCGAGCAATTTTAAAATTCAAAAATCGATTAATTCCTTACTCGAACAAAACCTTAAGTTGAATAATTGGATACTCTAATACATATTATTATAATTAAAAAATGACTAAATATAAAATTCACTTAAAATGATAACAAAACAAAAATCGTGTGAAAAAAAGTTGACAGATTTGATTTTTAATGAAAACAAAATATGACAAACTCTTAAAAAGTCGCCTGTCGGCAAATGAAAAATCCCACCGCCAAACACGTTTCAAAATCGCCACGTTTGGCGAAAAATTGCCATATCTGACAGCCCTGCTTAAGTGTAAAAATTTTTATATTAAATAATTAATATAATATTTAAATATGTTGATACTATCTGAATACACTTAAGAGCAAAAAAAAACAAATTTTAATTACTTTTACTAATTTCTATTTATATTTTATTATTTTAAAACTTTTATGTCTGTAAAACATTTTGATAAATTAAATTGCTTGCTTAGAAACAAAGTGCGTTCATTAGGTTTATATAGGTACATTATGTAAATTAAAATTTGTAATAAGTAATTTTTAAGTAAACAAAATCAAGGGGATTAATCATACAATTAAAAATGCAAAAATAAATTAAAAAGTCATAACAATTTTTTTGTAAAATTAAATAATATTGACAACAAAATATTGTTGTTTACTGTATTTGTTTCTATTCATTTTATTTTTTATTGCACTATTGTTAAAAATGTGGAAATTTGCAATTTTGATTACAATACTGTCTGTAGAATAACAAACAAAAATATCATACTGATATTGTAAAGGCATACATTAACACGTTTTTATACCCTAAAGATTTAAGTTGTATGATTACTTTGTTAGTGTGTTTGAAAGCTTTTGAATTATAATTATCAGTATAACTTTGCGAATCCATTATTGATTTACGAAACTTATAGTCGACTTCGTAATTTTAATGGTGCAGATATCGTTAAGGCTTGTTGTTGCCTTAACGGGCTTCTTAATTAACAAAATTGCCGCATAAAGGGTGACAAACATCCACAACGGACCCTATAACTCCATGTCTGATGCGGTTTACATGCTGGTGGTTGATCCGACATTATCAGCCCAATTATGAATAAAAATTCCCCGGGAGTTTTCACCCTTCTCCCATTTTTCTTATGTAAATTCAATTGTTAAAATGGGAAAAAAAGGAATTTGTATTCATAACTGGCCTGTATTTCTTCAAAAATTAAGCCGAAGCTTGCGTTACGGTCAATGGAGATTGTTACCGCAACATTATATGTGTAGATGAGATTGATTCGGCAAGATGTGGTTTAACATGTGCCATTCGACAACCGAAACTATCAGCCATGTCACAGAGTACAATTCGGAAACGGAATTAATTCCCTATTTTGGTGCTTCAGAAAATGACAATTTTTCGAAATTAAACCATTTTTTGTTTCATTAACGAATGGAAGTTTTCTGAACCTGAAAGGCCTAAAAACTACTAAAATACTCTTTCCATCAATAAACAAATATGTTTTCTTCGATTCTGAACGGAATCATTCTGAACAGAATTGTACTCTGTGACATGGTTGTATGTATCCACATATTAAAATTATAATTTCGCAATTAGTTGATTTCGAGAAATGGACCTGGCAACTGGCCTCCAAGGTCGTGCGATTTGACGCCTGTCTATTACTTTCGTGAGGCACTTTTCTGCTCATAATCCAGCAATAATTGCCGCTTTGAAGGCCAACATTGTTCGTGTTATTCGAGACATACGGCCAGCAATGCTAGAAGTGGCCCAAGATTGGATGTCCAGAATGAGCATTGTCGAAAACAGCAACGGTGACCATAAACCCGAAATCATTTTTAAATGTTAATGCCATGCAATCTTTTGAAAAAAAACATTTTTATATCCTCCACCACCACCAGTGGTAAATGAGGGTATAGTAAAATTGTCATTCCATGTAAAACTTTTTTATAAACCATCTCAAACCCCATTAAGTATATAAATATGTAAGTATGTTCCGGCTCCTTGAGTATTTCTAAGTCGATTTAGCCATGTCCGCTTGTCTGCCCGTCTGTTAAAAACACGTTCACTTTCGAACTGATTGCTTTAAGTTTGCCTAAGCAGTTTGGGATTGAAATCCAGCAAAATCAGTTCAGTTGGGTAAGAGTAATGAATTCAAATGTGGACCCAGCACCCTAAAAAATTGATAATTTTGTTACATAAACTAACATAAATGGTGGTGTAATGCATGGATTAATATAAGATTTGGCACTAGTTCTATATAACTAAAAAACATACTGGTTAATTTCGTGAAGTTCGGTCCATAATTTACAACAAGTCTCAAATAAAGCCTACTCTCCTAAAACAGTTTGGTAGACCTTAAATCTTAAGAAATTATGCTATTTCAAAAAAATTTGGTACCTCACAGTTTCAAAAGACTAGAAATTACACTGCTTAATTTCGTGAAGATCAGTCTACAATTTACCATAGGACCCATATAAAGCCAACTCTCAGCAACAACAAATTGATCGTAAGCGACAAATTTCATACAAACTTTATATGAAATAAAATAAAAAAAACTCTCCTGTAAAATTTGATTTTTGACGCTTACGTCATTTTCGCGGTTAGGGCTCAATATGGCAATAAACAATACCAAGCAATTATGTGGTAATCGGTCCAATCTTTACCTAAGGCCCCATACTAAGCAGACTTCTGGAAACCACTACAAAACGCTTTAACAAATTTCATTATTTATAGAAATTTGTACTAATTAACGATTTTCAATACCAAAATTCTCTACAGAGTTTTGTGATGATTGCTCTATAATTTGCCATGGGTCCAATAAAAATTACCCCTCTCGAAAATAATTGTAGTGCAGTTAAAACTGTTTTGAATCGTGATATTTTACTCAAATTTGTTCAAACTAAGTTTTATATGACTAGAAATAAAAGCATAAAGCTTTCTGACGACTGTCGGTCAATAATTTAGCATATGGGTATTTCCACCGAAAAGTCTACTTTTTGTCACGTAACGCCACCAAGCATTTGAAATTGTTTCTCAAAGTATAATTTATATATTATTTAAATTATTTTTAGTAAAAGAGACGAAAAATTTTACAACATTGGTTTTAAATACTAGATTAATTTCTTGGTGGCATAACGTGACACTTTTGTAGAAGTGGGCATATGTAGGTGTAAACCAAAACCAATTTTGATACTTACGTCCGTTTTTATAAAGATTAATTAATAATTTGTAGATCTACCACTCCTGAAATATTCTAACCGTCGGTGCAGGGTTTCAAAGATTTGACACAGCCGAATAAGGCACTCTCACTTGTTTTGATTAAAATTAAATATTTGTGCTATTTTTTTTTGGGCTTAAAAACAAACCCTTTACTTACATAATATATACATACAAGTTGGGTTCTAGATTACAATAGGCTGGTTAATTTTTGTATTAGGAAAGGGTTCGTAGGGGTCATATTAACAATTCCAAATAGGTTTAGGCAAAACAACAACGGCTATGAAAGGAGAAGGGACCACTAAGTCGATTTGTAGCTTAAAAGAAATAATAACTTTTAAATATTTAAATCCCAATTTCAAAGAACTAAAACTACAAATAAATTGATAAAGTGTAAATAAAATTCGTTTGTATCAGAATTTTCCTTTTTTTTATTATTAGCTAATCTATAAATTGTTTGTGATTTTAATGAACTCTCATATGCCGAGTTTTTATCAATTCAGGACAATAATCGTAATAAATTCATATCATGAACGAAAGTAATGTGTATGAATGTCTGACATATTTTAAATAATTATTTTTCTTCTTTTTTTTGATGCAATAGTTTTTGTAAAAATGATAATCGAATCTTACGTTCTTGCATCATATATTTCTTGAGTGAATTCACAGAAAGAATGAGATTCGGAAAAGTTCATAACAGTGACAAATAAAATAAAAACAAACAAATAAACAGGCGCAAATGTGCTGATCAGTTGCTGTAGTTGTTTTCATTGAAAAAAACGAAAAAAAAACATATTATTTTCACTTCATGGGGGGCTTAAAAAAATTGTAAAACGTCAGCAAAAATAAAATGCAAAAGTACTTATGTTATCAGTTTTCACAGTTGACGCGTTGCGAAATAATATTGTAACACAAATATGGAATATTTTGCTTAAAATATAATATATATTGTTCTGTTGTTGAGGCGTCAATGTTGTTATTTAATAAAGGGTGGTCCAACCAAACGCACGATGAACAAAAAGTTTTGAGAATTTTCTTAATATTTTGTGATAGAAGGGTGTATGACAATTATGTGTGAAACAAAATATCGGCCAAATAAATCTATCCGATTGTCCATACTTTCAATGACTCGGAGACGTAATTAAGGTTAATCTGCAGAATTATCTTATCCTTCAGCTCTATTTTTCTTGGCTTATTGACGTACATATACTTTTTCTTTTTAATGTTCCCAAAGAAAGAAGTCCAACAGTGTCAAATCACATGATCGTGGCGGCCAACTAACATCGCCACGACGTGAGATCATACGGCCATTGAGTTTCCCGCGCAAAAGAGCCATTGTTTCTTTGGCTGTGTGGTAAACGGCACCATCCTATTGGAACCACATATCGTCCAGATCCATATCCTCATATCCTGTTATCATCTCTCGATAGCGAATACTATTCACGGTAACCGCTTGGCCGATCTCCATAACGAACTGGGCGAGCATGCACCGGTCCACAATTCTCGATTATGCTGACCAAAAAAATCACAAAGTTCACGAAATGAATTTCGCTTATTTTTGTAAAAGGATTCAACAATCTTAACGCGCTGCTCAATTGTGTACCTCTCCATGGTTTCCTAATGGCCAATTTCACCCAGTGTAACATATTATTAACTGACAGTTATAGTTAAACATATTGTTACAGTTAGAGCCAGTTTTTGACATAAAGATCAGCGATTAAATTAGAACTAATCTTTGAAATTCGTTTTTGGGTAGTCGATTATTTCATTTTGTTTCCAAGTTTAAACGCCCAAAGTTGGCGGTTTAAACTTGCGACAGAACTTTCAAAAGTACGAACAGCTTATAAAAGGAAATATTACTTATGAAAATACATAAGATAAAACTTTTAAATAAAATTAATAAAATTAACTTTTTAAATACTAAAAAAGACTTAAAATATTTGAAAATGTAAACAACACAAATATTTTTAGACCAAGGGCAATAACAATAGGGCCAGAATGTACTAATAAAGTGACCTCACAAGCACAGCTGTTTGCCGTGATTTTCTTCGTGTGTGATGTTTGTCGTCATTTTTTTGTTTATTTACTTTTTTTTATAAGGCGTTTTGACATTTGCCGTCTCAATTCTAGCAACAAAATGCCTGTTGTTTTTTTTATTGTTTCATTGTTGTAGTACTGAGGTCACTTTGTTAATACATTTTGAATAGGGCCAAATCTTTTTTTTATTTATTTAATGACAATTTTTTTTTTATTTAGAGTTTTATTAAATATTCCACCTCGTAAGATAAAATATTGCTTGATTGTTTTGCTTCTTTTTCGATTTTATTTATTTATAAATATATAATATTATATAACTAAATACAAAATTCTTGCATTTTCTTCTTCTTTTTCACGTTAAGAACAGTAATTTGATGACAATTTTTGGCATTTGTTTTAAACTGCCATACTTATACATAAAAGTATTGTAAATTCATATGGCAATGCTAAAAGCTTTAATCTTTCACTCAAAAACGCTAAAGAGGATTAAGGCTAGATTAATTTTATTATAAGATTAACAAATCTTACTATTGATCCTGGTTTAAACTCTAAGTAAAAAACCCGCTCTTATAGTCATAGTTAATAATAACTGAACTCGGTGATATTGGCCGTTAATCGAACAAAATTATGAGTTGGATTCACACTACACCCGGTTACTGTTTACGTGCTTATCAAAATTGTTATCTTAAGAGAAGCAAAAAACTATTTTAAATAAAAACAAGTAAGAAAGTATTGCCAGTCAAGCCCGACCATATGATACCCAGCACCACAGTACTTAAAACACATCATGCTTATGTGTCCATATTAATATGGATTTCTCTATGTTTAAAACCTTCATTTAAATCGGTTTGAAAATTTGTGAGAGGCAGAAATTGCCCCCTACATCCCCTTGTGGTCCTATTTTTGAAAAACTGTATAGCTTATGTGTCCATATAGATATGGATCTACCTATGTTTTAAATTTCATTAAAATCAGTTTGAGAGGCAAAAATTGCCCCTTTCTCCCCTTGTGGTCCTATATTTTTTAAAACTGTATAGCTTATGTGTCCATATAGATATGGATCTATCTATGTTATAAATTTCATTAAAATCGGTTTGAGAGACAAAAATTGCCCTTATCACCCCTTGTGGTCCTATTTTTTTAAAACTGTATAGCTTATGTGTCCATATAGATATGGATCTATCCATGTTTTAAATTTCATTAAAATCGGTTTGATAGTTTCTGAGAGGAAGAAATTTCCCCCTATCTTCCCTCGTGGTTCTACGATTTGGCCCATTTTCAAAAGGCTTGGTCCTCGTGTCAATAAGAACCTATGTCCCAAATTTTATCATATTATCTCTTAAATTGCGACCTGTACTTTGCACACAAGGTTACATGGACAGCCAGCCAGCCTGCCGGACGGACATCGTTAGTTCGACTCAGAAAGTGATTCTGAGTCGATTGGTATACTTTAAGGTGGGTCTAGGACCAATATTTTAAGGCGTTACACACATCAGCACAAATGCATAATACCCTCTCCACTATTGTGGTGTGGGTATAAATATAGTTTAATGATTGCCTTAAACTGTTTATAATTTATTTTTCATCAATAAATAAATTGTTTGACAGTAAAACCTACCAGTTGTTTTAACAGTTGACAAAGTAGCATATTATGCAAACGGTTAGTTAGTTAAGGCGACCGTACACGACATGTTTTTGTCATCTGACATGTCAAATTTCTCACTGCAAAATACATACATGTCGTGTGTTGCCTTTTTAACTTTGCTTCTGTAAAAGTCAGATGCAAAGTCATCTGACAAAATTTCAATTAGAGCGTGCTCTATTTTCTTCTGACAAACCATCTGACATCAGAAATCTATGCCGAGAAGAAACCGGCAGCGGCGTCCACTATTGGCGGAATCATTAGCCGGCTGAAGTAAATATTTTACAATACCGAGATATGTATGATTATCCCACCATTGAATAGAATTTATGTAAATATATACATATATATTATAAACCGTTTCATTATAATATGCTAAATTGGTATCTTTGAATTAAATGGAAAATATGTTAAAATGGCAAAACTTTTTTACGGCTTAAATAAAAAATTTTCATGGCGGCATTTTTATTTTGGTTTTTGCAATAACTATGCGAAAAAAACAGAGACAATGTCAGAAGCAAATAACATGTACGTTTGTGACCGAATATTACATACAAATCTTCTGTAAAACAGAAATTTTAACAGACATGCACAATTACATGTGACTTGAAAAGTTGACAAGTCAGATGTAAAAAACATGTCGTCTAAATGCACCTTTATTAAAACCGCTAATTTTGGTCAAAAGATTTCAAAGATGTTTGTGGACATTTCTGTTGATTCAATACATCAGAATCAATAAAAAATTGGACCAATAATTTTTGTCTAGTTAGGGCCGTCTGCGTTTTAGGTTGTTTTGTATGGACTCTATCACACCAAAAATCTTTAATTCGGGAAGACACTTGTATGGGGTAAGGTGATATAATATACCGATTTGGCTAATTTTTAATACTCTTTTTATGCAAGAAATATCATATGGCATGGCCACTATTGTGCAAAGCGATTATTTTGGGAACAAAAAAAATGTTAATTTGGTCTTTGTAAACATATTTTGTTTTACGAAGTTTTACTTTACTTTCTGTATTCTGCTAAGTTTACTTAAGGTAAAAGTGAACAAATAGAATTTATAAGGAGACTTCAAAAAGTAAAGGTTTATAGACAAAAATTAGAGATTTATGGGTTAAAATTATACTATGTTCACACTTGGGTTTTTAAACGCGCTTAAGCACAATGTTGGCTTAGCTAATCATATCCGTTCACATTACATTTGAGATGATTAAGATGACAGTTGATTAAAAAAAAAAAACACAACAAACAAATTTGTATTTATTTAAAGTATTAAAAATGGATAAAAATACTTATTTAGGTTATCAGAAGATTATTTCAAACATATTAATAATTCTGAAATTGTGAAAATAATGAATTTTTTAAAGCCGAAATAAAAACATTGAGAAGAAATCGTTGTCGGCTGTACACGTGAGAGGTACGTTTATTGTGGTCGATTCTACAGCATACTCAGTTTGAGGTATGTTCAGTGGATTCTATGTTATTAATGAAATGATTTAGTTGTTATCATATCAATTTTCATGTGATTAACAAATCAATTCAATGTCTCGATTTTGATGTACTTAGATCTTAATCACGTTCGAGGTTCTTAAACACGCTTAAAAACTCAAGGGTAAACATAGTATTAGAGGCAGTCGTGGTTTTTTGCGCATATCTCACTCATTTGTGGACTAATCTGGCTGAATTTCAATAGAAACTTTTTCCAAACTATATGTGATATAAATATCTAACAACACATCACACTTGTTCAACAATAGTGTATTAACTCGAAATTTTTGTTTTTTCACTTTTTGGAAGAATGTAATATTTATATCTACCCGCTGTAAAAATTTCAAAATATGTATTGGTAATGAATCTGTTGCTTTAAAAATTCTTATTCATATGCTTTTATGCTTTGTTCACACTTGGGTTTTTAAACGCGGTACGTTTTAAATAACATTTTATTGTTTCCTAACTCAGGAACTTTTGCTTCGATTAACAATTTTTTAAAATGTAGTACACAGATAAAAACAACCTTCTACCAGACCTAAACAAGACTATAAAAGTATTAAAATTTTTAAAAAATCAAAAAGAGATTCAAGTGGTATAATGAAAGACTACCAATTTTAATCAAAAAAGACAAAAAAAAGAACAGAGAAATTGGACATGCTTTATAATGCTTCACTGTCAATCTGTCCAACGTCAATAATAAGTAAAACAATCCTTTCTTAAGAAAGTTACATCAAAACAAAAGAAAGAAATCGTTTCAAACAAAAACATTTAAACTGTGTGCTCTTTTTGAAAGATTGTTTTAGAAGATTAGCTTGAATTTTGATGCTATTTTTTATTAAAAAAGTTTTCCTCTTTTTTTGCATGAAGTACAATTTGTTAAATTGTTGTTACTTTTTTAATAAAATTTTAATGTTAAAAAAAATGTTTTTTATTCGATTAACCGAATAATATTAAATTGTTAGATTTAATTTTTGCCTCAAATAATAATGTGCGCGATTAATCGATTAATACAAAACCTCGATTAATTGAATACCCTTATAATAATATTTTATTTTATGCATAAACAGTGCTCTGTTAATTTCATAAGCATCATAAATTAAAACTGTTTTTATTATTCAAAGGGCATGAATGAATACGTTCGATTTTTTTTTTAAATTAAGCAAATTTAGTTTTGACGAAATAATTAATGTTTTTTTAATTGACTTAAGTTTAACATAAAGATTAAAAGTATTTATTATACAATAATTGCATATACATATAATTTCGGCGTTAAATGCATTTAACCGATGTGCACATAAGCGATAAATACCGTTTAATTGATATCTTCTTTAAAATGGCATAAGTATATAAAATGGTTACTTTGAAAATAATTGTCAGTTATTGATTTTACAAAAATATTTCAAAAATTTTACGTGTCAAAATCATTTAGTTCAAAAACTCTTGCAATTTTTTCGTGAACTTTTTTTCTTCTATTACCTCTATAAAAATTCACAAAGAAAATTTAATTGGTTATTTGAGCCTTATTACCAACATTTATACCTAGTATACTATATAATTACATATTTACAAACTTTACAAGGTTAAGATTTGTAAACGTTTTTATAACTGCGAAAAGTTTTCAATATAGTGGGTGCAAAAATTATAAGTTCAGCGCGGTTAACTGTTCAATTAAAAAATAAAAACTAAAATTTAGGGAAAACACTTATTGGCAAAACACATTTCCTTTTGCAATATAGTCTGAATTTTTTTGTTGATTTTGCTTTATGTTTAATAATATTTTCAAAATAACTTCCGAAGTTAAGAACTGCTTTTTAGCGATTTAAGTTAAGCTGATTGATTTATTAGGATGTTTTTAAGTAGTTTAAGTCAAAATTTATTTTATTGGCACTGATTGTTAGAATAAAACACTAAAAATAGGAATACATATCGTCAGCTCATAATTGGTTTGGTGCATGCCATGATTATTTCAACATGACCAATAATGAGCAGACGATATTTCAATCTCTTCTTTATCTCATTATATATGTGTAAAAGAGACGTGTTTGTTTGTAAAGGATAAACTCGAAAACAACTGCACCGATTTGCACAAAACTTTATACATAAATTCCATGGAACGTAAGGAGTAGTTTCGCTGTTTTCCGATAGATAGCGCGAGTTTTTGCAGATACATATGTATCAGCGTTGTCAACTTCGAAATTTCAAAACGCTCCAAAACGGAGAAAAAAACGCGCCATTGCAAGAAAAACGCACCAACTTTTTTATTTCAAATGTTTATTGAGTTAATTAAGCATAAAAAGTACAATTTTTGTGTTGAAATTACATATAACAATTAAACAGTCTACAGTTAAGGATTTTGAGAAAAAAAAATTTTTATTATGAACTAGCTGTCCCGGCAAACGTTGTTTTGCCACATAACTGATTTCTAGTGAAAAAAAGAGGAAAGCGCTTTATACCGTGATCGGCGATGAAAAAAAAAACAATAGCTATTTATTTCTTTATTTCTGTTCGTTACATATTCAAAAGTTAACATAAAAAAGTGATGTATTTTTTATCCATTACGAAGGTCAATTGCGTTAACGATATTTTCTGTCAGTCCGTTTTAAGCAAACACAAATAAGCTCGAAGGCTTGCCGACGCGAGAAAATGCCACGTATAATTGTCCGTGTGAAAAACATGGTGTGCCCAAATCTAAGCCGCAAACAGACATCATTTGGCCTTACGACTTATTGATTGTCATTGCAAATGCCAATCTAATAGGAAATTAAACGCTTTTGAATTTAATTGGGATGTCTGTGGCAATCATCGGAGTTCGTGCCAGCAAAACATTTTCGTCTCGGAATTTACCATTCAAAATGGTAGCTTCGATAACGTTTTTCATCAATTGTTTAACGACCAATCGTGTACCATTGCATAACCGAAGTAGAATTACCTGAGAAAAAAATTTATCAAAAAAATACATAAACTTTTCGAAAGAATCGGTTTATTAATTAAGATGGTTTAGGAGGGGGTGCTTTTACCTTTCTTGCTTTATTTTACTCCGTAAATTTTAAAGTTATAGCCTTTAGTTCCTTTAAGACTTAATACTATCATTGGATAATTAATAAAGAAGACATGGGTAGAGGTAGGATTTACCCCTTTTGCCCTATTTTACGCCCTAATTGTTGGAATTTCCAAAAAATATATATCTTAAAGTTCCTTTAGACATTACAGTGTCTGCATGCAAAAATTTAAGAAAACCGGTTGATTAGTTAAGCAGATATAGGGAGTGAAAGCGTTTACCCCTCTTGCCCTATTTTACGCCCTAAATAATAAAAATTATTGATGTTACACTACTTGCCTGACAAATTTCAAGAAAATCGGTTGATAAGTTAAGAAGATATTGGGAGGGGGAGCTTTTACCCATTTTGCCATATTGTATGCCCTCTAGCGATATAAAATCTACATTAAGATCTATTCCGAATGTTATTGTACACATAGGACATTACGATACATGGTTTGGTAATTTTTCAAATGACAAAAAAAAATTATAATATGGAAAATGAAAGGCAATTGTTGATATCTGCATGGGAAAAATATATAGGAAAATCTAAATGCCATATCTCCGGAAACACTGGGCCGATTTCGTGCAAACCTCACATAAACCATCTACAGACTATCCCCAAAGTACCCTTAACTTTTGGTTTAAACCGGTCGACCTGTTTTCGCAGTTTGTGGTGACATCAAAGTGTACACTTCTTTTTATATATATATAGATTTATTTTTAATATTATTAAAAAAGATCAATTAAAACTGAATATAAACTAAACAAGTTTGTTTGTATTATTTTGTACTACTCCATTATTCGTTGAAATTGAGATACATAATTCCAAATGAAAATGAGAATTTAAATTCGAAATTAAGAAAATTCCAAATAAAATTGAGAATTTATATTTAAAGTTGAGAAAATTCCAATTGAAATTAAGAATACAAACTTGAAATTGAGAAAATTCCAGCTGAAATTCAGAATTTTTATTTGAAATTGAGAAAATTCCAAACGAAATTGAGAATTTTAATTTGAAATTGAGAAAATTCCAAATAACATTGAGAAGTTTTAATTTGAAATTGAGAAAATTCCATATGAAATTGAGAAATTTTAATTGGAAAAAATTGAATTACATAATTTTTATTACATTCATTTTCATTTGGAATTTTCTCAATTTCATCTGGAATTTTCTCATTTTTAATGAAAAAGCGTTCATAAAATCTTTACAAAACTTTTTAAAAAGAGATTAACGATTAATAGAATGGATTCAATATTAATAATTCAGGAATTATAATAATTCCCTCTTACTGATGAAATTTTTGTTTAAAGCGAAGTATAAATTAGTAGTTGTAGCTATCCTGCGATTTAAATCCCTGTCCGCTCTAACTAATAATTGTCTATTTTATTTTATTACAAAGGAATAGCGATGCACACCGGGTGTATCTAGTTATTTATAAGTATGTCTTGATCGGTGAACCTATAATTGCATCACGCAATGTTTGTAAACCTATTAGTGTTATTATAAATAAAAGTTGTTAATAGACCTCGTTAGTTTATAGTTTTAGTGAGTTTTTAAAAATTTCACAGCTGTTTGATTGTTTCAAAGTCATATCGCTTGTGAGAAAATTTCAAACTGTTTGCCTCATACGCATTGTGTGCATTGCTTTTACAATTTAATTATAGTTAGTATGTTTGAACTCCTTAAAAAAGGATAAACAATAAATATCGTACTAGGTACAGGAATTAGTAGTTTTAAGTTGGGGGTCATCATACATTTTTTTATTTTGAAATGGTGCTAAAAGATGATTTTACTTGAAGCAATCTAGAAGAACACAAATTTTAAATTGATTACATATTTAGTTTTATAAAACTGCACCACAGTTGTTTAATAAACTGTTAGGTTGGGCCTTGTTAGACTACAAAGTTAGTATGTATGTATGTAAGTGCAATTTAATGTTAATATAACAGTTTCGAAGTTATAAATAAAAAATATTTGTAAATGGTTACGGCCTACCTAAATTAACAGTTGGGTTAAGCTCAATCACAGTATTTAAAAACAAATTTTCGCAATGAGCAGGGAAACCAGAAATATGCTCTAAAAACACGTTTTATGTGCATTAAATATGCAATAAAAACCTGAAAATATGCCCTAAAAATTGTTAAAAATATGCCCCAATAAATTCAAAAATTGCTAATTTGAAAACAAAATATTCAACAATTTAATAAGAGTTCCATTTAATAAAAATAATCCTTAAACTATTATAACCCGTAAAACCTAAACTCCATAGTATTAACAGACGAATTTTTGAGATTTTACTATATTTGGAAACGACGAGCACTCACGGGCTCACAAAAACAGAGCTATGTTAAGAAGTTAAAATTCATATAAGATTAATTTGTGCCGAATATTAATCCAATATTAACATCCATATGAGATTTTTTGTCTTAAAGGGATTTTAGGGACGGTCGCTAAATTGTTTATTAATGTTAACATTTAAATTTATTTATATATGGAAGCTTTGGGCAAATATGAACCGATTCCTTACCTCTGTTAGGAAAAAACATGTAAAATCAATTAAAATGGATAATCATTCAAAAAAGCAAACTTCGATCTACCAAAGGTTAAAATACAATTTCGTTTAAGGATTGATGTTTGACTATTGACGTCAGCAGTCGTCGATGGCTGCGAGTGTAAAACGGCAAATCCATCTGAGGAGATCGAGTGGTTGCGATCGAAACATGTCATGGTAACCTGCCGGCCGCGGTTCGAATCCCGGCCACGGTCAAGAATGAAAGATTATCAATAAGAATTTTAATTAATTTTCATGTTGTAAAATTCCTTTCTTCATAAAAATAATTTAATAAACTGAAGTCTAATTAAAAAAAAAAAAATATTAAAAATTTGGATTAAAAACCATAAATAGTTCAACAAAATAACCCCAATACTAATTATTGTCTATAAAGATATTTACAATTAAAAAATATAAATAGATCAATAATGGTTTTATTTAAAAAAAAATTATTTTTGCAGTTCTAGGAAGCTCTTAAAAAATGTAAAAGACTTCAGCTAAAAAGGACCCTCTAAGTCTTCACTAGACATGAAATGACGCAATTAAAGAGCTTTTAAGACAGATTGCTTAACAATGCTGTTAAAACGCTAACAAAACACTAACACTAGCACTCCACACCTAATACTAACACGACAAGTAAGTGTTAATGTTAATAAATTAATGTATCGTAATTAGACTTAAATGATTGGTATTTACATGAATAAAGTAAAAAAGGACTACTCAGTTTCGTTTTTAAAATTAAATATACACACATATGTATTTAAAAATATTTAATTCTTTGATTAATCTTTTACTAAGCTAAATTTTTATAACATGGAATAGAAATATGGTATATGATATGCTTTCTGTTCAATTTGATATTAATTTATTTCAAAGTCTAACCTGTGCAAGTTCAATGCTCTTTTTGATTTGATAAATAAATAGTTAAATTTTAATAGGTGTATAACGTGCATATCAAGCTTTTAACTTAAAACCTCAGTACAACTGCCACCCCAAATCAACCTTGCAAAAAATCAAATTAAATGGTTATAAAATAGAAACTTTCAACTAAAACATAATTTATTCCTCCAATGAACCTCAGAAATAAATTCATATTCAAGTTAAATTGTATGTGTATTTGAGCCGTTTACGTCAATCATAATTTTAGTTCCCCTCCGAAAACATCTTCACACAGAACTAGCGGCAAATGCTTATAAATTACGCGCTTATAATGTTGTGTTAAAAAATGATTTCATGAAATTATATTCGAATCATCATTACCCTCCCATATATTGTGGTAAATATATTTACGGCGTTAGAGTTTCCTTCCAATGTTAAATTGTTATACAATTTTTTTCAAATATAATGCTAAACTTGCAATTTTTTGCATGATATATTTCCACAGCTCTATACACAATACTACGTACGAATGGTTAGTTTAACTTAAATAAAACATATTTAAATGTGCACGTATGTACATATTTACATAACGTTAACAATTTGTATTAATTTTTAAATTTGTTTATGTCATTGCAGCTTTTTTCCTTTGCAAAACGTACTTAAGACGCGCCATGGTGGAATTTCGTTTTGATCTAAGTCCTTTCTTTACCCAACCGATTGTTAAGGTTACGTCGAATTTATTACCGCATACATTTCGTGGAGATCGACGCCAATGTTTGTGAGTATTAGAATACATACATATATATTTTTTCAGATGTGATATTTGTGGTGTTTCTCGTAAAGTTTAGATGATCATTTCTTTATACATTGCAGAGATGCTACATCAAAAATGTCCGAAATTATTGATCGTTTGGGTCAGCTGTCAGCCAGTGCCCAGAAACTTAGTAAACCGGTGACGACAGCACAACGCTTAAGAATGTCGGAAAATCAAACAATTTATCTGATGGCCGATGTTAATGCTGGAAAGAAGTAAGTAATTAAGTTTGTAATTTAGAAGCAGACAATGTAGAGATTTTAATTTGCATGCGAATTCGGTTAATAAATCCTTTATTAACCTGTTTTATTTTTTATAAATAAAGCAGCTAGAATTTAAATTAAAAAAAGGATATTTAAAACCTCTTATTGAAGTTTAAATAGTAGCTAATAGTGATATTACGAATATCAATTTTTAATACGTGAATATTAATATTTGCGCCAATATTCGCCGATTACAAATACGAATATCCAATCTGAACTTTAGCGCCACTCAATATTTCAAATTAAATTGAAAAAATTCCCGTTTGCGTTGATAACAATAAAGTTGGCTTAAGCAATTGTGCGAATGCATGTGATTCATATGTGTCGAACCATATTGAACTTCAGAAAACTATTGGGTTAATTTTATGAAACTGGCATTAAGCTTTTTTAAAAATCTTTTTTTGTAGCTTAAGCCAGCTTATGCATATTATAGTTGGGCCTTAAATTGTAAAAAAATTTGTCACACTACTAAATGTATTTAAAATTATTATGTCATTTCGATGACTGAAATTTTTGTTTTTTAAAAATTCATAAAAAATTGGAAAATGCAGCTGGGCTTCTAATTTTTTCCAGACGTATAAAAAACGAAATTGCAAACAAAACAAGCCAACAAGCCAAGCCAATGTATGACCAACCCCACTTTATTATTCATCTCAATCATTTATTTCTAACATACCTACCCGCTATCTCCAATCCTTAAAGGGGCTCCCATACAAAATGTTCAATACAGACTAGAAATATATTGAAGAAAAAGTCCCATAATTGCCCAGGAGTCAATTAGTCAAAATGTCAATTAGTTTTTTGTCCCTGACATTTCCTCGAGACATACTTGCCCCTTATCACCACTTCTTAGGGGTCTCCCATACAAATATTGCGTTTTATGAAATTCATAAATTAATTAGCCTTTTTTCGACTTTTGTGAATAAAATCAAAAGTTGCTAACAGATTTTAATCATTTATGGCTTGTTTTGTTTGCAGCTTTGCTTTTTATATGTCTGCATTTTCCAATTTTTTATGAACTTTTAAAACACAAAAATTCCCTCAACAATAAATTTCAGTGTACTTATCAAATATGAAAAATTGGGAATTTAGCACGTCATACAGAAATCTTATTAAAAATTTCGAAATTTTAATAAAAAAATTATTTTTTTTTTTTCAAAAAAAAAAAAAAAAAAAAAAAAATATGTTTCTAAAACGACTGCGCATATTGGAAAAAGGTTTTACCTTTCTTAAAGGGAATTTCGGAATTTCGGTTTTTTTAGATTTTTCAATAAGCTAAAGCGTTTTTGAGTTACGCGAACATATGTTGTGCAACCTCCTCCATTTTCGAAATAAGGGTATATCTCGAAAAACAGAGCTGTCCTAAAAAACGGCTAGCACCACTAGATTCAGCGTACCCGAATTAGGTTAAAACGAAAAGTGCCCAGCTTGTCTAAGAAAAAGTGTCAATTTTTATCACAGTGTTATTATTATTATGTAAGGGCCAAAAGCACCGCCAACCAAAGGATCGTTTGTTCAGCTACAAATAAAGCCAATAATTCTATACGGTAAGAGATTGTATACTTCACCTAAAGTCAATAAGGTTACTGCATGGAATCTCATTCTGCTTGCAGAATTATATCTACTTACTCTAAGATTTCGTTTTTCTTACTTTTTTGTGCTTTTACTTTATAATTCAGTGTTATTTGTGAGAAAACACTTTATCAGGTGCTGCAGCAACCAATGCCGGTATTTTTTCACATATTTAATTTAGGGTTTTTTTCTTTATTTTTCTTAACTCTGAAATAATATAAAAAATCTAAATTTTTCGACATTTTAGCAATTTTAAGGACTAGAGCAGCTTTTTCGAGTTAGTTTTTTTTACACTTTGTTTTTCATAATCCACAGCTACGATTGCGTCGAAAACAGGAAAACAATATTACAATTGGTTTCCGTGATATAATTGTGAGAAAAATTGAATGTTCTTGGAAAGATAAAGTTTTAGCCAAAATATAAGTACATGAGCGCATGAAATTCGAACAGCAGCTAAATTAGCAAAAGCCGTTTTGTTAGTTTTGATACGTACTTCGAGAAAATCTACTCGAGAAGAAGTTTGCATTTTATGTTTTGCACTATCTACGATCTCTTCGAGTTTATTTAAATGTCTTATGCATTTCAGTTATATTTTCCAATTAATTGCTGATAGATGATATACTTTTTTCAATCCACTTGTGACGTGTACTTAAAAAGCAAGCCGATTTTGTAAGGTCATAGTTAAGTAGTAAAAATACTTTTTATATAGATTTTTAAGTTTATTGCATTAAAAATGTGCAGTTTCATTCAAATAATCGTTATTAAAAATATGTAAAAATTTTAAGAAAATATCCATTACAAATTATGATTATACAATTAATTATTTGTAAACCATTTGTTTAACTTACATATTTTTAATAACATTTTTATTATTAAACCAATTAACCAATTTCAACACACGTTTTTTACATTCAGTTTAGTTTATAAATTTTCTCAACATGACCCACATATTTCCGTTAAGGACCCTAAAACGTGTAGTCATTGAAATAAATAACTTTTTTGGAACTTAAATACAACACCCACCCAACTCATTTAACCAAGACATCATGTTTTTTCAAACATGTTCAAAATGTCCTTATGACAAATAGCTTTTCCTAAATTAAAAATAATTTATTTTCTCCCTCCATTCTACTATATGTATATGTATATATGTGTGTTTGTACTTTAATTACAATTAATTTATCGTATTCTTTATTTCACCCTTAATTCAGTGGCTGTGTTATTGGTCTTTTAAAAGTTGGCACTAAAGATTTATATTTGTTCGACGAAACAGGACAAACCCGTAAGGTGGAAAATGCTCCTTCCATTTTGGATTTCTATATACACGAATCACGTCAAAGAGCTGGTTTGGGCAGAGATCTCTTCGAAACCATGTTGGCTGATGAAAATTGGACACCCGTAAAATGTTCGGTGGATAGACCATCTGAAAAACTCTTGGGTTTCTTAAAGAAACATTACGGTTTAGTACGTACTATACCACAGGCTAATAATTTTGTTCTTTATGAGGGTTTCTTTGATGATGGTAATAAACAACAGCAGCTAAAACAACATACAAACGGTGGCATGCATATCACAAATAGGTGAGTAGCATTTAATTCTTATTACTCATTTCTAGACTTATAATCAACCGTAAAAAGAAAAATCAGAAAATTTATTAAGAAAGCCTACTTTATGTGTACAAGTTTACACTCTATGCGTCATTTTAGCTTTTTTTCTACTTCTTGGTACTAAGAAAGTTTTAATATTTAGGTTTTTATATATTTTACAAAAAACTTAAATAAAAATAATGAATGAGGGCAAAAAAATAACTAAATAACCAACTTGACGTGTTTTAAGAATATTGTTTTTTAAAACCGCGTTTCATGTCAAGTGTTTTAGGTATAGAACATACACTGCGAAACTGTTAACTAAGGAATTCAATTGTATAAATTTTGGAAAAATATATGTATATTTTAAAGCTAATAATATTTAAAGGCCATATTCTTACTATGAATTGTTGAAAATTTTGAACAGATTTATTTTTTTTTCTTTTGAAGAGTATTTTTTTAATATATGTATTTTAGTTAAAAGATTCAATAAAATGGAACGTGCAAAAGTTCTTTATACTTCTAAATCCTAAGGGGTAAGAAATGGATAAAAACGGGACATCTCGTAAAATTCAAAAAACATCATTATTAAATCAAAACAAAAGTAGACAGGTGTTTGGTTGTTTTTTGAAATTTGTACGAAAAAGTTATAAAGATAGAAATAAAATTTGTATTTCCTTGTTTGTATTCTCCTCTCCTTATGAAGCTCCCAGTAGCTCAAGCAGGCCCTGTTGGCCAAACTGCCGTCGACGAAATTGTCGTCAACGATTTATGCACGACATGTCCTATATCACTTAGGATTTCTGGAAGACAATTTTGAGGAAAATGTCGTGGACGACAAAATACTCGACATTGTCTAGTGCACTGTTTTTTAAAGAAGTTAATAAACGACGACATGACCGACATTGTCTTTCAAGTTGTCTTTTGTCAAAGCTTATCCACGACAACACGACAGACATTTTCTTGTAAGGTATCCTCTATAAACAACTATACACGACAGTATGAGCGACAGTGTCTTGTAAGCTGTCCTGTATTAAAGTGTATGCACGACAGCATGACCGACAGTGTCTTGTAAGGTGTCCTTTATCAACTTCTAAGCACGACAATATGAGCGACACTGTCTTGTAAGCTGTCTTTTAAACAAACAAATATAATTTGTTCCCAATAAAAACAATTAACTGTAAAATAACGATAATAATAAAAAACAACCAAAGCAAAGTGAAGAAAATCAGTCAGTCAAGTCTGAGAACTCAAAGACATAGGTCTTTTTCTAAAAATATGTATGTGCTATTGTATGTTTTTATTTTTTCGTTTAGGTTAATAGGCGACATTGTCGTGTAAGCTGTAACTCCTATAACTTCTTCGACATTTTCTTATACGCAGTCGTTGACGATAACGTAGAATCCTTTGTCGTCCATATAGTCGTCAAAGGCATGTGAACGACAATGTCGTTCATGTGGTCATCAACGACTATACGGACGACAATGTCGTGCATGTAGTCATCAACGGCAGGCTGAGCGACATTGTCTCTCTTTGTGTCGTGCCCGATTTACGCGACACTTGTTTGAAAATGTCATCGACGATATGCATTAGTTGTCCCTTACGTGTCGTACAGGAATTAACAAATGACCAACTGGGAATACATAGAGATTGCACAAGCTACTTATATAATCTTTACAAAAGATCATAGTTAATTTTGCCTATAATACCCATTTTTTATATTATTTCTGTATATAGGTACATGTCCAAAATTTTAGCGAGAGATTAAATATGTTATTCTTAAATTGGATACCAAATTTTAGCTATTTATTAAAATAAATGAATGAGTTGTGAATTTTTGGCCGGAATTGACCACCGTGCAGTGGTATTTAAAGAACATAATAAAAAACTGCTGTTGCTCCATTTATATAACTAATGCATGCAGAATCGCTGTTACTGCTCTATACATAACCAAATTTTTTAAGTCATTTCTTACAACGAATATTAAGTCCAATATCCAATATCTAGTTTACAAAATATTCCTTCTAAATTGGCCAAACTATATTCGTTATTTAAGTGATTCGCAGTGTACGTCTATAAAAATGCGACACCATTTCAAAAATTTGTGTGATAGCATGAAATTTTTTAAATTTTGTTTCTATTTTTTTGATAATTTTTTTTTCTTTCTAATTCTTATCTAAAATTCTTCGAAAAAAGGCTGGTGATATTTGTTTATAAATTTATTAATTTTAAAATTTAATTGTTTTTACTAAAAGATGCACGGTTTTTTTTTAATTAAATTCTTGAATTTTTTTTAAAATGTTGTAAAACTATTTTGTAATAAAACTTTTAATACATAAAAAATAGTTTTTAATACTCATTTGAAAAACGTATGCGAAATAAAATATGGACTGACACATTAGCAGTAATAAAAAATTTATATCAGGTATTAAAATATCAAAGTTAATATGCAATTGTTAAAATACACAACTTAAACTTATTTTACAAAAAGATATCTAGCCACATCAATGGGCTTTTTTCATATTTTGAGGCACCCTCTTGAATCACCTTTGTGTGCATTTTCTATAACATCGATTTAATTTGAGTGATAAAACAGTTTAGGTTTCTTGGATCCTATCCCTATTTATAGAAATTTCTTTTCAAATTCGCCTAAAAAGTTTGAATTGGTGTCTATTCACGAGCTTCCATTGTAAAGAAACTCCCATCATCCATGATGCGATTCATGGCCAGCATGCAGCAAAAAAATTTTGTAGCAAAGCCCGTATTAGATGTTTGCTGATAACTGACTCTTTTCTGAGAGTGTTGGAATTATTTTCTTTGCATATTTGACTACTCTCATATGTGCTACGTATTTCTAATTTTTAACTCTTCATTTATTTGCCAATGCGTGGTAAGATGTTGGAGTATATCCGGCAATTTCTTCTATTCTATTTCTTCAACATAGCTCGAGTTTGGTTGCATTGTATCAATAATTTTAAACGGATCTTCGTTTTCTATTAATGGTTTTTCGAAGGCTTTTACTGTCTTATAAACAAAAGATTTTTCAATTTGGATTTCAGAAAATGACGAAAAATTTTAAATTTTCTTTTGTGAGGATTATTTTCACAAAATTTACAAATCAACTTACGACCTTCTAATTCGTTTTATATTTTTTTCTAGTTTATTGAACTGATCTCTACCCAAATAGTTACAAGCAAAGTGCCGTTGCTTTTTCCATTTTTTGTTTTTATATTACATTTTGTTTTATTTTTGCACTGATGGTTGAAAATCAGTCCATATTTCATTCTGCATACGTTAGTTAAACTAAATGTACACCTTTTTCTTAGCAATGTAATAGATTTTACACTTTTTAAAATTAAACGTTGGCTTAGTCAGCAAATATGCTAAGTACACTTTTTATTAGAATTATTAATCTTAAAACATCGTATACAAACGAAAAAAAAAAATTTATATTGATATTTCTTGTTGTTATGCAATGGTAAGCAAATATGCTAAGTTAAAAAACTCTAGAACTCTAAAAAAGAGTTTTTGCCACCCCCACATTACTTTTTGTTTTTTATATATCGTCAGCTCATTGTCATGGTCTCCTGCATGACAAGCATTTTGACCGTGTGCAGACCCCTTTAAAGTTAAAGCAAAATAGAATGACAACAACTAAATACACGGCAGTAAGTATACTTATGCAGCACCAAAAATTTATTTTTAAAAATAAAAAGTGGCGTATGCGGCACAAAACAATAATTTTCACTTTCGATAAAATACTATTAACTTCAAACTTCATTCACAAAAATTTACAAGCCCAGTAGTGGTGAAAATACAAAAAAATTTTGTCAGGTATATTTTCAGAAAACTTCGTGTAAACCTTCATTGTCGTTTTTTCCACGACGGCTTTTTGGCATATGCGCTAATTATTATAGCTGACGATATTCTGCCGTTGAAAGCCCGATCTTATCGTAACGCATAATGTTGCTTATTGCTTGACTGTTAGTTAATTCTTGCTTCTGCTGACATTTTAATCCGACATCAAACTCCGGGCAACACGTATGTCATAAGCTCACCATAAGATTAGAATTGTAGTTTCTATACCAGCCTTCTGCTAAGCACGGTTCGGTAGTGGGCCTTGCATTACTTCTATTTTTTGGATTTTTTTTTAAATTTTCAAATGACGAAAGGTTTTTGGGTGGATTACACATTTTCAAAAAAAAAAAAAAAAGAAATACTCACTTTTCAAAAACACGATTTTAAATTTTAAATCCAAAAATCTTTATCAAAAACATTTGGAATATTATTATGTATTTTCTATAGTACAAATACATCTAAATTGAATATTTTACATGAAAAATTCCAGTTTGGACCATTATGAACGGAAAACTAAAAAAGTGTCTTGAACGTAATAAAAAATGTCAGAACTTACCAGGAAGTCCCTTTTGACGTGTTCAAAAAAATATCAAAAAATTGGGGAAAACACCATCATCCTACTTGGAATGAAATGGCCCAAATATATTCATATTATTGACATTTATATTTTCTTCTCATTACAATTGTTTTACTATTTATGTATTAATCATATATGGCCTTATGGTCACGATTAATAATAAATAAATGCCAGCTTAACAATATGGTTTTTACGCACAAATGCTCTTTTTCGTCAAATTATATCCAAACGGGTGGACATCGTTAGATCAATTCAGAAAGTGATTCTGATCGATCAGTATACTAAAAAAGTGGGAGTATAATAACAAGGAATAAGTCCATATTAAAAGTAGAATATTATTTACAGCAAAAGTGTTAAATCATAAAACAGCCAATAAGATTGCAAAAGATTAATTTTGGATTTTTACGGTTATTGGTACTTAAAAAAGATCTTCTTGAGTTCATCTTTACACATTTTAATAAAGTTAGGCCCTAATTATATAAAACGCAACGCAACACCAAAGAATTACATTGAAAGTAAGAACAAAGTCATAAATATTTTGTAATTTTGTTATTGCTTTCTACAGAAATTCATGTACCGTTTTAAAATTTTCAACGCCACAAGTTATGAGGCGTTTGAAATTTTAAAAGGCAATGTGAATTTGTTTGGCGTTGCGTTTTACATAATTAGGGCCTTAGAGTTTTTTGTCTCTCCTGAAAATTTTTAAAAAATGGACTTAGCACATTTGCAGCGAATGATATATGTATTACTATTTTGTATTAGGTATTAATAAAAACTTCAGAATATATAATTAAAACTTTCTTTGAAATAGAATTATAATTTTCTGACACATTTTTGGAAATGGTATAAAATTTCATGTTTGATTGTCTTGAAAGCTAAAAAAGCAAACCCTTAAACTTTTCACACATTTTTATTTATGCCTCAATTTATTCAAGTTTCACTTAAAATAATTCAAATGCAAACACAAGCATGATAGAAGTGGTGGCATAAAAGTTAATATTATAGCTGTCTAACAGGTTATAGAAAGAAGTAGAATCTATAGAGAAAACAAGGCAGCCTATATGAAATGTAGGCTAATTTTCGTTAAGAAAACTTCTTTAAATGCATACACATACACATGTACATAGTTATGTACCAACTTTTGTAAATTAAATTAATTACTAACAAAATGTTTAAGGCCTATTGTTTTCTTTAGCTTAAAACACATTAAATCAACTTTTAAAGTGTTCTAAAGTGCTAAGTACTTTAGTAGTTGTGAATAGCCTGTTGTACTATTATATGCTAAATTAATGTTAAATTCAAAATTAAATGTTTAAAAAATTTAATTTTTTTAGGCTACGTAAATAAATTAATAATTAATCTAAAATAAAGACTTATAATTGAAACAAAAACCAGCTGAAAAATAGCACAATTAAAATATTTTAATATAAAATTTAAAACAAAATTTGTATGACAGTCATAAAATTGCCTAGTTGTTTTTAAAAGTTTTTGAACTTAAAGTTCATACTTGCATACATATTTAGCTTATACATATTATTATCTATAAGTTTTTAAACGGTCTTAAATATTACATCGAAACTACAAATATTTTTTAATGCCCACATCTTTAAAACAAACAAATCGAATTTATATATTCCTTAATATAATACAATTAGTTTTCCTTATGTATTTAAGTATGTATGTATGTATGTATATAAATTTTTTAGGTTTTACTATAAATGACTAATTTCTGTAGTAATTTAGCCCATTTCTTTTGAAATGAAAATATTATATAAAAAAATCTTAACCAACGTGATATACTCCCATAAGTTATTTTATTTGTGTATGCAAAATTATAGCGGAAATATTACAAGACATTTGACGAAAGTAAATAAAACCACTAATTTACATAAGAAACTTGGTCATATCAAGATGTCAACATGCAATTTTAATATTAATTTTAATAAAAACTAAGAAGTTACTATAATTTAACAATCTTTAAAAATGCATAACTAATTAGATAAATATAAATTGTTTTTTTTAAATATATATATATTATCAAAAAGTAATTTCAATTTTTTGGGAATACAATACAATAATATATATATTTATTTATTTTTTTTTTCCAAATGTCCTAAAGATTTTAGGGCTATGTTTACGGTAACCATTCATTCAGTGTTATACAGAATACCATTACGGGGACAAAACGTTCTGTATTATTCAGAACAGTACTGGGGGGCTTATTCTGTATTACGATGCAAAAGTCAATGCGACTCGACAATATATAAATGCGAACAATTGCCATTCTGAGTTACGATGTTCGCAAACTACATTTTTTTCGAATTTAAAATGCGAAAATGTGGCATGTCGGTATTCTGTAATGCGAAAATAAGTATCAAAATACCAAAATTTATTCGACGGCAATACAGCATTCGCAAAGTACAAAAATGTAAGTGAAAAATAATATTTATTTATTCCTTATGGGGCACTAGCTTTTAGGCTATCCGGCTTAAAAAATAATATACATATCTACTTTAATTGCTTTTAATCAGGACTGTGGAGTCGTCAAAAAATAATTCTAACTTCGACTCCGACTCCAACCGCTGAAATTTTTTAAGTACGTCTCGGAGACGTCGTCTCCTTCTCTTACATTGATGCTAAATGTATATGAGACTGGTCCTTACTTGACTTTAAACTTTATTTTTAATGCAGTACCTTTTAAATGGTTAAATATAGCAAGAAAATTATTCTGTAAAAATTTCAAATCGATATTTTAAATTTTTATTTTGGAAAATATTAGAAAATTTTTTATGCGGAAAAATTTTAAGTCGGAGTCGCGACTTTTTGTGGGTACTTTGACTCCGACTCTACAACTCTGACTCCACAGCCCTGCTTTTAATAATGAAATGTTCAGAAAAACAAACAATAAGACCTTTTAAGACATATTTTTGCAAATTATGCAACTTTTTTAAAAATTCAAGTAAATAGTTATACATATCGTACTTGATCATAAAGAGGGTATTACTCAAAATTTAAAAATTTTTTGTAGAAGCAAAACAATTTTTAATTTAACATTAAAGGCATATGAAAAAGAATTTTTAAACCAACCGTTTCGTTACCAAAAAGTAGACAAAAGTACACGATATTTTTACAGCGGTTTGATACGAATATTACAAGTCGATTTTTTCCTGAACTGAAAAAAATTCAAATTTTGAGTTTATACCCTTTTAATGATCAAGTGCAATATGAACATATTTTGTAATCAAAACCACAAAAAAATATTGTAATTTTAATTTTGACATTTATTTGTTATTTTTTGACCAGTGTTGAAGTAAAATTCGATGCGAAGACAAAAGTCTTGTAGAATACCTACTTTCTTTCGCATGGCATTGATTTTCGCATTGCAATATAGAATTAGCCCCCTGTATTTTAGAGCTTTGGTCTTTGTGAATTATTTTTTAGTTCACAAAAACTTTAATTGTTGTGTATTTAATTAAATATATTTGTACTATATATAATAACATAGCTAAAAGAGATACGTATCCTATTAATCTGACTTTTCTCTTTACTGAAAACTCGCACAATTTTTCCCTTTTTGAAAAAATGTTAGGGAAAAATAACTTTAAAAATTGTAAAGAATCTAACTTTATGCCTAGTTTCATCTTGAGACCACTTCAGGCTCAAAGGCATTCTTCAACACTTATGGTATAAACAAATAAACTGAGATTTTTAATTTCCAAGAAAAATATAAACAGAATTTCGAAATAATAATCATTGAACATTTTGAAAATTTCTTGCATGATATTAATTTTTAAATATTTCGTTCTTCGCTTAAATTCTTTTTCGATTATCGAATCGCTCCTTGATACTCTTCCAACTTAAAGTTCATATAGTTGTGTTGCAGTTTTTAAAAGTTTTTAGAAATAATTTTAACGGTTTTAAGACCGTTAAAATTATTTTTGATTTTTGACAAATCCACCCTTAATACTCTCCTAGCTTAGAGGTCATCATATCGTTATTTATATACTTGAAAGCCGAGATTTTTGAGAACACGTTAATAGTAGAATTAATAATACAGGCTTAATTCCGAGAATAAACCTCATCACGACGCAGGCAATGTATGTTTGTTTTTTATATAAAGACTGTATTATCCTCTTAATGCTACTTGAATTAAAAAATTTATTTAGCTTATAAGCGAATATTTGGATAACATAATTAATATTTAGAATTGAAGTTAAGAGTTCCAAAAACCTAAAAAAATAATGTAATTCAGATTAATAATACGAAATCAGAGACGAAAGTCAGAAATCGAAATAATTGTTCAAAAAAAAAAAAAATTAAATAAAGAGCATTTTTTGAAACCGATAGAACCATGGTGGAATAAGCAGGTGGCATCGTTACGACAACAAATACAACATTACAACAAAAATGGAAATTACATAACCGTTTACGTCAAAAAATACATTAAGCAAAAATCAAAGCGTGCCGCTGAACGTGATGAAATAAATAAATTTTTAACCAATTTTTATTTAATTATGGTCAATATTTTATCAAAATTATCAAAAACTTTAATAAAAAACAAAAATCACAGCACAACACGTGGACTTTTTGTAAACATAAACAAAACTTTGACATAAACCTAGACAAACAATGCAAGAGCAAAAAATCGTCATCTGGCGTAGTGCTGCCACCTGTTTATTTCACCATGGATAGAACTTAAAATTGGAAAATTGTCAAAAAATTATATATTGAAAACAAAAACGAACTTGAATTTTTTTTATTGTTGTTTCAAAATAAATTCCCAAGGAGGATAGGCCTTGAACACCACTTTTTTTGCTTGTCTTATTTTGTTTATGCTTTAACAGCTGTTTAATAATTAGCACAAGCTTAAAGTTCGGGAACGCTTTTCGTGCAAAACTAGAGTAAAGAAACAGACCTATTAACTTAAATTTTATTTGTTTTTTTTATTAATTTAGATTTTTCAATTTCAGATTCCTATATTTTAATATTAGTTTTAACTGGGTTTCCATAAACTTAATTTTAATATTAAAGAGAATTTAATTTGTATACCCATTAACTTAAACTGCTGTGGATGGGGAAGCAGTTCGCGCGTGATTGTCGTTAATTTGTAAAGGCAATTAGGTCATTCTTTTTGTCCTTTCCTTTGCCCATTTTTCGTTTCGTCCGCATTGGCTAATAGCTTGGCGTATCATAACCAAACGGCGTTACAATTTTTCGGGTTTCGACATTAATCTTTCGCTTTAATCTTACTTTTTACATCGTGCTGTTGGAGTGGCAACAAAAGCTTATTTGTAACATTCATAAGAAGCTGACTTTTAAAGTTTTTAAGGTTAAGGTCGTTCAATAGCTTATGGAGGAAGCTCTTCAGGTGTAATGATGGCTTAATGAATATTTTTCATGCCCAAATACATTTTTTCAGTGGCTTTGCTGTTAAACATTATTTAATTCCATTTTACATTTTCTCAAAAGTAATTTAAAATGCGCATGGTTTTGGTAAATACAAATTTCCTTAAGCTCAACGTGAAATGAAGTATAAATTAATCATATTTTATTTATATATTTAAATTGTGACTTACATATTTTAATAACAACTTAATAATAAATTTTATTCTTTCATTTATATTTCATATTCATGTAACATTTAACAACTATCAACTCAAATTGGGTATATATGTACATCAATGTAAAAAATTAATATAAACGCCTCCAAAAATCAACTAACTAAAATAAATTAAAGTCCTAATACACAACTTTTTGGTGCTACATATTTGGGTGATGAGAATAACAAAAAACGATCACAACGTCAATTAGATGCTCCTAATTTAGCTACACAAATAACACAGATTTCACCGGTGGGTCGTTACGGTGCCAGAAGACCAACTTGCAGTATGGCTGAGGTATTTAACTATTAATTAATCTTTAAATTTCATTATTTTATTAACTTGAAAAACTTGCATAAAAATATATTTTTGCATATTCATAACTAAAACAACTTTGAAATTTTCTTAAAATTTATAAAGAAATTTTATCGATTTTATCGGCTTTATTTATAAAATATAAAACATGTTTATAAGAGCTTTATGAAATAATAAGGCGGTATCCGACATTTTTTTGAAAATTTATTGTTATGATAAGAGTATTCAGTTCAGATTTTTTATTGCTAAAAAGAAAAAATGGACCCATGTTGAAGTGAGCGTTCTTTATTATAATTTGAAAGTGTAAAGTAGTACATATTTGAAAGAGATCGTCGCCCGTAGTGCAGAAAAACGACAATGAAGTTTTGTAAAAACATACCCGATAGAATTTTTTTGTATTTTCACTACTGCTTCGGGCATATGTTTTGAAGAAAATTTAAAATTTTTGAACGTTCATTAACGAACATCGAAGTTAATAGCATTTTAAAGTAAAAATTATTATTTTGTGCCAGATACGCCACTTTTCTCAATTAATTTTTAAAAAGTAGCTTTTTGTGCTGCATACGTATACTTACTGATGTATTTTGATTTGTTGACATTTTATTTTGCTTAAACTACTTTTTTGAAGCGAAGCATGAGTGAAAACTATTTTCTTGTTGTCATTTTGTTTTGATTTCACTTTAACTACTTTTTTTTCTTACGACAATGAAGCAAAGCAAGAGTTAAATTTATTTTGTACGTTTTTGTGTGAGGAATTTTCTGCATTCGCCAGACAGTGGCGTGTTGAGTAAAACAATACTTTAACAACTTTAAAATGGAGCAAAATGAATGATCAGAAACCATAAAAAATTTGGTGTAACCGGTTTTGGATTCAGAAAGGGGTTATTTAAAATATATTTATCCCATACCTCACTCAATTTTTTTTTAAATTGGTCAGTAGGTCAAACCAATAATGAGTGGACGAGATGTCAAAGTGTTTTTTGTTGCAAATAACAACACTTTTATTATAATGACAACCACATTCAATTTGACGTTTATGAAAAACTAAACTGAATATCCTTAATAATTATCTAAATGCCTACTTCGCATCAGACATTACATAAACAATTTTTTTTACACATTATCAGTACGTATTCTTTATTTTCATGACAGCATTGTCTAATGTTAACACAGCGTAAAGTGCATAAGTGTGTGTCTATATTAAGTTTGCAACAAAAAGGACTCACGGTTTTTTTTTTCAAAGGAAATAAACCAACACGTTTTTAAATAGTTAAAAATAGTTCAAAATTAATAAAATAAAGAAAACTATTTCTTTTATTTGATTTAAAGAATAAAAAAAAATACATAATATACAAGGCGAATTAACTACAGGTGGTGTTGAAACGGCATCTGATTTTGACAGTTCGGGCTTATTTGTTTTGATTTGTTAGTGTTTTGCTAATAATGGTTGACATTTCGAGCTAATGGCACTAACAATGCAATGCAAAAAACCCTATGTTGTTTCTGTTGTTTTTGGATTGTTGTAGTTCCGACACCACCTGTAGTTGAATTCGCCTTGATAATATATAACACACATTTTTCTGTTTTACTACCTCGCAAATTTATTATTACCCAGACAAGACAGTAAGAAAATACATTTTAGTTGCCAAAAACACTACTCATTGTCTTCGTGTCGTAGGCCCAGACAGTTATTAAGACAGTTCACTTTTAAAAAATGTCAAACGTGAATTTTTGATTTTTATTTTTTCTTTTGCGAACAAAACTTTAAATTACTGCCAGAAAATGTCAAAGCACTGTCTAATTTTACTGTCTGAGAAAATTGCAAGCCAGTAAACAAGATGGAAAGTCGGAAAAGTGTGCATGTATTAGTGCATAAGAGTATTCAATGGAATGTAAGTCGTGTACGACTTTTGTCAAAATTGAGTATTTAACAACTTTTCCTTTTTTTTTTTTTTTGCCAATTTTCTGTAAATTTCAATGCCAGCAATCTTTGATCGTTTGTTCAATTCATTTGAAGATATAATTTTTCACAACTTTGTTAATTTCTGTTGGAAATGTATAAAATTTATACAGAACTACCTGTTTGGTCCCGGCGCTGCTCGGGATTTTCTAAATAAAAATAAAAAATGAAATACTGAAAAATGTTGTTACTAACTTGACCCCAGCGCTATCTACCATCAATAAAAAAAATTAAATATCACGACAACAGCGCCACCTATCGGGATTTTTTTTATAAACCATCAGTGAAAGTAGATCTTTCCAAGGCATGTACTCGTTTGAAAATCGTTTGAGTGGTTCTCGAGTTATATAATCACGAACATATGACAACTTATTTTTATATACTTAATAGATTTTAATTGTTTGAATTAAAAGTAAATATAAATTTACACACAATCGGGTGTGTTCTAGAATCCGAATTCACTTAAAAGTAGATTATTTCAGCTTTTCTGTTGTCCTGCAATTCACATCTAAATGTTTTTATTCGTTTTCAGTTAAAGTAGTACGGGGTTGGTGAAAGTAAAACGAATCGACTTTTATTCTTATACATATGTGATAATATTTTGAACAAAAGCCTAAATTTTGGTTTTAAGTTTTTAATGGTCTTTATTCAATTCAATCAAAAAGTATACACATATCGCACTGGTTTCTCTAAAGAGAGTCAACTCAAAATTTTTAAATTTTTACTTTTTGCAAGATGTACAGTAGTGGTCATATCCACGCACTGTAAAAAATCTTAGATCAATTTCTCTAGTACTATAACAATACTATAATACAGTAGTATTAGAGTACATATAAAAAGAAAACAGTTTTTTGTCTCTAATGAAAATTTATAAATTTTGAGAAAACCCCCTTTAAAGGAACCAGTGCTATATGTATTTTCACACAAATATTAATACAAAAAAAGTTTAACTTATCCAAAAATTTCAATATATCACTTGCGCAAAAAAACAAAAGCTCCTGACATTTTTACATATATATAAAAATTTTATTTTTAAGGAATAATTTTTGATACTATCAAGAAAACAGCTGATAAAAAACTGTTTTTATGTTTTTGTCATTTAGATTTTTTTCGAACTTTGAGTACACAAAAACATGCGGATAAAAATATTGTTCTATTTTGTCAATTTTTTGGTAATGAAACGGTTGCTTTAAAAATTCATTTTTATATACCTTTAATGTAAATTAAAAATGGTTTTTCTTCTACCGGTTTTCGAATATTCCGAATAGTTGATATATTAAAAGAACCGGTTTTCGGTTAAGCATTTTAAAAATAACCGGTTAACCGGTTTTAATTCGAGTACATAAAAATACAAAAATCAGATTAGTTTTTGTAATAAAAAATTAATTAGAATAAAAACAAAACAATTCACGAAGGTAAGGAACCAACAAAATACATACATAGATATGACTTAATGTATGTTCAGACCTAACAAATATTTGACGATAAAATCAAAAAAAAAAAAAAGCGTGACCAGAGTAAACTGATTAAACTTAAGCTTTATTGTTAACAAGTTCTTAGTATTTGCTAAACAGTTAAATAATGTTTGCTCTAGCCAAACAATTATTTAATAAAACTAGTGATTACGTGTACGAAGTCAATAATTTAATAGGTGTGAACATAGCTGTAGAAATTTTGAAAAACTTTGGTTATAAAGAATTATAGGAATTTAATAAATTTATTATTTGAGATATTCTCGCAAATTTATTTTAAATGAGTTTTAATTTGTTGGTGGCTAAGCATGTCTATATGAATCAGTAAACTTCAACCATATTTTTGAAAAGTTGCAAAACAAAACCTCTTATCCAGGATTATATATTTAAAATTTTTGTTTGTTTCAGTATTATAGAAACAATAGTAATATGAACATGCTTTTTGTATGAAATATCTGTCAATTCGTTGAACACAATTTAAACTCTTTTATGAGATTGTTTGATTCCTTCAATTTTGTTTTAAGTTCTTGGTAATTTAATAAATAAAACTGGAGGATTTTTCCATATCGTTGATTTCGGCGGTATGGTGTAGTTTTAAGCATGAAGATATTCTAGAACTACTTAAGAGTTTTAAATTCATTATTGGCAGCACATTTTAGTAAAGTATTATTTTCCGTCTCTTAAAAACTACTTGGAACGAAGCGAAGTTTTACTTGGCGTATATTTATGTCAAGCTTGTAGACTAATTAAAAGTGCAACTTATCATTTTAGGGCCGTTTAAGCACCATTGTCTTTTAAATCAGTTCGATATTATCGCCAGAGATAACATCTTTATCTTTACTTTTTAAGTTGAACTTTTTTTTGTAGTATTTTGAATTGTTTTTGGTTATATAAGCGATTTGTATTTACTTTGCCCATAATGCTTTTTTGACTTTTGTTACATTTTGTTGTGGCATTCTTTATAAAAAGTTTAAGTTTGCCAAATATTCAATTAGAAAAATACTTAAACTACGGGTACATTAAATGTACATTTATAACAAAAGTAAGGAAAACGTACATAAATTGCACATTACTAAAATAACCGGTTTATTTTACTAAATTATTTGAAAAATGGACATTTTTAAATATTCGACTTGGGCAAAACTAAAATAACCGGTTAAAACCGGTCGAATACTATTCGATCGATCTCCCTAGTTAATACCCTCTTGTTGATTAACGACCAATTTCACCAAGTTCAGTTATAATTATAAACTATAAACTAACTGCCTGTTTTAAATGTTAGTTATACAAGTCACTTTTGCGTTCGCGTTCTAAAAACAGGCAGTGACAATATAATATAAACTATCAGATATAACTGTCAAAAACATATTGTTAACTAGAAGTTGAAGTAGAATTAAGTCTTAACTGAACTTGATGAAATTGGCCGTAAGTGCGATAAGTATGTAAATACAACCTAACCCAGCGGAAACAAGAATGAGTAAAGAGGCCTAATAGAAGGCCTTATTTAGCAGACACAAGTTCTCCTCGCTGCATTCCAAACTCATTTATTTTATACACAGGGAGAAAGCCCTTCGACATTCCTTTTAATAACAACTTCGTTCCCTTCCCAAAGAAGGCAGTAAGGAAGGTCATATAAACAAACTTAACAACTTTCTTTCTCCCTTCTTTAAGAAGGGAGTAGCAAATGTGTACTGAATATTTTGAAGGGATTCCTTCAAAAAGGCCTACCACTTGCGGTACTTTCAAAATTTACCGCTGGTAAATAAATAGTTTTAAAACATAATTGTTTTGCTTTAACTTTCAATTAAAAAAATTGTTTTAAATTGAATAAAGAAAAATTAGTTATCACAAAATACATATATTTTTATAAAAAATCAAGTATCCATGGAAGCAAAAAGAAGTCATTTAAATAACACTCAATATCAAAACAATGGCCATCGTATCACAACAGGATCTTCTAAAACGCATGTTTTGGTGAGTATATTTCAATTTGAAATCAAAGAAACTATTTTAAATTCCTTGTAATTTTGCTTGTGATGTTCATTTAAGAAGAAAAATGCCAGTGAAGATAGTTTGACACCTAGTCAAGTGGCTGAACAAGCTAAATCCAATGTAAGCATCGTAAATTATAATAATTACTAATTAATTATAAATGATTTAAATAATGCTTCTTTTAAGGGGAGAAGGCACCCGCTAGATGCTTTAAGTAAACTGCCTAGTAAGCAAACAACTTTGGAACGTAGATCGGTAACTATGTACATATTTAAAGGATAGTGCAAAGATACTTACTTTTTCCATATATTCAGGGTCTTCAAGATGTTGATGAAGAATATTTAAAACAAAATATATTTAGAAAACCAATTGTTCGCCACAATTCGGTAATATTTTAAAACTATTAATACTGAAAATAAATACAATTATCTTCTTTCACAAGCCTCCTTCCGAGGAATATGTTGCGAATCAAGCGCCCACACAGTCTCAGTTAACAAATAAACAACAACAGAATTATCAACAACATCATTCAACGAATTTGACACATTCTCAAAACCAAATGCAAGCGCAGGTTCAAAATTCAACAGGAACTTTGTCACAGCAACAAAACCAACAACAGAATCAACAAACATGTCTTAGTCAAAATGTTTCATCTCGTACAAACTCTCATCAACATTCTGCCCAACCAATTTCCAATAATACGATATCAACTCCAGAACCTGAAATGTGCACGACTTGTCCCAACTGCCAGACAACCATTTATTTAGTTCGTGGTCCTGATGTGACCCATGACGTAACACAACAACAAGTACCTAATAATGGAAGTCAACAAACAGGCGGCGGTGATGCATTAATTCCGCCTTCAGCGGGTTCAATTTGAGTAGCTTGTGATTTTGAAAAATCAAAATTTGCGTGTTGTAATTAAATTTTTTTTTATATACAAAAATTTATATGTATATGTTATTATTATTTAAATAAACAAATTTATGTTGGTAAACGTTTAAATTAATTGTCTTCTTAAATTAATTGATCCATGGCAGATGGAATGCAGAGAAAAGCTTTCTTAAACGTAGCCAGTTGGGTCAAAATCGTTCATATGATTCAAGGCAAATTCAACTGCAGGTGGTGTCGGAACGCCATATGATTTTGACAGTTCACACATTGTGTCATTAGGTGCGTTTGAGTACTTTTACAGTAAAATGCAGTAAATGAGAAAATTGTAAAATTTGCTCTCACAAAAAGCTGTTGTCCAAAAAAGTACGCGAACGCAAATTTTGTAAAAATTCGTAAAATAAAGGCAACAGCTGATGACAAATAGTTGAAGTGTTGAAAAATGTTAACACTTTTGAATACTTAACTCGTTTTCTTATCGGTACTCGATTAAATACTTTTTATAACACAAACATTTTTGGAAAATACAAACAAATTATTTTATGTAATCTTTCATATTTGTTTGTTTTTTATTTTATTTGATGTTACTAATTTGTGGCGGGTTAATTTATTCAAAAAAACATGAATAGTTTTTTGCTATTAATTACTTAAGTACCCAAGTACTTAGCACTTTTACAACTCTAAAAACTTAACATAACAAAAAAAGTTTCAAATGTTGGTATTTAGCCCAGTAAATGATTCACAAACAAGTTTAATTAACAATTATTTATTCACATTTTGTTTTTATTTAATTTTTATTTCAACTTTACGTTTATTTAACAATTTTTTCACAATTTATAAGCATTTTGTTTGTTACTTTTGTTTGTTTACCTTTTCAAACATATGTTTTTTTGTTTTACAAAATTTTACTGCAAAAATTTCTGCAGTAAAAATTTGTAAATACTCAGAGAAGAACTGTCACTTTTCGCTCTCAATTTGTGTTCTCATTTACTGCATTTTGTGTACTCGAACGCAATTTCGTAAAATGCAGTAAAGTTCAGTAAAAAATCGTAAAAACTTTTGTGTTCTCGAACGCAGCTATTTACAAGCAAATTAAACTTCATTTAGCATCAGCAAACACATTGGTCTGCAATTAACTTTGTATTGATTTGTTAGTGTTTTGTCAGGAATAGTTGACATTTCGAGCTGTAAACACTAACAATGCAATGCAAAAAACCCTATGTTGTTTCTGTTGTTTTTGGATTGTTGTAGTTCCCAAACCTGTAGTTGAATTCGCCTTGATATGATTCTAAAAAAGGAAATGATTTTAATATCAACGGACCTAAGTAAAATTTTTAAACACTTAACAAAATTTTATTTATGCAAACGGACTTCCATTCTATTCAAAAAAAAGATCGCTGGAAATATTCGAACAGTACAAAGAGGAAATATTAGTGGCTTTAAATATGTGCGAATTGATAAATTTATACATTCCTTAGACCAGTTCCAGGTTGACCTGCGCTTAAAAATTAGATCAATTACGTAATAAAGAAACCTATTGTTGAACGTTACGTTCGCCTAAAAAGTTTCTATGCAAAACACTCAGTTTTAAAAATATTTTTCATATAAAATTCAGATAGAAACAAAGTATGTACAACATTATGCAACAGAGACTGAAGAGCTGCCTGCGAAATGGTTGGAAGGAATCCTGTGACCATCCCAAAAAATGGTGCTCCAAGTCATTGCAAAAATTACAGAGGCATCATGTTGCTATCAATTCCGCAAAGGTGCTCACTAATATTCGTTTTAACTGTGGAAACGAAAACTCAACAATACGCAGACAAGCTGGCTTTCGTCCAAGCCGTTGTTGTTTTGACCACATAAACACGATTAGAGTTATAATCGAACAGTCAGTGAAAAGCAGTCCTACAGCTTGTATTCGCTAAGTACAGCCCGGCATTTGACAGCATAAATAGCCCAGCAAAAAAAAAATGGAAGTCATACTTTAAAAACTGCATCTTAATTACATCCAAAGTAGCTAATGCTACTTTTCAGCTTTAAAGAAGTAGTTTTGAAGTACAAATATGAAATAAGATTTTAAATTGCACCTTTGTTCTTAAATAATTGCAAAGAATGTAGTTGGCCCGGAAATTTTTAAAAAGGATTGCATTTCTAAAAAATATTTGTTTGTTCTGAAAATTAACTGAATTTTTTATTTGCGTTTCTAGAGCTTGTTTTTATATTTATTCCTATAAAAGTTATGCTTTTTAATTAATTAAAGGGGTTTTAAATGTTTAAAAGCGATAAAGTTGCATTTTAAAATCACTGGATTAATATCACTTCTTAAATGGACAATTTCATTACTATTGCAGCACTACTTTTGATTAGCATCTTAAGAGTTATTTAAGTAAACATTTTTTCCCCTACTTATAAATGACATTCAAATATCGGAACTGTAAAAGTACTAGAAACGTGGAATATATGCAGTTAAAAGTAGTAGAAAATGAACAACATTTTTCCAATGACATGCTTATGTTAAATTCATAGCTTCTTCACCCGAATTTGAAGTACTTCGGGTTTAAGAATTGTGGTGATTTAATAACATTTTTTTCAACGCTTTTTTTGCTGGGAGAGAGTGTATCCGGGATCAACTTCGGCAGAGAAGCATTACCCCAAAACTAATAAGACTAACAGACTGGAACTTGTCAAGGTTGTCTCATTTCGCCATTACTATTCTTCTTAGTTCTGGACGATGGTTTGATACGGCCAATGATGATGGCGAAAATCGAGAAATAGGATGGAATTTCCATCTGGCATATGCTGACAATATAAGTCTGATGTCTTCAAAACATAGGAACATGCAAAACAAAATCGTTGATATCATTACCGAATCGCACGAAGCTGGTTTAAAAATCAACTCTAAAAAGACGAAAGCACTGAAGATAAATTCACTCGACCCAAGAATCAGCTTTTAAGCGGAACATGATCTAATTGCAAACTTCAACTACTTTAATTACCTTGGTGCTGTAATTTTAGCAGATGGCGATGCTGCCGACGACATTCTAAGCAGGATGTCTAAAGCTCAAGGTGCCTTTTCTCAGCTCTGGAAAATTTTAAGATCCGGTCCGTCCGGTTGGCAGGCTGGCTGGCTGACTGGCTATCCATGTAACCTTGTGCGCAAAGTACAGGTCGCAATTTTGAAGATAATTTGATAAAATTTGGGACATAGGTTCTTATTGGCACAAGGACCAAGCCTATAGAAAACGGGCCGAATCGTAGGACCATGAGGGAACATAGGGGGAAATTTCTGCCTCTCAGAACCTATCAACCCGATTTTAATGAAATTTAAATCACATATAGAAATATATTTATATGGACACATAAGCTATGTAGTTTTACAAAAATAGGACCACAAGGAGAGGTAGGGGGCAATTTCTGCCTCTCACAAACTTTCAAACCGATTTTAATGAAGTTTATAAACATTGATAAATCCATATTAATAAGCATGATGTGTTTTTAAAAACTGTGGTGTAGGGTATCATATGGCCGGGCTTGACCGACTATACATTCTAACTTGTTTGTTTTTCAATAATGTTTAACAAACTTTCGTTCATTCGAACCAAATATATAGTTCGAAAATCATAATACAGAGTACAAATTGGTCGAACTCGGAAACTTATCTTTTTATTCCATTTGTATTGCAATTTCGAACGATATCAAATGCCGTAATATGCCCCAGACATGTGATGCATTGAAGGTGACGATATGTAAGACAAATATTACAGAACAATAGTAAGTACATAACTCTTCTTGCTCACTGAACAAGAAATAAGAATTAATATAGAGCGAACCTAATTTGTTCCGATTGCATGTGCACGTTTTTCTGTGGCGCATATGTATATGTCCAACATCGCCTTTTCTAACCGTAAGCGATTGAAACACGCTGCCTTTCCAGAATATGGGCGTATAATATTTGCATTATCGTTTGGTTTTTAATCGTAGTTTTAATCACATATTTTATAAAATCTTTTTGCTTTAATATTCAAGTTTAATAATTAAAATATTTTAAATTTTATTTACTAAAATGTTACAAAAAATATTCAAAATCTTTTAAAGTTTTTTTAGCGATTATGTTTTGATTGTCGTAAACAACAAAAAAATAAAAAACAATAACAAAAAGTATCCTATAGAATTTGATTTTGGCTAAAGGCCAAATTCACTTTTTGTATACATTCTTAAAGAATTTAAACAGTTGAACTAAATACTTTCACTATTGTTTAGATTTTTTTTTTTTTTTTTTTTTTTTTGTAAGGACTTTCTTTATTTTATTGGTGTAAGTAAGCGTGTCACATAACGATTTGCTATCTGAACTGTATGTTTCTGTTTTCTATTTCAACCATTCCAAATTATTGTCAGCAGTCAACTAAGTGGATTGTGTTTTTCCTCTAGTTTGTTTGTTCTTTTCGTATTTTGTTTTAGACACAATTTAAACAAAGAGCCACAAAATGTTTATTGTAGCTCAACAGGAAATTTCATTGTAATACTCAGTATGAAAGAAAGTGTGTAGTTGATGTTCTTATTCTTAAAAAAAAAAAATTGTGTTAAAAAAATTTATATTAAAGTGTAATACATACATATTTACTGTAGTATTTACATATTCATAAAAAATTGAAATGGATTTGAAATGCATTTTAAGAAAAATTTGTATGAAAATTTTGCCTTAAAACACATTTTAAACTTATTTTATTTTTTTATGAATACGGCAGTTAATATTTTAATAAAAAAAATTATATTTGTAATACCTACAGCGCCTATCCATTATACAATATTATTGTATATGGGCATTTCCCCAGAATGGTCAACCAGGATGAAAAAATAAAATGTTGATAATCATCGTCTTTTATTGTTTATTATTATGAAAAAAGTCTATGTTGTTATAAAAGAATGGTTTCAGAGCATGTCTCAGCTGTTTTACTTGAGGAAATTACACTGGAAAATTTTATATATTCTTATATTTTCTACTTCTAAAGACATTTTTATATAGTTATTTTAAATGCAAAAAATATGTTATGTTTACACTCTTTCTACATATTAAGTTGTTTGTTAAGGAAATTTGAAGATATTTATGGGAAACTGCATGGTGGTAATAATAAAAAAACATATGGAAAAATCGTACGTTCGCGACCCGTACGTTCGCGACCGGTACATAAGCCAATTGAACAAAAACCAAGAGAGGTATTTATTTTTATAAATACTGGATGGAGACCTACATTAATACACTTTTAAAATAAATTAATCACATTTGAATATTCCGTTCCGTTACGCAGATTTCTACATTTCACTACTGTCAATCAAAGTTGACTTCTATTTTGCGTACGTTCGTGACCACATGTTTATAACTATTATTATTAAAACTTAAACTCGATGAAATCCATATTTTGCACTAAACATAGAGCTACCCAAATGCTATCGAATCGCAAAAAAAAATGCTAGGAAAAGTTTTGTTTTCTATATTATTTGTACAACAAATGCGTACAAACGTACGTTCGTGACCCCAGGAAATGCCCATATGTTATTCGTCCAATTATTTAAATTTTTCCCTATTATGTAATAAGTGGGTAGAATGGTTTGAATTAAAATATGGCGCAACTTTCAATAAATAGGTAAACGTAACCTATAAAGCTGCTTTTAAAGTTTATAAGGTAAAGTATTTTTAAGATTTTTTTCAGATTTTTTCGGAAGAGAATTAGAGCTTGCTCAAGTTTTTTTTGAGTTTTCTTCATCATTTTGTCAAAAACCACGCTTTTCTTCACTTTTAAGGAAATAATTTCAAAGAAAAATGTCCATCTTTTTTTTGGTGTACAAAGACTATTTTTGCAATGCATTTGCTCATTTATGCACCCTACATTAAAATTTTTCGTAATTTTTTTTATAAATTTTATAAATAACGCTTTATTACTTTTAAAATATTAATGAAAATGAAACAAACTAACAACGCAGTTTGAAAAATCAATTTATTCTTAATAATATAGAAACAAATATTTTTAAATTTGCTCTTACTGTTCCTGAACTATTATTATTAATGCTCATTCCCGACATACAAATAAAAATCAAACGTTTTGCTTTTGATTTGCTTAAAGATCATTTATTGGGTTCTTACGTTTAGTTCTATGCCCTGCAAAAAATTTTGAAAATCAGTTTCATTTTCAGAAGTTGTGACATTGATGTAAGTGTTACCCATTACCAACACGTGAAGATTTGAGCAATTTTACTAAAGGCCAGCTTAAAACATACAACCAAGAGAAGACTACTTTTCGGGTGATAGATCTAAGCCCTATTCAACACTGATAAGAGAAAATTATATATTCTTTAAAAATATGCAAAACCAGCTGCAATCTTGCATGGATAATTCAAAAATTGATGCCTTGCTCTAATTTAGTTAATTTATTTTAAGGATAAATATTCCTCTGTCAATGCCCTCGATCACTGCTCTCAATGATCTTATTTTATTAAAGCGGTTGGATAACTACAAAATTATTAATGTAGCAGTTGCACGCGGTCAGCAGTGGTACTTTACCCCAAAATTGTCTACTTTAGCGTTTTTTTTGATGAACATATCGACACCCAAACTTTTGAATGGCAAAAAGTCTACATACGCCAAGAAGCGAGAACGAAGTAATAAATTTTAACCGAAGACAACCTTAAAAATTAAGAAATTCAAGGATTCATTTCCAAAACCAGTCTTTTTGAAGCTTGCAATATTTTAATTGATTTCTTAAAAACAGATCCAGAAAATAGGGAAGCCAACAAGTCTTTTCAAGATGCAAAGAATAAAGTTCAACATTAACAAGTGGTAAATGATGTGGCAGAACGAGGTGTGGCTTTGGCTAACACTTACTTCTATGTCACAACTTCTGAAAGAGATTTTCAGGACCCCAATAAATGATTTTTAAACAAATCAAAATAAAACGTTTGATTTTAATTTGTTTGTTGGGTATGAGTAATAATATCATAATATGGGTACAAATCTGAAAACTGGTATAACTCGGGAACGGTTAAAACAAATTCAAAAATATTTGTTTGTAAATTATTAAGAATAAATTGATCTTTCAAGCGGCTTTGTTAGTTTTTTTTTCATTTTCATAAACATTTTGAAAGATATAAAGCGTAATTTACAAAATTTATGGAAAAATTACGAAAAATTGTAATGTAGGGTACCTAAACGAGCAAAGTCATTGCAAAAACTTATAGTTTCTGCACACAAAAATAAAGTTTGGACATTTTTCTTTTAAATTATTTCCTTAAAGGTAAAAAAAATCGTGGTTTTTGACAAAGTTAGGAAGAAACCTCAAAAATAGACCGGCAAACCCGATCTTGGCAAAAACTCGACTCGGCGGGCAACCTTCATGTCGTAATAGAAATTTTGTCAGATCACTTTGCATCTGACTTTTACAGAAGCAATGTTGTAAAGGTAACACACGACATGTATGTATTTTGCGGTGGGAAATTTGACAAGTCAGATGTCCACAAGTAAGAAAGTATGGTCGGTCAAGCCCGATCATATGATACCCTACACCACAGTACTTAAAAATAAATTTTCGAGGGTGTATAGCTATATGAATAGGGATCTATCTTTGTTTTAAATTTTATTAAAATCGGTTTGAAAGTTTGTGAGAGGCAGAAATTGCCCCCTACCTCCCCTTGTGGCCCTATTTTCGGAAAACTGCATAGCTTATGTATTCATTTAAATATGGATCTATCTATGTTTTAAGTTTCATTAAAATCGGAAAAAAGTTCATATAAAATGTTATTTTTGTATGGAAATCGATATTCAGTTTTCTCAGTGTGAATAAAATCAAAAGTTTGAACATGGATTACAATGAAATAAACCTCATTAAATTTTCCAAAAATTCAACGATATCTCTGAAACTACAGGGCAAATTTAAAAACAATGTAAGCAAGTAACAAGATAATACTGTTGCCGAGTTTCGGATTTTTTTTAACTGAATATGGTCAACTGTTTTCAAGTTATTTCAATATATGTAGTGAAAGTGTCTTAATTTTGGACACAACGGAATATCTCGAAAAGTAGAGCTGATAGAGAAAAATGGAGATCAGATTTGAAATCAGCGACCTCAAATTAGAAAAAATTTGCAAACAAATTCCAGACCACACAAAAAAGTTCAAATTTGTTGTACAGTGTTATTATAAATTAATATTAATTTAATTAATTATTGTTAGTTCATATTTAATATATGAAGATTCAAAATAAATAATGGAAAAAAAAAAAAAAATTTTATTACACTGGTCTACAAATTTGGAAAAAAAAATTGACTGCAGAAACGGGTGCGCTGATTTCGATTCTGGCATCTAAATTGGGCTATCATGTCTTGTTTATGCTAGCAATACTGTCAATACTGACACTACAATTTCAAAATTGTTTATTTGACATTTAAGCATATCAGGGAGATCATGTGTTACTGATTCAAGCTATTTTTGCTTTGTGTGTGGTGAATATTTGGTTGAAAAAAAAGGATACGCAATATCAGAATCATTAAAATATGCATAATACCATTATTTTGGTTTTGCAGTCAGAAACTTGGACAAACCGTGGATACCGACAATGTTTTGCATATTCTTCATTCGCATTTAGATTTTTTTCCAAAAAGACAACTAGGTGCAGTGAGCGCGAACAAGGGGAGCGTGCACACCAAGATTTAATGAAAATTGAAAGAATTTATCAAGGATACGTGAAACCGAACCAACAAAATACAAACGACGTTCAAATAACACCATTCACTTGATAGACTTGGTGCCAACAGAAGGGTACACATCTACTGGGTTCGCGGACACCGGGGCGTAGAAGGTAACGAAGTGGCAGACGAATTGGCGAGACGGGGGGTTCAATTGCCGTACAACAGAGTGGTTAACATTCCAGTTCCAATTCGAAATATTAGGAGGGATACGGACTCTACTATACTTAGGAAATCTGAGGAAGTTTGGGGAAACACCGAAACGTTCAGGGTTTCCAGGGTTATGTGGGGATTCTATGATCCGGAATTGACTAAAATTCTTCTATCACTACCGAGAGGGGACTGTGGGCTTCTGTTGGGCTTTATAACGGGTCACTGTTGGACGGAAGTATACGCCAAGTGGGCGGGGCAACTGACTATTGACAATTGTAGATTCTGTGGGGTACCAGGGGAACTTTTATTACCCAGCATCTAGCTGATTCAAAATTGAACCCGATAACATGATATTTATTCTTTTGAGACTTGTTCTAATTTTTATAGCACAGTTCGAAAAAAATAGCAATTATTTAATCACCATTTACATAAATTCTGATATTTTAAATTATGATTTTTTTTGCTTTGCAGATAATTCACAGTGGTACGACACCAAATAAAGGCAGTGCTGAACCCGGAAGGTAAGTTTTTAGAAAGTATTTATAGTTTTGTAGGTAATAATTCATAACGTTTTCTAGATTTTTATTAAGAATATAGCTTTCTATGTACATAAATACATATTATGTATGTACTTATAAAATTTTCTTATTAGTTACATTTACTAAGTCATCGTCCAGACTTGTAATTTTTGTTGCTGCAATTTTTTCTTTGAAATTGCTTTAGTGTCCAGATCATGACATTATAGTTTTACAATTTTAATCAAAACAGAATTACAGAGTATATAAAACTGAGTAACCCTCTTCAAATTGCTCCCCATTCTCACCAATAAACTCAAGAATTGCTGCAACCTGGACGATGTCTTAACAAACCTTTTTTAATTTTTATTAAATGCGTTTTTGCTTTTGAACTCCTTTTGTTTTTATATTTTACTTCGTTTTTACTTTGTACGAAAAAACCTCTTAAGGCCCAAATACACTGGTCAAAGGCTTGACATCAAGCTCGTGTACGTGTGCTTGACATTAGAACATACATTTGCTGGATCAACTGTCAAGCATTCATTTTGCATTTTATTTTGAAGTGACAACAGCAGGAGCTACCAAATATTAAAATATAGATAAAAAGTGTTTAATTGTGTTTAGTTGTTGCTTTTTAATAAATAAAAACAAAAATTGAAGAAAAGAAGAAGAAAATTATTAATTAAAAAGTTTTCCATAATTTTATCATTTTTTTTTCATCCGACATTTTTAGCGACTGTTCGATTTGAAATCACGTTTAAAGTGTGTGGGTGCTTGAAGAGTAACGCCAATACATTCATCAAAATCACTCGCCAAGCATGCTTAATATCAAATTTTTTTGATTTTCCATCAAGCATCGTCGGTGTCACACATACAAACTCATTTTCACTAATACTACCACAATGCTGGATGGGAATTTGACCAATGTATTTGGGCCTTAAATGACACTTCTTCTATTTAAAAAGTGGCCAACTGTGGTATTCTTTGCCACCTCTAGTTTTTCTTGTTCAAGCCGCGTTGTTCATTTGTTCGCACATTGAACACTACAGTCTTGCCATATAAATCATTTATCTGTACGTTTGTTTATGGCAAAGCAATTTCACGTGTTCTCCAGCAAATTAATCAGCAATTATTGCGCGATTGCTCTGACGAAGTTTTTGTTTGTGCTTAGCAAAAAAAAAAAAAATTGCTACGTGGAGACCCAGCATAAATGCCATCTTTTTTATTGCTTATTTTTATATGGGTAGTTGGACCTGTGTAACTTACATTCCGTCCAGACTAGCTATTGACATGTTCAAACAACATTCAGTTTCTTTTGCAAACATGAGTTTAGATAGTGAAGACTGCTGTTGTCGATGGTTGGTTCTTGCTCAAACAGCGTTGTTCAAACATTTGTTATCACAACGATGTCTCACATCACTGCAGTATAATAATAAAGTTATAAAAACCATCTTTATTGTTATTGTTCTTTTTCATATAGTTTGTCGTGGTATACGGTTTCCCCACATCAAAGATAATGAACAATTGTGTGTCGGTAATTTTGCCAACGTTTTGTTCTTGTTCACATATAACAATGGATCGTCAAGACGGCGTGTTAGTGTTTGAAAACTTTTTCATTGATACCTTAATGCTTGAAACTATCGGCCCAATAGAAAACATTTCGATCTTCAAATACATTTTATATTATAAACACTATTAAAATTTTTATCCGTTTATTTAATTTTTTCATTTTCATTAATTTATTTTATGATTTTTTTATTATTTTTTCAGAATATCATAACTCACACTGGACATTTTGTACAAAAACCTTGGTAGCTGTTTTATTTTTTCCTGTTTAAATTAATGTAAATTTTAAATAAACAAATTAACTCTATTTTTAACTTATTATTTTTTTTAATTTTAATAGAAACCTTTTGTTTTTAATTGTAAAATTTACTAAGTATTAATTTGTAACATAGAAAAGCATTTAAGAAGGCAGCACGATCATAACCATTTGTTTTATTTTCAAATAATTTTATTGTTATATTGTACATTTTTTTAAGAATTTATTTTATAATTATTTCAAGTTCAGCGACGTATTTTATTTTTATAAAAAAAAACAAATAAAAAGGCAATTTATCAACAGAAAATATTAATAAACTTTTAACATACAAAAATTAATTTTGAATTGCTTGTTAATTAATTAAATCGTAAAAAGAAAAATATATTGAACGAATACTTTTATAAAGCTGATCCCGAGAACAAAACGTCAAAGTAACAATAAATAATTTGTTGCTTTATATTTTATATGTATTTAAAGTTTTTTTTTTAGCGAAAATCGTTAAATATTGGAAAAAATTAAAATCTAAATCGCCAAATTTTTTAAAATATTCCTTTAACATTGAAATTTTGCAAATTTTCCTTTAAACAGTAAATTTTTACAAAATTTAATATAAGAGTCGAATTTTTTATAATTTGTTATGAACAGTAAACTTTTCTAAAAATGATAGAAACAGTGAAATATCGCAACATTTTTTAAGCAGTAATATTTCAAAAAATTTCCCAAATCTTCACGAAATTTTGAAAAACATATTTAAACACCGTAATTTCGCAAAATTTTAAGAAATTTCTAACAAACAAACAGTGAAATATCTCATATTTAGCAAACATTTCCTATAAGCATTGAAATTTTGCAAATTTTCTTAAAAACAGCAAAATTCCCGCGAAACCGCGAAACGTTGCAAAATTTATTATAAACAAGTTAAAGCACTATATTCGGCTGTGCCGAATCTGTGATAATCTCCACGGACAGTTGGAATATTTCAGGAGTGAGCTCTATATGGAATCTATAAATTATTAACGAATTTTTATAAAAACTCGTCAGTATTATTACTGGTTGCGGTTTCGACCTATGCATGTTAAATTATTGGCCGACCATCAGATTGTTGTATGCCTGTATTTCTAGTCATTTAAAACTTAGGCCCCTATTACGGTTCCCAACTCAACTGAGTTGAGTTGTAATATTTTAATTTTTGTATTATGGTTTACAACTTTGCTTTATTTCGGCGAACAAAAACATCGAAAAATTACAACTCAACAGAACCAGTTGTTTTATTTACAACTCAACTAAGTTGAGTTGTGAACCGCGATAGGGGCCTTTATTTGAAAAATATAATGATACGTTACAATTTTAGAAATACTAAATTGATTTTGAGGACCCACGGTAAATTATGGATCAATCATCACAAAATTGTGTGCAGTGATTTCTGGTATTAGAAAACCTAAATTAGAACTAATTTCAATACAGTAGTAAAATTTATTTCAGAGTTTCATACATTTTCAGAATCCTGCTTTATATGGGACCTATGATAAATTATAAACCGATTATCACAAATTTTGCGGTGTTATTTTTGACCATTTAAAAATATATTGGACCAAATATTACCACAATCAGGCCTGTTCTGAAAATCACTTTGACTCAAATCACGTAATTTCAAATCACATGTGCCTTTTAAAATCACACGTGTCATATTTCGCTGTTCCGTTTTTGTGTGCTTCAGTGTGATTTTCAATTGCCGAAAGCACACCAATAAACACAAAAATTGTACGACTTTCAGAAAAGCACAAAATCACACGTGTGATTTTAAAAGCACGCGATTTAAAATCACGTGATTTTCAGAACAGGCCCGAATATCAATATTTGCTACTGTTTTAGGGGTACATATTTAAATGTTTTCCGGTAGTAGGGTTCACATGGAGCCTTTGGTTAATTATAGGCCGATCTTCACAAAATGTTGTACTGTGATTATTAGTCTTATAGAACTATTTTCGGCGTACTTATGAGTTTCCGAGAGTTGGCTTGATATTGGGCCTAAGGTAAACTCTACGGGCCTTAATCTAGCAGACGTGATCGAGTACTTTCTCGATTCGAAATCAATTTTATTTCTAATTCTTTCAGTTGATGCTAAACGAATCGAAATTATTTTTTCAGTATTGTAAAACTCAAATTAATGCTTTACAACACTGAAAAAATAATTCCGATTCGTTCAGTATTGACTGAAATAATTAGATATTAAATTGCTTTCGAATCAAGAAAGTACTCGATATCGACTGTCAGAATCGGGGTAGGGTCGGGCTTGATCGACTATACTTTCTTACTTTTTTTGTATTAAAAATGGGTTTCTTTACTATATATTTTCAATATGTTAACAGTACATTTGTTATCGTTATAAGTTAACAAGAAAATTTTTTGTGCCGTTAGCTACCGATTTTGTTCGCCAACAAAAATTGTTAGTACAGTAGAATCGCGAAAAAGGTAACCAAAATGTCCCTATGGTTGTTAACTCTTTTGAACTATTAACTTTTCTAAGCGGGTTTAAAAATACAATAAAAAACATGGATCTTTCGGAAATAACACACTTAACTTATTCTTATGCCTTAGTTTTCATCATAACAAAAATTTCAAAAAAAAAAAATTTTTTTGAGATCTATAATCGAACGTTAATAGTTTTCCTTGAATATCTTAATTAATTTTGTTTAAAATCTTTACTTTCTTATCATTTAAGATGATTTTTTGTTAAAACGTTCAGAGAAGTTAACTTTTTAGAGCGACGCAGGGACGCTTAAATTCGGTTAACTTATCCGCGAGATTAACTTTTCCGAGAGTTAACTTTTTCGCGATTCTACTGTATTTCATTACAGAATAGCTCTTAACGGCAATTACTCTGCACTAGAATTTTACACTATTTTTTGAGACAAGCCGGGCACCTGGCGTTTAAACATAATTCGGGTACGCTGCACAAAACCGGTTCAGTTTATTGAAATTACTAAATCCGAAATTCCCCAATAAAATTACCTTTAAGTAAAGTTAAACTCGAGCTTAATCATTTTAACTAAATATTGAATTTTAAAGGTCGAATAAAAATAAAACTTAGGAAAAGTTAAACTTTTTTGTAATATGCGCAGTCGTTTTAGAAACATAATTTTTTTAGCAACATTTCGAAATTTTTGTTTGTTATTTTTTTCCAGACATAAAAAACGAAGTTGCAAATAAAACCAGGTATAAATGATTAAAATCTGTTTTTAACTTTTTACAAAAGACGAAAAATTTTAATTCATTTAAGAATTGCATAAAACGCAATACTTGTATGGGAGCCCCCTAATAAGTGGTGATAAAGGGCAAGTATGTCTCGAGAAAATGTTAAGGACAAAAAAGCCAATTGAGGTCGGTCATACATGATATCCAACTAGGGACGACTCCTCGGCAGTTATGGGACTTTTTCTTTAATATATTTCTAGTCTGTATTGAACATTTTGTGTGGGAGCGCCCTTAAGGAATGGATATAGCGAATAGTTATGTTAGAAATAAATAATTGGGATGGAAAATAAAGTGGGGTTGGTCATACAATTGACCCATCTAGGGGCATCCTAGGCATTGCAGGGGCTAAATTTAAGAATTTCAAATAATCTTTTTAAAATACACTTGTATGTTCTTTAAACACAAGAACTATGTTTTGAAACTTTTTTTGAAATTGTAGTTTTTCCTTTTTAATTAAAATAAAAATTGCAATATTTTTTTTAGCAACCAACCTCCAACAGTTGAAATTGTTAATGACAATTTCGAAAACTTAAATATAAATGAACAAGAACAACAGCATGAAGAATTTGATGAAGATTTACAAACCCAGTTAGATAATGAACAAGTCATAACTTCTACAAATGCCACAGCTGAGCTGGAGATAAATGTAAATGATAATGCTGCCAACGAACAAACACAGTCCCAACAAAATTCCTCGGCAAACACACCTTCCCAACCTTCAAAAGGCACACCTGTATTTGATACGGAAACTCGTAAGTCCCCTCCTACATTCCATTTGAGCAAACAGCACACAGGCATGAAAAATCGTTCATATGGTGTAGGCATGGCTGTTACGCCATCGACGAAAATGGAATTTGATCAAGAGTCGAGGGAAGATTTTGGTGTGGTTAAAATTAATCGCCCCATTGGGAAACAACCATTATCACCAAACGCCAATGAGGAAACCATGTCCACAATTTCTTCGTCTGGTGAGGGTTTAACCGATCAGGGTTATTACGATTTGAAATTTTATCACAATAAATTGTGGTAAATTATTTATTAATTTGGAATTATTTAAAAAAAAATAATAATGTTTAAGAAATATAACGATAAATTTAAGTACATTCAAATGTAGAAAATATTTGTCAATATCGATTCGAACGATTATTTTTTTTTATATAAATTGGAAAACAAAAAGAAAAAAAACATTATTATATGTAAGTTAAATACTAATAATCAAAATTATAATTTTATAATAGGAGCAATCCAAACATTAATTTTCCCGAAAAAATATACATATAACGATACTTAGTATGTATATGGTGCATGAAATTTTATATGTACATCAACAATTTATTATTATACAAAAAAGCTATTTGAGCTATTCTGGAAATGATTTCTGACATATTTTAATACATATAATTAAAAAAGGGTATATTTAAATCAAGGCGAAGCGATTTGAAAACGCTGCATTTTTCAGATCATTAGCAATAAACATGTAAATTTTGTATATCGAACCATTGGTTTTAAAATTGCTGATAATTTTATAGACATCATTCCCCCACTATACAATATATTTTTAAATCATTTCCAGTTACTCAAACTAACGTTTTGTCGATCGTCCTTTTTTTTTGTTGAAAATATATGTAATAGAAATCCATACATAAATATACATATATTTAAAAGGAAAACACATGTAATAAATACATACACACATACATATATTTCAAACATATCGCATGCTTAAAATACATTAGTAGTAACAAAAGGAGAAATAAAAATGAAATCTAACTTAATTAAACAAAGCTAAGCTAAAGCATCTCCTACACCAACAATATAAATATTTACTTAGAAATCCTGTAATGTGAAAAACCACCTGAAAGTTCCTTTTTGTTTTCTTGTTGATATTTTGCATTACATTTTAATTGTTTATAGTTTTATTTGCTGTATATTAAGTTATTTATTTAGCAAAACGCTTAACATTCAACTATTTGATTTATTTTTCTATCGGTTAAATTTGTTCCTTAATTTATTGAAAAATAACGCACATTGTTAATACAAAAGTCACCCCACACGTGTTTAGAAAGTTATATTCGAAAAGTAAAAGTGTTATATTCGGCTGTATATGCCCTTCACTTAAGTGTAATTAAACCTATTATAGAAAAACTAAAGTTAGAAGAGGGTTTTGGGATAAAATATTTTTAAAAATTCCGAAGCTTCTTTCCAAAGTTTTATACCTAAGTTAGAAGGCATGGGATAGAGAGAACTTGATTGAGGGAACGGCAAAAATGATTTTATTGAGTATTCTATGGAGGAAACCTTCGATCTGGGGCCAGATTCTGGCATTCGTGATCGAGTACTTTCTCGATTCGAAAGCAATTTAATATCTAATTATTTCAGTCAATACTTAACGAATTTTAATTATTTTTTCGTTATTGTAAAGCATTCATTTGAGTTTCACAATACGGAAAAAATAATTTTGATTCGTTCAGTATTGACTGAAATAAAATTGCTTTCGAATCGAGAAAGTACTCGATCACGAATGCCAGAATTAGGCCCCTGATGAGTACTGTGTAGATGGAACTCCGGACCTAATAAAGAAAACAATTTTAAAAATATAAATCCCTTGCTTTCGCCTTGTTTTCCGTTGCTTGATTCAAAACACATAAGAGAAGTTAAGTACACGTGCGTTTAGATTGTGAGCTTGAGTGGAAATTAGTTGGTACTTATAACAAAGCACCTAATTGTTTTAATAGTTCACTATGATGAACGAATAACTAAAAATGTACAATTATAACCATTTCCACAGAGCAAACGATTAAACTGAGAACAAAACAAATTTGCTCGAATGCAGCATCGTTTTCGAAAGGTAAGAATTACATATGTACATTAGAGCGACTCACGAAAAAAAGTACTCGATGTACCCTTCTAAAAATGAACTTTGGACGATTTTAAGATGACATTTTAAATATTTCGGCTCCAGCTTTGACCTCTTGTGAACTGGACCATTTTGAAAAAGGGTCTATTTTTGCATTTTTTGTTAATTTGACACGTATTTAATTAAATCGACTAAAGGTTAAAATATGTTATTTAGGCATTTTTATTACAAACAACCCCGAACAAAAAATTCAAAAACCGTTTTTTTTACAGAAAATCCTTAAAAAAAAGAACATGGATGATCGTCCTTGGACAAATTGTATATAAAGTTGGACCTTTCTTACGATACCCGATTTGTATATGTTGGTAAGGAAACAGATTCTCAAATTAAAACATGCAAAAATAGACCCTTTTTCAAAATAGTCCAGCTCACGAGAGGTCAAAGTTGGAGCCGAAATATTTAAAATGTCATCTTAAAAAAGTTCAAGGTTCATTTTTAGGAGGGTACATCGAACACGAATTTTGCTTCCATACAATTTGAGTCGCTCTAATGTACATATATAAAAATGAAATCGTTCATGTATGTAATCGCATCACGTGACAACGGCTTGAGCGATTTGGCTGATGTTTTTCAATCGATTCGAAATGGCTATGGTTTGTACAGAAAAATAAATTTTTTTAATTCCTGGCAAAACTCGGAAAATTTATGTTTCTAATTATAAGCTAATTAAAACGGAAACGTTAAAAATATATTTTGCCTTTTTTCACTTCTCATTTTCTCTAAGTATGAAACATTTTTGGGAGAAACTCGAAGAACTAAACAAACTGCCTCCTTTTCACTTCTCATTAGTAAATTGTTTTCGTCATTTGTAATGCAATTTTGTAGTAGATTAAAGAACACAGATTAACAGGGGTGTGCTGGAAATCGAAAACGCAAGAATTTGGAAGTTGTTTCTAATACGCTTTTTATCAAATTTTTATAATTTTTGTTACAAAATTCTGTCTAATAGAGAAATATTTGTATATTTTTTATAAAATTCTTTTATTACAGAAACCTAATTAAAAAAGCGACTAAAAATTCTTGCGTTTTACGTTTTCGATTTCCAGCACACCCCTGTATTTTTTCGACATCGAGAACCGTAATAAGGCTGATTGCTTTGTTGCTACTTATTTTTACAAAGTAAACAACACAGTCACCCCTACCGTGAATAACAAGTGGAATTTTTGTTCCCATGAAATTTGCATTCCCCTCGAAAGAAAAAAAAGGAATCGTGAATCTCATGTGAAAAATTTTTCACGCTATCAGTTCCAGTGAATGTAAAAAAAAGAAGAAAGATTACAAAAATTTAAAATCAATAAAATTTGTGTTCAAAAATATACACGTACATATATACTTTAAAGAAAAGTTAAAATAATAAAGCAAAATATTTAGTATTGGAAGGATAGTTCAAACTACGTTACGTTAGCTTTTTGCACTTTTTAAATTTTATGTAGTAAAATATTTTCCAAAATTCTGCCACCACGTCTTTCGGAAGCTTCACAAATCCGCTGGCAATAACGGAAATAGTCCTTAATATTCGATTTACAGGAAGAACTAGGGTACGTTCGTAAATGCATCACTGCCCTGCATCAGAAAAGCAAACTTTTTTTAATGGCGATAAAATAATAATTTTAATTTTTTTTAGTGTGTGACTATTATTTTTGTGGAGTATTTCACAATTTTTTGGTCCACATTTAATTCACGGATAAATATATAACCATTTGAAATCACTGATGCAGCGCAGTGATGCATTTACGAACGCACCCCTACTTACATACATGTTCTGTTCCCTAGCAAAAAAAAAAGTGAGAAAATCTAAGGGAAACGTGAACAAATTACAAGGAAAAAACTTTTCACGATAAGGGGAATTTCACATGAAAATTTTTTCACGTTATTATTCTCCTTTGAATTACCTTTTTTTCATGATCGCATAAATGTGAAAAGGGGGAAAATTACGAGGGAAAAGTTATTCATGATAGGGGTGAGTATGTTATTTTGTATCGAAAGAGTAGCAAAACCTCACCACTGCCATGTGTTTCGATGTTTTCGAACTGTCCTTCTTATTATAAACACTCTTCTTAATTTTGAATATCAACAAAGGGGGACAGTCTGTGTTGAGGGAATAGCCGTTGCATGAATTAGTTCTCTCTATCCCGAGTGTACTATACTTTGGTATTAATCTTATTTTCATACAAATTTCCAAAATAAAAAAAATGTATACAAAAATTTTTTTCAACGCAAGGTAAAGGATTTTAGAAAATAACCCCATTAATCTATGGTAAAGGTTATTCAAGAAAAAGACTACCCCGCTTATTCATAAAAAAGGCTTCATCAAATTTACGTACGTGTTGGTAACAAAGTATAAAATTTGTAAGCTACATATATACACTTTGTTATATCTGTATTTTGATTTTCTTCAAAATCACATCAAGCCATACGGATGAGTTTTTTTATTACTAACACAATCACAAAAATTGGAGTTTCTGATTGTGGCCATGTTGTTTTAAACACCGTAATCTCATTATTGGTTTGACCTACCGACCCATTATTGAGCAAATTGAGTTAGGTATGGGGTATATACTTATGTATATTTTGAATACCCATTTTCTGAATCCAAAACCGGTTTTACGAAATTTTGTATGGTTTATGAGATAATAAGCATTAATTTTGCTCCATATAAACTATTTATACGTTTATTAAGTATTGTTTTGCTCTAAACGCCACTGTTTGGAGAATGCAGCCAATTCCTGATATAAAAACGTATACAATAAGGCTGTTTTCCTAAATGTGTGTTCACAATGTATCAATACCGTGTTGATGTATTGTGTACTTACATTTGTACCTATGTTGTATTGTATATGAATATGGTTTGCATCTATGTACATTATTTTAACTGCTTTATTTGCTTTTCTCTGCGCAGTGACAACTACAATGTTGCATTTCGGAACTAAATGCATTGGCAAAATTTTGATGGTTGAATTTAAGAACATGTTGCCAGGTATTACTACAATGCAACAGGCGTTTAGGAAAACAGCCTAAATTTCACTCTTGCTTTGCCTTTTTGTCGCAAGAAAAAGCCAAATAAAATGACAAGAAAAAAAGTTTTACTCTTGCTTTGCTTCATTGACGTAGGAAAAAAAAGGAGCAAAAGCAAAATAAAATGTCAACAACTCAATACACAGCAGTATGTAAACGTATGCAAACAGAAAGCTACTTTTTAAAATTAAATTAGGAACAGTGGCGTTTGCGGCTCAAAACACTTTTAATAAAATACTACATATCAACTTCTTAGTTCGTTCATGAAAAAATTACAAAAATTTAAATATTTTTTACAAACACATCGAGCCCTAACCGCGAAAATAACGTAAGCGACATGATTTTTAATTTTCGTTTTTTTAATAACTGAATTTATTGGCAACACTTGCATCATCTCCTAAAATGTCATGGTCACTTAAGGTACCGTTACGATTTTATAGCAAGAACAATTTTATTGTAAGCGACAAATTTCATACAAAATTTATATGAAATAAAATTAAAAAGCTCTCTCCTGTAAAATTGGATTTTTGGCGCTTACGCTATTTTCGCGGTTAGGGGACGATATGTATGCCAGAAGCAGCCGTGAAAAAATAAAAAACTATCTATGTTAACTTTCATCGTCGTTTTTCCCCACTACGACTTTAAGACATATTCGCCAAACCAATTATGGGCTGACGATATTTATATATGTAGTTTGTATAAACTTTTCGTAGCTTGCCTACCTTAATGTAATACAAGCACAATATGTACACGCTTACAATTGCGAAAATATTATTAATTTAACTACACAAACACTTTTAGTAAAATTTTTAGACAATAAAACTATGTTTGCTTCGAAGCTTAACTAACAATAGCTCACAATTTTGCTTGACAAATAAACCAATTTATGGAAATAGTAACATTTATAACTTAATACACACACACACACATAAGAAATAAATTTAAAAAACAAAAAAATTATACATATTTCTTCCATTTACAGAGGTCAGTCATATGAAAAACTATTTGCAGATTATATGCTCTAATTAAAATACAAAACAGAACAAAATAAAAAATATTCAATAATATTTCTTCTTAAAATCTCTACATAAATGTTTAAATTTAAAAACAAAATGAGCACATTATTTAAGTTTAAGGAAAAAAAAATTGTCATTAAATTGTGTAATTTACATATATTTATTATTAATTAAATAAATGATACAAAACCGATTTGGAAAAAAATGCATTTCTTTTTTAATAAGTTCCTGGGGCTAATACATAGTTTAGGTTACTTTTTTCAGTAATTTTATTTACTTTAGATAAACACTAGTAAGTATAATATTTGATTTATAATTATAAGTATGTATCTTTTTTAAAAACATTGTGTAAAGCATTTTTATAACTTTTGAATTGCTGGAAAAATGGAGGTTGCGTAAACAGTTCTTTCAATTAAAATCTAAATACGAGTTTTTTTTTGTTTTTTTTTTTTTTTTGTTATTATTTTAAGACAGTAATTAATATTTTTTAAATAATAATTAAATTGTAAATATTCAATAAGAATGGTGGTTAAATAACGATAATGTTGCATGTGTTTGCGAATCATGTTCCATATAATCATTATAATAATCATCTTTATGCTCTATTTGTTGTTGTTCGAAAGATATACCATCATAGTTTTCTTCTGGATGTGCTAAGGTAGAGGACGTTTCCCACTCTACTCACATGTATATAAAATTGAACCTAAAACGAAAAAAAAAACCAAAAAAATTTTATTTTTATTACATATACATATCGTCACCTAAAATGCAAAAGGGCGTAACAACAAAAAAAAATTTAAATCGAGTATTTGATTCAGTTTAAAAATGGAGGCGAGTATAGTAGAGGTTTTCAAACTCTAAAGATTTATTAATATAAATAAATAGGAATTAGTATTGTGGTTATTTTATTGAACTGTTTATGTTTTTTTTTTCCAAATTTTTATATTTTTATCAGGCTGAAGTTCGTTAAATTATTTTTATGAAGGAAGGAATTTTACAACATGAAATGAATTAAAATTAATTCTTGACAAAAAGTATGAAACACAATAGTAAGGAAAAACATGTAAATCAATTAAAATAGATAACACAAGAGACCAAGGTTTTTGTTGATTAAGAACTGAATGTTGTTTTTAAAGTTATTTGGGACGCTGGATTCAAATCTGCACTCAGTTTTTTTCTATCAGCTCGACTTTTCTACCGTTATTTCCAAAATTATAAAATAAATGTTACTCACCATGAGAAAAAAATTCCCAGATTCTATTTGTTAAAATAATTAAGTTAAATACATAAAATTTACGAAAGGCACTATATCCAATTATAAGATACAAACAATGCTGCAGAAGGCCAGAATATGCATTACATTCTGCTGTTATCTGACAGTTGTATACATTTTCTGTACAATTTACTTCATTGCTAGCCAAAGGATAGCTAAAGTAAGCTTCGTAACAGAAATATACAAACGAAAATTCTGGTAGTGCATAGAAAATATTCCTGGAAAATATTGAAGGAATAAGACTATTAAAGTATAAAAGCCTTTAAAAATTTTAATTTGACATAAAATACACATTCGAATAATATGAAAATTTATAAAACAAAAAAATCCTTAAAAAAATGTTTTTTTAATCAAATATAATTTTTTTTGAGCTCTGCTTAAAATACAAGATTTCGACAAAAGACCCTTCAATTTTTAACCGATGCAGTACCTTACATGGTTAAGGATGCCAATTGTCCTAAAACAATTATCCAAAACTGTTACATGTTACTTGCTTGGCACATGGGTTACACCGAGTTGCAGAGGAAATTAGAAGTCAATTCGATATTGATTTATTGGTTTCATACGGAAAAAATTGGAATAATTTGTTCAAATAAATAAAAATAAATCACATTTACGTTCAATTTATACTGGTGTTGCTCAAGGTTCAGTATTAGGACCATTATTGTTTTCAATATATATTAACGACTTATTTTCCATTCTTGATTCAAGAACATGCGAGGTTTATGCATATGCTGATGATATTCAGCTCTTATTTTTTGATTCACAATCTTCTGTAAATCTACAATATGTGGTAAACAATCAGTGTTGCCAAAACTTGGTGACCAAAAATTGCTACATTTACGGGAAAAAATGGATAAAAATGGGCTAACAAATGACTAAAAGTTTTTTTCAAATAAAAACACATTAAAATTCAAAAACAAAACAGAAATAATTCATTAAAAGTTGTTTAAGATGAAGTTGTAAGTTAAGACAAATTTCTTGAAAGCCTGCATATAGGAAACTATTTAAATAATAAACGTAAATTAATATTTTGATAGATATTTAAAAAATTAAATCATCGAAAAATTCGTCGTTATTGCTCATCTCATAGGAATCACTCGTGCCTATTAGTTTTAAATAATTTGAAGGAAAATCATAATCACGACAACATTTACCCAACATTATGAATCCAGATCTACAATAAAAAACAAGTAAAAAAAGTATAGTCGGTCAACCCCGACTAGATGATACCATTAGTGTCCGACCGAACGTTCGGGTTCGGTTACGGAGTTCGGCAAAAAATGATGTTCGGTCAAAGTTCGGTGTTCGGCGAAATTTTTACCGAACTTTACCGAACACCGAACTTTTTTATGAAATAACTTATTTATTATAATTTCAAATTTTAATTTGGGATCATTGTTTTTGAAAATAATACGAAATCAATACAACTATTTTTCTCTATGATTTTTAGTTCGAAAAAATACAGCGATGACTTAATAAAATGCTTAAGTGTATAAAAATGTCTTTATATGTGTAATTTTTAGAAGACGGTAAAAAATAAAACAAAAAAAAAACGGTTAAATTTTATTTGGCAAAAAATACTCTCTATTTATATTCTGTGAATGGTAAGATAATCTTTAGTTTTAGGTGAACCACAAACCAAACTTTATAGTATACATATTTCCTGATAAAAATGTCTTCCAATCCGTTTTGGAGTTTTTTTTTTTAAATTGACCAAGCGCTCAAAGCAAATGCTGCGCCAAACAAATGTCAATGGGGAGTTCATTGCCAAGCAAACAAACTACCGCCAATATTAAACGCCACTTAGAGAAAATACACCCCAAGGAATTCAAAAAATACATTGTAGAGGTTTGAGTACTAATATGTATACCAGTGTTGCCAAAACTTGGTGACCAAAAATGGCTAAATTTACGGAAAAAATGGCTAAAAAATGGCTAAAAATGGGCTAAAAAATGGCTAAAAGCTTTTTTAAATATAAACACATTAAAATTCAATAACAAAACGGAAATAATTCATTTAAAGTTGTTTACGATAAAATTGTGAGTTAAGATCAATTTGTTAAATAAGATTAAACGTAAATTAATATTAAAATAAATTAATATTAAAAAATTAAATCATCGAAAAATTGTTCATCTCATAGGAGTCACTCATTAGTTTCAGACATACATGTTAAGTAATGATTAGCTAATGCTAATGATTGCTAATTAACATTCTTTTGTGAAATTCTCTAATTGATCAAACAATTAGAATTAGTTCAACTAATTCCCATTAGCTAATTAAAATTTTTATTCTAATGGTAAAACTAATTGCAATTAGTTGCCATTAGCAAAGCAAATTGGTTAACCTTTACAATTAGAAATCTAATTGACTTCTGATAATGCAATTAGATATTCAATTATTCAATTCAATTGATTCTAATTCGAGCTAATTGAATATCTAATTGCATTATCAGAAGTCAATTAGATTTCTAATTGTAAAGGCTAACCAATTTTTTTTGCTAATGGCAACTAATTGCAATTAGTTTTCCATTAGAATAAAAATTTTAATTAGCTAATGGGAATTAGTTGAACTTATTCTAATTGTTTAATCAATTAGAAAATATAAACTAATTGCATCAATTGCTAATTCTAATTGGAATTTAACATGTATGGTTTCAGATAATCATAAGTTTTAAATAATTTGACGGTAAATCATAATCACGACAACATTTACCCAACCTTTTGAGTCCAGATCTACAATAAAAAACAAGTAAGAAAGTATAGTCGGTTAAACCCGACTTTATGATGCCCTACACCATATTAGAACCTTTGTACCAAATTTTATCAAATAATCAATAAATTGCGACCTGTACTTTGCGCACAAGGTTTACGTGGACAGCCAGCCAGCCGGACAAACATCGTGATTCTGAATTAATACGTAAAGGTTGGCTAAGGACTAATATTTTAAGGTGTTACAGACATCAGCACAAACGCATAGTTCCCTCCCCACTATTGCGCTGGTGGTATAAATATTGTACTGTTATGGTAAAAATATTAACCTAATTGATAAAATCGAATAAATGGTTGCTTAATGTAACCTATTTCTCAAATTACTTTTAACGATGTTTACTTGGCTAAACACCCTCTCTACTTCAGCAAAATACCATGGAAGTCGGAGCAACTTTATAGGCAATTCTGAAATTTGAAAAACAATTTTGTTACCGCCTGCATCCCTTCATTGAAATACTTGCAACCAGAAAGAAACAACGATGTTTGTGTTGATCGATTTTATAAATTTAATAGTGGAATACTGTTCCTTAATTTTGGAAGATGTTTCAGCGTCATAGTTTATTGCAATTTTCAACATTTGTAAAAGTTGTGATTTAAATTAAAGGCGTTTTATAAATTTTTATAATAAAATAAAAATTGTTATTTTAAAAGAATAACGGCAAAAACATTTTATGGCTAAATAAGTTGAAAAATGGCTAAAAAAAAATGGCTAATGGCTAAACTCATTTTTTAATGGCTAAACAGGGTGAAAAATGGCTAAATCTAGCCACTAAATGGCTAAATTGGCAACACTGATGTATACATACTAGGGCTATAACCAAATATTAGCATTAGTAATGAAAACACCTGTTTCCCGTCGTTTTGCAAAAAAACCTCACGCAGGGATGCAAATTTCTAAAACCTAAGAAATTTGGAACACAATTGTTCAGATTTATTAACAAAAAGTTCGGGTTCGGGTTCGGGTTCGGCCGAACTTGTCAAAATTGACCGAAGTTCGGGTTCGGGTTCGGTCTCAAAAAGTGCGTTCGGTCGGACACTAGATACCATACACCACATTATAACCCATGTATGAAATTTTATTAAATTATCTTTAAGTTTGCGACCTGTACTTTGCGCACAAGGTGTAAATTGACAGCCAGCCAGCCGGACAAACATCGTTAATTCGACTCAGAAAGTGATTCTGAGTCAATCGGTATACGTAAAGGTTGGCTAAGTATCAATATTTTAAGGTGTTTCAAACATCAGCACAAACGCATAGTACCCTCTCTACTATTGTGGTGTTGATAAAAATATTTTATTGTTACAGTAAAAACCTTTACCTAATTAAAAAAATCGAATTAACGGTTGCTAAATGTAACCTATTTCTCAAATTACTTTTAACGATATTTACTTGGCAAAATACCCTCTCTACTTCAGCATTAGACCATTAAAGTGAGAGCAACTTTATAGTCAATTCTGAAATTCTTTGTTGCTGCCTGCATCTCTTTATTAAAATACTTGCAACCAGAAAAAACCGCATTGTTTGTGTTGAACCATTTTATAAATTTAATATTGGAATACTGTTCCTTTATTTTGAAAGATGTTTCATCAGAATAGTTTATAGCGATTTTCAACATTTGTAAAAGTTGTGATTTAAATTAAAGGCGTTTTAATTGTTAAAAATATTTGTTTTACTTTTATAAATTTTTATAATAAAATAAAAATTATTCTTTTAAAAGAAAAACGGCAAAAAAATTTTATGGCTAAACAATTTGAAAAATGGCTAAAAAAAAATGGCTAATGGCTAAACTCATTTTTTAATGGCTAAACAGGGTGAAAATGGCTGAATCTAGCCACTAAATGGGTAAATTGGCAACACTGTAAACAATACTTTGAGTTTGGTTGAGGAATGGATGCAATCAAATTGCCTTCTGGTAAATTTATCTAAGACAAATGTCATGGGCTTTGGAGGATTGGTTTCTCCGCCTTTTCGTTTTGAAATTGGTGGCCAATGTATAGACTGGGTTGAGAAAATGCGAGTTTTAGGAGTGTTACTTGACGATAAACTGTCATATACCTTTCACATTAACAAGGTAGTTTCTAGTGTTAATTTTACTCTTCGTCGTTTATACTCACTTAATGTATATTTACCATTTCAGATAAGGTGTGAAGAAGCCCATGCACTTCTTAGAAAATTAATATTCTCCAAATGAATTGGCATCCTTCAAGTATGCCTTAACTTCGGTTGACGTTGAGAGATCATTTTCCATGTACAAAAGCTTTTAACGGACAAAGGCTTACATTTGATAATATAAAATGTATTTATTTGGTTGTGCAAACAAAAATTTAAATTATGTAGTTTTTATACCCACACCACAATAGTGGAGAGGGTATTATTTAAATTAAGTTTTAAAAAATATTATATCTTTGCACAACAATAGAATAAAAACAACAACAAAACTTTTTATTTTGTTTTGTTTTAAATAAAATAAAAAAAAACGCTTTTTTTATTGAAAATGGTCAAGTTTTATTTATTTTTTAATGCATATTTTGGAGTTTTTAGTGCATGTTTTATGCGCATATTTTCGATTTTTTAGTGTATGAAAATCTCATCCCTACTCATCACTCTCAAAACTTAGACGACGTACAAATATTACAGGGGGAAGAGAATTATAAACGCCGATATATGTATGTTGGAGATGCTAAACATAATAAAAATACCAACAGCAACTAGGATGAATTTCAAAGCCGATGTCGAAGAGAGTTCGGCTCAACATTTTCGTTACTTAGTTAATAAGGCAAAGCAGTAATTATAACAAGTCCAATATTTATTATTTTAATTTTAGTACGATAATGATGACGGTAATAGCAACACAATAGCTTACAAGAATTTTTTTGTGTGTAAATTATTATTTGGTTAGTTTTTATTGTTATTTTTATTGATGTTTTTTTATTTTTGATTTACTTCTCGTTTTTTGCTTTGATGTTTTTATTTATATTTTGATTTTTGTTGTTTAATAGACAGTCCCTGATTATGTTATTCAAAGAATAACGAAATATTGGAGAAATCAAATAAATAATATTTTATACAAAAAAGAACCTCGAGCTTAAAGATTTATTTGTTATTAATATTTGCCCAGTAGTTTCAGAGATATCGTTGAAGTTTAAAAAAAAGACAAGTATTTTTATTTAAAAATTCATCAAAAGTTTTGGTATAAAAATAGTTAGCTTAACATATTTCGAATGAAATTAGCTTTATTTCATTGTAATCGGTGCACAACTTTTGATTTTATTCACAATTTACTGAGACAATTAAATTGATAAAAATCGCGATTTCCATACAAAAAAAACTTTATTAATGTGTGTGTGTGTTTGTTGCTGTTCTATTTATGGACGTTTTTTGCTTGACTTAAAAATGGGGTACCTTCATTTAATTGTGAATTGTGAATTGCGAAACGCGTTCATCGATTTTTATGATCTATGTCTCATTTTGTTCATAGGTTATGTGAGTTTATGTGAAAGAAATAAGACTTTGAATTTTTTATGTTTTGGATTTTTCATGATTTTTAAAAATAAAAAATTGTAATTTTTTTTTACGTAAACAACCATTACTCGCCAATTTTTTTTTTTTTTTTTTTTTTGATTTGCAAAAATTTGACTGTTTTCAAAAACGTTTCTCAAAGCTAACAATAACATCTTTTAAAAAAAAAGAAGAATTCTGCAAATTGCTTCATGAAGAAGTGAAGTTATGATTTTTTGAACTTTTAATTTTTGAAAAAAGTCAAAAATTAGATTAGTACCTGTAACTTAAAAATGCGAGCTGATAGAGAAAAACAAAGATCAAATTTGAAATCAGCGACCTCAAATTAGTAAAAAAAATTACATCAACTTCCAATCAACACAGAAAAAGTTCAATTTTGTCCGCTGTGTAATCATTCAAAACACAACAAATTTCTATTAATTAAGTAAAAACAGGGCTGGCAAAAACCCAACCCACCGGGTTTTTTCATGGGCTTTTTTGAGTTTTATTGGGGTTTTTTTTGGCTTTTATGGTTTTTTGTGTAATGACCTAATAACTGGTTTGAGCAATGTTGTCAACTCTTCCCTTTGCGGTAAAGATTAAGCAAGAAAATCTTCAATATTTTTTTTTTTATGGCATCATCATCAAACGCATGTATGGTCAAAAGGTATAACAGGTGTTTTTGTCACAATTTTTTCCACCGGTTGTTTCGCTGGGGAGGTGGTTAGATGTTTGGCGGTATTAGTCCTTATATATCTGTGGCATTTTGACAAAACATCTTAAGTCGAGATAAGATAAAAATAATTTAATGAACCGAAATTAAAGAAAAATTTCGTTTACAATACAAAATTTTAAAAACGTAAACAAATATGTTTTTTGAAGGAAAATTCGTATAATTAATCGGATTTTTTTTCAACTTTTTAAATTTGACTTAAGATGTTTTTTCAAAAGGCCACAGATATATGCCTTAGCTGCTAAGTGATGTACAGTGGAATTTTTTTGAACTTTTACGCCAAAATAAGATCGGAACATATAAATGAATTTGACAATGACATTCAGATCAAGAATTTTGCATAATTGCATAATGAAGCTTTAAGCCTCAAACAAATGTTACTCTAAGCTCTAAATGCTTACAAAGTGACTCTGCTACAAATGCAAAGGCCGTTGAAATACTATTGTCAAAACAGGATTTTGTTGCAAAGCAAATGAAAAGCGTACTTACTTCAGCTTATTACTTGGCGAACATGATGCATTCCAAATATGCATATATGCAAGCTAATTGGTCAAGATAACGAAAAGATAGCAGAAGAATGGATAAGTCAAAAGCACCCTTTATTTTTTGCACGATCTTTGACTTTTAAAATTAAAGATGCAGAATATTTTTCACAATAACGGTATTTAGCTCAGATTTTTTTGATTGTTAAAAGGAAAAGTGCAACTTTTAATGGAATTTTAAGTTTATATGAAAATTAACTTATTATATGCCCACAAATGGGCATAAAAATACATTGTATTCATTTTATTATCATTTTCTTCTATTTTTCCGTAAATAAAACGTAAAAATTAGAAAATATTTGTTTAAATGGATATAAAGAAAAAGCCCACTTGGGTTTTTTAAAACAAAATACCCATTAAAGACCGGGTAGATTTTTCTGGGTTACCCAGTGGGCAGCCAACCCTGAGTAAAAATACCATTTCGTTTAAAGATTGATGTTTGATTATTGACTGCCAGCCGTCGTCAATGGCGGTGTTTGTTAAACGGCAAATATCTCTGATATATAGAAACATGTCAGGGGGGTTACCGCGTATTTCGATTCGAAAGAAATAATTTACGAGTTCGAACAATTTGTACTGTGTATTACGATTTTCGTACTATTTGTTTCGAATGAACGGAAGTTGTTAATACCTTTTCGAAAACAAAAAGTTCCTTTCGTAACGGCAACTCTCTATTACGAACAATAAAAATCCCTTTCGAAGCTTCAACTCTGTATTACGAAAACGAGCGTCAGTTATGTAAAAAGCGTTAGGAAATTGTTCGAAAACTATTTAGTTAGTGACAAAGTGCAAATGACAAAGTTCAAGATAAATAATAGTGTAAAAAAAAAACAAATTAAACCTAATAATATTATAATTGATATAAAATAAATGTTTACTAACGTTATTATTGAAAATGTTTTACTATTTGTGGTCTTGAAATTTTAAAAAAATTAAAAAAAAAAAAAAAAATTACATTTACAAACAAAGAAGTATAAAGTAATGGTTGGTTTTTTCTGTTGACTCTTCAGACCACAGGGAAATACAATACATTTTTATTAAAAAACACAATTTTAATATTTTTCACACATTGAATAGTATTTATTATTTGTATTGTTGTGGGATATTTTCGTCCATTTTGTTATTTTGATAGCAGTGCTACCAACTTTTAATCAAATTTCCCATTTGTTTATAAAATCAACTTTGTCATCGTTTCGAACGAGTTACGCAGTACGGTTTATTTTTCGAATCGAAATACGCGGTAGCCCCCCAGGTCAAACTGTCCGTGAACGTGGGTTTGATTCCCCAGTCGGTGAAGAATAAAAAATTACCAACAAATTTTAAATCATTTCATGTTGTGAAATTCCTTCCTTCATAAAAATAGTTTATTGCAAATCATGGTAGAATAAGTACAAGGTATAGTCATTAGAAATTTTGTTCTCAATTTCAAAACCCATATAACGCCAGACAAAAGAAAATTTGGAAAAAAATAAAAACAAGCGTCAAAAATCAAATAAATTATTTTGACATTACATGGGTAAATAATGGAAACTCTCCCTAATATACTATGTTGAAAATTAAATTTAATGAACTTTAGCCTGATTAAAATATAAAAATTTGGATTTATAAATAAATAAGTACTTTTTTTTAAATAACAAACGTTAAACTCATTCTATATTGTCTTAAAACAGTTTTAAACATTGGATATGTCCGCATTCTTTGTAAAACTGCATTCAGTTTGGTTTTTATATTTTTGCCGATTTGACATTCTATTTCTTTTATTTTAATGAAGGCATCACCAACGAGTTAAACCTGGGTTGTCAATGATTTGAGTTTGGTAATTGTCTCGACTAAGAAACCCATAGTTTGAGTTTACAAATTCGATTCGAGCCCTTTCTATTAGGTTAAATTAAAAATAGTTTATATTTTTTTTAAGCGACATCATTATTTTCGCTAAAATAGATTTGTTTTTAAATATTACGAAATATGAAGGAAAATATGCATTTATAACATAATATGTAAAAACATGAATTTAAAGCAAAATATGCAAAAATATACACTAAAAAATTTATGTAACTTTACTGGAAATTTTGTGATTCGCAAAGATATTGACTTTAAATGGGTGTCAGAGTGACGAAAACAAACAATTGCAAGTTGCTTGCCTTGGTAATCAATAAAAAAATAAATTTTGAATTTTTCGATGATACGTGGTTTTTCATTTTAAATAACGATATGAACATTAGTGTGTCCCAAAATGGGGCTCAGGCATAATTTAAAAGCTAATAGGGTAAAGTATTTTTGAGATTTTTTTCAGATTTTTCGGAAGAGGTTTACCTCGCTCAAGTCGAATTTTTGCCAAAAATCGGGCCCGCCGGTCTTTATTTAAGTTTTCTTCATAACTTTGTCAAAAACCACGATTTTCTTCACATTTAAGGAAATAATTTAAAAGAAAAATGTCCAAGCTTTTTTTTTGGTGTACAAAGACTAAGTTTTTGCAATGCATTTGCTCTTTTTGCCCCTACGTTAAAATTTATCGTAATTTTTCCATACATTTTGTTAATTACGCTTTATAACTTTTAAAATTTTAAGAAAATTGAAAAAAAAAACTAACAACGCAATTAGAAAGATCAGAAATAAATATTTTTGAATTTTATCTTACCGTTCCTGAGTTATACCGGTTTTCAGCTTTGTACCTAGTTTATGATATTTATTTATTTATTTATTTACTGTATATTTTATAAATTAATTTATAAAATATAAGATAGGCGCCGGGTGACTAGACCATATGCGCACAATACAATATAATATATGATAGTAAAAATGAAAATATTCACATTTTTATATATACATTTAATACAAAAATAAAGAGGATAATAAATAGAAAAAAATTAAAATTAAATATTTTTTTTTTTTTTAATGGTTATTGTGTTGTTAAGGTTAATTAAAGAAAGTTTAGAATAATGGACTTATTTTAAATATCAAGAATATTGTGTTTCCAAAGGCTTCTCCTTATGAATGGCAGGTTCGAGGTTGTGGTGCAGTCTACTATTTTGTCCAGATCGTCATCTAATTTCGAGATTTCGCATTCAGTTAAAATGTGAGGAACAGTGAGTATAGCATCACAGAAAGAGCATTTTGCCCGATCTGTGCCGTTATAGTAGTGTTGTGTGTTGAATTTGGCCTTTCCTACTCTGAGGCGGCATAGCATAATACATTCGCTTCTGGTCATGTTGATGTTGTATTTGGGTCGTAAGATGAAGGGATGGCTTTCCCTCTGTGATGATTTGTATTGGTTGTATATGACCCGTGAGAAGCAAGGAATTTCCGTAATTTGTGTTAACTTTAGCGCATTTTTAGCAGCTGCATCTGCGCATTCATTTCCCATTATGCCGATGTGTGAGGGTACCCATGTAATTACTATCTGTGGACTTCCATTAGGCAAAGCAATGATGTTGTTGTATAATCCGTTGAGGTTTTTGGAAAGTGCATTTGTGACACTTAGACTATCTGTGCATATCATAGTTCTTCCATTTTTTCGGATTGAGTATGTAATTGCAGAATATAGTCCAGCTAGTTCGGCTGAAAAGATTCCTGATGCGTTAGGTAATCGTACTTCCGAAATGGTGTCATATTGGTTTTCATTTATTTGCTCCACAATTCCGTATGAAGTTATTTCTCCCTGGAAGGACCCATCAGAATACAAAATTAATTCCGGACTAAAAGACGATATTTTCTGTTGTAGGAGTTTCTTGAATACTACTGGGTTAATGTTATTTTTGTTGTAAACGCTTAAACTCGCATCAGTTTTGACAAAGTTGTTCCCATAGCTGGTTTTCTGGGGTTTTTCGGGGATCAATATTTTATGTTTTTTCAATAGTTTAACATTTTGAGCAATACCTGATGTGAAGTTGTTTGCATTTTCGATTTGTATCCAGAAAGATATATGTAAACCATCGTTTGGAGTTGTAATAGATCTTGACGCCAAGCGAATTGCTGCATTTTCTAGAATTAATTGGAAGCTTTGGTATCTTGCCTCAAATCTAAGGAGTGATAAAGGTGTTGCCCTTAATAAGCCGGACGCTGTTCTATAGCAGTTGTTAACAGCTGTGTCAAGTTTTTTTATATTATCTTTACAAGTCCAACCATATATTGTAATGCCATGTAAAAGGACGCCTGTTACCAGGGATCGGCAGATTTCCAGTGCGGTGTTAATATGAGGACCCTTAGAGCGGGAGCAAATCAACCTTAAGAGGTTGTTTATTTTACTAAGTTTTGAAGTGAGGTTTTTAATATGCACGTTCCATAACAAGTTTCTTGTAAAGATAATTCCCAAAATTCTCATTTGGCTTAAAACACAAATCTCAACATTTCTGATTTCGATTTTATCTATACAGCATAGCTTTTTCTTGCAGACATGAAGAATTTCTGCTTTATCAGCCGGAATCACTGCACTTCTTTCTATCGCCCAATCATGTAGCCTTTTGTCGAGAATATTAAGACTAGTACAGACGTCGTCCTGGGTACCCGATGCGATCGCGAAGACATTGTCGGCATAAATACCCACAAAGTCTATGCCATCAATATTTTCAATAGCCTTTGCCAATGAGTTTGCATATATGGTATAAAGCACAACCGACAGCGGAGAACCTTGGGGGACACCATTGTCCAGGCTCAAAGTTGCTGAGAAAAATCCATCAATTTTGACCGTGATCTTTCGGTTTGTAAGAAAAGATTTTATTACTTTCATAATTGACTTAGGGACACCCCACTCATTCATTTCCATAATAATGAATGTAAAAACTACCCTATCAAAGGCTTTTTCGATGTCTTCCGAGAGCACAAGACTATGCAATCGGTTTTTTAAGTTAGATCTTAACGTGTCTTCCAAAATATGACATAAGCTATGAACACCATGTCTTGGTATAAAAGCATGTTGAATTTTTGAAATTTTATCGATCGTATATTTCCAGAACCTTTTAGCCAGAATCTTTTCCAAGACTTTGGATAGGACCGGTAATAAAGATATAGGGCGATAACCCTCCAGCCGGCTAGGATTCTTACCCGTCTTTGGTATAGGCGTCAAAATTGCAGTTTTCCAGTCCTCTGGGTAAACGCCGTTGTCGACAATCTTATTGTACAACACGCAGATCCTCTGCTTGAGTTCATTTGGGGCCATTTTAATCATACTATAAGTAATTTTATCGCGAGCTGGTGTTGATCCCTTTAATGTTTTTAAAATTTCCTCAAGTTCTGAAAGCTCAATTTTTTCTTCCAACATGGATAATTGTTCACCTCGTGGTTTCAAATTTTCAACATGCAGATTTTTCTTGTCTGTTACTATATCCGCATCCAAAGATGAGTCTGAACCAATTGAAGTCCAAAAAAGCGCGAATTGATCTGCAATTTCTTTTGGATGTGAAAAATTATTATTGTTGATACAAATTGTTGGAAAAGAGTCCACTCTGTCCGCTCTCACCTGGTTAACTTTGCCCCATAAGTGCCGAACGTCCATTGTCGGATTCAAGGAATTTACGAAATTTTCCCAAGTATGTTTCTTGGCAATTTTGCACTCTTTTTTAACCTTGGCATCTAGTTTTCTATATTCTAAGATATTATGTTTGTTACGACATCTTCTCAAGTTTTTCCATGCGCATTGTCTTGAACTTATTAATTGAGATATTGTAGAGTTAAACCAGATTGGATTATTTCTATTAGTTGGTTTATGGTTTAAGGGTATACTTTCGTTTGCCGCTTTTCGAATAAGGCGCTTAATTTGAGCTGCTTCCCTATTGATATTTTCAGAAGTTTCAAAAGTATTTATTGATTTAGATATATTTTGTTCATAAAGTGTCCAATTTGCCTTTTTATCGTTAAAGCGAGGTATGAATTGTTTACTGATAATATCTATATTATTAGAAATTCTTATGGGGAAATGGTCGCCAGCTTCCGGCATAGATAAACAGCTCCACGACAGTGTTGGTGCAAGGTCCACACTAGCCATTGTAACGTCAACAGATGTAAGAGTGTTATGAGTGCTATGTAAGGTTGGTGATCCATCGTTCATAATGACTAAGTCCTTTTCATCTGCAAATTCTTCCCAAACCTTGCCACTTGGCGAAGTTGTTCTTGATCCCCATAAAGGGTTTTGTGAATTAAGGTCGCCTAAGATAAGATAATGAGATCCATGAGATAATGGTATCTCTTTGACCATAGCTGACGACAGTCTTATATCACATTCCTTATAAATGTTTATTATATGGATTTCAATATTATGTTTAATAGTAATTTTTTGGAACAGTAAATCATCAGCTGATATAGTGTGGTTTGTAACGTTTATATTGTTTTTTACTAAAATGGCAATGCCAGATTTTGCATATGAGTAGTCTTTGTTGTGTTGGAAAACTTTGTAACCGGGTAAGTGAAGTAGTTGTTTAGTTTTTTCTATTATGTGCGTCTCTTGTAAGGCTATTACATTTGGTTTATGTAAAGCAACAAGTTTTTCTAATGCGTATTTATTGTTTATGAAGCCTTGCATATTCCATTGAAGCAGAGAGATTCTAAGTCCATTATCCATGATTCTATCTTAAATTTATTTTTTAGCCTTATTTCCATTTTTTGTTTTTCTGAAAGTATTTGGTGTCATAATAACATTTAATTCGGGAAAGTTATTGTAAAGTTGAGATGTGGGAGAAGTAAGGTTTAAACCTTCATTAATATCGTTAATGATCATATCTTCTGTTAATTCTTCGTCAATGTTCATTGGGTTGAGGGTGTTATCGATAATACCATTGTCATCGCCGAAAAAAGAGTCATCTTTGTTGTTGTTGTTTGTTGATTCATCCATACTCAGGTTTGAGTTTGAACTGCTTACGTTAAAATTATTGTCATTACCAAATGTTGTGTTATCTTTGTTGTTGTCTGTTGTGTTGAGTAAATTATCTTGCTTTGCAGAAGTGGCTGTAGATGGGAGAGCTAGTTCGCTGTTGAGTTGGATATTCGTTGTTGTTGTATCAAGTTTTCTGTTTGGGTTAGTTTTGTCTGATTGAATTAGATTAGATGAAGTTTTAATTTGAGAGAATGGAATGGTTGATTCTGTTGAGCAGGCTGCGTTTTGATTTTTGTTGTTGTTTATTGTAACGTATTCTGTTGCTGGTTGATTGTTGTTGTTTTTAATACTTGTTGTTGATATTGGCGTGTTTCTTTTTACCGTATCATTTTTTTGTGGTTGATCACTTAATACTTGTGCATATGTTGTAGTACTTTTTGTTTTTCTGGGAATAGGTTTGATGGTGTTTAATGTAGGATTTTTGTTGTATATTTCCCAAGCTTCACGATATGTGCATCTTCTTGATATTCTCAAATAATTTACTGATTTGAGTTTCCAAAAAGTTGGACAAATTGGGTCATATGAAGTGTGAGTGTCTAGTTGGCAATTTACGCAAAATTTACGGGTGCATGGATCATGTGGTGGTGGTGTTCCGCATTCTTTGCAGATTTCGTTATTTCGGCATCTCTTTTTGGTGTGACCCAGTTTTTGACAATTCTGGCATTTCATTGGGTTTGGGATGTATTCCTCTACGGTCACCCTTTCCCAACCCAATTTAATGGTGTCTGGTCGGTAAATTAAGTCAAACGTTATTATAGCTGCACCTGTTGCAACTACTTCGTTGCCCACCAGTTTTGTTATTTTTCGAACGTCAATGATATTTTGAGTTTTGAGAGAGTCGAGCAGCTCCTCTTGGGTAATGTTGATGATTTTCCGTGAGTAAATGCGTCCTTGAATTGAATTTAGAGATTTGTGTAGGTATATGTTAACAGGAATGCAGTCTATATAATTGGCCTTAAGGTACTGTTCAGCGACTTTTTTGTTAGGTACTTTGATAAGAAGATCACCACTTCTCATTTCGGAAACTTCCAATCTATTTTTGCTGATGTAATCGAGTCCTCTTTCCACTTGGAATACATTGTATGACGCCAGAGGAGCGGTTTCGATATCAGGTTGTGTGGCAATAGCTGATGCGATGAGGTAACGTGGTAGGTTATGTTCGTTTGATGCAATTTCTGGTAAGGGAATGAAATCTTCAGGCCGTGGTCTTTTACTTCTGATGTTTTTATTAGGTTTATCAATTAGGGAATCAAGTTCCCTAAATCTATTGTAATTCGGGGGGTGAACCCCGTTCATGTTGTTTTTTTTTATTTACACTCGCACAGTATTTACTTTTTTTACTATAACAAAAGAAACAAAATACTAGTAGGTATGTATTTAAAATTTGCGAAAAGCTCTACAGAATCAAAAACACGGCACACGAAAAAACACAAGTTTACAGATCGACAAACGATGTTAACACGTTGAATGCTCGGTGCAGTTAATGAGTTTATGATATTATTACTCATACCTAACAAACAAATAAAAATCTAACTAACAACCGAGAGAAGACTATAAAGAATTACTTCATCTGATTCTTATTTTTTTGGGTGATAGATCTAAGCTCTATCCAACAGTAAAAGCTTCAGGGGTTCAGGGTCTATTAATCGGGCTTGCTGGAGGAAAAAAATTATATACTCTTTGAAAATATACATTTTTTGAAACCAGCTGCAATCTTACAGGGACAATTCAAAATTTGATGCCTTGCTAGAATTTAGTTCATTTACTTTAAGAAAAAATATCAAAAATTGGTACCTCTGTCAATGCCCACGATTCACTCTTCTCAATGATCTTAGTCTATAAAAACGGTTGTATAATAAAAAATAAAAAAAAAATTGACTACCTTAGCCTTTTTTTGATGAACATATCGACACCAAAACAATCTACATACGCCAAGTAGCGCGAACGATGTAGTAAATTTATATATAAGACAATCTTATAAAAAAAGAAATTCAAGAATTAATTTCCAAAACCAATCTTAATTTAATTTGAAGTATGCAATATTTCAATCGATTTTTTAAAAACAGATCCAGAAAATTGGGAAGCCAACAAGTCATTTCAAGATGCAAATAACAAAGTTCAAAATTTACAAGTAGTAAATGATGTGGCTGAACAAGGTGTGGTTTTGGCTAGCACTTACTTCAATGTCACAACTTCTGAAACTGATATATACCACGTTGTAAGAACTCCAATAAATGATTTTTAAACAAAGCAAAACAGAAAGTTTAATTTAAGTTTGTTTGTTGGGTATGATTAATAATATTATAAACTGGGTACAATGCTGATAACCGGTATAACTCAGGAACGGTGAGAGCAAATTTGAAAATATTTGGTTCTAAGTTATTCGGAATAAATTGATCTTTCTAACTGCGTTGTTAGTTTTTTCATTTTCATAAAAAATTTTCAAAGTTATAAAGCGTAATTTACAAAATTTATGGAAAAATTACGAAAAATTTTTATGTAGGGGCATAAAAGGGCAAATGCATTGCAAAAACTTATAGTCTTTGTAAACAAAAAAAAAAAGCTTGGACATTTTTCTTTTGAATTTCTTCCTTAAAAGTGAAAAAATCATAAATATACGACGAGGCTTTATAAAGTTGATTTTTAACAACCGAAGGGCAAGCAGATATAGTTAATTTAACCCCTGTATATAACGATCCAAAATATATTTTACTTCATGAAATTGAATAATATAGAAAATAAAAATAAATTTTTTTTTTTACTGAAATGAACATGGTAATTTTCGTAAAAGCATCACTGCACTGCAAATGAAAATTTAAATATCTTAAAATAGTTTGCTTTAGCAGATGCCGCATAACCCAGTCTTAATTACATGGTATAGCAATAAATGCCTTCTGCTATAAAAAAATGATCAGCAAATTTCATTGGCTGTGTAAGCAATGTTTGCTTGTATAATGCACAGCAGTGATGCATTTACAAACGGGTCCTATAATGAAGTTACCTGCATAATGCTTGTGGCAGTGAGGAAATAATTGGTCCATATCCCTGTGAATTATCATAGAGTTCAAAGAGTGGCGCCGCTACCAGTTTGTAATTTTTCGGTACAGCAAATAAAGCTAATTGTTTAAAATAAAAAAAATAAAAATTTTTCATTTAATATATAGAATAGATAGTGTTTTCTTTAATCATTATATATATTTAAGGTAAGTAGTAAGTTTTGCATCTTAACAATAATTATATAACACTACAATATTAATGTTGTATTTTAACAAAAATAAAAAAATTAATATAAAATAGTTAATTTTAACAAATATATTCTTTATTTTATGTTTATTAGGATTTTTTTTAAAATTGATTATCCTATAAATATGCAAAATTTATATATTTACAAAACTTCGTTTTTAATAGATGGATTAAAGTTATTGAAATTTTATAAAAGAAAATGTATTACATTCTTTTTTTATTTGTTCTTTTTTTTTAACAATATTTTGTAAAGAAAAATGACTTTTTATATATGCACATTATTATGTTTGGTAAAGCAGTAAGTATATAAATTGTAAATTTGGAGTTAATATCTATGTTATTTATGCTAGTGAAAAAATTTATTTAGATTTGAAAGTCTTACAGGTTATTATATGTACCCTTATAAATTTGTCACACCGTTTACAAATTCTACAATTTTGATAAAGTATATAAATAAAGTATATAATAGCATAATGTATTTACGTTGCTAAAAATATGTATAGCAAATCACAAATGTCCCTTTTAAATTTATAGTTTGGCACGTAGCGATTGTACGAAACAATCAGAATGTTAAAATTCGGCTCGAATATTCTTAGTACGTTAACTTTATTTTATATGGAAAATGAGCCAAATCGACTTATTATTTAACCTTGTAAACATACGATGATGATCTCTCCAAAATAAGGGGTTTTGACTAAAACGATTTTAACAGAAAATCTAAAATGTTTCAACTTTGCTCGTATATTCTCTCTTAATATAGCTTATTTGGTTATTACAATAATGTGTCCAATAGGTCAGTCCTATATAATCCATCGAATAGAAAAAGTAATTTCCCCTAAAAAATTTTAAAACGCCGTAAAAAATTCTGAATTATGAAAAAATACTTAAAAGTATTTTGAAATTTGAGTAAAAAAACCTGAAAGTTGTTATCAAAATATAATTTTTAAGCTTTATATATTCCAAATATGTTACAATCCGTTTTTAAAAAGATATGCAATAGTGAAGGATACAAACGATTTGATGAAGCCGTATATACCACCGCCTAGTTATAAATAAAAAACTTAATTGAATAAAAGAAATTAAGAAAATCCGCAAACAAGGAAATTTTAAATTAAATAAACTATTTAAAAAAGTGATTTTTATATTTATCAAATTTATCAAAAGTTCTTAAAAAAATCGAATACGTAACTGTAGAATTCTAAACTATAACTTTAAAGTATAATTGGATAGTTAAAACATCCGTTCGTCCTAAATTTTCAAAAAAGAGAAGAGATACAATTTAGATGTGATCACAAACAGTTCAAAACTGGCTTAAGTTCGGGAAGTAGAATCTAGGCAAGGCGAATTCATTTTTCAGGTGGCGTTGAAAGCACAGCTGTGCTACTTTTATTTCTTATTAAGAGAAGGGAATGCCAAAAGTTGCTTGTGTTTCTGACATATCGACCAACGAAAACAACAAATAAAATACAATGTTGGCTTGGTGTTGTACTTGTTGTAGTATCTCCGCCACCATTTACATGAATTCGCCTTGGAATCTAGGTAAAAATATTATTGAACAAATTCTTTATAAAACATAATTGCTTATAACTTTTTTCATTGTTTTCATATATAAAATGTCATTTGTAAAATACAATTATAAAATTTACATATTTTCGATTAGTTAATAATAAATCTATGTACGTAATTTAAGTATATATTTATTTCATTCTACAAAATATTCCTATGATAATACTATGTGACTAACAATTTAAAGCCACATTACATTAAAAAATGTACAAATATAATTTGTAAGTACAATTTTAGCAAAAAATGTAGCCAAAGCAAATTCTTGAACAGGATTATTACAATAATTTAAAAAGAAAAATATATATATTATATTTATTAAGATATGCCTTTAGAGGACAATTTTAAGGCACATTCACAATAATTTTACATTTTCTTAAGAAAAAAAAAAAAACAAAAAGAATTTGTTTGGCAAAATAAAAGTATTTTAAAAGTTTGATTAAGAAATTTTTAATTTCCTGAAAAACACACACATTACTTAAAGTGAACGTGTAAAGAAACATACATACACAGTTAAAAAATTAATTATCTTCAAGTGTACAATGTACGAGTATTTAAATAGATTAAAAGATTATTATACAAAAATAGCAAACATTATGTGTGTGACATTCGAATTTTTTCATTGAATTAATAATAAAATAGCCCTAACAGGATTACTAGATATTAATAATCGAGTGTATGTTTGACAGAAGTTGAGTGTATGTCTGAGTTAAATGAAATTCGATTAAAAAAACTGAAATTTATTTTTTTTAATTATTTAAAAAAAATATAAGTAAATGAAATGCATTTGGTAATCAATTTTACAATTACAGTGGCTGTGAAAAATGGAAAGAAAAAAATCAATGAAACAATTTTTTCCCTCAACTTAAATGCTAAACATTAACAAACAATAATATCAAGGTAGAAATCAAAATGCAATTAAAAAAACTTTACCCTTTTCATGTAGTTGTACTAAAAACAAACGTTTGTGTTCCTTAGGTTTTGTTATATGTGGCGGTATATAGGGATATTGAGGAGGTTCAAAGTTCGGCCGCCACCAATTGCCAATAGTATCTTCTACGATCCACTCTTGTTTAACACCATCTTGACGTCCTAAAGTCTAAATAAATTACAATTCGAATATAACAATAACAATATGATTTTTATAAAACATCAATTAAATTAATACAGTTTTCATTTTCTTTAAATATTTTCGTAGTAGACTGGGTTAATTTACAAAACAATAACAACAACACCAATAATACAATGGTATCTTTTCGATTAGCAAAAAACAATAAACATTTGAATTTCATCAACATTATCATCATTTCTTCAACTCTTCATAAAATAGCCTTGGTTCTTTAAACTAATTAACAATTATGGTGTTAAAAGATTTTTATGATTTACAATATTATTTTCTTTTAGTTTGATTGCTATGCAAAGCAAACATCGATATTTATTTAAATACATATACACAAATACTTACTTCAGTTAGTAGCCGTTTAAGTCCCTCTACTTCATCTTCGCCGGCATTAAGTTCACCTCCGGGCAATTTAAAGAATGTTGTACCAAGTTGTAGTAGCAAAACATGTGGCAAGCCATGTTCATGTACTAAAAGAACACCTTCGACAGAACGTCTCATACCGATACGATCGAATTCTTCACGCATGCGCTGGAAACGAGAAGGTACTGAAGGATCTTTTTCGAATAAAGGTTCTTTAGTTCCGAAGGTATAATTTGTTAGGGGATATCTAAAAAGAAAGTAAAGATATATAAGAATTATAATAAAAATATGTATAAAAAATAAACCTATTTGTTTAAAAACAACAAACAAATATAAAACAAAGTTCTATTAAATAAAGCCTAAACCAAAGTTTAACGCCTATACCATGACACAATAGCCTATAAAATCGACTTTTATTTTGGGCATAATGAATAACGTACACAAATTAGTTGACGCCAAACTCATCTAATTTAAGTGTTATAGGTACGGAGCCAATTAATTCCCTGGAAAAATAGTGTACACATTTTTATGGATTTAAAAACATAACAAAACTTGTTAATTAAAATTAATTTTTTACAGAAATTTCATAGAAAGTAACATTAGTCCTACAAAAAAATTTTTAGGAAATTATTAGTTGTGTTTGACAGTTTGAAATACAAAAGTTCAATTATAAAAACATTGGATTAGTTTTCTGAAGGGCCAAATACACTTATTAAAATACTCATTAATACTCAATAGTAAAATAGGTTTGCACGATTGTGCAAATTTGCAGTTTGTAAATTGGTAGTGCATATACGTGTGTGAAGATAAATATTTTTTAATAATATAGCATGCGATAAAAAATATTTTAAAAAAATGTCGCATGCGTATTATTTATTTATTTATTTTATTTCTTCAATTACATAACCGAGCCCTTATGGCCTTTTATGGTTAATAAAAGCTACTAATTAAACAACAAACTTCAGTTATTAATACAAAAATATAATAAACAAGAAAATAATGTTACTTATGTGTATAAAATTTAACATACCTATCATACAAACGATAAAGAAAACTTAAGTTAAAAAAAAAAATTATATATTAAATAACAAAGACATAAATAATGCTATATATTCTGTTTCCATATTACGCAGATAGCAAATTCCAACACATTGGCAATAATTCGTTTTAGTGAACTAACAAGTTATTTAGCTCTGCAAGTTCCAACAACTTAGATTTAAAGATTATAAAGAAACTACGACTATTTACACGGAATTTTACAGTTTTTTTGAAAAATCAATAATTTTTATTTAATATTTAAAACTAATTAGATATTTAATTACAGCGTGTTCAACGATTTCGAACGTTAACGTTCGCATAGAAAATTCCATTTAAAACAAAAACAAAATTCGACAAATTGTTTTTGTTTTAAATGTAATTTTCTATGCGAACGTTAACGTTCGAAATCGTTGAACAGGCTAGGCTGTTAGTCTTTTTATAATAAAATTTATGATTTTTGAAAAAATACGACTTAGAGTGAAATTCTCATGAAAGTGCTGTGTGAGGGATATGGCCACTGTGTCCAAATCCTTCGATCTCAGGGAATCAAACCGAATGGAAAATGAAGACTATGAACAGGGCTACAATAATCAATAATTACTATATCCAAATTGTATTTGTGAAAATTTTTATACAAGTTTTAATGATTTTTCTAAAATAACATTTGTCGTTTTGTGCTCCATATCAAATTGTATTTCGTATTATGATGTTTTCTTTGCATGGAACAAAGTAGGTCTATGGCAAAAACAATGAAGTTGATAATTAATAGAGATTTTTAAGGACAGGTTGGTATGTTTTAAAATGGTGATAATTGCTAAACTCTCTCCTATAAACCTCGAAATGCAGATGCAACATAATATGGAAATAAAATACAGTGTGGTTTTTGCAATATTTATATTTTATTAGCAATATAAAACAAAACAGTTCTACTGTTATGATTAAAAAAAATGTATAATAAATAATAGATTTTGTACTTAAGTCTAAAAGGAGAGCCTTTTTTGAGTAAACTATAATAGTTATATATACATTAATATAAAAGTATCAAAAACTGATAACTTTATGTAAATAATTTTTACTTACAGCCTGTTCATCGATTTCGAACGTTAACGTTCGCATAGAAAATTACACTTAAAACAAAAACAAAATTCTAAAATTTAAATAATATAAATTTCTATGCGAACGTTGACGTTCGAAATCGTTAAACAGGCAGCAAATCTTTGATATCTTTTCATTGGAAAATTGGATAATTGTGTCGGTTTATTTTGACCTACGTTGTTCATTATGCGAAAGGCGCAAAACAGTAGTTATATATAATTTTGTTGTGTTTGTATGCAAAATTTGCTCCATATGCAAAAAATTGTCATATGTAGCAATATAATGTTCAATAAACCTAAAAAATGTGGATGTAGACCAAAGTCGATGCTAAATATATCAGATTATATACGAGATATCAAAAAATGAATTTTGTAATATGAAAGAGAACATTGATGCCATATATAATCCATTCCTATCTCATTTTTTTCAAAAATGGCGTATAGGCTAAAACAATAATTACCTGACGAATTGTAAACAAATACACAATCAAATCAAATACAAAAGCAAATTAAAAAAAATGTTTTCTTTTCAAATTATTTAAGTTTAATTCTCTATTTTATAAAACCCACGACAACGTTCAATTTATAAGTTTCCTTAAAAAACAATATGTCGCTTTATATGTCAAACGTTTTTGTTTACATTTGTTTGCAACTGAGCAAATATGCACTACATACTAATTTTGCTCATGGGTTTTTTAGTGCAAACGAAGTAAAATAGAGCAAGTTGCACTACACATCGTGATTTCCCTTTATGTGTGGCACAGACGATGCTGGATGGACATATTCTTTTTCATTCATTATTTAATTATTGAATCTTCATATATTAAATATGAACTAAAAATAATTAATCAAATCTAATCCTTAAACTTTATTTTATGTCCTGCCAGTGCCAGACAAAAATGTTCTTCATCCCGGGTTCTGTTCACATAGAAAGGTGTTTATCGCTCATCTAAATGGGTAAGTGCTGCAGTGTCTTTTCTCCTTAGGCGAGTGTGGCTGCTATCATTTAAAATATTTCGAGCTAGTGGGTTCGGATGCAATTCGAGCCTTTTTAAGTATTTTACTGCATATTTCATAATCATAGTTTTAACTAATGACACATTGAGATCCTTGTGAATATTTGAGTGTTTAACTTACTAAGGGGCAGATGTGATTATTCAAAGAAGTTTGTTTTGGCGCCTTTGAATTTTTTCGATATTAGAGGCCGAGGCAGTGCCCATAACTGAATACCTAGCACCAGATTGGCTTTAAGATGGAAGTGTAAATTAGAAGTTTGCAATCGAGACTAAGGAAAGAGTTTCTTCCAATAAGCCAATGAATTTGGATGGCTTTTAGTCCAAATTTTTAATATTTTTAATTAGGCTTAAGTTCATTAAATTTAATTTTTCATTAAATTATTTTTATGAAGAAAGGTGTTTTACAACATGAAAATTAATTAAAATTGTTATTGATAATCTTTCATTTTTTGACCGTGGCTGGGATTCGAACCGCAGCCGGCAGGTTACCATGACATGTTTCGATCGCAACCACTCGATCTTCTCAAATGGATTTGCCGTTTTACACTCGCAGCCATCGAAGGCTGCTGACGTCAATAGTCAAACATCAATCCTTAAACCAAATTGTATTTTAACCTTTGGTAGATCGAAGTTTGCTTTTTTGAATGATTATCTATTTTAATTGATTTTACATGTTCCTCCTTACTTCTGTTTTTTCGTACTTTTGTCAAGAATTTTTCTTGAAGTCCAAAGTACATTTTTTGTTTTTTCATTTTTGTCTTTCTTTTTCTTGTTGACCTTTTTCAGCACAACTTGAAGGACAAATGAACACATAGAGCTCGTGCCTTAGCTTTTAACAATACTTAGTATTGTGGTTATTTTGTTGAACTATTTATGGTTTTTAATCCAAATTTTTAATATTTTTAATTAGGCTTAAGTTCATTAAATTTAATTTTTCATTAAATTATTTTTATGAAGAAAGGTGTTTTACAACATGAAAATTAATTAAAATTGTTATTGATAATCTTTCATTTTTTGACCGTGGCTGGGATTCGAACCGCAGCCGGCAGGTTACCATGACATGTTTCGATCGCAACCACTCGATCTTCTCAAATGGATTTGCCGTTTTACACTCGCAGCCATCGAAGGCTGCTGACGTCAATAGTCAAACATCAATCCTTAAACCAAATTGTATTTTAACCTTTGGTAGATCGAAGTTTGCTTTTTTGAATGATTATCTATTTTAATTGATTTTACATGTTCCTCCTTACTTCTGTTTTTTCGTACTTTTGTCAAGAATTTTTCTTGAAGTCCAAAGTACATTTTTTGTTTTTTCATTTTTGTCTTTCTTTTTCTTGTTGACCTTTTTCAGCACAACTTGAAGGACAAATGAACACATAGAGCTCGTGCCTTAGCTTTTAACAATACTTAGTATTGTGGTTATTTTGTTGAACTATTTATGGTTTTTAATCCAAATTTTTAATATTTTTAATTAGGCTTAAGTTCATTAAATTTAATTTTTTCATTAAATTATTTTTATGAAGAAAGGTGTTTTACAACATGAAAATTAATTAAAATTGTTATTGATAATCTTTCATTTTTTGACCGTGGCTGGGATTCGAACCGCAGCCGGCAGGTTACCATGACATGTTTCGATCGCAACCACTCGATCTTCTCAAATGGATTTGCCGTTTTACACTCGCAGCCATCGAAGGCTGCTGACGTCAATAGTCAAACATCAATCCTTAAACCAAATTGTATTTTAACCTTTGGTAGATCGAAGTTTGCTTTTTTGAATGATTATCTATTTTAATTGATTTTACATGTTCCTCCTTACTTCTGTTTTTTCGTACTTTTGTCAAGAATTTTTCTTGAAGTCCAAAGTACATTTTTTGTTTTTTCATTTTTGTCTTTCTTTTTCTTGTTGACCTTTTTCAGCACAACTTGAAGGACAAATGAACACATAGAGCTCGTGCCTTAGCTTTTAACAATACTTAGTATTGTGGTTATTTTGTTGAACTATTTATGGTTTTTAATCCAAATTTTTAATATTTTTAATTAGGCTTAAGTTCATTAAATTTAATTTTTCATTAAATTATTTTTATGAAGAAAGGTGTTTTACAACATGAAAATTAATTAAAATTGTTATTGATAATCTTTCATTTTTTGACCGTGGCTGGGATTCGAACCGCAGCCGGCAGGTTACCATGACATGTTTCGATCGCAACCACTCGATCTTCTCAAATGGATTTGCCGTTTTACACTCGCAGCCATCGAAGGCTGCTGACGTCAATAGTCAAACATCAATCCTTAAACCAAATTGTATTTTAACCTTTGGTAGATCGAAGTTTGCTTTTTTGAATGATTATCTATTTTAATTGATTTTACATGTTTCATAAGAGTTAATTTTGCCTCTATATCTTTTATACTTTAAACGACGATCTACATGTATACCGTATGATAGGTCAAATGTATGACCAGCCCCACTTTATTATTTATTAAGGAATTTCGGTTTTTTTTAGTAATTTCAATAAGCTAAACCATTTTTGAGTTACGCGAATATATGTTGGGCAGCCTCCTCCATTTTCCTAAATAAACGGTTAGCATCACTGGATTCAGCGTGCCCGAATTAGGTTAAAACGCTAAGTGCCCGGCTTGTCTGTTTTTTGAAACTAGCGCAGTGTACTTATTGCTCAAAATTACAATAATAAAATTCTTTTTTAACATTATTTTTTAAATGTTGCGAAAAAAAAAATCATATCTTTAAAAAGAAAAAAAACACCTACTTCAAACTTTTAGGATTTTTAAAGAACGGTTTGAGGTATTATGTAAAAAAAAATCAGCCAAATAAAAAAATTGGTTTTTGACTTAGTCCGTTTTAAAAATTTAATATTTTGCAGAATTTTTTTTTTCAATATATTGTTTGTAGCCCCAAGTATTCTCTTTAAAATGACTTTAAAATCATCTTCGTAAGTAAAGAAGTTTTCGAAATATTGAAGAAATAAGCTCAACACATTCTGCTAATTCGGCGAAATGATGACATTTTGAATAAGACATAACTTTTGAAAAAAAATTTTTTTAATTTTTTTTGTTCATATATGTTCTTAATAGGATAAAAGGAACCTTCTCACCAAATTTCATTAAAATCGAAAGAGGTCGTGTCCCACTCTCGGCCAATTTGACATGGAATTACCCAAGTACGTTATATTGGAATAACTTGAAAACGGTGGACTATATTCTGTTAACAAAAAAATCCGAAACTCTGCAACAGTATTATCTTTAAGCCCTGCTTACGTTGTTTTTAAACTTGACCTGTAGTTTCAGAGATATCGTTGAATTTTTAAAAACAAAAAGGAAAATTTTGAAAAAAAAAAACAAATTTTTTGTTCTTTAAAAATTCATAAAAATTGTCTGTTACGCAGTGTTATCATTATCAATTAACAGTTTAGTTCAATATAAAAACTATAAATTAGATTACAGCAGGATTCAAAGGAATTTCATGCCACGTTTTTTTAACAATGTTCCAAAGTTAATCTTTGTTTTCAAATTATTGCTTGTGCGGAAGGATTTTTAAGTTTTGCTTAACTTTTACGTAAATATGTATATGTAAATTTGTAAAACAAAAATTCCAGAAAAAATGTTTAATTAAATAAATTCAGTTTTAATGAAATATATTTTTTTAAATACATATATGGGCATTTCCGTCAAAAGGTCTACCGTGACCGAAAATTTAAAAGTTATTAAAAGCTGATAATTTTACGATATTGTTTAGAGAAATATTTAGATTTTACTAATTTTATAAAGATTTTGGAATCAAACCAAAGACATTTTAATTTTACATTGCTACGTAAAATTCTGAAAGTAGTTTGACTAAAAAATTGTGCCAGGTTTCGCTGAATTACGCCTTTTTATACATACATGGCCACAAAAACTACTTCTATTTTTTCACGTTCGAACAGCTAATTCTTTTACCATTATCTTTGACCTAGAATCGCGCCCCCATAAACTTTAGCATAGGTAATAGGCTTTCTTAGTGCCAAAATTTAAGGGTTTAAAGAACTTAAAAATATTTGTGGTTTAAATAAAATGTTATTGCATTTTTGGTGCGTACGACTGTCACGTTCAACACTTTGAAATAACCCATGTTAATTTTTTTTATTTAGCTTTTAATGAGTTTGGAGTATTGGCAAGTTTAAAAAGTTATTTGTCAGGCTTTTTTACACTGGGTCTCCACCTGGGATAATATCTGATATGATCGCCCTTATTCTGCATTTCGATTACGTGAAAAATTAAGCTTTGAAAAAATCCAAAATAGGAAAATATTTGAAAAAACAGATAATAAGATAATTTAGTATTCATAAAAAAGTACGAAAATTGGGTACCCACATGAACTGAGAGATATATATGCTATAATTTTGAAGCTTTTAAATAGATCTTTTTGAAAATACAAAATTTATTTCAAAATTTTTAACCCTTTAACTCCCATTACAGTTTTTTCAAAATGTTACGCAATTGCACTAGGTAAATGCTTGTGTAATTTATTCAAATAAAAGTGTAAAAAATAAATATTGCTGAAAATCAAAAACGTTAAACGCAAGAGTTTGGAAGTTGTTTTCAATACACTTTTAATCTAATTTTTGCTAATAAACTCTGTTTAATAGCGAAATATTTGTATAATATTTGGGCTTAAATCTAATTTAGGCACGCACACCCAAATAAAAAAAGAGTACCTAGGGTGATAGAAAATTGAAAAATAAGATAAAAAAATTAAATAAAAATATTGGCGCAAACGCTTAGTTTTCGAGTTACGAACGTTTTAAGTTTTCATATATATGTGCGATTTTCCATTAAATTTCTAAAGCTGTATGGGTTCCAATATTTGTCATAAAATTCTTTTACTACAGAAATCTATTACTGAACTAATAAATAAATAAATCGTATTTAAAATTCTTGAGTGTTACGTTTTCGATTTCTAGCACACCCCTGAAAGGCTTTGCGAACTAAAGCTTCTCTGGATAGGAGGCCTTCAGCCGGGCGGAAATATTTTCTCCTCTTCAGTATTACAAACACCGGCTTCGCTTACTTAAACTTCTCTCCGTTGTTATGCTTACTAAACACCTTGTGTTTTCGCTTCTTAATGAGTTAAGAATTTTTAAATAAATTTTGTGTTTTCGCTTCTTAACGAGTTAAGAATTTTTAAATAAATTTTGTAAATAAAGATCTATTCAAAAGCTTGAAAATAATACCATTATTAGCCATATACGTTGGCAAATATAGTGGAAAATCGCATATCGTCGCCTTAGAGTGTAAACCTGATAACTGACTTTCAGAAAATTTTCCAGGGCAGACAAAAAACTTCTGTTTTTTATTCTACCTCAATAAGCAAACCAATATATATTTGGTATATTTTCTAATATTTTATTAAGTCCTAAATTGTTTTTCTTCTTTGATGCGGCGTCTCTTAATTTTTCGAACGGTACCAAACTGTCATATTGTACTGTTAAAAATGGATTTAGCAGGTTTACACTCTAAGCCGACGATATATATATATGTATATACCTACATATCTGTGAACTTATGAGGTCCATAACTATAAAACTATGTTATGCCACTTTTTGCAAACTGTTTTTTTATTTGGAGCTTCGTCGGTAATCTAGATTTAAGCCGAAACTTGAAACAAAACTTGATCGTGTAACCCCCGCAAGTTAATGCTAAAAAATCGATAACAAAAAAAGCTGAAAAAAATAGTATTGCCAACTTTTCTATTCTTGCACTAAGATTGAAAATATTTTTTTCTTTTTTAGCGGGCATTAATAAATTTTGCAGTTGTAACTTACAAATTTATTGTCCTATTTATCGTTAACGATTGGTTAAGATTGAATTTTTGTGTTCCATTATCCATCTGTCCTTGGCTACTACGGCGTGGCCAGCCAGTGCCCGATTTGTTTGATACTTGTGTCGCCATGTTTTATTACAGTATACACAATACAACTTATTTTTCCAAGCGAACTTTTTATTTACTATATTTAACTGTCTACTTTTTATTCTTCAATACGTCTTTGATTTATTTCACACTGATAATACTTTCAATTGATAATTTTAAATATTTAATTAGTATTTACACTTTTTTTATGTACAGCGTGCACTTCGAGAAAGCAGAAAAAATAATTATGCGAAATTAAGAAGAGAAAAAGCAATGCCGGTTGACAGCAACATAAACTGTACATAGTTGTAAAATATAGAAGTAGATTACTGCCCGTCTATACCAGAGATAATTATTGCGACATATATTGCAGTAAATGTCAAAATTATGTTATCTTTAATGTAGACAGCAGTATTTTGTACATATTTATTGCCGGCAATTTATGTTGCAATAATTGTTAGTCCATTTATGTTGAAAATTATTGCTAACATAAAACGCTACCAGCTAGCCTCGGTAGGCTAGCTGGTAGCGAGCTAGTCTATCAGCGCCGAGGTTGCGGGTTCGATTCCCGCCAGAGACTCTGGTTTCTTTCCTGCAGACAAGCATAGAGCTTCGCGGGATTAGCTTAGGAAATTAAAAAAAAAAAAAAAAAAAAAAAAAAAAAAAAAATAATTTGAAAAAAAGAAGCAAAAAAAATAAATATAAGCAAATTGTGTGGGAAAGAAATTAAGTTTGTGAAATTGTAGCAAATTATAATTGTAGTAAAATAATTATATTAAAGAATTAAATAAACATTAAAATAAAATTGCAAAAATTATTTTTATATAAATAATTTTTTTCTTATTCGATCTCTATTATATGAATTTATATTAATTTGTTTAAGCTTGAGTTTTTTTTATATAAAAATACAAATTTTTTCTTAACAAAAAAAAATTAATTTAATAAAAATTAATACTTTTATATAAAAAAAGATCTCAAGCTTAAAAAAATTAATATATATTTAAAAAATAAGTCGAATAAGATAGAATTTATATTTATTAATAAATATAGTTTTTGCAAAATGGCCTCATTTTTACACTGAACCTTCTTCCTTGATTTCTTTAAAGTTATGAGTTAACATAAATACGTTTTCCCATACCTTTAACATAAGCTGAGCAATAAGAAATATTGCTCTGTTATTCTGCCGACGTTATTGCCAACTAGCTGAGATATTTATCTTTAATGTAGACCTAGGGTTATGTAGCAAAATAACATATAAATATAGTGTATGGCTGCATGCAAATATAAAAATATAATCACTGTATGTAAGCAAAAAAAAAACATCGTGTAAACGCAAATTTTGTGTTCATACGCCTCACGTCTTATTGACATGATTGCTACTTTACCCCACGTCTTCATGCGCTTTCGATTTGACCATGACATGACCATAACGCCGGCAGAGCAACGGTATTAATTTGTTCACGTTCTTGTATGTGGCGAATACGTGCTGACGTTCATGTTCTGATTAACCACAATTTTTGTTGTTGTGGCGTTTGGTTGTATACAGAAAATACATTGTATGGCCAACATCATGGCGCTCATGGATTTTCTTACCAAGTTAATGGATAGTGAAGACGGGTAGTTATAGGCGAGAGAGACGAGGGGAAAAGAAATGAGTATACAGATGCATGTATTGTCTGTACGTTTTGCTTTCCCATTCGCTCTTTTTTTGCGTCAAAAACAATTGCTACAATAACAATTGCACGTAAAAAACACAACTCTGCATAAAATCAGCAGGCGTTTCAAGCAGACCTGCTAATTGGACCATGGACTATACAAAAAAAATATGTCTTTAACATGACATGAATTGTTTGAAAGTCAATGAAAGTTTAAAGAAGAAAAAGTAAGTATTATGTCAAAAAGAGGGGCTGCATACGCCACTTTTATAAAAGTTAATTAAAAAAGTAGCTTCTTGTGCTGGATATGTATACTTATTACTTGCATTGAGTAACTTGCTGAAATGAAAGTTTCTATATAATCAATCTAATAAAAAGTGAACATTGATGATTCTTTTTTATTTGGTTTTATTTTACGAAAATAGTGAAATTTTTATATTTTTAATAAATTTTAGAAACTTTTTTACTTTTTATTAACATGTGTTTATTATTTTATAAAACTATATTAAACATATTTATTTTCTTCGTTTGTGTGTAACCTAACAAATATATCAAATACAATTGCTACAAAGACAATTGCATGAAAAAAACACCTCTCTACATTTTGCGTAGACCTAATGATTCGACAATGCTTTTGCTTAACCTACTTTTTTCTCTTAAGAATTTTATTTACTTTTTTTTCTTAAGAATTTGGTTCAATCACCAAAAAGTAGCGTGTAGAGCAAAAAGATACTTAAAAAAAGTTTAAAATGGTTGATATGGAGCAAAATGAATGCTTAATATCTAAGAAACCATAAAAAATTTCACGAAACAGGTTTTGGATTTTCCACATACCTTACTAATTTTTTATAGAATGTTCAAATGGTAGGACAAACCAATAATGAGCTGACGATATGTTAGTTTATTAAGACCAAGCCGAATTCAACTCGAACACCATCTGATTTTGACGGTTAGAACCAATTGGCACAGAATACCACAGAACTGTCACGAGACGGAAGATTTTGCGTTTTTTTTGTCTCTTTTTAAGAAAGCTGCCCTTTTTCATTTCTCTTTGCATCATCTTTTATGCCGCAATACAATGAACACAAATTTATTTAGTTGAGATTTATTTGCAAAGCTTTTGTAAAAATTAACTTTTAAGTTTACCACAACACAAGTAAATAATATTTAAGTATATAAATAACATTATAAAACAAAAAAATATTAACAAATACATTTTTTTTGCACAAAACACAACGTTTGTTGAACTAATGCATTTTTTTAACGTGGTCTGTGTTTTGTTATTTTTGTTTTGATCATGCCATTTGTGTTGATTGTTGCTGCCTGTTTTTACACATTGCCACTTCACTACCAAAAAAAGCTTTCTGTCTTTTTCTTCGAAAGCTGCCCTTGCAACTGATTTGGGCCTTTTTCACACGTCACTTTTTTCAGTTCTGTGGTATTCTGTGCCAATTGGCTTATATCTGATATAATATGTGAGGGAACGTCGGCAGAATGAGAGAACAAATATTTTCATGTTAATCTTAATATTAAACAAGGGGAACACGTATCTTATAAGATTTCATAATTGAATGATTCTCGCACAGAAACCTTGTGTTGTTTTTATTCTTTATTTTAAGCTTTTTCTTGTTTTTAGTTAAAAATATTGTTTTTTTAAACACTTATCACAAGATTTTCACTATTTGTAAAACAAAAATTTACATTTTAATGAATGCGTCATATTATTGTTTTTTATGTATGCATGTATGGGTATTTTTGACAGCTCATCTTATAAGATAGTTGTTATAAGATTTCTCATAACAACTGTCGTATAAGATTTATTATAATATTAATATTAACACTATTTGAGAGTCTACACGTAAGATAATACTCTCTGCTATTGAATTTGACGTTTGCTGCTATAAAAATTTTATATCTTATCTCAGGTGGAGACCCTATGTTAGGAATTGTTGACATTTTGAACTGTTAACGCTAAAGCTTCGTACAGACGGTGGCCAGATCTTACAATGTTGTCATTAAAAAAAAATTTCTTGCGACTGTGTGAACATTGTACGCTATTTTCATTTGGCAAATGTGTTAAATTAATGCATCTGACAATGGCAGAATTGTCAGAAAAATTACAACATTCTAAGATCTAACCATCGTCTGTACGAAGCTTAACAATGCAATGCAAAAAAATCTATGTTGTTTCCGCTGTTTTTGGATTGTTGTAGTATCGACACCACCTGTAGCTGAATTCGCCTTTATGCTTTTGTTGCTTTTTATAAAAAGCAACTGTGTTTATTATGAAAAGGAGGTATTGGCAACTCTATACAATATTTTGCTGTCCTCTTCAGTTGTTTTTCGTTTATTGGTTTAATAATTTGTGATTTTTTTTGTTAAAAAAGTGATCTTACTGTGTTTTATCCTAATTGTGTGTTCAAATATTAATAAATTTTAAAACGAGTGTATCTAAATGTTATTTTTGAATATTTTAATAAGAAGTTAAAAAAGTTTAATAAAACTTACAACTTCCTGTGACGCGAAAAAAACGAATATAAAAAAGAAATACGACGTGACAAAAGTGTTTTTTGGGTGGAGATTGTCGAATTCAAAGCAAGGAAAACATTTTTGTTAAGAAACAAACTTTTATTTATTTTCATAAAACAAATAAAAACAAAATCTACAAAATTGATTTAAAGTTGTGGAAACATACAAAAATCGATATGAACAAAGAAATTTACTATGAGGGCTGGTTGATCAAATCACCGCCCACGAAGCGTATATGGCGTGCAGTAAGTATCAAGTTCTTTTTTATTGAATTTCTTTACAGTTTCATGTTCTATAGAAAAGTTTGCAATAGAGAGGAAATAAAGGAAAATATTAAATATTAATAAAAGTAAAATAAAATAATATAAAACTAACTAACTAGGTACAAACTGATTTTTTACATTTTATTGTCTGTCTAGAGAATGTTTATAATTCAAATCAAATTTAGTATAATTGCTGTTTTGAAATATTTTTATTAATAATTATTCATTCATTCATGTACATATGTATGTATGCATTTATTTATTCATGTTCTTTAAGATAAAATAATTTAATTTATGAATGAAGAAATAGGTTTGCTAATAGTGAGTCAGTTAATAAATAAACGTATAAATTGTAAAAAGATCGGGAATTAAAGCTGGGTATTGTAAATATGTATGAATTCTTATAAATTTTTTTATTCAAAACATTGGCTCAATAAATAATTACAATTTGTACCTAGTTCTATTTCAACAATTGAAATTTAATTAAATTATTTTTTACTACTTAAAATATACTTTCAATTATTTCTGATTTCAATTCTTCTGATTTTAGTCCTTCTCTTGCAAGTAGAGTTTTTTTTTCCCGGACTTTTTCGATTCCCGGGAAAGCGGGAAATTTTTTTAAATTTCCCGGGATCCCGGGATCCCGCTCCATATAAATAATACGTAAATTTTGGTATTAATTAATGAAAAAAAACTTTTATAAAAAAGGTTAGGGAACTTGTTTACAAAGAAAGTAAATGAAATGGTTCATACTAAAAAATTAACTAAAGATTGAAATAGGAACTTGAATTATTATTACCTCACGCCTTTATTCCCTATTATTATGCTTTTATTCAGTATTATTATGCTCTGGATAATTCATAAAACAATAATAAAAACAAAATAAAAATTAAGGTACTCAAGATATGAAATCAAAAAGTTAATTAATAAAATATATAAAATACAGTAAAAATTCGATAATCCGGATAATTGATTGCAGACCCCAATCCGGAGTAGCGAATTATCCGGATTACCGCATGTATGTATTTATTAAAAATTATAATAATTCATAGCAAAAAAACGCATGTGCAAACATACTCATATCACACTAATCTAACTGCATTTTACAAAGCATGCTGTGATTTGAATAAAAAAATAAATAAAAACGGGTGTTATTCAATCCGGACTATAAAGTTGCAATCAATCCGGATAAAAGAATACGAAATGAGGTGCAAAATTCTGTCCGGATTACCGAATATTCCGGATTAGTGGAGTCCGGATTATCGAATTTACACTGTACTTTAAAGAAATACAAAAATTTTTTAACGACTTAGGAAATAACTTTCTGACACACTCAAAGCGCTTTGTAAGTCGTCAAAAAGTATATTCCTGATTTTATTTACTAATTATCATGTTTCCGAAAAATTTCGTTAATTTTTTACCGAGGTTGGACAAATAGTTAAAAGTGCACCGTTGTAGAATGCTTCTGATTCACAATAAGAAGCAATTTTTTCTTTTTTATAAACAACGTCAGTCAAATGTATGTTAAGGTTGATGAAAAAATAGCATCAACCGGACTGCTTCTTACAAACCTTTTCATTTCAATAGGTCCATTTGTAATCTTTAGGACAATGTGTTTTTCAAGTTGTATGTTGTAGTATCTTACACGAGTTTCCAAAATGTTATTTTATTTCGGTTTCCCCGCACTTCACGGTTATATAAACCAACACAAATTGAAATTGAAAATTTGTGTTTATCACCTAATAAACATATCGCCCCTTCATTGCATCATAGTCATATCTCAAAATTTTAAGTAACTTTAGCAAAGATTTCTTTCATACCTTCTCGTATTATATCTCAAACTGAACCCAAGTTATACCAAAATATATCTTTAAATCGGTACATTTTTAAAACTTTAATCGCATTTTGCCAAGATCGTTTATTTTTGTAGATATGACTATGTTGCAATAAAAGAGCGATATGTTTAGGTATCTCCTATTTTTAGACTTGTACGTGGACAATGAAACTATACTGCCTGCATCTTATTTTGAATAAATGTACTTTATTAACTCTTCACTTCACTTAATGTAATAATTATCAACTGTTGCACTGCCCATTCTGCTTTTAGTAGATTTATTGCATCAGGAGACATTGATTTAAATACATGTACTTACTTCTTGCAATTGATCTAATCCACAACCCATCCACAGATGCTGATTTTTAGAGAATAGAAATCTAAATTTCAAAGTATAAATAGCTATTTTCTGAAATTATGAGGAATTTTTTATTTCCCGGGATCCCGCATGAAAAATCCCGGGAAAACGGGAAATAAAATAATGGAAATTCCCGGGAATTCCCGGGACGGGAAATCCCGGGAAAAAACCCTACTTGCAAGCCAAATAAACTATTTTTTAATTTATTTTATTTAAATTAATAATATAAAAATATGTATATTCTTATCAATCAGAAAGAACACAAATATTTTCAAATAGGTAGGTATGTTAAAAAAAATATATTTAAAAGATATTAAGAAAATACAATTGTTTAAAACTTGCCAAATAAGCGAGTTGGTAAGCGATACTCTTAAATTTCTCCCTTACAAACCTGCTTCTTCCATTTTTTTCATATGTATTTGTACGTTTTAAAATTTCTGCTTACTTTTACTAATTCTTTTGAGAATAAAATCATTTTTCTACAAATTTTGAGTAACTTCCAAGAAACCACTGCGACCGTTTGGTAATAGATAAAAGAGAACGTAAACTTATTTTCTTTAATCTATTACCACACAGTCGCAGGCGTATTTTAAATTCGCAAACCACGATAAAGGTGATTGTCTAACGCTATTCCGCAAGTTAAAAGTCTTCGAACATTATTAGAATATAAATTAATTTCAATGAATTTAATTGAGACACAAATCTCGAAAATTTCAAAGACAATAGATTAAAAAAACGTCTTATTCAGCTACTTAACATGACTCCCCATTCCGAAAGTGATGAAGACACGGAAAAGTTCTGATAAGTCTAAAAGAACTGACCTTTGCAGCGTTTGTAAAAATGTTCAGCTAGAGAAAAAGTCTAAAGATACCTTAGATTTTCCTATTTTTCTAGAGAGTCATTTCCGCTTGTTTACTGACGGAATGAAATGTTATACCCAAAATTTTAGAAAATGGCGCAGAAATGAGTTCTGTCGCATCTGATATACTATTTTGTGCTGTAGGCCTGCTTCAAACGGATTTGAAAAATACAAAAATCTTATTAATATTATTTTAAATAATAATATATTAAACTATTTAGTTTACCTTTTTTAAATTATTTCTTGGTAATAAATCTTCAAGCTCAAGGTCACTTTTATATAAAAAATATTTATTATTAATCCAATATTTCGCTATCTTAGTGGATGGCTTCTTCAGGGATTTTTCGTTTAAAAACGAAAATTTATTACGGAGAAATAATATCTTACACTTTTTTTGTTTAAAAAGTTATTTTACTTTTGGTAATTTTACCATGAATTTAAAATCAATTCCTTGTTTTAAAATCTTATTAAAATTAATTTTAAATATTTTTAATTTCTTACACAGTAATTTTTGTATATTAAAATTTTGTATATTAAAAAAATAACTCCACTTGAGTTTTATTAATTTTACCTTGAATTAAAATTCAAATCATTTCAACAGTCAAAAAACGGAGTGCTTTTCATATACATTTTTCTACACGTTCAATGCGTTGTGAAAACAGCTCATTAAATTAAATCAATATTAGCTTCACTAATAAACTTAAATTTTTTTATAGTTTGCTCTTTCCAACATTTACTGTTTCTTCTATCAATTTTATATCAATTCAATGAATAAAAAATGTAGTGTCATAAGGGCTTAATGTGGTGTTTCCGGGTGACAAACAATAGATTGTGTAGAAAAATTTATAGAAAAGCACTCAAAAAACTGAGTTTTCCTACACAATCAATTGCTTGCCACCTGTAGCCCGTTTCTGTATTTCTCGCATCGTAAAATTTTCCGACTGAAACCAGTGAATCGGGACAGAAACAGTGAAAAATGAAACAAAAAATGGTTTTTCTCACACAAGTGTTTCTGTATTTTTTTTGCGAGAATTATCTGTCATTTAAATAATTTTCCAGCAATTATTGGAAGGATGCGAGAAAAAGTGTTTCTATAACAATATTTTGCGAAAAGTTTTTTTCAAGAACTGTCAAAAAAGGTCACATTTGAAATTGGTGGCGAGAAAAACAAAATGTAGATATTTTGAATTTAAAATATGTTTATATACTTTTTTTTTTAAATAAATAAAAAAATAGAAGGAATATAAATGATAAATGCATAATTTATATGATGAAAATAAACAAAAAACAATTGTTATATTTTGTTAGTTTAAATTTTTGTTAGCCTTTTCTTGTTTTGGTTTTAATCAGTGCTGCCAGATAAATTTGTGTCAAAATCGTCAATTTCCTGAGCAAAAAATAAAAAAAAGATCGTCTTTTTTGTTTTAAAAATCGTGCAATTTAAAATCAATTTTAAACAAATTTGTTTCGACTTTTATTAAAAAATAATCAAACAAAAACATAGTTAAAGTTCATGGGTATTTAATAATTATTATTTAATAATTGAGATATAAATCTTTAATTTACCTATTCCTATAATCTCTTTCTCTTTTACCTGAAATAGACTTAGTAGAATACCTTGTAGTTAAAATTAAGAAAATCGGTTCATAAATAAACGGGTTAAAGACCCAGTAAAATCTTCGCCTACAAAATAATATGTTAAGTAATCAGAAACACATAAAAGCACTACATACAATTCTATTGAAAAACTAATGAATTTTACAAGGGTTGTGCCAAAAAGAACAAATTCAAAAGTAAGTCATTTTTTATCTTAATACATCCAGAAAAAAGTAGTTATCGAAGTTCTTATGGAAGAAAGCTACTTAATAACGAGTGAAAGAAGCTATCCATTTTGAAAAAGGAATAATGGTTTTGGCACAAAAGTGTACATATGTATAAGATAAGAATATCAAATATCAATCATATTTTGTATATGTATATAAGAAGTATTAAATGTTCAAAATAAGCCAGGTCGGTCCATTACTTTCCCTCGAAATTATACACATTATACACAGCAAGATACCTATTTGTAGAAATTACGAGAATAAGGGGCTTATAGTGTAAAACGCAACGCCAACAATTTCATTAAAAGCAAAAATAAAATCAAAAATATTTTATAAATTTGTTGTTGCTTTCTACAGACATTCATATTACAGTAGACGCTCGCAAATTAGAACCGCTTTGTTTTTGAGGCAATTCTAATTTCTGAATTATTCTAATTTCTGGACGTTTTTATTTCGAATAAATAATAAAAATTACTTAAATTTTTTTTAATTCAATTTTATTTGATAAAAACAAGAAAAAAAGGTAATTCACTCCAATACATTAAATGTATTTTTAAAATTAAAAATACCGTGTCGTTTCTTATATTTGGAAAACTATCCATTGCTTCCACGGAATGCATTTTCATCTTTATAGGGATATTCCTCTCTAAATATTTTTTTAGTTTTCTCTTTAAACCACTCATACAGACGACTTACCATATTTGGGTATTCAGCGCTGCGCAAAGATGTATTGCTTGCTTCCTGATATGTGTTGAAAACAGCATTTAATATTGCTGATCTATGTGATTTGATATAGCTGATTGAAGATGTCGTAACATTAATATTCCCTTCAAACCCTTTGTCAAGCTTTTCTAATATTTTGACCTTCGTTTCCAATATTAAAGTGTTTTTTTTTACGTTTATTTGACATTTCGAACGAAACACTTTCACTTTTTAATAGTTTCATGTTGAAATAAAAATAAATTGCGGATTTCTTGTGTTCAAATAACAAAAAAAAAAAAAACGCTCTGAAATTAGAACTAGAAATTCGAATTTTAAAGCGTTTAATGTATTGCAAATACTGATTTCATTTCTGGACGTTCGAATTACTGAAAGCTCTAATTTGTGAGCGTCTACTGTATTATTTTTTTTTTCAATTTTCAACGCCACAAAATAGAAGTGTTTGAAATTTAAAAAGTCAAGATGAATTTCTATAGAAAGTAACAAAAAAATTATAAAATATTTTTGATTTTGTTTTTGCTTTCGTCACTTTTTTAGAAAAAATCATCAAAACGTCACTTTGTTAATATCGGAACAAAACATCGTCAAGATGACGATAACTCGGCAAATCTGGCAGCCCTGTTTTTATTATATTTATTTCTCTTGTTGACGTTTTGCTTTTATTTGACACTTAAGTACTGGAAATATTCCAGTGTAAACAGAATTTGTTGTGTCTGTTTTCGCATTCAAATACAGAAACACTTTTATCTCATAAATCGAGAAACGATGGAATTTTTTGTTTCACACTTCATGTAAGAAATTTTACGATGCGAGAAATACAGAAACGAGCTACTGGAAACAACACATAAGATATTATAAGCAGCACAGAAAAAAGTTTGTAATCAAGACAGCTTAAATTTTTAAGCTTTCTTTTTCCTAAAAAATTTAATGGGGAAAGCAAAATTTCATAGGAAAAAATTGTTTAATTTTTGCATTTTGCTTTTGCTTTTTAATTTTATTCACGAGAGGCGAGATCAAAACGTTAAGAGCCACTTTTTGAGTTTGAGATTCAAGTTAATTTAATCCTATAATTATCTAATCTGAGAATTAAGTTAATCTGCTATCAATTGCAATTTATATTTTTGGGTGGTGGTTTAAACGTTGTAGTGTTACCATACTGAGCACAAATAAATGGCAACAGTCGACACAATCGACTGCAATTTAGAAATACAGACTTTGTTTAGTGCATACCAGCCAGCCAAACGGACTTAATCGATTGGTACACTGAAGGGGGGTCCATAATTCAGTATAATCGCATATTATCCTCTCTATCTAAGGTAGTGTGAGTATTAAAATAGAATGTTTGCAATAATATTTAATTTTCTTTTGGAAAATTTGTTTTTCTACCCACAACACCAAAGGCAGAAAGTAGGTTAGGTTAGGTTAGGTTAAATGGGCAGCCGTCACGACGACGACTCACTTGGGTCCTTATAGCGGTCCCTTTGTGATACCCCCAGCCAGTGACAGGATTCAGCCGGTATCCACCAGACTATTCCCTAGAGGTCGCTGCAGCCTCGAACCAACCCGACTCCCTGCAGAACAGGGAGATCGATTTCAGTCCCACATTGGACAAATCGTCCAGACATGGCAATTCTGGTCTCCCAAAATGCCTAAACCTAATGCTCCCCAGACCGGGGCATTGGCAGAAAAAGTGAAACACCGTCTCCTCCTCCTCCTCATCATGACAACTCCTGCAGTAGTCATTATACGTAAGACCCATCCTCTATGGCCTTACGTATGGCCATATACGTAAGGCCATAGAGCCCTGGCCATCAAGCAGGTATGCTCCCCCTGCCATCTCCCCTGTACGACTCTCGTCTGATGAGAGTCTTGCAGCGGGCCATTGAAGTGCCAATCAGGCCGTCGACGAACATGTCGTCCAAGAGACAGCCCCGTTTGGCCAGACCGTCCACAGTTTGGTTACCAAGGCATCCACTGTTCCCTGGTACCCATTTCAGCGTTACACTGGAATGTTTCGCGATCTCATTTAGAGACATCCGGCATTCCACTGTTAACATAGATGTCGTTAAGACACCAGCCAGAGCTGCAATGGCAGCCTTGCTGTCCGTAAATATACATATATCCCTCGATATACGATAGTACTTCAGCCAGTTTGCCGCCCGCTTTATGGCAGAGATTTCCGCCTGCAGCACACTACTGCCATCTGGCAGCCTAAAAGAGACCCTAATGTCCAATTCCTCGATGAAGAAACCTCCACCCACTCTATTACCCATCCTGGAACCATCGGTGTAGACCCGTAGGGCCGGTTCCAGAGATCGCGTATTATCGAGCAGCTCATCATTACCATGATGAACTGTGAACAGAGCACCGAAAAAGGGTTCCGGAGTGCAATAGTCCAGCCCCGCCAGGTCATATGATGCGCTAAGCATGACCCTGGCATGACCATAGTTCCGCGTAGACCATAGGCCCACCGCCCCCAGTCTAATAGCGGAAGTCAGGGCCTGTTGTTCGGCCATGATGTCAACCGGCAGCCAGTTCAGCATAGTAAACAACGCAGACACCCTATATACTTTCTCAAGCATCCTACAGTACCGTCCCCTTTCCATGACAGGCCACCACACTATGACCCCATAGAAGAGGATCGGTTTTACCACCGCCTCAAAGACCCATTCGACGCTCCTGGGGCCAAGGCCCCAGCTTCTGCCCAAAGATCTCTTACAGGTGTATAAGGCCACAATGGCCCTATCAACCCTCGTGCGAACGTTGAGTTCCCATGATAGTTTGCTATCGAGAATAACGCCCTAATATTTGGCACTGTTCGAGAGCGTCAGCTCCGTGCCATTCAGCCTAGGAAGTCTAAAGTTGCCAACCTTGTACTTCCTGGTAAAGAGTACCAACTCAGTTTTCTGCGGATTGACACCAAGTCCACAGGAGATGCTCCAAGAGCTTAGAATCTGTAATGCAGATTCCATACAACGGGACAGTGTGTCCAGGTGCTTACCCATTACCGCCACCGCCACGTCATCCGCATACGCGACGGTTTTTATCCCCAATCTGTCGAACCGACTCAACAAAGTGTTCATCGTCAGGTTCCATAGTAGAGGGGATAGAACCCCCCCCTGCGGGGTGCCCCTGTGCACAAATCTGCAAACATTGGCAACACCCATCATAGATTCAATGATCCTATTGTCAAGTAGATTACCAATAAATCTACAAATTACATCGTCAACACCCACCTCCCTCATTGTCCCCAAGATGGAGTCGGGTCTGACATTGTTGAAAGCGCCCTCAATGTCCAGAAAGGCCACAAGTAAGTATTCCCGAAATTCAAGGGATTTCTCAATGTAGCCGACCAGTGAGTGAAGCGCCGTCTCTACAGACTTGCCCTTGGTGTAGGCATGCTGCGATGAAGAGAGCAAATGTCTAGGAATAGACATCCTCAAATGAATATGACCCTTTCAAGGGTCTTGAGAAGAAATGACGACAGGCTGATTGGCCTGTAGTCCTTAGGCCTGGTGTGGGATGCCTTACCTCCCTTTGGAATGAAAACAAGCCTACATCTAGTCCATCGGTTGGGAACGTACGAGCATCTAATACATTCCGTATAAATAGCGGACAGACAAGGAATCAGAAGCCCCGCATTCTTTTTAAGGTCGGCCGGAATTATACCGTCCGGACCAGGAGCCTTAAAGGTGTCAAAGCTCCTTATCGCCCAATTGAGCCTATCATAGCACAGAGAAATGGACCCGGGTCCAGGCTCTGATAAGCAATTGATCTTCCGTGGTTTTGGAAGGGAATTGCCAGGAAAGTGTGTGTCAATTAAGACACCCAGCGTCTCCTGACTATTCGTAGTCCAGCTACCATCAGCTTTCTGAATGTAGCTAGGGACAGCCGGGTAAGAATCCATTATTTTACGCAATCGGTTCGTCTCAGAGGAACCTTCCACTCCGCTTGAAAAGTTCCTCCAGGCATTCCGTTTCGCCGATCTAACCAAATTCTTAAACCTATTCAATGCCGACTTATATTCCGCCCAATTTCCCAGACGCTTAGCCATATTGAATAACCTACGACAGTCTCTGCGAGACTGTGCAATCTCAGGGCTCCACCATTGTGGCCTTCCCCCCTTCCTCCTAACCACTGGCCTGCAGGCCAGTGCCGTTGCCTGACGCAGTGCCCCCGATAGGAATTCCACTGCCATTTCAGTGTCCGTAATGCCATTTATGACGGACTGAGCCCAGAGAGTCAGCGAGTAGACTAGCCTGATAGTCCCACTTCGTTCTTCTCCTATTCACAAAAGTACACACCCCCAAGGGGGGTGAACCTAATTGAAACTCAACATGCCTGTGGTCCGAAAAGGAACAGTCATTTGAGACCGCCCAGTTACTTATTAAGTCGGAGTGTTCCGAGCTGACCAATGTCACATCGAGAACCTCCTGCCTATTAGCTACAATGAACGTAGGTTCCGCGCCTATGTTTGCTATTTCTAAATTACTGTTACAGATAAAAGAAAATAGCGACTAACCTCTAGTGTTGGTGTTGGAGCTGCCCCACGTGATGTGGTGCGCTTTAGCATCAGCACAGATAACCACCGGGGTACCCATGGAGCCAGCTTTGGTTACCAAGCCACGAACAAGCTTATTGGGTGGTTCATTAACCTGGTCATGAGCCATATAGCCCGAGACGATCCAGATCGACATGTCGCTCATCTCTAGGGCCGCTGAAGTTGTGTCTTCATCTCTGAAATCAGAAAGAATGAAGATATCCAACGTGCTTTTAGCCAAAATACAAGATCTAATTTTACCTGTTCCTTTGGCATATAGGAGCTTATAGCCCTTGAGGTTTAATCCGCAAACCCGATCCTTGTGGATCCATGGTTCTTGGATCATTACTAGCTCCTCCTCTCTCTCTCTACCACTCGGAGGAGCAGTGCAGATGCTGCCTTAGAGTGGTGAAGGTTTATCTGTGTCACCTTCACCATGTCCAGTATTAACGACCGTGACATTGGCGTCCTCCTGGTCTGATTCCAGGAGGGCGTCCTCATCAGCCAATTCACCCATGCGTTCAAAGAGGTCACCCAGCATGTCAGAGACGGACGGGGTGTCTTCCTTGTCACATGAGTGAACGGAAGCGTCATTCGTGCAGTCCACGAACTGCGTAGGCTCCACAACCTTCGGAGCGGGATCGCCCTTGTCATCATCTCGGTAGACACGGAGCAAGATGGTACTAAAACCATAGTAAATCTTGCCCTGTTTCTCCCTCAGTGGCTTCAAGGAGTCCTGATTCAGGACTACGATCGCCGTTCTTGATGATCCTTCAGCTGCTGAAACCTTGACAACTTTCCAGTTATGAGTGGGAAGTTGCGGGTTGCAGCACTGAATAATCTTCAAGATTTCCTCCGGTGCAGAGGGTTCCGCTGGGATGGTGACGATGGATCTAGGTCTCCGTGGTATCTCACTCACCAAAACCACGTCGAGCCTAGCACCTTCCCATATTTCGCGAATCGCTCCGATGGCAAGCTTCAGCAGAAGCGCCGAGCGCTCGTGCACACACGCCATCAGCTTCACGTGACCCTGGTACCAGCCAGCATCGTCACATTGCGGGGCTGCTCCTGGATTCTCACTAAGAATCTTCCAAAAGACACTCATCATTTGCTGCTTCACCAAGTCGCACCTAGAGTGGGAGATGGATCCATCAGCAGCACTTCTGTCTATAATAGCCCTAACAAGATGGTGTTTAGCCACCTCGCTGTAGGACCTATTAGTCGACTTTGATGCATGTTTGGGACGTTTTGTCCCTGGTTGCTGACTAACGGCGGTCGCTTCTTCCTCCGAACGTTGCCGTTTAGGCATTGCCTTCGCAGGGGCTGGAGGTGAAACGCTCTGAAGCCCAGCAATAAGGGCCTTAGCCCATGCCAATGAAGCTTCTTTTTCAGCTTCTTGTTGGAGCCGAATAGCTCGATAACACGAGTTAGATGCCCTCTTGGAAGGATTTTTATTCCAAGGTGTCTTCTTAGTGGCGCCGAAATTGGCGGGGGAAGGTACAGAAGTGGGACCGGATGTAATCATCTCTTTCCCCCTTTGCACAATAGGCATATGGGAGGCTGCTTTGTTGGACGACTTTGTCATTTCTATCTTGGCAGCACCCGAAGCATGGGATTTATCCGCTTTGGCGGAAAGGGCTATTGCGGCTTTTGATGTACTTGGCGCGAATTACAGAGGTACATCGCCGCTGTTGGGTGTCGAGGCTGATACAGCCACCGACGGGATCGTCTTCGTCTCATTGTCCTTATCATTGCTCCTTTTCATGTCTTGTTCCGTGCCATTGTCAGTGTATTGTTTGTTTTGTTTTTGTTTGTTTTTAAAAAGAGTTGACATTTTGTTTTTGGTCCCACGAGTGTAGGGGATCTGGAGGTCCGCCACGTCATAGCCCCCAATAACGCGATAACGGCGTAGTCTGTTTGCTGAGGTGCCCAGGTATCAGCAAAGCTCCGTGATAAATACAGTCGGTAACCCCTAACTGCAAACCAACCGATAGGCACGGGTCCCATAACACCTCGGTTTAGGGGATGAATAACCTTTCGTTGCCAAGGCCTTTAGGTTCTCTGCCTTCATCTCGGGAGTCACCAGATGCTGGCAAAATACCCGGACCAAGACACAAACCACAGCCAAGACTTAAGCCACCACATCGCTTCAAGATCGTTATCCATAGTAGTGGTGGAAGGCTGAAAGTATATTATGCGTTTATGCTAAACAAAAATGGTGCTTATTATAAATTGTATGAATTGGTCCAAAAATTAAACATAAACCTCAGAAAAAATCTTTACAGAATATAAGTTTGTGCCCATTAAAAATCATATCATTTTGGTATTTACATTAAATTGGACCCAAAATTATTTTATTGCAACCTTAATAATTTTAGCAAATTTTATTGGAATCGATCCATATTTGACCACTGCTCCCGTACAAACACCACAAATGATATAACTTCCTAAGATATGTTGGTATTAATATAAAATTTTGTAACGATCACTTTTATAACAGCTTCTATGTGAACTGCGTATTAGTACGTCCATTTTAAAGATGGGTCCCATATAAACCTCCTCCCTTAAATCACTTTAAGATGAAAAAAATCCAATATAGAGTTAGAAACCTGGATGATATTGGGCATAGAGAACTCTTACATGAATCGTAAAGGTACGGTCACATATGGCAAACAATTGTCAAATTTTGTTTGCCGGCATTTTTAAAAAATTTGTTTAAAAAAATAAAAATTTTATTTGCTGGTCACACTGCGCACATTTATTTGCCCATTTTTGTTTGTTCAAACAGATATTAAATAGCTTCAAATAAAAATTGGGAAAACATGTTTGTCCTGTGTTCACATATAAAAATATTTGCCTAAAAATAAATATTTGAACAAATTGTCAAAAATAAAAAATTAAATCAATAAAATTACTTTTTATTAAAACTAAAAATTAACATTTTGATGCAAAATAGTGAAACTTTTATGGTTTTATGGTACAGAAGAGCGAGAACAGCAGTTTAAAAAGTAAAGAGGATTAAGATAACAAATAAAGGGATAAAGGCAATTTGGCGAAGTAATTTCCGGTCTTATACAACTAAATTAAACTAAATTATGAAACTAAAGCATTATTCATTATGTAGTTTTTGACGCAAGCAATAAAGTGTTTTTACACAGTGGATCTAATGTAAATTATAGACCGATCTTCACGAAATTTAGATATACGATTTCTAGGCATATAAATTGAGTTTGTGCAAAATTTAACGATAAAAAGTGCATTCCGCCACCAATTTACGTTAGTTTTTGTAACAGAAATATCGATTTTTTTCGACAGATTGTTTCAGAACTTGAACAAACTTGCCACCAAAATTTTTAATTTTCGTCAGCATCCTTTTCTTAATCGATATAACAATGTCCATCCGTCCGGCTAGCTGTCCATGTTAACCTTATTCGCAAAGTATATGTCGCAATTTTTGAGATAATCGGGTGTGTTCTAGAATCCGAACTCACTCGAAAGTGGATTACATCAGCATTTTTTGTGCCCTGCAATTCACCTCAACATGTTTTTATTCGTTTTCAATTAGAGTAGTAAGGGGTTAGTGAAAGTTAGTTAGTGACTTTTATTCTTATAAGTGGATCATTTTTAGCAAAAACATAATTTTGGTTTTTTGTTTGAAATGTTCTTTATTCAATTTCACACAAATTTCGCAAATTTTTGCAAATTTCCACTGATTTTGCAATTTTTACAGAATTTTTGCCATTGCTTATAGTTTTAGGGCTTTTAAACAATTTAATGACTTGATTGAAATATAAAAAATTTTCGCGAATTTTCGCTATTTTTTTAAATTTTTTTTTTTGACTTTTCCGATATTTTGTTTTTTAACGCTGGGTCTCCACGTTGCAATATTTATTGCTAAGTACAAGCAAAAACGTCGGCAGAACAATGACAGAACAATGGAGCAATAATTGCTGAATTTATTGCTGGAGAACACTTGAAATTGCTTTGCCATAAATTTGCAATTTTCACCGCGAGTAGTCGTATAAAGTTTTGTGGCTGTACATATTTATAACAAATGTTTTATGTTGTGTTTTGAAGTGGTTGTGAAATTTTCTTTTTTAAATTAATAAAATAATTAATTGTAATTGTCGTAGCTGTGTTTTGTATTACTTTTTTGTTTATTTGCGTTAAAAAAAAGTTGAATTATTCTATTGAAAAAATAAAAATATACCAAAAAACAAATTCGTCGTTTGCTTTTGTTGATCTTGACGTTTATTAAAAAATATAATATATAATAATATATTTATTGATTGCTTTTTTAATAAATAAACACACAAACAAAAAACAACCGTACAGAGAAATGAAATGTCAGATAAATTACAACTGATTTGACAGCATATTGCTAAGCAATAATTGCTCAAGCAATAAGAAGAGCAATCATTGCGCAATGGATTGCCACTCATGGCAATATGCGGTCTATACGTCGCAAATTTTATGGAGCAATGAAATTTGACGTTTGCCGCAATAAATATTGCTACGTGAAGACCCGGGGTAACCGATTTAGCCATCTCCAATAAATTTTTGGGTTTGCTTCCAAGTTTGCAATTTTTCGTGAACGTTCGCGGAAGAAGCAATTATTTCCTCTGATTCTTTACAGCTTTAACCATTTTTAATAAATTTTAAACTATGCTATCATGCCGCTATTAACAAATTTTTGCGAATTACCGCTAATTTAGCCATTTTTATCGAATTTTTGCCATTATTTATAGTTTTAGGTAATGTTAATCAATTTTATGGCTTGTTTGAAACATTAAAAATGATCGCTATTTTTACAAATTGTGTGCAATTTTCGCGTATCTTTGTTGCTCTTTTCGGCAATCGTCGCCATTATTAATATAGCGCCATATAAATATAAACCGTAGTAACCTTTTTTACAGGGCACTTTTAAAGACAACATCATTCATATTTTTTTTTAACAAGAACTTCAAATACACTAAGACATGCAGATTTCAGAACACCAATTTCTGAATTATGCGGATTCAAAAAATTTTTCGTTTTCAATACGAATCGATACCTAGAACACACCTGATATTAATGAAATTTGGTGTTTACGTTTTTATTGTCATAAGAGGTGGAAAGAATCGATCAATAATTTCACATAGGCTAAAAACTTATTTCTGGAGAAGAGTCCTTGTGCCCACAGACAATCTATTATCACCTTACCAAATGTTATTGTAATCGATCCATATTTTACCAAAGCTCTTATACAAATACCACTTCTGTTAATAACTTTTAATGTCATAACTATCTTAAAAATTTTGATTTTGGCAATAATTTATATAAAAGCTTGTATGTCGGTCAAAATTTTGTCTTGGTAGGCCAAGAATTGGTTCTAGGTTACTTGCTACAATCACTTCAAGACGAAAAAATCTCATAAAGATTTCGATGTCGGTAAATTATTCGGCACAAATAAGTTTTATATACATCTTAAATTCATTACATAATTTTATTTTGGCGGGTCCATGATTGTCCACTGACCCCAAACTGGTACACTCTCGAAAATTGATATATTTATATAGATACGCCATGCTTGCAATGCATAATTCGTAACAAAGGCTCTTATGTTATACCCATTTTAAATAAATAACCTATTTACTTAAGAAAAATGTATTTTGTAACATCTTGAATCCTACTCAGCGCGACAACTCTTTGCTAAAAACAGAACACAGGAACATTTTTTTACATATGTAAATAAGTTTTTTCGTCATTAAAAAATTATTTAATATTGTTAATTTTTTCAATTTTATTCAATAATTTTTATTTTAAAGCTTTTTATTTGCCGCTGTTTGGTCTTACAAAATTTTTGTAAGAACAAATATTTATTTGCCTCAAAACGAGGAAAATATTTGACGTTAAATGGTCACATTAGGAGCATTTTTGTTTGCTAGCAAATAATTTTGTTTGCCCAAAATCAACTGTTTTTCTGTTTGCCGCTCAAAAATATTTTGTGGTCAGATTAGGGCAAACAAATATTTGATATTTTTTGACAAATGTTTGCCATATGTGGCCGTACCTTAAGGTGATTGCAGAAATTCGTGATTGCCCATGATCAATCGTTTTATTTATTACATACATCAGTACAATCGAATAATTGTAAATATGTATTTCAATAGTTTTCTTTTTGGCAGAGTTGTTGTTTACGTTCCCACACCACCAATGTTGGACAGGGTGTTATGCGTTTGTGCTGAATTAAAAATGGTGCCTATTGCAAATAGTGAGAATCGGACCATAATTTCACATAGTCCTCTTACAAAATTCTCTCCGGAAGAAAGTTTTGTACCGTCTAATTATGTTGTTATTTAAATTGAATTTGATCCAGATTTTTTTGAAATCGGTCCATATTTAACCATAACTCCCATATAAAAACTACTCCCAAAAATAGCTTTTAATGCAGTAAAAAGATCAAAAATTACGTGGGTTTGAATTTAAACCACAGTTAAAAGAAACATCTAAGATGTCAGTATCATCATTCCATTTGTTGAGGACTACATTACATATTTGGTAATATTGTGGAATGTTTTCTTCGAAGCCTATCAACTCTATTCGTCCAGTTACCACGGCGAGGCATTTTTTAAGAATTTTAGATTTTTGTAAATCACTTTACCTATAACATATTCACTTTTTATTTCATAAAATTATAAATTTATTTAATGAATACTTACTAACTGCCTTTTTCCGATGTGCGTTACACCAAATAATATATAAAAAAAAATAGCAAAGCATACCGAATTGTTTTAAAAAAATATAAAAAATCCATTCTAAAATGTAACTAATAATGTAACATTAAAATTATTCATATGCATATAATTTTAGAAATCAACGGTAACATTTAAAATTATTCATATGAAAACAATTTAAGTAATCAACGGCAACATTTAAAAAAACAACAGCTCTTCCAAAAAGAAAACACAATATTTAAAATTGTCTCTTTTTTTATTTCTTATTTTCTACAGTTCTCCAATTTAAGGCATAGGAAAGAACTCTTTGGCCCGTTTTCACGACTTAACGATAGCTAAATGTAGAAAGTTATCGAACAGATAATGAGTTTTTAATTATCACAAGTTTCCTTTAATCTAAAAGTGAAGGATAAGCTAAAGAGAGGAACGTTCTACCTTTAACTTTTGTCGTGGGGTTTAGATTTGAGATTGCCATATTATATTCACATATTTTTTATAAATGGCAACTCCAATTATACGTATATTTTGTAACACAGCGTTTACATTTGTCAGTACTGGCAAGACAGTTAAGCTGGGATCACACGATTGCCGCAATGCACCAATTTTCATACTTTTTAATACCCCAATCGTGTGACTGCACAACCAATTGGCTCATGTTCCAATCAAGGACAATATTGTGCTTACTTTTACCAATCAAATACAACCCTGGTGCGGCAATCGTGTGACTGTTTGCTATGCAACCGCGCGGCAATAAAAATAACAAAAATGCACCAATATTTATTGTGTTCTTGTGCGGCAATCAAACAACACAATACGCACCAATATTTGCCTTTTTTAATAAATTTACTTTTTGTGTTTCTTTTAGTAGGTAATGAAGATAAATATTTATTTATTTATTATGCATTTTAATTATTGCTATTAACAAAATATGTATGTATGCTCATAAGCATATTTAGCTGTTCAGTGCGAATATTTTTATTTAAGGTATTTCTATGCGAACCTTAACATACGAAATTGTTGAACAGACTTAATTTTTGGAATTTCTTAAAAAATTGAAATAAAACTATTCAACAAAAATTTGTTTTAGTACATACATACATATATGATACACATTTAATTTTAATTTAATTAACAAACCAACAAGAACTTTCAAACAAATAAAAAAGCTACCACAACAGCTGTTTTCGCAGTTGTCAAGTAAGAACAATCGTGTGACTGTGCTGCGGCAATTGTTGTAGCCATTTCGCTTTGTACCAACTAGCGGCAATTAAATTTGTTTAAAACAGGGCAATCGTGTGATTTCAGAATATTTTATTGGTCCAATTTCATTATTGTGCGTCAATAAAGCACAATAAAAATTGTGTCATATTGGTGCATTTGCGGCAATCGTGTGATCCCAGCTTAAGCATATACATATTAGTTGGCAAAACAAAAATAGCTGTAAAAGTGTTTATGTATTAGTGAAAAAGTTTGAATGAATTGCTACTGTCTTGCCAGTACTGGCAAATGTAAACGCCATGTAAATGTAAAAAAAAAGTATGTAGTTGCCAGTTCATAATTTTATTTTGGCAAAAATAATCGGTATTTTCTTTAGTATTGCCACATTTTCAAAAGTGTTAAGTTTATTATACAGAAGTTGTGAATACGAAAAATAGTTGAAGGTAACTTAGTTCCTAATAAATAAAACAACAAGGTAAAGTGCAATAAATGTCTGCATTGAATCTTATACACCCTTCACAACTGTATTAAAAATCGTACCAAAACCTTAAATTCGAGTATGAGGACCAAGTAAAATAATGGATCGACTGGCTCTTTTTTTTAACATATAATACTCCTTATAAAAAAAGGCCACTTTGGAAGCGATTTTTTTTAATTTTCACTATCAGTATTCTACTAAAATTATAAGAAGACATCAAAAAGTAAAGGTTTATACATAGGTAAAAATTAGAAATTTATGGGTAAAAACTAAAAGCAATTATGGTCATTCGCTAATAACTCAGCCTCTTTTGGAGCGGCCTTCTAATGATGATCTGACGAGAAAGCGTAAAAAAAACATTTCCATTTTATTATTATTACATTTTTATACATTTTCTGACAATTTCGTTTTTTAATCTTGGAATGTGTAACATGCAAGTCTTAAGAAAATCTTTAAATGGTTATTTTCAGAGTACAAAACAACAAAGTTAAACTTCGTTTACCTTTTGTCAAACCATCATCGAATGAACCTTTTGCGGCTCAGTGCATAAATCATATTTTCAACAATTCTACGGCAAGCACATCACGAGTTGTAAGATAATATCTACATCAGTCTTATACGATTCTTGACATGCTTTTTGTAAGACTCGTTAGATAATCTTCACCCACATCTCGTGACTTTTCCCATAATGATTAAAGTAAGCGTCTTTCTCTGTTTTATGGAAGAATCTCACAGAGGAATCAGCTTGTGTTACAGTTTCTTCTGTTTAAGTATTCTTCTACGATGTAAAAATGCGCTCGTCGACGATCAAAAACGCTCCTCATGAGACTTGCAGTATCGTATCGTATATACGTGAAGGCCGTGAGCACCACGACCCAAAGGATCTTTTGTGCAGCCCATGTGTCTTACCACGTCAGGTTTAGGCTGCGTATAAAGCCCATTACCCTGCCCGGTGAAAGATTATAAATATCAGTCGGGCCCACTATTTGCCCCCCGAAAAATTTCCGCCTAGAAGTCCTCAAGGCGGGACAGCAGCAGAGCAGTGTCACCAACCTTCTGGACTGTCTTAATCCAGAAGTGGACGTCCATGCGTTAAGGAATTTACGCTCGAACCATTTTTGAACGTCCCCCTGATGTGACCTACAGGGACGCCGAAGAAAGGGCCAGGGCCTATAAATGGACGACGAGCGCACATGTTTGCCAAGCAATCGGCCTTTCATTGCCCGCATGGCCCTCATGGCCGGGAACCCAACACCAGTTCAATTCATTGTGTTTCCCTAACTCATTCAGAGACGCAAAACAGTCCATGACCAGCCTGGACTTTATCTCCAAAGAAGAAAGTGTCATAAGAGCGGCCTTGCCCTCCTCCTCAGACATTCCCCAGCGCATATGATGATGGTGTGGATTACCGCCTGAAAAATAGAAGGCTGTTTGCCCATTGGCAAGCCCCCTTGGAACTGGAATACCCTTCCTCGTAAGAGCAATATTAATTGCCTCATAGGAAGTGTTGTCAAAGGTTCCCTGAATGTCGACAAACGCACACAGAGCTATTTGCCTTGCCTCCAGTGCCTTTTCAATCGTACCCACAACGTGATGAATGGCGGTCACCGTAGACCTGCCCAATTGATAGGCAAACTGAAAGCGATGTATCGGGTTTTCGATAGATATTCATCCCTTATAAATCTATCTATTAGTTTTTCCATGGTCTTCAGGAAAAACGAGCTGAGGCTTATTGGTCTGTAGGACTTGGGCAATTGTTCGGACTTGCCCCCCCTTTGGTATAAAGACCACTCTAACCTCTCTCCATGGCACGTGGCACGCCAGTAAACTGAATCTGAAGATCCTAGTCATTTGAGAACTGATAGCCCTCCCCCCTTGCTGAAGGCAGCATGGAAGGACACATTCGGTCCAGGTGATTTGAATGGGCTGAATTTAGATGCAGCCCATATCAAGCGTTTCGCATCAAAGATTCTACTCGCCAACCTGATGTTCCTTTTGGACGCCGAGGTCGACCATGTGGACAATCTTGGTGACGAAAAGGGCAGAGAATCTGAAAGTGGGTCGCAAGCAGGAGCTCACAGGTCTCCTTTGGCGACTCAGTAAACGTACTATTCGGTCGCATAAGTGTGCAAAACCATTAGTGTGGTCCTGAGAAAGCGCAACTTGCAGTAGCTCTTCCACAATTAAAATTCTAGAATCTAAAAATCAAACAAAAATTTTTTTTGTCGATATCTCAAAACGAGAAAGACGATTTTTTTTTTTTTTTTTTTCTCAGGAAATTGACGATTTTGTCACAAATTTATCCGGCAGCTCAGAGTAAGTGAAAGAATCTTTTCTAAATCAAGTTTCATAAAAACAAAGAAAAGAAATCGTTTAAAACATAAACATTTAAACTGTATACTCTTTTTGAAATATTATTTTAGAAGATTAGTTAAATTTTGACAAAATTTTTTTTTTTAAAAAGTTTTCCTCTTTTATACATGAAGTACCTTTTGTTAAATTGTTGTTACTTTTTTATAACATTTTTATGTTAAAAATATAATTTTTGGTCTTATTTTTAAACTTCTGAACTAGACAAAATTAAATTATTCGATTAGCCGAAAAATATTAAATTGCTCGATTAAAATACCTGGTAGAATCCCAGTTATGCACTTGAAGACATTTAAATACACTATCAACCAAGTTCCACAGTTAACTTCAATGTCTTAAATACACTAACCAGAGCTTCAGTGGCTACTTTGCTGTCCGTTTCTATGCATATGCAATAGTCCAGCCCCGCCAGTTTACATTATGCGTGCGGCGCACAGTGCTGTGTTCCCATATAACGAAGGGACAAAAATCGAGGGAGTTGGCGCAGACTTCTGAAATTTTGTACAGTAGTTAGTAGTTTACCTTAGTCAAGAAAAATTCAAGCTTTAAAAAAATCCGGCCAAGGACACGTCAACCTCCTTTGTGTCCTGAAATTAAAAAATGTAATTTTGGCTTCAATAATGCCCACAAAATTACAAAAAGTGCGCATGCTGATACACATACAACTAGCAACGTGTGTGTAAATTTTCATTTAAGTCGGACCAACGACTCGGGGTCCTTCAATATATCCTTTTTCTAAAAAACGCTATAACACCTACAAAAATTGTATGTGATCTGATATTTGTTTAATATATATTTGTGCCGAATTTGGATAGAATCGGATTGTTAATGTGAAAAATACTGAAACATCATTTATTGTAAAATGGTTTAAGAACGCTTAAAATGCAATTGTAAAAATCACAAGTGAGAAAGAATAGTCCGTCAATCCCGAACATATGATAACCGGCAGCTCAGTATATAAAAACAAATTTTTGCAAGTGGGACCCATGGTCCACCAAAATAAAATTATGTTATGAGGTAAACGTTCATTTAAAAGTTCTTTCTGCCGAATATTATTTAAATATCTTGAGCTATATGATTTTTGCATGCGAGTTTATATGGGACCTACGGTTTGCTTAGGACCTACCAGGAAAACATTGTGTCATGACATAAGAGTTATCGTAAAAGTTATTGTCGCCAATTTTTATGTAAATACAACATTTATAAGGAAGTTATGGCATTAAATGCTATTTTCGGGGGTATTATTTGTATGGCAGCTATGGTCAAATATGGACCGATTCCAATTAAGTTTGAGAAGATGATTTTGATTGCAATAAGATAAGTTTGGACCAAATTTAATCTTGATACCAATTTAATAAAATGGGTCATCAGCACAAAAACCTTATTCCGGAAAGAATCTTGTATGGGGTCTATGTAAAATTTTGGACCGATTTGCCCCAATAGGCTTAGTTCTTGTGCTTATCAACTTTTATCAAATTATCTCCAAAGTGCAACCTGTACGCACAAGGGTACATGGACAGCAGAGATCAGCAATGAGTAGTGAAAAAATGAGTAGAGCTAAATCATGACTCATAAATTCTTGTACTTATACTCACTCATACTTATTCCAATGTTATGCAAACTCATATTCACTCAGAAGTTTTATTTTACTCATCGTACTCATACTTAGCAGCATTTGTAGTGGTTGATTTAGAATCTACTCAATGTGTATAGGCGAAGCAAAATGCGAGGCTGCCAGATTTGTCCCCGAAATAGCAAAGTGACGATTTGGCAATTACAGTTTACTAAGGTTACATGTATGAAGTGGACGATTTTTTGGCAAATTTATCTGGCAGCGCTGATTATGATGTTGTGTATTTTATCTGTTGTGTTAAAACGGTAAATGGATGAGCTTAAGTCCCAATTTACACTAGGAACATTTCTTGCCGGACAGACGAAGTTTGATGGCGAGGGGTCGAAAAGGTGGAGTGTGTAGTACATGACTATCTGTACTGGACATTTTTTCATTTCTCTTTCTTACTTTTCGTAGTTTACATCTTGTTGCTTTATATTATTTTCTGTCTGACTTCATATGTAAACGCTTCAGGTAAGATTAAAGGAGAATTCAAAAAATGTCCAGCAAGAAATGTCCCTAGTGTAAATTGGGACTAATGAGTTGAATCATTGTGAGTATTGTAAGTATTTTCCTAATATTATAAATCAAACTGACGTCATTTATGAGTATGCGTATAATGTCGACGTCGCACTCATATTAATTTCTCTTGTGAGTATGAGTGAATCACAGTAGTTTAGTTTAAATGATTTCTACGCACTTATACTTACAATTTAATGAGTCAGTATGAGTAGCGAAAAAACGAATCATTGCTGATCTCTGATGGACAGCCAGAAACCAGGTCTGTCAGGGTATAACAAGTCAATAAGTGTAGTCAGTCAAGCCAGACTAATGATACCCTACACCACAGTATATAAAAACAAATTCAATAGTTTCTTTTTGGATTTATTTCTTATTATATTTATAGTTTTTTTTTTTTTTTTATCTAATTCATGCTATGGAAATTTGAGCAAAAATCACGAAAACAGCAATTTTTAAAAATGAAATTTTTCAAGTTGTGATAAAATTTTTTTGGTTTCTTTTTTATTTATTTATTAGAAAACAGTTCTTATTTACGAAAACAGAAAAAACCCATAGACGATATTTTTTTTTAATTATCCATGAAAGTTAATAATTGTTTAGAGCTTATGTAAATAATAAGCATTTTTCAAACCAATAAAATATATGTGTAGGAAAATAATTCACCTAAATTTTTTTAACAGTTGGTTTAAAATATATAGTTAGGTATCACAGAAAATTAATGTCCAAAAAATGAATTTTTTACAATTATTTTCTTGAAACAATAAAAAACCAAGTTCATTTGTGATTTTTGCGCCCTCTTGTGCCGTAAAATACAGACAAACACAAAAAAACTTTTTATACATATTTTGATTTTTGTTGTTTTTATGGAACAGTATTAATTTGAATTTATACTTCACAGTACAGTAGAATCTCACAAATTAGAACCACTTTGTGCACCGGGCAGTTCGAATTTCTGGAAATTTTTTTTGCAGAAAATAATAAAATTATAATGAAATAGTGATGGACCATGAATAGTTGTGTAAGCTTTATTTTAACTCAAAACAGTTTTTATTTAATACCATTTAATTAATTGAACATATTATATATTTTTTTTAATCTTTCACACGTATGAACGCTTCACTTTGACCTTCAGTTATCAACTGACCCAAATTTGTACAAGCATATCAAATTTCATACGCATATGACCGAAGTGTACACACCACCAATAACTCGGTGATTCCCCGTTTTATTTTTACTCTAATGAGCGAAAAAAATAATTTGTAGTAAAAATAAAAAATAAATATGTAAACAGAAATTAGAACCCCCTGTTCTAATTTTAGAGCGTTTAATTTGGTTTTTCGCCTATTAAGTTCAAAATCATAAAAAAAAATTTCCTAGTATGTAGAAATAAAAACAAAAAAAAAAAACATTTCCAGAAATTAGAACCTGTGGTTCAGAGCGTCCAATACATTGAAATGGCCGGTTCTAATTTGTGGACTGTTCGAATTTGTCACGGTTCGAATTTGTGAGATTCTACTGTATTTGTAGTTTATTGTCTTTTAAACTCCCAAAAACTATGCAAGTTTGATCAAATCACGAAAACAGCCATTTAAAAAAATTTTTTTTAAATGTTTTTCTTGTAGTTATTAGAAAAGGGTATACATATTCGAAAACAGAAAAAAACCCGTAAACGGAATATTTTTCTTTTTTAATATTCCATCAAAGTTAAAAAATTTTTAGAGCTTAAGTGAATAATAACCATTTTGACAATTGAAGCACAGCCGCGAATAACGTTGTAAGTTACAAAATAAATATTTTTCAGGAGAGCAAACTATAACTTTAAAACTTTTTTTTGGTGGAAAAACGTTTTATATCCACAATCGCGATGTCATTTAAAACGTTTTTCCAATTTGCAAAACCATTAGTTTGTATAATTTTTTTAGTAACTTACAATGTTCTTTGAATGGCTGACTCTTTGTATAGCATTTTGAAGATGTTAAAGTGCATAATTTTGGATGATATGATGTTTAAACAATATATGAGAATAATGTTAGCGATAATTTGCAAAAAAAAACAGATTTTGCAAAAAGTGGCTTTTACAACGTTATTCGCGGCTGTGCTTCAATTGCTGCAAATGATAGTTTATCTGGGAATGCTTAAAATCAACTTGAGTAATTTTCATAAACTGGTTTTGTGGCGGAACAATACTTTTGATGTTTGTTTGTTTTTACTTTACTTAAAGAAGATTTTATTTTGCGTTAATAAAAATTAAAAAAAGTTACAAATTATTAAAAGTAATTTTTTTTTTTTTTTGTTTAATTTTATTTATGTTTTTGCACTTGCTTTTTTTCTTTTGGAATGTATTAACAAAATATTCGTGAAATTTTCGCTTAAATTGCAAGTACCTTTATTTTTTTTTACATAACAGATTCGAGTTCAACGAAATATTTTATCGAAATTTTTAAACCTGTGTTATTATTTCTTTAAATTTTTTAAAGAAAAAAGCAAAAATTGTCCAAAAAAGGTTTTGTAAAGAGAAAAGTCAGATAAATCCGGAATGTATTTCTTTAAGTTATTTTACTAAATACTCTTCCAATACAGAAAGAATGAACATTTAACAAAATACAGAATAATTAAACAATTAAAAGGAATTTTCAACAAAGTTTTGCTCTTTTTTCACTCCGACAAATAACCAGGGAAACCAAAAATATGCTCTAAAAACGCGTTTTATGCGCATTAAATATGCAGTCAAAACTTGAAAATATGCCCTGAAAATTGTTGAATATATGCCCCAAAAAATTTAAAAATTGCTAATTTGAAAACAAAATCTTCAACAATTTAATAACAGACTTTTTTAATAAAAACAATCCTCAAATTATAATCGATAAAGCTCAAACACCATCGTATGTACAGACGAATTTTTGAGAAGTTACCCTATTTGTAAAAGGTTGGACAGTCATCGGCTTAAATTCATATAAGAGTTATTTGTGCCGAATATTTTTCAGATATTAACATCCATATGAGATTTTTTGCATTAAAGAGATATTAGGGACGCTCGCTTAACTGTTTATTAAAGTAAACATGGGAGCTTTGGGCAAATGTGAACTGATTCAAAAGGTATAATTTGCAGTTAAATATTTTTGGGGCGAATTTACGGACACAAAGAGTCTAACTTGGAAAGAAGTTTTAATGGGGAATATGTGAAATTATAGACCGATTCTCACTTCGACCTTAGTACAATTAAAATTTATTCACCAAATTATCTACCAGATTTTAACTTGTACTTTGTGTACAAGCTTAACATGGACAGACAACCAGCCAGATGGACGGATGGACATCGTTAGATCACATTAAAAAGTGATTCTTAGTCGATTGGTATACTAAAAGATTGGTCCAGATTTCTATGTACACATTACACACATCGCCAAAAACGTATATAATTGATTTTTCCTTATATTTAAAATTTTAAAGTTTAAAATAACAATTAAACATGTATCAAAATATGCTCCAAACTTAAAACTTAAACTAAATTATGCAAAAAAATGCTGCAAAGGGTAAAATATGCAAAAATATGCACTAACAAATCGATGCCAAAATTCATAAAAAGCTCTTAATCGGATAAATATATTGTTTCTGCCTTCATTGATCGCATAAGGAAAAACATGCAATTCCATATTTATGGTTTCCCTGCTAATAACAATTAAAGCACAGCCACTTACTCTCTTACACAGCTTAAACATCAAATCAACCAAAATGATGCACCTTACCGCCTTCAAAATGGCATACAAAGAGTCAGCCAGTGGATGAACGTTGTAAATTACTAACAATATGATGAAACCGAAATGTTTTTGGATGTGGAATAATGTTTTAAAAGCCTTTTGCATAAAAGTTTTTATTATTATTACTAGCTGGCCGCCCCACCCCGGCTTCGCTCGGTAGCTGATTACTAATGATCGATGGAGCCGTTTTCTGATTTTAGGTAAATCGAAAAAAGTAGGCGTAAAAGTGGGCGGGCAAATCTTTTCGTAAAAACCTAAGTTGGACCATAGCGATCATTAGAAAGAAAATATCGTCCAAATCGGTCCAGCCGTTCCCAAGTTATGCGCTTAATAGAAAAAGTGGGCGTAAAAGTAGTCGTTGTAAATTTTTCTTTCGATGAAAACTTAAAATGGATTAGTACAAACACTTGAAAGAAAAAAAAGTTAAATCGATGGAGCCGTTTTCTGATTTTAGGTAAATCGAAAAAAGTGGGCGTAAAAGTGGGCGGGACCAAATTTTCTTTCCGTAAAAACCTAAGTTGGACCATGGCGATCTTTTTAAAGTAAAAATCGTCCAAATCGGTCAAGTCGTTCTCAAGTTATGCAATTAGCAACACACAACATTTCATTTTTATTATATAGATTTTTAATAATTATCAAAAGTAATTTCTTGGGAATACAAAATTTTAATTTAAAAGATTTGTTATTCGTGCTTAATTCCCAGTTTTTATTCTTGATAAAAACACTGAAATTTATTGTTGATGGGATAAGCTATTCCTATGCGCATTTCACTGGTTGCTTAGGCCAGATCATCAGGAAACTTCATCCATAAACATTTTGGAAAAACTAAAGATATTAAACCAAATAAAACTGTTAAGCGTATAAGAATCATAAGCAACAGCTCTACTTGTAACAATATCAAAGTTTAAACAAAAACATCAACAATAAACAGTGAGTTTATCTCTTCTTACATTCCCCACTACAATTGATTGGAATTCTTCCAACATTAATTGTAGTTGTAAGTAGGTTAAGAAAAAACAAAATGCAAAAAAAAACAACTTGCAAAAGCATGTTGCCAGGTAGTTTTTTTAGGCCGTGCACTTGCCAGTTTATTATCAAAAGTAATTTCTTGGGAATACAAAATTTTAATTTAAAAGATTTGTTATTCGTGCTTAATTCCCAGTTTTTATTCTTGATAAAAACACTGAAATTTATTGTTGATGGGATAAGCTATTCCTATGCGCATTTCACTGGTTGCTTAGGCCAGATCATCAGGAAACTTCATCCATAAACATTTTGGAAAAACTAAAGATATTAAACCAAATAAAACTGTTAAGCGTATAAGAATCATAAGCAACAGCTCTACTTGTAACAATATCAAAGTTTAAACAAAAACATCAACAATAAACAGTGAGTTTATCTCTTCTTACATTCCCCACAACAATTGATTGGAATTCTTCCAACATTAATTGTAGTTGTAAGTAGGTTAAGAAAAAACAAAATGCAAAAAAAAACAACTTGCAAAAGCATGTTGCCAGGTAGTTTTTTTAGGCCGTGCACTTGCCAGTTTATTATCAAAAGTAATTTCTTGGGAATACAAAATTTTAATTTAAAAGATTTGTTATTCGTGCTTAATTCCCAGTTTTTATTCTTGATAAAAACACTGAAATTTATTGTTGATGGGATAAGCTATTCCTATGCGCATTTCACTGGTTGCTTAGGCCAGATCATCAGGAAACTTCATCCATAAACATTTTGGAAAAACTAAAGATATTAAACCAAATAAAACTGTTAAGCGTATAAGAATCATAAGCAACAGCTCTACTTGTAACAATATCAAAGTTTAAACAAAAACATCAACAACAAACAGTGAGTTTATCTCTTCTTACATTCCCCACTACAATTGATTGGAATTCTTCCAACATTAATTGTAGTTGTAAGTAGGTTAAGAAAAAACAAAATGCAAAAAACAACTTGCAAAAGCATGTTGCCAGGTAGTTTTTTTAGGCCGTGCACTTGCCAGTTTATTATCAAAAGTAATTTCTTGGGAATACAAAATTTTAATTTAAAAGATTTGTTATTCGTGCTTAATTCCCAGTTTTTATTCTTGATAAAAACACTGAAATTTATTGTTGATGGGATAAGCTATTCCTATGCGCATTTCACTGGTTGCTTAGGCCAGATCATCAGGAAACTTCATCCATAAACATTTTGGAAAAACTAAAGATATTAAACCAAATAAAACTGTTAAGCGTATAAGAATCATAAGCAACAGCTCTACTTGTAACAATATCAAAGTTTAAACAAAAACATCAACAATAAACAGTGAGTTTATCTCTTCTTACATTCCCCACTACAATTGATTGGAATTCTTCCAACATTAATTGTAGTTGTAAGTAGGTTAAGAAAAAACAAAATGCAAAAAACAACTTGCAAAAGCATGTTGCCAGGTAGTTTTTTTAGGCCGTGCACTTGCCAGTTTATTATCAAAAGTAATTTCTTGGGAATACATAAATAAATACATAGATAAACTCACTGTTTATTGTTGATGTTTTTGTTTAAACTTTGATATTGTTACAAGTAGAGCTGTTGCTTATGATTCTTATACGCTTAACAGTTTTATTTGGTTTAATATCTTTAGTTTTTCCAAAATGTTTATGGATGAAGTTTCCTGATGATCTGGCCTAAGCAACCAGTGAAATGCGCATAGGAATAGCTTATCCCATCAACAATAAATTTCAGTGTTTTTATCAAGAATAAAAACTGGGAATTAAGCACGAATAACAAATCTTTTAAATTAAAATTTTGTATTCCCAAGAAATTACTTTTGATAATAAACTGGCAAGTGCACGGCCTAAAAAAACTACCTGGCAACATGCTTTTGCAAGTTGTTTTTTTGCATTTTGTTTTTTCTTAACCTACTTAGAACTACAATTAATGTTGGAAGAATTCCAATCAATTGTAGTGGCGAATGTAAGAAGAGATAAACTCACTGTTTATTGTTGATGTTTTTGTTTAAACTTTGATATTGTTACAAATAGAGCTGTTGCTTATGATTCTTATACGCTTAACAGTTTTATTTGGTTTAATATCTTTAGTTTTTCCAAAATGTTTATGGCAGTGTTGCCATTAGGGTACGAAAGATACATTTTTCGTATCTTTTGATGACTTCAGGTACCATGTATAATCCCGACATATTGCGTATCTTTTGAATCGTTACGCAAAATGTACAGAAATAAAATATGTATTAGAGAATTTTCAGCCAAATAAAACTTATTAAGACGTAACCGACTCAATGCGAATACAATAGCAGCTTAATTAATGGTAAAAGAAAACAGTGAGGATCTAGTAGTGCGAAGTTGTTCTGAGGAGCTTTTTTATTTCAGGAAACTTTATACGAACTTTTTGATATAATCGTCTTAGTATAAACGCCTTAACTCGTATATTAATTTTTACAAAAATTAATTGGTTTTGATAACATCCAAACATTATATTCATTTTAAAGTTCGCTTACTGTATTTTAAAAAATTACAAACCTAATATTTATCACTTAAATAAATATAAAAATGAATTTATATGATATCATTTTCTTTACAATATTGATTAAATATGAAATAAAACTGTTATGTTAATAAATGTAAAACGTTAAAAATGGATTTTCGAATTTTTTTCAAAATTTATCTTTTTGGGAAAAAGTGTATCTTATCGGTAACCAAAATGTATATTTCTCGAAATTTCACTGGCAACACTGGTTTATGGATGAAGTTTCCTGATGATCTGGCCTAAGCAACCAGTGAAATGCGCATAGGAATAGCTTATCCCATCAACAATAAATTTCAGTATTTTTATCAAGAATAAAAACTGGGAATTAAGCACGAATAACAAATCTTTTAAATTAAGATTTTTAATAATATTAAAAAAAATTTTAAAACAAATAATCCTGCCAGTAACAACGTTTTTTTGCTCCCCTAAAAAATTTTTATTTTGTAACTTAAAACGTTATTCGCGGCTGTGCTTCAATTATTGAAAATAAGCAATGGTTTTTAGTTATTGTACATACCTTTTGTTTCAATATACTAAATAAATAATATTTACTTTTAGTATTAAATTAAAATATTAATTACATTGATTATACGATTAATTAGTACAACAAAATGCTACATTTTTCATAGTTATTTATTATCTTTTATCAACACAAGATTAACTTACATACCTACATATATTAAATACTATAACTTATTCATCATATTTTCTTTGTATTTATCAAAAATAAATAATAAGTAATAGGTAGTTTAAATTCCTTATAAATTTTTCCTATGTGAAAAATAAATTTCCACATTTGTTTAAATATTATATTATTATACTTGATTATCTTTAACTAATATCTTAAGTGGGCGTCTGGCTGTTGTTGTTGTACAATATTTTGTTTGAACACAATCCAAAATAATTTTAATTTGAACTTTTTGTGGAAATAAAGTAGGTATGAATTTAATGCAAATATTTATTCAAGAAAAGAATCATTTGACGCCATATGAATACTAACTACACACAATATGAATTTAACTTAAAAAAAATTTGCTGATCAAGTCAGAGCTTTAAAAGGATTGTAAAATTTCATAAATTGAAAATAATAACATGTGGGTGAAGATAAATATGTCGAACTAAATATGTTTTGACGTAACATCTTACGTCTTCACATATTTAAAATGTGTTTTTCGTATTTGGGACAATTTTCCAAGTATGTTTTAATATTTATGACAAACAATTAAATATGTTTTCGTATTTGTGACATATTTAAAATATCAAATTATTTAATATCCTTGTATTTTTTACATATTAAATGAAATTTGAAAGAAATTAAGAATTTTAATAAAAATACAGATTCTCTGAGGGATTTTTGGAAATTGTGGACAAACTGGAAGACCTTACAGGATGGCAAATACCTCATTTTAAAGATAATTACGCCCACTTTTGTAATCTATTTCGGTTTTTGAGAAAAAAACCTCTGGGCTATTTTTAAAAAATTTTTGAAATTCTCAGATGTACTAGTACTGATTCTCTGAGGGATTTTTGGAAATTGTGGACAAACTGGAAGACCTTACAGGATGGCAAATACCTCATTTTAAAGATAATTACGCCCACTTTTGTAATCTATTTCGGTTTTTGAGAAAAAAACCTCTGGGCTATTTTTAAAAAATTTTTGAAATTCTCAGATGTACTAGTACTGATTCTCTGAGGGATTTTTGGAAATTGTGGACAAACTGGAAGACCTTACAGGATGGCAAATACCTCATTTTAAAGATAATTACGCCCACTTTTGTAATCTATTTCGGTTTTTGAGAAAAAAACCTCTGCGCTATTTTTAAAAAATTTTTGAAATTCTCAGATGTACTAGTACTGATTCTCTGAGGGATTTTTGGAAATTGTGGACAAACTGGAAGACCTTACAGGATGGCAAATACCTCATTTTAAAGATAATTACGCCCACTTTTGTAATCTATTTCGGTTTTTGAGAAAAAAACCTCTGGGCTATTTTTAAAAAATTTTTGAAATTCTCAGATGTACTAGTACTGATTCTCTGAGGGATTTTTGGAAATTGTGGACAAACTAGAAGACCTTACAGGATGGCAAATACCTCATTTTAAAGATAATTACGCCCACTTTTGTAATCTATTTCGGTTTTTGAGAAAAAAACCTCTGGGCTATTTTTAAAAAATTTTTGAAATTCTCAGATGTACTAGTACTGATTCTCTTAGGGATTTTTGGAAATTGTGGACACACTGGAAGACCTTACAGGATGGCAAACACCTCATTTTAAAGATAATTACGCCCACTTTTGTAATCTATTTCGGTTTTTGAGAAAAAAACCTCTGGGCTATTTTTAAAAAATTTTTGAAATTCTCAGATGTACTAGTACTGATTCTCTGAGGGATTTTTGGAAATTGTGGACAAACTGGAAGACCTTACAGGATGGCAAATACCTCATTTTAAAGATAATTACGCCCACTTTTGTAATCTATTTCGGTTTTTGAGAAAAAAACCTCTGGGCTATTTTTAAAAAATTTTTGAAATTCTCAGATGTACTAGTACTGATTCTCTGAGGGATTTTTGGAAATTGTGGACACACTGGAAGACCTTACAGGATGGCAAACACCTCATTTTAAAGATAATTACGCCCACTTTTGTAATCTATTTCGGTTTTTGAGAAAAAAAACCTCTGGGCTATTTTTAAAAAATTTTTGAAATTCTCAGATGTACTAGTACTGATTCTCTGAGGGATTTTTGGAAATTGTCGACAAACTGGAAGACCTTACAGGATGGCAAATACCTCATTTTAAAGATAATTTCGCCCACTTTTGTAATCTATTTCGGTTTTTGAGAAAAAAACCTCTGGGCTATTTTTAAAAAATTTTTGAAATTCTCAGATGTACTAGTACTGATTCTCTGAGGGATTTTTGGAAATTGTGGACAAACTGGAAGACCTTACAGGATGGCAAATACCTCATTTTAAAGATAATTACGCCCACTTTTGTAATCTATTTCGGTTTTTGAGAAAAAAACCTCTGGGCTATTTTTAAAAAATTTTTGAAATTCTCAGATGTACTAGTACTGATTCTCTGAGGGATTTTTGGAAATTGTGGACAAACTGGAAGACCTTACAGGATGGCAAATACCTCATTTTAAAGATAATTACGCCCACTTTTGTAATCTATTTCGGTTTTTGAGAAAAAAACCTCTGGGCTATTTTTAAAAAATTTTTGAAATTCTCAGATGTACTAGTACTGATTCTCTGAGGGATTTTTGGAAATTGTGGACACACTGGAAGACCTTACAGGATGGCAAACACCTCATTTTAAAGATAATTACGCCCACTTTTGTAATCTATTTCGGTTTTTGAGAAAAAAACCTCTGGGCTATTTTTAAAAAATTTTTGAAATTCTCAGATGTACTAGTACTGATTCTCTGAGGGATTTTTGGAAATTGTGGACAAACTGGAAGACCTTACAGGATGGCAAATACCTCATTTTAAAGATAATTACGCCCACTTTTGTAATCTATTTCGGTTTTTGAGAAAAAAAACCTCTGGGCTATTTTTAAAAAATTTTTGAAATTCTCAGATGTACTAGTACTCATTCTCTGAGGGATTTTTGGAAATTGTGGACAAACTGGAAGACCTTACAGGATGGCAAATACCTCATTTTAAAGATAATTACACCCACTTTTGTAATCTATTTCGGTTTTTGAGAAAAAAACCTCTGGGCTAATTTTAAAAAATTTTTGAAATTCTCAGATGTACTAGTACTGATTCTCTGAGGGATTTTTGGAAATTGTGGACAAACTGGAAGACCTTACAGGATGGCAAATACCTCATTTTAAAGATAATTACGCCCACTTTTGTAATCTATTTCGGTTTTTGAGAAAAAAACCTCTGGGCTATTTTTAAAAAATTTTTGAAATTCTCAGATGTACTAGTACTGATTCTCTGAGGGATTTTTGGAAATTGTGGACAAACTGGAAGACCTTACAGGATGGCAAATACCTCATTTTAAAGATAATTACGCCCACTTTTGTAATCTATTTCGGTTTTTGAGAAAAAAACCTCTGGGCTATTTTTAAAAAATTTTTGAAATTCTCAGATGTACTAGTACTGATTCTCTGAGGGATTTTTGGAAATTGTGGACAAACTGGAAGACCTTACAGGATGGCAAATACCTCATTTTAAAGATAATTACGCCCACTTTTGTAATCTATTTCGGTTTTTGAGAAAAAAACCTCTGGGCTATTTTTAAAAAATTTTTGAAATTCTCAGATGTACTAGTACTGATTCTCTGAGGGATTTTTGGAAATTGTGGACAAACTGGAAGACCTTACAGGATGGCAAATACCTCATTTTAAAGATAATTACGCCCACTTTTGTAATCTATTTCGGTTTTTGAGAAAAAAACCTCTGGGCTATTTTTAAAAAATTTTTGAAATTCTCAGATGTACTAGTACTGATTCTCTGAGGGATTTTTGGAAATTGTGGACAAACTGGAAGACCTTACAGGATGGCAAATACCTCATTTTAAAGATAATTACTTTTGTAATCTATTTCGAAATTTCAAAAATTTTTTAAAAATAGCCCAGAGGTTTTTTTCTCAAAAACCGAAATAGATTACAAAAGTGGGCGTAATTATCTTTAAAATGAGGTATTTGCCATCCTGTAAGGTCTTCCAGTTTGTCCACAATTTCCAAAAATCCCTCAGAGAATGAGTACTAGTACATCTGAGAATTTCAAAAATTTTTTAAAAATAGCCCAGAGGTTTTTTTCTCAAAAACCGAAATAGATTACAAAAGTGGGCGTAATTATCTTTAAAATGAGGTATTTGCCATCCTGTAAGGTCTTCCAGTTTGTCCACAATTTCCAAAAATCCCTCAGAGAATCAGTACTAGTACATCTGAGAATTTCAAAAATTTTTTAAAAATAGCCCAGAGGTTTTTTTTCTCAAAAACCGAAATAGATTACAAAAGTGGGCGTAATTATCTTTAAAATGAGGTGTTTGCCATCCTGTAAGGTCTTCCAGTGTGTCCACAATTTCCAAAAATCCCTCAGAGAATCAGTACTAGTACATCTGAGAATTTCAAAAATTTTTTAAAAATAGCCCAGAGGTTTTTTTCTCAAAAACCGAAATAGATTACAAAAGTGGGCGTAATTATCTTTAAAATGAGGTATTTGCCATCCTGTAAGGTCTTCCAGTTTGTCCACAATTTCCAAAAATCCCTCAGAGAATCAGTACTAGTACATCTGAGAATTTCAAAAAGTTTTTAAAAATAGCCCAGAGGTTTTTTTCTCAAAAGCCGAAATAGATTACAAAAGTGGGCGTAATTATCTTTAAAATGAGGTATTTGCCATCCTGTAAGGTCTTCCAGTTTGTCCACAATTTCCAAAAATCCCTCAGATAATCAGTACTAGTACATCTGAGAATTTCAAAAATTTTTTAAAAATAGCCCAGAGGTTTTTTTCTCAAAAACCGAAATAGATTACAAAAGTGGGCGAAATTATCTTTAAAATGAGGTATTTGCCATCCTGTAAGGTCTTCCAGTTTGTCCACAATTTCCAAAAATCCCTCAGAGAATCAGTACTAGTACATCTGAGAATTTCAAAAATTTTTTAAAAATAGCCCAGAGGTTTTTTTCTCAAAAACCGAAATAGATTACAAAAGTGGGCGTAATTATCTTTAAAATGAGGTATTTGCCATCCTGTAAGGTCTTCCAGTTTGTCCACAATTTCCAAAAATCCCTCAGAGAATGAGTACTAGTACATCTGAGAATTTCAAAAATTTTTTAAAAATAGCCCAGAGGTTTTTTTCTCAAAAACCGAAATAGATTACAAAAGTGGGCGTAATTATCTTTAAAATGAGGTATTTGCCATCCTGTAAGGTCTTCCAGTTTGTCCACAATTTCCAAAAATCCCTCAGAGAATCAGTACTAGTACATCTGAGAATTTCAAAAATTTTTTAAAAATAGCCCAGAGGTTTTTTTCTCAAAAACCGAAATAGATTACAAAAGTGGGCGTAATTATCTTTAAAATGAGGTGTTTGCCATCCTGTAAGGTCTTCCAGTGTGTCCACAATTTCCAAAAATCCCTCAGAGAATCAGTACTAGTACATCTGAGAATTTCAAAAATTTTTTAAAAATAGCCCAGAGGTTTTTTTCTCAAAAACCGAAATAGATTACAAAAGTGGGCGTAATTATCTTTAAAATGAGGTATTTGCCATCCTGTAAGGTCTTCCAGTTTGTCCACAATTTCCAAAAATCCCTCAGAGAATCAGTACTAGTACATCTGAGAATTTCAAAAATTTTTTAAAAATAGCCCAGAGGTTTTTTTCTCAAAAACCGAAATAGATTACAAAAGTGGGCGTAATTATCTTTAAAATGAGGTATTTGCCATCCTGTAAGGTCTTCCAGTTTGTCCACAATTTCCAAAAATCCCTCAGAGAATCAGTACTAGTACATCTGAGAATTTCAAAAATTTTTTAAAAATAGCCCAGAGGTTTTTTTCTCAAAAACCGAAATAGATTACAAAAGTGGGCGTAATTATCTTTAAAATGAGGTATTTGCCATCCTGTAAGGTCTTCCAGTTTGTCCACAATTTCCAAAAATCCCTCAGAGAATCAGTACTAGTACATCTGAGAATTTCAAAAATTTTTTAAAAATAGCCCAGAGGTTTTTTTCTCAAAAACCGAAATAGATTACAAAAGTGGGCGTAATTATCTTTAAAATGAGGTATTTGCCATCCTGTAAGGTCTTCCAGTTTGTCCACAATTTCCAAAAATCCCTCAGAGAATCAGTACTAGTACATCTGAGAATTTCAAAAATTTTTTAAAAATAGCCCAGAGGTTTTTTTCTCAAAAACCGAAATAGATTACAAAAGTGGGCGTAATTATCTTTAAAATGAGGTATTTGCCATCCTGTAAGGTCTTCCAGTTTGTCCACAATTTCCAAAAATCCCTCAGAGAATCAGTACTAGTACATCTGAGAATTTCAAAAATTTTTTAAAAATAGCCCAGAGGTTTTTTTCTCAAAAACCGAAATAGATTACAAAAGTGGGCGAAATTATCTTTAAAATGAGGTATTTGCCATCCTGTAAGGTCTTCCAGTTTGTCCACAATTTCCAAAAATCCCTCAGAGAATCAGTACTAGTACATCTGAGAATTTCAAAAATTTTTTAAAAATAGCCCAGAGGTTTTTTTCTCAAAAACCGAAATAGATTACAAAAGTGGGCGTAGTTATCTTTAAAATGAGGTATTTGCCATCCTGTAAGGTCTTCCAGTTTGTCCACAATTTCCAAAAATCCCTCAGAGAATGAGTACTAGTACATCTGAGAATTTCAAAAATTTTTTAAAAATAGCCCAGAGGTTTTTTTCTCAAAAACCGAAATAGATTACAAAAGTGGGCGTAATTATCTTTAAAATGAGGTATTTGCCATCCTGTAAGGTCTTCCAGTTTGTCCACAATTTCCAAAAATCCCTCAGAGAATCAGTACTAGTACATCTGAGAATTTCAAAAATTTTTTAAAAATAGCCCAGAGGTTTTTTTCTCAAAAACCGAAATAGATTACAAAAGTGGGCGTAATTATCTTTAAAATGAGGTGTTTGCCATCCTGTAAGGTCTTCCAGTGTGTCCACAATTTCCAAAAATCCCTCAGAGAATCAGTACTAGTACATCTGAGAATTTCAAAAATTTTTTAAAAATAGCCCAGAGGTTTTTTTCTCAAAAACCGAAATAGATTACAAAAGTGGGCGTAATTATCTTTAAAATGAGGTATTTGCCATCCTGTAAGGTCTTCCAGTTTGTCCACAATTTCCAAAAATCCCTCAGAGAATCAGTACTAGTACATCTGAGAATTTCAAAAATTTTTTAAAAATAGCCCAGAGGTTTTTTTCTCAAAAACCGAAATAGATTACAAAAGTGGGCGTAATTATCTTTAAAATGAGGTATTTGCCATCCTGTAAGGTCTTCCAGTTTGTCCACAATTTCCAAAAATCCCTCAGAGAATCAGTACTAGTACATCTGAGAATTTCAAAAATTTTTTAAAAATAGCCCAGAGGTTTTTTTCTCAAAAACCGAAATAGATTACAAAAGTGGGCGTAATTATCTTTAAAATGAGGTATTTGCCATCCTGTAAGGTCTTCCAGTTTGTCCACAATTTCCAAAAATCCCTCAGAGAATCAGTACTAGTACATCTGAGAATTTCAAAAATTTTTTAAAAATAGCCCAGAGGTTTTTTTCTCAAAAACCGAAATAGATTACAAAAGTGGGCGTAATTATCTTTAAAATGAGGTATTTGCCATCCTGTAAGGTCTTCCAGTTTGTCCACAATTTCCAAAAATCCCTCAGAGAATCAGTACTAGTACATCTGAGAATTTCAAAAATTTTTTAAAAATAGCCCAGAGGTTTTTTTCTCAAAAACCGAAATAGATTACAAAAGTGGGCGTAATTATCTTTAAAATGAGGTATTTGCCATCCTGTAAGGTCTTCCAGTTTGTCCACAATTTCCAAAAATCCCTCAGAGAATCAGTACTAGTACATCTGAGAATTTCAAAAATTTTTTAAAAATAGCCCAGAGGTTTTTTTCTCAAAAACCGAAATAGATTACAAAAGTGGGCGTAATTATCTTTAAAATGAGGTATTTGCCATCCTGTAAGGTCTTCCAGTTTGTCCACAATTTCCAAAAATCCCTCAGAGAATCAGTACTAGTACATCTGAGAATTTCAAAAATTTTTTAAAAATAGCCCAGAGGTTTTTTTCTCAAAAACCGAAATAGATTACAAAAGTGGGCGTAATTATCTTTAAAATGAGGTATTTGCCATCCTGTAAGGTCTTCCAGTTTGTCCACAATTTCCAAAAATCCCTCAGAGAATCAGTACTAGTACATCTGAGAATTTCAAAAATTTTTTAAAAATAGCCCAGAGGTTTTTTTCTCAAAAACCGAAATAGATTACAAAAGTGGGCGTAATTATCTTTAAAATGAGGTATTTGCCATCCTGTAAGGTCTTCCAGTTTGTCCACAATTTCCAAAAATCCCTCAGAGAATCAGTACTAGTACATCTGAGAATTTCAAAAATGTTTTAAAAATAGCCCAGAGGTTTTTTTCTCAAAAACCGAAATAGATTACAAAAGTGGGCGTAATTATCTTTAAAATGAGGTATTTGCCATCCTGTAAGGTCTTCCAGTTTGTCCACAATTTCCAAAAATCCCTCAGAGAATCAGTACTAGTACATCTGAGAATTTCAAAAATTTTTTAAAAATAGCCCAGAGGTTTTTTTCTCAAAAACCGAAATAGATTACAAAAGTGAGCGTAATTATCTTTAAAATGAGGTATTTGCCATCCTGTAAGGTCTTCCAGTTTGTCCACAATTTCCAAAAATCCCTCAGAGAATCTGTATTTTTATTAAAATTCTTAATTTCTTTCAAATTTCATTTAATATGTAAAAAATACAAGGATATTAAATAATTTGATATTTTAAATATGTCACAAATACGAAAACATATTTAATTGTTTGTCATAAATATTAAAACATATTTGGAAAATTGTCCCAAATACGAAAAACATATTTTAAATATGTGAAGACGTAAGATGTTACGTCAAAACATATTTAGTTCGACATATTTATCTTCACCCACATAATAATAACTATTTTCAAAATTTTAAACAAAAAAAATACAAATGCTAGAACTAATAAAAAATCATTAGCGATAGCCTGTGATTGGTGCAAATGGTCTTGTTAAACGCAAATGCAAAATATGGTAGGTAGCTCTTTCGAAAGTCCACCGACATCTCTGTGTATGTTGCCGTTGAATTTATACGATATTTTACATTTGCTTTCGTAAGACCATTTGCACAAGGAATGCCTATCGGGACTGGTTTTCACAAATCCCGGAATTCGGAATTCAATTACTAGGACTAGAGGTACTAGTGCTAACGGGGTTAGATTTTTTATATAAAAATACTAGTTCTTATGAGTACCAGTACTTCATGTAGTACAAGGGCACCACTTGCCGACTAATAGAATTTTTTATAACAAAACTAAACTTCGAGTACATATTTGTGTTTTCATACTGCTTCTTAAATTAAATTTCAAATTATTTATTTATGCAGTTTTTATTATAAATATCTGCCTATTTCACGATGTCACTCGAACGTTTACGTTCGCACAAATCACATATAAAACAAAAACAATTTTTTGAATTTTGTTTTTGTTTTATATGTTATTTGTACGAACGTAAACGTTCGAGTGACATCGTGAAATAGGCAGTATATATAATATTATAAAAAAATGTTAAAATGTTTAAGACTCTGTACAACATTTCACGTGAAATGTCAAAACGCACATGAAAAAAATTTTGCGGAATATCTATGAAATAATGTGTATATATAGTTGTACTCATTTTGTGAAAATGTTCCGAAATGTTTCTGGCAACATTTTTTTGCAACTGCGAAATAATGTAAGCTGCTCTTATTTCATATGGAATTTTAAGCAAAAGCAAAAAAGTAAGAATATGTAATATTAAATCTATATATATAAAAGAGACGTGTTTGTTTGTAATCGCTAAACTCAAAAACTACTGCACCGACTTTGACCAAAATCTGTGTGTTTGATGTATGAGGCATGAGGAGTGTTTCTGTGGAGTTTCGTATATATCCGATAGATGGCACCACGTTTTTATATTTTTGTCATTTTCGTCGTAATCGCTAAACATAATGTATTAAAATTTAGATACATGGTATGTCACTAAATCTTTATCAATATACATTTATCAATTCAGCGGTAATTCACTAAAATACGCTAAAATCACCAAAATGAAAAAAAAAAATTATACATAATAAAACATTTATTATTTTATTATTTTTTTTAATTGTTTTGAAAATCAATTAAACACGTTCATCTATCTATCTATCTATCTATCTATATACTATCTATCTATCTATCTATTTATCTATTTATATATATAAAAGAGACGTGTTTGTTTGTAATCGCTAAACTCAAAAACTACTGCACCGACTTTGACCAAAATTTGTGTGTTTGATGTATGAGGTATGAGGAGTGTTTCTGTGGAGTTTCGTATTTATCCGATAGATGGCACCACGTTTTTATATTTTTGTCATTTTCGTCGTAATCGCTAAACATAATGTTTTAAAATTTAGATGCATGGTATGTCATTAAATCTTTATCAATCTACATTTATCAATTCAGCGGTAATTCACTAAAATACGCTAAAATCACCAAAATGAAAAAAAAAAAAATTATATGGCTTAATAGCCAGTTTTATTCCAAACATTTATGTTAATTTTAGTTTACAAAAGTCTATTTTCACTTCCATAAATATTTTTCAAATACGCGGTTAGGGTATCCAATAATTTTAAACAAACATGAAGAATCTAATAGCATTTGCTGGTAGTAAAACATTTACCCCCGTATTTATAAACGATTATTAAATTTAACAAACGTTTATTAAGGAGAATTTTCATACAAAATTTGTTTTGTAAACCTTTATTAAATTTAAAAATTTTTTATAAATACAGGCGTTATTATTTTGTTTTTTTTTATTGTTTTGAAAATCAATTAAACACGTTCATATTTTATAAAACTTTAAATCTTTACTAAGGGCCAGCAAAGCGGACCGGGTCCAGCTAGTAAGATATAAAAATTAAAATAACACAACCGGTAACAGTTTTTTTATCCATATTTACTTTCTTTTTTAATAAAAATTGTTTTTTGTGAAATATATGTGGAGTTTGTTCAAATGTCTCATACTTTGAAGGAATAAAAAAGTCAAACTCTCAAGAAAGGTAACATATTTACATGTTAACTAATCAATGTTGCTCAACATTTTTCACAAATTTTATTAGATTACTAGGCTTTATACATTTTGTACTTTTTTCAGTACTTTTTTATCCTTTGAGCTTTTTAACTATTTACTTTTTAACTGTGATATGATCATTTCGATAGCAGGCTTTGGTCATCATGTGTTTGTTGCAAAATTTATGTTGTTGTATTTTAAAAATAATTAACGACGTTAATATTGAAATGCGAAGCGTAGACGCCAGGATTCATGTTTTGCTTTTCAGAATTGGATATTTGTTCTTACAAGTGGCAAGAAAATTTTTAAAAAGGGATGTATTGGATAATATGTTAGTGGAAAATATAAATGAAAACCACACCCAGAGAAAAACATGTTTAAATATGGTCACCTCCAACAAAACTATTTTTAAAGAGAATTTTAGACATATTATGATTAATTTAACCATAATATTGTCACTGACAACCATATTATGGTTAAATTAGTCCTTCGTCAAGAAGCCACAACCATACTATGGTTGCCTCGGAACATGTTATGGTTAAAAATAACTAATATATGTTTAACACTTATAATAGCATGGTTGATTTTCAACCATAGCATGTTGCTCTTTAAAAAGAGGAAAATACTATTGTTAAATTTTAAACAAATTATTGTCATATTTAACAATAACATGTTTAGAGGCCAACCATAATATGGTTGTGGCTTCTTGATGGAGGATTAATTTAACCATAATATGGTTGTCAGTGACAATAATATGGTTAAATTAAACATATTATGTTTTTAACTTTTCTTTAAAAAAAGTTTTGTTGGAGGTGACTATATTTAAACATGTTTTTTCTCTGCGTGCATATTTATAGAAACATGCAATGTTAAGGAAATGGTTTATAAAGTAAAAGAAACTGCGAAATCATTGTATTCGAAAATTTGCGAAATATTAAGAACTAAATTTTGTTTTGAAAATAAATCCTTAAAAGTGATAATCGGCTTCACTCCAGAAAATATTGATTCCGGAAAAACTAATATCATAATACTGTTGTTATGAATGTTATTTACAAACGATAAAGAAAACTAAATTAATATCAATTCTCAATTCCGTGTTCTAGCGGATCTTTCAAAAAGAAAGCATTTCAGAACTGAATATATTTAACAGTCAGGCCCACGATGTCACACGTTAACGTTCGCATAGAAAATTACATTTAAAACAAAAACAATTTCTAAAATTTGTTTTTGTTTTAAATGTAATTTTTTATGCGAACGTTAACGTGTGACATCGTGGGCCTGGCTGTAAATTTCTTGGAAAAATATAGCTAATATAAGAAACAAAACTAATGTTTGCTGTCATTTCACATATTGCTTTTAGTATTTTATCGATACCACATTTCTGAGCATCAATTGAACGCAAAAGTTAAAATATAAATATAAATACCAGTATAAATTTATGTTGACAAAATAAAATTTTTAATTAATTTACTTATTCATAAATATATGAACCATTTAAAATAATTTGCTTTAGAAATTACTGAAAAACGTACCTTAAGCGGCTCATACACTTGCAATATAACTGTTCAATTTTATCGCCAATGTGCATGTGATATTCGAAGGTGACACAATATATTGGCAAGAATCGAAATCAGAAAAGAAGTGCAATATACTGTGAAATGTGTTGACAAAAATGTACTATGTTGTTTTGCTTTAAAGGTTATGTTTTTTTAATAAGATATGCGCCATATTTGAATTAAAACTATTGTGCCGCTTTTGTATAACAGAAATATTATTTAAGGTTAGTTTACACTATTTTACTTTGTATTAATACATGTCCAAAACTCAAGTAATATGTAAAAGTCTAATAGTGTGAATGCATGTACATATGATGAAAATGACAAGTATTATGAAAAATTTTTTGAAAAATTTCTAAACAATAATACTTTTCATTGGATCAGGGTTGCATTTTATATCATGTGTGAGTGTTTATACTTTGTGTGATGGTGTTAACACAAACTGTTATGTTAAATTAGATTTTTTGACAGCCGCAACAAAACTCATTAGATTTCTATCTCACAAAGTATTATAGAGTACGTAAGACTTTTGAAATAGTGTAAACTAGCCTTTACATGTGCACCTCAAATACTGTTTGCTATTAATTACTTAGATACACGAATTCCAATAAAATTTATTTTGCTCCTTTTATTTTATTTTTTTTTTTTACCAAAAAGTACCATTTGGTGGCAAAAATACTCTTTTAGTTGAAGTTCAGTACCATATCAAAATTTCAATTTTGCAACACTGCTCCAGACGTTACGTGTTTTTTTTGTTGTTGCTACAAGCAACACGTTGACCTTTAAGACTTAAATTCAAATTTAACTACATTTTCAATTTAAAAAATGTTTACGAATCATATTAAGTGCCCCATCCATTTACAATATTATTGTATATGTTATCGCCATATTGTTTTTATATTGCCCTATATTGTTCAATAAGTGGCACAATGGTTTCAATTAAAATGTGGCGCAACTGTTATTTAAAAAGCAGAACAACATCGTACATTGTTGTCAACACTTTTCACAGTATATTGCACTTCTTTTCGTTGTGCAATTTTGATTCTTGTGTATATTGTGCTACCTTCGAATACATATCACATACACGTTGGCGATATAATTGTACAATACGAACAATTTAACAATTATATTGCAAGTGATGAAGAAGAAGAAGGAAGAATATCAAATTGTTGCTTGATTTTAAGTTTCTTGGAACATTGTTTATCTTTTCATACATTCTCCATTAGAATTTTATTATTTTTTTTTTCAACACACTTTCCCATTTTTCACTAACGCTTATTATTTATACTTTTCTCCTGCTAGCAATTTAACGTATAAATCAAACGCGAATTTACGCAAAAAATTTAAAAATGCAGAGTGGCTTTAATCATATAAACGCAAGTTCATTAATTTTTGTCTTTTTTGGGAAAAGCAGCATTCAAATTCTGTTGCGTGTAACTTAAATAATTCTAGTTGTTCATTTTGCAATCTTAGGAAAATGCTCTACTCAATGGTATAAAAATGTTGTCTTTTTACAAAAAATTTAAAACGATATGGCCTACTAAATTCAAAAATTTAAGTGGTTCTAATCATCAAATTTTTTGGGAGAATGTGTCCTGATGATTTGGCCTAAGCAACCAGTGAAATGCGCACAGAAACTAACTTATCCTTCAACAATAAATTTCAAAATTTTAATAATTAAAAATTTTGTATTCCCTAAAAATAACTTTGATAATAAATTAATTATATTCTTATGTCTTCGACCTTTTTCTAATAAATATTATATTTTAATATATCGACCCCTCTGCGCGAAATTATCGTATGTTACAAAAACCAAATTTTACAGGACAGCCATTTTTCTACTTTTCTCTGCATTCGTTTGCAATATCAAAATGAAAATATACAATAAATTTTTGGAGCAACGAAGTGGAATTCGCCTACAATATTTTGTCAGGTGACGTCTCTTTAAATGTAGAACAAGATTGCATCAAAAACTAAATTTCAAAAAAATTGGCTTATATGATAATTTTGCGCAAAGGGGTCGATATACTTTAAGCTGAAGGTCAATTTTTGTTTATTAAATAAATTAAAAATGTTTTTTCTAAATATTTCGATTTCCGTTGGAAATCTTCTTCAGGATTTTGTAATACAAATAAAATTACAAAATTGTTTTTGACCACAAATGGAAAAGTAAATTTAAAATTTTAATTAGCAAACTTAAAATAAAAATTAAAAGAGGAAACCAAACAAAATTAACAAAATATTTAAAGCCTAAAAACTATTTTAATTTCCCTTTCCGTCAATTGATTTATTCCCAATAAGCACTCGAAAATAAAATTTTAAGTGCTTAAAATTTAACTCGAAATAAACTTGAGCTCAAAGGGATTTTTAAATGCTATTCAAGTTTCAAAATATTTTACTTAAACATATAAATTTTCCTATTATTCGAATGTGTATTCTAAGTCAAATTACAATCCTCAAAAGCTTTTATACTTTAATAGTCTTATTCCTTCAATATTTTCCAGGAATATTTTCTATGCACTATCATAATTTTTCGTTTGTATACAGAAATATACGGAAGTATACAGAAATACAGAAATATACGGAAGTATACAGAAATATACAAACGAAAAATTCTGATAGTGCATAGAAACATTTTGAAAGATGTTTCATCATCATAGTTTATAGCGATTTGCAACATTTGTAAAAGTTGTGATATAAATAAAAGCGTTTTAACTGTTAAAAATGTTTATTTTACTTTTTATAATAAAATGAAAATTATTCTTTTAAAAGAAAAACGACCAAAAAAATTTTATGACTAAACAAGTTGAAAAATGGCTAATGGCAATACTCCTTTTTTTTATGGCTAAACAGGGTGAAAAATGGCTAAATCTAGCCACTAAATGGCTAAATTTTCAACACTGCCTGGTGATAATGGTAAATATTAAAAATTTTGCTACATCGGTTAATCGACAGAAATTAACCGGTTTAATCGTTAGTCGAAAATGGCTAATTTAAAATTATCCGATCAGTTAATCGGGTAGTAATTAATCGGTTAACCGAATGAATACCCTAGTAATGACATACAAATTGGCGACAATAACTTTCACTATAGCTACTTTGTCATGACAAAATGTTGTGCTGAAGGTCCAAAATGTACCATACAAACCCCCATCCTAAAATCACTTGAAGGCAAACAAATCGCATATGGGCATTTCCGTCAAAAGGTCCACCGTGATCGAAAATTTAAAAGTTATTAAAAACTGACTATTTTACGATATTGTTATAGAGAAATATTTAGATTTTACTAATTTTATAAATTTACCCATAAATTTGTTCACTTAGATAAACTATCAGACTGCAAAGTTGTGCAAACGTAATTTCTTATTTGTGAGAATGTTTTAATGCATGTTTTCTTTAATATTGTCTTTCTTAAAAGAGGTGATATTTGATGAAAATTATTCCAAAAAAATTTTCTTTCATGGTCTGTAATCTAAGGAAGAGTTCGAAGAGAAATATGTTATTCGAATTAACAGTAAATTTTTATTTTTTTTAATCATTATTCAGTTAAATTACTATGGAAAAAATTTCACGTTCGAAATGTCACGTATCGAACCAGATTTTGGCTTAAACAGAAAAAAAAAAAAAAAAAAAATACAGAAGATTCTGGAATCATACCAAAGACATTTTAATGTTAAAATTCTGAAAGTAGTTTGACTTAGAAATTGTGCCAGCTTTCGCTAAATTACGCCTTTTTATACATGGCCACAAAAACTACTTTTATTTTTTTTTCACGTTCGAACCGCTACTTCGTAAAAACGTAAAAATATTTGATGTTTAAAATGTTATTGCATTTTTGATGCGTACGACTGTCACGTTCAACATTTTGGAATTACCCAAATATATGAAGATATCTTAAAAATATTTGACACAAAGAACTTTCACATAAATCTTAACCTCCTAACATAATTTTGTTCTGGCGGGTCCATGATTTTGAATACTGTGGTGTAGGGTACCATGCGGTCGGGCTTTACCGACTATACATTCTTTATTGTTTAAAAAGCAGTATCATAGATAGTACAGATCCATTGATCCATTTCGCCAACAACACATCTTTCTTTAGTGGCTTTGTTTTTTTATTAAGTTATTTCTTTTTTTTTTTTTTGCTTTAACAAGTTATTCTTTGTAAAACTGTTTTTTTAATACATAAACTTTGCTTTAATTGTTTGCAAGTACAAAACGTTTATACTCGAATCATATCATTACAATTTTATTAAATTCCATTTCAATTAAACTTTTGACTTTATTTACAGTCCAGCTATTTTTTGTTTGAGATCTTAAAGAATGATTAAAAATTCAATCACAAATTTTAATTTGGCTGAAAAAAATTAAAACTAAATTTTTTTAAATTTGATTTGAACTAAAATAAAAATAAATTTTGAATACTTCTGCCTCATTCTGTCACAACTAAAAACACCACATGGCCCAGAAACAAATGAGTTAGTCGGTTCGATGGTCTGTCGGTCATGTCAATAAGTGATTTTATGACGTTGTTGTTGGTGGTGAAGTAGTGTTGTGGTGTAGTAAATTTTTCTGCATTATGATTGCTTGAAACATGTATTTTTTTTTCTTTTTGCATGCTTATCACTTTAACCATACATACCACAAAATTACCGATCGATTCCCACTAGCGTATATTTACATTTTCCATTTCTATTTGCTGTTTAGTATAAAATTGTATTTGAAACAACTAACAACTCGTTTTGTATTCGTATATAGTGGACATAAAATTACGTTAATACAACTGCAACAACTAAACAAAATCTATATGAATAGTTATTAAACATTGAGAAAAACAAAAACTTAATAAAATATTGCGGCAACGACATTTCAAATAATGTAAAGTTTATTTAAATTCTTGGAAAAATATTATTAGTCATAGCAGTTTTTCAATTGCACGCCTTCCTATTCCAATAATTTATCAACTATTTTTGCATACTAAGTAACAGCGTGATTTTATTTTCGCAAACAAATTAATATGGGTTAACTTGTATTTGAATGTTGTGCATTTTGTTTATCTTTTATTTATGTAAGTCTGGTTAAATCAAACAATTTCGAAAGCATCTTATTTAAGAAAACAAAATAAAAAATTAATTGACATTGTGCGAATTATATTTAGTATAAAAACCACTGAAAAATGTTTTTATTGTAAAAGTGCATTAAAATTTTCTTCTATATTTAGAATCTATTATATGATTTAGTATCTTTGTAAACGTTGTCATGAACTTGAGGTGTTTAGAGAAATTATTGATTAATTGTGTGCATAACTAGATCGAATTTCTTACGAATTAGATTACAAAAACGGAGCAAAGTACTATAAATTTAGCAGAATACAACAGAATAAATAGACAATGCAGTGTAGTTTATTTAAATTAACTCAAACTTAAATAATGTTACAAAAACAAGTTAATATTTTGTAAGGCTTGTTAGTTATTTAGTGATTATGTAAGTTTGGATTTTGCAAAATTATACGATAACAATTTTTAAAATATTCATTTTATTAGTAAGTTCTTAGTAAATAGAAAAGGGTAAAGGACGAAATCGTTTTTAGCACGCAAAATATATGGCTCCCGCTATATGTTAAATGTATGTATGTTTTAAGAAAAAATTGTTTCTTTATAGGATTTTTTTTATTGTTTTACTTTTTATCTACTTCTAAACATTGTTGTTTACGCTATAAATTATTTTGTTTATACAAATATATGTATAATACATTTATATACATACAGATGTATGTATGTTTATACATATTTTTTAGTTTATCATTATTAATATAATTTTTAAAATAATGTACACATATCAAATGTTTATGTGTTGTATTGTGGTCTAGTAAAAATTTTTTTTTTAATTCCTTTGTAGCGTTGGCGTAGACGTTGGTTTACTTTGAAACAAGGCGAGATACCCGAGCAGTTTTGCCTTGAATACTATGCCGACCGTAAGTGTCGCAAATTGAAGGGTGTCATCGATTTGGATCAATGCGAACAGGTGGATTGCGGTTTGCGTTTAGAAAATCGCAAACAAAAGTTTCAATTTATGTTTGATATAAAAACACCAAAACGTACATACTATTTGGCTGCGGATACGGAAACGGATATGCGTGATTGGGTTAATTGTATATGTCAGGTGTGTCATCTGCATGATACTAAACAGTCGCAAGGTAAAAAAAATGGATTCAAAGTTCTATAGTAAAAAATATATAATTTTTTTTTTTTACTTTTATTTACAGATGAGAATCGTGCCCAAAATATTGCTGCTACCACACACACCAACTCTTCGAATGATACCACTACTACAACCATAAATTCTAGTGGTACCAATACTAGTAGTACTCATCAGAGCTTTAGCAATGACATTCTAAGAAGATCGTTAAATGTGGTCGAACAACAACCGCTCACTGCAGCAACAACAAGTCCAAATGTAACAAATGCTTCGTCCACCTCAACAACATCATATCAGCCAAGTAATGATAGTGCCTATGTAAATACAGAGTATACGAATCGTGAAACACTATTATGTGATGCCCATTTTGAAAAACAACAATTGGTAAATGTTGCCTCAGCAAATTTGACAGCAGCAGCAGCTAATGCAAGCGCAACAGCACAATCTGGCTCTTCTGCTTTGTACTTGAATACGGCTGTTTTTCAGGACTCTGCACGTTTATCAGTTAGTTTGAATGGTGTTGTACGGAAGATACCAGAAAATTTAGTCTTAAATAATACACCACTACCAGAAACTCAACAACACAGCGTACAACCTTCACCGGCTTTAAGTACCGCTTCGGGACCCTATATACCCATAAGTGAATGTTATTCTGGTAGTCCGAAATTTATGGTAGCTATCCACTGTTTGAGAGAACAATTTAAAATAAATTATTTATTGTTTTATCATTAATTTTTAGTTGGATAGCGATAACCCTTCAACTCCTTTAAATAATTTGGATCCAAAGTTTTATGATACACCCAGAAGTCATAATAATATTGGCTTAAATTTAACTAATGATCAATCGTATTCACCCAAAATAACAAACTGTGGAACGGTTAGTTTTTACGAATATTTCTGTTTATCTTCGCACCATGCTATGATTATTTTTTATTTTATTTCTTAAGCAACAACCCATTAATGTGTCTAAAAATAGAAGTCAAAAATCCGATTCAGATTCCGAAAGTGTTTTCACGGATGATGATGAATGGACCCATCCAATGCCTTTAAGAGAAAATATGGGTATGTTTTAAAATTCAAAGTAAAACACGACAAAAAGATAATTCGCCAAACCATGCGAAAAATGTGCCATAATTTTCTAAATTAGCCTTCATAGAAATGATACTTCCAAAGTGGACTTTACTGGTCACGGATATTTAAAGTTATATTTAATACTTCTCATAAAAGTAATTTTTAAAAATTAAACATTTCAATTAAATGCGTAAGGCCAGGTCTTCTGGTTTTCTGTTTTTTTATTGTACAACGAGTACAGCACGTGTAAAACTTAATCGCTATGGTAATTTCATTTCAATTAATTGTAAGTTTGTTATTTTTTTCCTTAAAAATATTTCATATTTTAAAAACATTGAATTGATCACCTCGGGACTCTTTATTTGTAACTAAAAATGTTACACAATGTTTATTATCGAGATCAAATAATGCTTCGATAGCACAGGCCAACAAATTGTTTAACCATGAACCAGAAATTAAAAAAAAAATACAAAATTAAGTCAAAATTATGAAAAAAAGTCTCAAAAAAAAAAAATTTTTAAAATTTAGATTAGGAAATCTCAGAGAAGAAACAAGATATTATTAACATATATTGTAAAGGTAATTGGTAGAACTTTTAGATGACATATCTGGTTTTTAAATAAATAAAGATTAATTCGCGCAGCAATAATGTCTCGAAAATAGCGAAAACAGGTTTTTTTAAACTTTTAGCGAACGATTCAGATTCAGTACCAAGGTTTTGACTTTTTCCAAATTTTGCAGGCCAGTGTAGTTGACAATAACTCAAAAATAAGGTATTTTCTTAAAAATCGCTCTTATTTCCATAAATCTCTTATAAGTCTTATCTAAGTTTTAACACATTTTAACTACGCCATTTTTTTAAATTATGTATGTATTAATGCAAATATTCCTTTCAGATTTGAATCCAGATCAATTCAAATTTGGGTTTTCTATTTTTTTTTTAGAAAACCTTTTGAAATAAAATTCATAAAATTACATTTTAAAATGGAATTTATAACTTAACTAGCTGTCCCGGCAAACGTTGTTTTGCCATAAACCTAATTTCAAGTTAAATAAATTCCTCTTTCTTTCTCTTGAGCGCTTTATACCATAATCGGCGATGAAAAAAAAACAATAGCTATTTATTTCTTTTCTTTACATATTCAAAAGTTAAACATAAAAAAGTGATGTTTTTTTTATCCTGAAGTATGATAATCAAACAGAGATAATCAATTTTTATTGCATGGGGTCTTCACCTGAAAATTTTTTTTGTACCAAACGTCAAAGTCTATATAAAAATCTCTAAAAACTCTGGCATTGCAAATGCTAATCTAAAAGGAAATTTGAATTAATTTGGGACATCTGGCAGCAAAAAATTTTCGTCTCGGAATTTACCATTCGAAAAGGTAGCTTCGATAACGTTTTTCATCAATTTGTTAACGACCAATCGTGTACCATTGCAAAGCCGAAGTAGAATAACCGGAGAAAAAAACGTTTAATAAAGATACATAAACTTATCAAAAGAATCGTTTAATTAATTAAGAAGATATTGGATGGGGGTGCTTTTACCCGTTTACCTTTATTTTACGCCGTAAATGTTAAAATGTATAGCCTTTAATTCCTTCAAAACTTTAAACTTCCATAATTAATTAAGAAGACATGGGAAGATGGAGCTTTTACCCTTTTTGCCCTATTTTACGCCCTAATTGTTGGAAATTCAAATACATGTATATCTTAAAGTTCCTTTAGATATTACAGTATCTACATGCCAAATTTAAAGAATACCGGTTGATTAGTTAAGAAGATATAGGGAGGGGGAGCGTTTGCCTCTCTTGCCCAATTTCACGCCCTGAATAATAAAAATTATAGGCTATAGTTCCTTCCAGATGTAACACTATATGCCTGCGAAATTTCAAGAAAATCGGTTAATCAGTTAAGAAAATATTGGAAGGAGGAGCTTTTACCCGTTTTCCCTATGTTACGCCCTCTAGCGATATAAAATATATACATTAAGATCTATTCCGAATGTCATTGTACACATTAGGCATTACGATTTGGTAACTTTTCATGTTACAATAAAAAATCATAATATGGATAATGAAACCCATTTTGTTGAAATTTATATGGGAATAATATATAGGAAAATCTAAATGCAATATCTCTGGAACCACTGGACCGATTTGATCCAAACTTCACATAAACCATCTACAGACTATCCCCAAAGTATCGTGATAGTTTTCGTTTAAGTCGAACGACCCGCTTTCGCAGTTAGTGGTGTACACTTCTTTTTATATACAGTAAAAATTCGATAATCCGGATAATTGAATGCAGACCCCAATCCGGAGTAGCGAATTATCCGGATTACCGCATGTATGTATTTATTAAAAATTATAAAATTTCATAGCAAAAATACGCATGTGCAAACATACTCATATCACACTAATCTAACTGCATTTTACAAAGCATGCTGTGATTTGAATAAAAAAATAAATAAAAATGGGTGTTATTCAATCCGGATTATGAAGTTGCAATCAATCCGGATTATAGAATACGCAATGAGCTGCAAAATTCTGTCCGGATTACCGAATATTCCGGATTAGTGGAGTCCGGATTATCGAATTTACACTGTATATAGATTTAAATGCGGAATTAATAATTCAATTTGAAAAATTAATATTTGGAAATGAGATTGATTATTAACAAAAGATCAGAACAGTTTTTAAATGGAAACTTCGATCTCAATCGAATGCCGTAATTTTGCCCAAGAAAACAAAATATTTAAAATTAATCCTTTTATTAAATTAGATTTTATTTTAGCTAAACACTTTAAAAATACTAGGTTCGGTCGGTGGCTGAAACTCAACCACTTGACATTTACTTACGAGCGAACCAGTGTTTTATACAATAACAACATACACATTTTAAGAGAACAAAAAAATGCACTCTTTACACCCATGTGTGTTAAAAATTTATATTGTGCATATCTACACATAAATAACTTTAAAACTATATACTATGTTTCTTAAACGCATTTAATTTAAATTCCAAAATTTACAAATGTTGAAAATCGAACAGTATTCCAATACTCAATTTATAAAATGGATCAACAAAAACAATACTGTTCCCTCTGGTTGCAAGTATTTCAATATAGAGATGCAGGCGGCCACAAAATTTTTTTCAGCATTTTCAGAATTTACTATAAAGTTGCTCTAACTTCCATGGTCTAATGCTGAAGTCGAGAGGGTTTTTTGCCAAGACAACATCGTTAAAAGTAATTTAAGAAAAAGGTTACTTTAAGCAAAAGTTAATTCGGTTTTATCAATAAGGTAAATATTTTTACAATTTTTTTATTGTAGATTTGGACTCAAAAGGTTGAGTTAATGTTGTAATGATTATGATTTACCTTCAAAATATTTAAAACCAATAGGCATAAGTGACTCCTATAGATGTAGAAAAGCGACATCGAATTTATCGATGATTTAATTTTTTTAAATGCTAAAATATTAAATTTACGTTTATTCTTATGTAATAAATTGATCTTAATTTACAATTTCATTGTAACAAATTTTTAATCAATTATTTTTGTTTTGTTATTGAATTTTAATGTGTTTTTATAAAAAAAAAAGTTTTTATCCATTTTTGGTCACCAAGTTTTGGCAACACTGCCTCTCGTTAAACCCTTTTGTGAGTTCGTGCTTTCAAAAAAGCGATCTTCCATCGGCCGGAATAGAACCTGAGAAAAAGAAAGACAATCATATCCTGCAAGAAGCATACTAACGAGACCTCAACCAATAGGATTAAAATTTAAAATTAATTATCTGAAAAATAAATGAAAAAGTAAATGTTAAATTGTCCTACCTTGATTTTTAAACCAAAAATCTCATTATTAAATGTTCTTTTTTGGTTTTAATCATGGTATAATAAGTACCATTTTTGTTCATTAGGAAGAGTTTTCATTATTTACCCATGTAATGTCAAAATAATTTATTTGATTTTCGACGCTTGTTTTAATTTTTTCCATATTTTCTTTTGTGCTCAAGTTGGCTTAAGCAAATGTACGAATGCATGTAAATTATATGAGGCAAACCATATTGAACTTAAGGAAACTTATTGTTAAATTTTATGAAACTGTCATTTGCTTAAGCAAAGTGCGAAATTGATCGCACATTCCATACGGAATCAAATGTTTGTTGGTTTTATTTTTGTTTTTTTTAAATACATTTGAGAGACTTTTTGTTAATTTTTGACAGTAGGTTAAGCAAGGCTATGCATATTATGGTTGGGCCTTATACCTTGTACTTATTCTACTTTGTTAGGTAGTTGGAAATATTCTGGCACAATTCGGCAAAAACTTATTTAGTATCTGCAAATAATACATGATTTATATTCAACTTAATAAATACTGATATAATAATTTAATTTTTAGATCGTAACACTAGACCTTCCGATAGTTCGGTGGAAAATGAATCTTTTGTCTTAACGTATTCACAACGATTTTCAAAACTACCTGACGATGTCAAGAAAGAACAACAAATTAAGACAACACAAAACTCCAATGATTGTTTGGAAAAATTGGCAAAAGTATTAAAAAATAAAAATAACTTGATATTGGATTTCAAAGACAGTGAAAAGTAAGTTCTCACTTAAGAATAAATTGTTTTTTACTATTAAAATGATCAATTTCAGATCAAGCCGTGATTTGCCACAATTTTCGGATACGGAAAATACTTCTCCTGCTATAATCGGACCGCGGGATGCTAGATCTGTGGTCGACGAAAGCTATGACATTCCACGTTCACATCAATTGCCCTATTACAATATGGCACATCTAATGGAAAAGGTGACAAGTCCTGAAGCCAATCCCATAGCAGCTTCTACACCCAACTTAATGGCTGGCTTAGATACAGTACCAGGATCGCCTTCCTCAGTGATTTCGGTAGCTCATTCTTTGGGACCCCAATCAACAAACATACGAACCCTACCGCGTCCACACTGTTACACAAATGCAGCTCCCAGTAAGGTTGAGGGTAATGTTTTTCGTTATGATTTCATTGAACAAACTAATTTGCCGCCTGTCAATAGAAAATTGAAACCAAAACTAAGTATCGAAGCTGATAAACCACCAGAGGAATTACCAGCCAAGCCACCACAGTTGGCTGGGCAACAAGTGGAAAACTTGGCAAATCGTCTGCACACTGCACAAATACAAACACCAGCTGGTCTGGTGGGTAGTGAAAATATTTCACTCAAACCACCGTCTGTGGATCGAAAAAATAAACCTAATGTCTACAAGGTAAGTAGAATATTTGATGTTACTGTATCTAGTGAACATTTTAGGAAATGTATTTGCAGAAAATACATTTGAAGATTTTTCCTAGAAATTAGATATATCTTTTTTGCTATTAAAACCCCATTGTATATTTTAGATTGGAAATTCAAATACTTTAGGCAATAATACCCGACGTACTACTGGTGCTCCACTTTCAATGGTGCTACCTAATGATGCCGATACATCATCAACATCCTCTTATTTAATGGAGACTCGAACATTACCACGACAACCCAGACCAAATTATGCATTCAATACATCAAATGTCTCACTATGCAATACGCCTACTACTGTAAATGCAGCACTTACAATATTTACCATACAACATCAACGTACTGCATCAGCTAATGCAGCAATGCAACAATTACCCACAACAACTGCAGTAACAACTAACGTACCCACTCAATTGCAGCTACCTCCCAAAAATGAGCATAAATTACAATATTTTGACTTGGATGTGGCAAATGCTCCGGCTATTAATCGCCAGAGCATGAGTGTGGGTAATTTAAATAATTCTGGTGTTGGACGTTTAGGATTAGCCGCAGATCCTTCAGCCAGAGCTCCAGTACAAAGTACAGTAGTCTACAATTCCGTAGACTTTGTTAAAACGGAAGCCTTTAAAAGAATACGTGAGGAGAGAAAAAAAGAAAATGAAGGTGTTAATGTAAATAAATAAACAAAACTATTTTTTTTATTATTTTTTCGTGTTTACTAACATTTAAATTAAAATCATTAATCATATATTAATTGCATCATAGTCTTTCCTTTTTACAAGCCACATTTATCAAATAAATACAATGCATATCTACATATGTTTAATATTATCATTTAATCGTTAAAGAGATTCCATTGTGTTTAGTTATATTTAGCTACAAAATAGTATGTGCGTGCTTTTTAAGCATTTATTTTATATAATTAAATGACATTTTTTTATAAGCGTTTTAAATGTTTTTTTTTTTTTTTAACAAAAAAGAAACAATTATTGAATGTCCTAGATTAAAATAAAAAACACTATTTAATATCTTTACCAAGGTATATTTACACAAGGTAGACTCGGTGGCCCATATGTTTGTCAGCTGTTTACCCCAGTTGGAACCCAAACTTCAAATTTCGTGTATATGAGCCAAAATTTTTACATGCATGCGTTAAATTGTTTTTGTTCAATTTTGACAACACGGTTCTTTTTATAGAGCAGCATGTCTACACCCCAAATGAGTCAACCTTGTGTTAATGTACCTTGATCTTTACTACGTAATTCAATTATAGTTTTAAATGTTTATTAATTTAATGAAAAATCCTTTTAATTTAAAATCGTCGACATTTTTAATAATACCTAACTACAGTTAAAGAATTAAGAACTATTCGATGTCTATGCTTTTTTTTCTAAAAAAATATACAAAGAAACAATTATAGCATGAAACAAGAATATAATAAGGGCAAGTTTTTCAAGCTTTTTGCTTGAAAAATAAGTGCGATTTTAAATAATTTTAATTTAAATTCAAATTTTCTATTTCAGTTAACATATTAATTAAAAAAAAAAAAACAATAAATAAAATAATTAGAACATGTCTATTAAAAAACATAGTTTTTAAAATATTCTATAAGAACGTTGACTTTGGAAATCATGAAACAGGCAGTAACCAATTTTATTCACATAGTTTCTTTACTGTAATAAAATGAATTAACAAAGTGACCTCAGTACTACACAATGAAACAATAGAAAAAACAACAGGCATTTTGTTGCTAGAATTAAGACGGCAAATGTCAAAATGCCTTATTAAAAAAAGTAAATAACGAAGAAAATCACTGCAAACAGCTGTACAATCTTCTTAATAAGTTACAAATAACTTTGACATTTTCTATTAAAATTGAAAAAACAAAACAAACAAAAAAATAGATTTTATAACAAATTAATTTTTTAGAGAAATTAAATTAATTAAATTTTATAAAGAACGTATTGTTTTTCGAAACACAAAAATCAATTTATCAGCCATGGCCTGGAAATTAAACTCGAGTAAAATCGCAACCGAACAAATTTAAAATACTATCACGTGTTTAAAGTTCATAAAAATATTCCATTTTATATACATACATCAATCATATCGCTCATTTGCTGCAACGTCGTCATAAGTCAAAAATACAATTCGAAATAAATAAATTTTTTTAATTTGCTCGCACCACTTAGAAAAAATAACAACACATTCTCTTCAAACGGGGAAAGTGTATATATATATATATATTTTATAATTTTTTCACCAAATGAGTGATATGTGCTTTAAGGACAGACCACTTAGTTTTACTAGGACTACTTTTGAAAATCTCCATCTATTTCAATTTCACGTGATTTTAAAATCGAATTAGGGTGAAATTTAAATTGAACACATTCTGAAAACTATTCCGTTTAATCACTTGTATTGTGGAAACAGCACTTTTAAATCCATAAAAACTACGTTCATTTTGAAAAAAATGTAACTCAAAATTTCTATCGACTTCAATTTCACTCGATTACGATTTCCCAAACATGTCTGTATAATTTTTAAACATGAATCATCAATCAATCAATCAATCATGTTTAGAACGAAGTAAAAAATTGTTGAAATGAGAATTTTGATCTGAACATGTATGTTGAACTCAGTATTGAGTAATTTAAGAAAAGTATGGTTATTTTCTTCAAAAACTGGACATCGAAAAATGTCGAAAAAGATTGTGAAATTTTATAATGTTTATTAAATTATGTTTTATGCGCTTTAAAATATTAAAAACAAAACACAACAGATTTTTATTGTCCTTTTATTAATTTGTTAAACACAATTATATTCTACACTTTTACCATGTTTAAATAAAATTAGTATATAAATTTAATTTATTATATTTTTATTTTTTTGTATGTACTTCAATTACATTAGCGAGCCCTTGGGGTATTTTTTGTTTAATAAAAGCTTCTAACTAAATAATATACTTCAATTAATAAAAAAAAGTAATATAATATTTAAAATCTTTACTTAGTTATCTTTTTTTTATTCTCGGCTACGAACAATTAAGATTTTTACCCGTTTTAAACTTTGTCACATAGTAAAATTTTATTAAACAGAAGGTTCAAACGAAAGCTGTAGAGACTTTTGCATGGTAAAAACTGTATCAGGAACAATTGATGATCATTTTTAATATGTTGCAACAAAAAACGCAACGTCTGAACTTATACGAGTTTTCGGAGATACAGAAAAAGGAAATATAAATATTGTTACAACAATAAAAAATATATTTAGACGTTCTCACGACAATTGGATCTTCGCTCCGGAACAACCCAGCAACAGCTGTATCAAACGGTTTTTTCCCAGGAAGAACTTTTGATGACAGTTAACCGGTTGCAAAACAACAAACATTGTTGCAGCGTTATGTTGCATAGTCTAAAACAGGTATTGGTTGAAATTTTTGCCAATTTTTATACCAAACCAGAGAATGACAGAAGTATTATTTCAAGTTTTCTTTAAGTGTCAAACAAAAAAGGCTAAATCTAGCCATTATATGGCTTGATTGGCAACACTGAAAATAATTCAAACTGTTATATTCGGCTGTGCCGAATCTTTGATACCCTTCACCGAAAGTTAAAATATTTATAATGAATCTATGAGAAATAAGTTCTAGACGTACTCAGTTTAATGCCGAAAGTATAAGAATTTTGTTAAACAATAGGACGGTTTGTTCAAAATTTTATGATTTTAGTCATATTAAACTTAATTAGACCTAATTTGAATAAAATATGATTCGTTTCGTATTGAAGTGATATTAAAAAAGAGGGCTTTGTATTCGGCATATGGTAATTTATAGACCGTCTGTCACAAAGTTCCCTAGTGGTTTTTAGTATTTGAACAACACAATTGAACTAAATTTGAATACAATACTGTAATTTATTTGCGTTTGTTAGCCGTTTTATATGGGACCTATGGTGAAATATGAACCGATTATCACAAAATCGCATGATGTTATTTCTTGACATATAAAGCTAATTATGGACCGATCTTTATGAAAGCAAGAACGCTGTAGGCATTTAACATTTATATTTTGTTTATGATCGGAAACCGTAAATCATGAGCGAAACATTTTATTGCGTTCTGATGTTTTTTACCACAAACTTCGTTGTGTTCAGTTCAGCACATTAATGTTTGTTCGTTTCAGTTGTGCTTAAGACCCTTTTGGCAGGTAAAAAAAAAATTTGTTTTACGAAAACAAAATACATATGTACATACATATACGAAAAAAAAACAAAATTTTTTTTCACAAACAAAGCATGTACACAACACACAAGCTTTTCGTGCTGTGGTCGTGCAAATTGCCAAGCAACAACAATTCTACATGGAAACACGTATTTACTAAATATGGCTTGAACCAAAAATATTTATTTAGCTGATTCCCGTCCAAAAAATTACTTATTCTAAATACATATATGTATGTGTGTGTGGCTTGGTTTAAGCAAAACGTTTCTTTACTTAAGCAAATTTTACTCAATAAGAACAAAATAAGTTAAAATCAAGAAATTATTTTTAAATTTCGAATTTTTTTTGTTTTCAGAAACGAAATTGATTACTTTAGAAAATAAACTTCTTTCCGTGTTCTTTAAAACGTTTTTTGATATGTAACTTATTTTTGGTCCTTTTTCTAACCAAATATTTCTTTTTAATTCTCAATTTAACTTCTATGATTCGAATCGATCTAGTTAGGTCCAATTACAGGTAAAATTTATTTTCCGCGATGAATTTTTTAATTTTGAGATTTACGGGGGTAAAAAAATAAACATCAAGGTATCCTTTTAGGGAAACCCAGCTTTCCGCTTTTATTTGTGAATTTCGCCTTGAGTGAAAAAAGAACATGGTCTGGCAAGAGTCTTATAGGATTCATCCTAACAGCAAGGAATGTTACCATATACGTCTGCTGCTCAATGAGGTTAGATGACCGACTTCATTTGAAGGCTTGAGGATTGCTAACGCTGTACTGTCCGACATTTCATTCTGCATGTAAGGCTCATGGAATGCTCGAGGACAACAGACATTGGGCCCTACGTTAGAGGAAGCTACGTTGAGCTATTCGTCTCTGAAACTGTGAGAGCTATTTACAGTAATGTTCATTTTTCTGCAACTCTCTGATCCTAAATCCTTTGATACAAATAAAAATACATATAGCCTCTCGTAAGACATTAAACGGCAACTGCAGAGAGAATTGCATGATAGTGCGCAACGGCTCATTAATTGAGGATGCAGTGTTAGCGCAATCAGGATACACAATACGGATTGGTTCGACCAAAAAGATTTGTAGCAAATTTCAATAATCGAGAATATTTGAGCGAGACCAATTTTGACATTAGTGATCTGAGAGGATTGGTGACATCAATAGAGTTACCGACGAATAAACGAAATTACATATATCTCTTGGTGGTGCTGGAAAAACATTCATTATAAATTTACTATTAGCAAAAGTATGGAGAAAACTTGGAATAGCCTTAGCCGTCGGATCGTCAGCAATCGCGGCAACATGTTAGAAAGAGGAAAGACATCTCACGCCCCCGGTTAACCTTACTATTGTCGAAAACCCGATCTGCAACATTTCAACATAAAGTAATGCGGCTAAAGCGCGATTGTAAACTTATAGTTTGGGATGAAAATAAATACGATGACAACAAGTGTTTCGAAGGGGTAAAAAGAACTTTAAAACATATCATTATAAAATTTTGACCGCCTTCTCGTAAAATTTCCCACTGTACGACGTAATAACTCAAACATATGCAGATGTGCACAACATACACAGCAAATGCACGGATTGGCAAATCCAAGAATTGGCTGTGTAAGCATACAATTCTTACACCTAAAAACGACCCGGTAACAGCCATTTGTGATATTTTGTTAGAGTCGCTTGAAGGAGCAGAATGCGAATACAAATCTGTATACATAATATCCTGTGGTGTTCCCAAATACACTAAACCCAACTGATCTACCGCCTCTCACACTTATCCACAAAGTAGGACCGCCTGTGATGCTTCTCAGCAATCTCAATCCGCCTATGTTGTGCAATGGACCCAATTGCGCGTGAGAGCTATACAACTAAGAGCAAGTAAGAGTGAAATATTCGGATATGCTGAATATTATATACTCTTCACCATGGTGCGTTAAGAGCAGAAAGTTCTATAAATACGGTTCTCTTGATTAAAATATATCTATTTTGTGCCACGCTCACTTCCCAATCTATCCCACGTTTTTTTCGGATGTTGTGTATTAATAATTTGGAAGCTTTGGTTCTTGCCGTTCTCCAGATATACGGAAAAACGAGAATAAAAAACAACAACAAGGGATTTATGGGCAAAATAAGAGGCAGTCGTGGGTTTTTGCTTATGTCTCAGTAATTTTTGGACTCATCACTTAAACCTTCGCTGAAGGGTAAAGGAACATATGTATCGTTATTGTTTTGGCGCATTTTAAAAAGTAGCTTTTTGTACTTCATACTTACTGCTGTGTATCGGGCATGTTCTAGAAATCGAAATGAAGTGGATTTAAAATCGACCAATTTTTAAAAAGGACCCTGTATTGATAGTTAATAAAAATATTTCATCTTATCAACCAAGAAAAAAACTACGGTCATTTTGTAAATAATTGAACTTCAAATCAAATCTCGGTCGATTTCAATTTCACTTCATTTCGATTTCTATAACATGCCCGTTTATTTCGATATTATAAAGAACTTGCAGCATTTGCCAAAAAGTGGCATTTTTTGATACATTAAAATTAAAAGTTAATATATGGGCATTTCCATTTTGATGTGTGGTGATACCACCAAATGTAAAAAAATTTAATGAAGAAGTCAAATTTGTAAAAAGGGTTTTTATATTACAAAGTTATGAAGTAGCACTACATTCAAAAAAAAATTACAGCAATCGACGCTAAAATTGTTTGCATATCTTCTTCGCATATGGGCATTTCCCCAGAATGGTCTACCAGGATGAAAAAATTAAATGTTGATAATCATCGTCTTTTATTGTTTATTATTATAAAAAAAGTCTTTGTTTTTATAAAAGAATGGTTTCATAGCATATCTCAGCCGTTTAACTTGAGAAAATTGCGCTGGAAACTGGAAAATTTTATATTTTCTACTTCTAAAGACATTTTTATATACTTATTTTACATGCAAAAAATAAGTTATGTTTACACTCTTTCTTAACAATCTCTCCATTACAATCAATTGTAAAAGGAATATTAAGTTTTTTTGTTAAGGAAATTTTAAGATATTTGTAAGAAAATGCATGGTGATAATAATAAAAAAACATATGAAAAAATCATACGTTCGCGACCGGTACATAAGCCAATTAAACAAAAACCAAGAAAGATATTTTATTTTGTAAATACTGGATGGAGACCTACATTATTGCACTTTTAAAATAATTTAGTCACTTTTGAATATTCCGTTCCATTACGCAGATTTTTACATTTCACTACTGTCAGCCAAAGTTGACTTCTATTTTGCGTACGTTCGTGACCACATGTTTATACCTATCATTATAAAAACTTAAGCTCGATGAAATCCATCTTTTTCACTAAACATAGAGCTACCCAAATGCTATCGAATCGCAAAAAAATGCTAGGAAAAGTTTAGTTTTCTATATTATTTGTGCATCAAAAGCGAACGAACGTACGTTCGTGACCCCTGGAAATGCCCATATTGAATTTCGAAACTGTTTATAAAATTAAAAATATTGAGTTCAAATCACCATTTACTCAAATATTTCGATTTATTCCTATTAAACATTTTAATTGATTTCCAAAATCCATTTTTTTTTTTAAATTGGCCACAAAGTTCAATCTGCAATTTGACAGCAAAAATCTGCAAATCTCACTTTGTCATTTTTGCAGCGAAAAATCTGCAAAATGCAGAGAAATCTGCACTACTGGTAACAGTGCACATACCTTACTTAATTTTCTTGACCGATCTTGTTGAAAAATTGAGTCCAAACTACTATCCAATAGGACTAACCTTGGTGCAAATCGCATCCCAATCGGAAGACATCACTTTTAAAAGTAGGGTCATTTAACATTAAATACATTAGAGCGACTCACCAAAAAAAGTGCTCGATGTACCCTCCTAAAAATGAACCTTGGACTTTTTTAAGATGACATTTTAAATATTTCGGCTCCAGCTTTGACCTCCCGTGAGTTGGACCATTTTGAAAAAGGGTCTATTTTTGCATGTTCTGTTAATTTGAGAATCTGTTTCCTTACCAAGATATCATAAGAAAGGTTTTTTTAAGGCGCGTCCAACTGTATATACAATTTCCCATCCAATCACCCATGTACTTTTTTTAAGGATTTTCTGTAAAAAAAAAAGGTTTTTGAATTTTTTGTTCGGGGTTGTTTGTAATAAAAACGCCAAATTAACATATTTTAATCTAAAGTCGATTTAATTAAATACGTGATTCAGGTTTTTTTGGAATTCGCGCTAGTTCGCGTTTTTACAAAAATGCAATGGAGTGGTAACCCTTGGTTTTAAATAGGGCAATATGGGTATCAAATTTTTTCTTTTGCCAAGTATATCATCTTTGTATGTCAATAATTATATTATAATAATAAGATAGCGGATTTAGTTTCTAGATCATGTATGGACGAAAATAGGACTAAAGAAAGAAAAAAAGAAATGATCCACGACTTAAATGTTTTAAATTTACGAAAAAATATGCCGCCAAAAAGTCGTGGATCATTTCTTTTTTTTTCTTTCTTTAGTCCTATTTTCATCCATACATGATCTAGAAACTAAATCCGCTATCATATTAGAGTTACTATAAAATTGCATTTATATATATTCCACAACACCGTGTAAAATGCATCTAATTTGCAAAAATCTAAATTATTTACATACAAAGATGATGTACTTGGCAAAAGAAAAAATTTGATACCCATATTGCCCTATTTTAAACGAAGGGTTACCACCCCATTACATTTTTGTCAAAACGCGAACTAGCACGAATTTCAAAAAAAGCTGAGACACGTATTTAATTAAATCGACTAAAGATTAAAATATGTTAATTTGGCATTTTTATTACAAACAACCCCGAACAAAAAATTCAAAAACCGTTTTTTTGGGTGATTGGATGGGAAATTGTATATACAGTTGAACGCACCTTAAACAAACCTTTCTTACGATACCCAGTTTGCATATGTTGGTAAGAAAACAGATTCTCAAATTAACAGAACATGCAAAAATAGACCCTTGTTCAAAATGGTCCAGCTCACGAGAGGTCAAAGCTGGAGCCGAAATTTTTAAAATATAACATCTTAAAAGAGTCCAAGGTTCATTTTTAGGAGGGTACATCGAGCAGGAATTTTGCTTCCATACAACTTGATTCGCTCTAATATACATATATAACACTGTATGCATGCAGTTAGATAAATGTACATAACTAGGCCTAATTTAATGAAACAAACCATGGTTACTAAATACTTTATTTGATCAAATAATACTTTTATTATACGTAACTTGACAACCTGCTATACAAAAAATTAAAACTAATATACATACATATGTATGTGCATAAATCAGACTATTAACATTCGTTCGTTTATTTCCATTCAAACAACTTCCTATTAAATAAAATTTTCTAAATAATTTGTCACTATTAAAATATTTACTTCAAATAATAAAACATTTGAAATTCAAAATGTCTTTGGTTTATATAACATATCACAATGAAAATATATTTGATGTGGACAAAGAAAAGGATTATTTAACAACTCGAGAAAAACTTAAATACACTTCAAAATTTCGAAAAATGGTAAAAGAGGAAAAACAAGCCAGACATATAATAGAATTGCCAGATAGGAAAAAACTTTTAACAAGTGCTGTTAAAAATAATCATCAAACCATGGGTTATTCTCAAACTCCATTAGAATTGCCGTGTAATTTTCTTAAGAAAAATAATGGTATAAAATGGCAAAGATTAAATGAACATACATGTCCACCTAGAAAAGTAATACCACCAGTTCCTCATTTTATCCGACCAATTAGTAACACTGCTGCCAAGTCATCCATAGTTAAGAGAGACAATGATGATTTATTGTGTCCACGTACAAGACATTTTAAAGGTCACGAACATAGAGCCAATTTTGTAGCTACTAATGTCGTTTTAATTAAGAATTTAAAAACCAAAAAGCCACCGCCACGTTATGTTGATACTCCCAATGGTGATACGCATGATTTATTAAATACCGGGTTAGTACCTCAATACATCTGTTCAAAGAATTTCGCCAAAGTTCCACGTTATTTAAGTGCTCGAAAAAAATTTCTAACAAAACTTAACACTCAATGTGAGAAGGAGCGTTTCGAAACTGAAAATGCCAATAAACTCTATGCTAATCGATACCCAGGAGTAAAAAAGCTAACATCCGATGAACGTCAGGATATATTAAAGGTAAAAACAAAATCATAATAATATTATCGTGGAATACAAAATTTGGCAATTATTAAAACCTTAATGATTATTCGTTTTTAGGGGCTTAAAACAAACTTTGCCGAGTTATTCAAGACTTATCAGGGATTATCTTTGTTCACTGACACCGTAGCAAAGAAACTTCATAAAAGCAAAATTGAAAACGATTTACGTCAACTGGAACAAGATATTTATTTAATGGAACATAATCCTGACATATATGTATCTGAATATTAATAACAATGAATGTACTTATATTAATAAGTATGTTTTAACGAAACACATTTATATTTTTAAGGTTTTACAAAATTCTTAAATTTTTATTATGATTTTAAACTAAAATACATCTTGTTTAAATAAAAATCGACAATATATGCACGTAATACACTCATCTGGGGAATATAATTCATGTAATTTGGCCTCATCATCGTTTCTAGCCACTGCGTAACAGTGTGGACAATATTTAGTTTTAAACATTGAAAGCTGAAATGAAAATAGTTTATAATTTTAAATACTTTAAGAATAATATATGCTTAAGGTCAAAATATTTACATTTCTAAAAATAAACTCAATCTGTCCATTACTTCACTTTGCCCCTATACAAATAAGACCCAGAAATAAGGCCGAACCACGATTATGAAATCAATTATTTGTTTTAGTCGGGTGTGTTCTAGAATCCGAATCCACTCGAAAGTGGATTACTTTAGCATTTTTGGTGTTCTGCATTTCACATTCACATGTTTTTATTCGTTTTCAATTAGAGTAGTAATGGGTTGGTGAAAGTAAAACGAAGCGACTTTTATTCTTATATGTGATAACATTTTAACAAAAAAATTAATTTTGTTTTTAGCTCAAAATCTTCTTTATCCAATTTAATCAAAAATATATCGTTATTTAAAACGCAAAAGGCCCTAACTAACCCTAAATTTAAAATCGAGTTTTTCATTGATTTTTTTTAAAGATTTTTATGTTATTTTCAGACAATTTGTTTTTTTAATCGATTAAGTGATCTTATAGAAGCGATTTGTACCTGTAAGATTTCTGATTCTTTACAGCTTTAACGATTTATAATAAATAGTAGACTTTTCTACCATGCCGCTGTTAGCAAATTTTTGCGAATTTAGCAATTTTTACCGAATTTTTGCCTGGTTTGAAATAATAAAAATTTTCGCGACTTTTCGCTCACTTTGCAATTTTTTTTGTTATTTTTTAACCCACTTAGCGATTTCAAAAAAATTTTAGTGTTTGATTAAAAGTTTGCAATTTTTCACGATATCAAAAACATGCGGATTTGAGAACACCAATTTATGAATTATGCGGATTCAAAAAATTTTTAGTTTTCAATTCGAGTCGAAACCTAGAACATACCTGAGTATGTATGAAAATTAAGTCAAATGGACTTTTGAATATTTTTTATATAAATCACAAAGTATACTTTGTGATACAAATGGTGTTGGAATAAGTGTTTTTGAAGTATAGGATAAGAAAGACGAGCTGGAATGTTTAAATTGTGCTCATATATTATATTATTATATGGCTTATTTGATAATTACAATGGACCTAATAGGGTCATTGTTTCACATAAATCAAATACAAATGTCCTCGAAAACGCGATTTTTTGTTTTTTGAATTTTTTGCGGCTTTTTCCCTGAAACTTTTAAAGCTTTCCCTTTAAAACTCAATTAAAAAATTAAAATCAAGAAGATTAAACAAAGAATAAAACACTCCAACTTATTTTTAACTCTTTCATGCAGTAAACGTCCTTGAGGCAGCTTTGTTTTTTCAAAAGTTAAATATGAAACGCAAAAATCATTTACTAATGGGCAAGTAAAAGCAAAGTGGAAGTAAGGGACTATAAATCTTTTAAAGTTTACCGAAAGAAAAGAGAAATTTGCTTTAAAATTTTTTGTTGTAGACATACAACAAGTGCCTGAAAGGGTTAATAAACTTACAGAATAAAAATTATATACATACATAACGTCACCTAAAATTCAAAAGGGCGTTACAACAAAATAATTCAAAGTCGAGTTTTTGCTTCATTATGATGTACTAGAATAAATTACATGTCCCCATAAAATTAAAAAATAAAGGTTTTTACGCCCTTTTGCATTTTAGGTGACGATATATTATAATTAAAATACAAACCTGAGTAAATGAAATACTACATCTTTTAATCTCATGATCCTGCTCACATTTGATAAAATCTGTTATGGGTTGGTTACACATCATGCAATATTCTGTAGTTTTGGTAAAAAAATCTGTATGAAATTTATTCTTTTCAAATTCAACCATAAAATATGATACAAATTTCTCAACTGTTTTTCGCAGAATACTCTTCTCTTCTTCAGTGTTTTTAATTGCTACAATGCAGTTTAATACATGACTATATTGTAATTGCATACATACAATACTTAGTTCTTGAAAATTTGAAAGTTTCATTTCTTTTAAGTAACGCAAGCGGCTTAAAATGTGTAGCAACTGTAAAGCGGGTTCCAAGATCTGTAGGTCATTTTTAATCTGGGTTTTAATTTTACTATATTTTATACTAAAATACAAATAAAATTAAAAAATTTTATAATAATGGAAGCTATAAAGTTTGAATGAAAAACTCACTTCTGATACGTATATATTTTACGAGTAACTAAAATTTTTATTTGCAATTTTAGTAAAAACGCATCATTAATTTGTTCTGGAAACTTTAATTTTTCCAAACTTAAATAATCTAGATATTTATCGTGTTCCATATTATTAAAAATTTCCAAGTTAATAGCCAAAACTAAATCGTGCGCCATGTTCATATTTTTTAAATTTAAATTAATTAATTTTATAAAACTATCATAGCTACTTAACTTGCACACATTTAGAAATGAACTTGACGCTGAGTACTTTGACTGATGTACATAATCTTTATTACGATAAAGTAAAAATGACCATAGATTTTTCGATGGTGAAGCTGTGATACCAAGTAATTGATAGTTTGATGAATCGAACTCATGTTCTATTAGCTGTTCTTCGATATTCAGTTCTTCTTTTGTTGAACATATTAATTTAATACATTTTATTGTACCCGTAATGGTGGTGATCATAAATTCATTTTTGCTAATTGATTCAATGCCTAATTGTAATTTTTATAAATTTAAATGCAATATTGAATTAATGTTATTTATGGTCAATAAAAAATGCGGTTAAAATAGTGAAATGTAATGAAAACTTTTTGCAAAAATATAAAAATGTCTTACCTGTAATTTTTATTCCACTAACATAAAGTGTAGAACTGGATAATACAACACCTTCCAAATCCAAGCGATAAGCCAAAAAGTGGGCTGCTTTACAAAATACCAAAAAATATGTTTTCAATTCTTGGCTATAAGTAAAAATGGCTTTACGACATGTCATACGATCTGATTTACTCCAAAGATAATCCAGTTCTTGAAGACAATTATTCTCAAAATTCATTTTCAATAAACGTACTTTTCCTTGATCACACCCAACCAATATAAATTTGTTGTAGGTAGTAATATAACATATACGATTTAAGGAAGTTTTAATATGACCACATTCCTCAAACTTGTTAGAAGTTTCAACATATTTTACTGCTATAACATAACCAGCAGCGGTGCCCAAATAAATTATTAAATCGCTTAAACGCAGAGACATGACAAAGGAAGTAATTATAAACTTATTTATAAAAGTTTTGAAATCATTGTATGTTTTTATACGCGTAGGTGAAACTTTTAAAGGAAATACATCAGTTATTAAAATATTTGATAGATTTGTAATCAATGGTTTCCATTCTTCGGTAATGGCAGTTTTTTTATAAATTTCACAGTATCCATAAGTTGTTAAAATACAGCAAATATTTGTATAATTTTTAGCTATTATATCGGCTTGCATAACTCGTGCCTTAAGCGGTTCTGAAGCACATTCGGCAGTATATATAACATCTAATGCCAATTCTTGAGATTCTTGAACAGAGCTTTCTTCATAAATCTTAACTAGATCAATATCTCTTATTATTTCACTTATTGGCTTTTCCTGACTTGTTCTGATTGGTTTATTGCTGTAAGGCATTAACACCAGAGTATCACAACTATTTATCAACTCAAGAACAGTTACATCATTAGAGTTACCAATTAAAACCATATAATTTCCATAGGAATTTAAACAGAAATCTGTAACCGAATCTAATTTAAATTCTGATGTTGATAACTGTGTAAATTTCATATTGGCCATTACGGTAATTTGTTACTTTAAAATACAACTTTGTATTTTTCTATTTCCTCTAGCGATCTTTCTTCACGTGAAAAAAGCTGAAAAGGGTAAACAAAAAAATAAGGTATACCTATAAAGTGCTTATAATTTGTCTTTCTATAAAAAACTGATCATTGCGTTTTGTAGACTATGGACTTACTTTTTTAAATTTATTTCGTTTCAAAATCTTTGCACCAGTTGGTAAATGTATTTAGTCACAAGTAATGTCGTCTAAAAGAGGAATTGAATTTTTAAAAACAGTGGCGGATTATTGCATTAAACACGGTGGCCATGATGCAGTAACAAAAGCAGTAAGTTTAAATACATAAATTGATAATTAATAAATTTTACTTAAAAATACAAAAAATAGCAAAAAATTAAAACAGCTGTAGTCAGCAAATTTCAGCTTGGTAATTTCTCCATAAATGTAAAAAATGTTACCAGACTTATACTTCATATTAATTTTGTCTAGGATCAGACAGGGCAATTTAAGTTGCGCAACCTATTTTAAAATTTCTTTTAAACATGCTGACCTGTTCACACACGAAAATTTTTTCCAGAAATTAATTCTTCTTTTTCTCGACACAAATCGCACTTATGTAAAAAGATTCTCATGTTCTACAAATTGCAATGGAATGAAAATCGAACGAGATTTATTTACAAAATGACTGTAGTTCCCTGTTTTTAAGAGTTGTTCTTTTAAATATAAATGGTACTCAAGGTATGGAATATTTCTATGAACTTTCTTTGAGCGGCTCATACACTTGCAATAAAATTTTTCAATTTTACGTATTGTACAATTATATCGACAATGTGTATGTGATATTCGAAGGTGGCCCAATATATTGACAACAATCAAAAGACTTTTGATTTTTATTGCACAACGAAAAGAAAGTGAACTGTGTTGGCAACATTGTACAATGCTGTTTATTTTATTCCTATAGATTATATTCACCTTTTTATTGAATGTTATTAAATGAATGAAACCATTGTGCGACTAATTGCATAATATAGGACAAAATGGAAACAATACGGCGAAAATCATATACAATAATATTGCAAGTGTATGGGCCGCTTTACAGGCACGTTTTCAAAATTTGTTCGATTTTAAATCCACTTTATTTCGAATTACAGACCCATATGTTATAATGCTGCCCACATACGATGCAAACATAAGTTAAAACCATGAGTAGTACTCATGTTTCAGTTTTAACAACACACGTTGGAACTACAAAACAAATATGTATACTGTTTTCTTTTGTTACGTTTTTATAACTATCGCATTTTATGTCTCATAAATCTGGAACATTTTATTATTCACAGATGGTTAAACGCAACGAAACTGAAACATTTAGTTATTTTTAAGTTTCATTTGAGTTTATTCTATAGACATGACCCGACCATTTTAAAACCGGTTTGATGTGCATTGGAAATCAGTTGCATTGAAACCGGAGTGCAGAAAAATCGTGTTTGCGTTTCATTGGCTTGGGTGTTTGTGTTTAAAGCACAAAGTATACAGAGATGTCACGAGACGGAAGATTTTGCGTTTTCTTCCGTCTCTTTCTTCGAAAGCTGCCCTTTTTGCATATTTTGTTTTGATTACCAAAAAACGTGTTCTTTCTCTTTCTTCGAAAGCTGCCCTCGCAAATGATTTAGGCATTTTTCATACGTCACTTTTTTCATCTCTGTATACTTTGTGGTTTAAAGTCCCAATTCACATTTTACGATTTTTGTCGTTGCGATTATTGTCGTTTCCTCTTTACGTTTTTTGTCTTAACAACCTTAATACATTTTTCGTCAAATGAGAGAAAATTGAGAGAACGAATGAATGAACAAAACAAATCGAAGAGTACACTCGCTTCTGTACCCCTTATAATTCCTCTCACCCCTCTTGCCCCTAAAGTAAGAATCGCAACTACAAAAATCGTATAATGTGAATGGGCACTAAGTGAAACATGCTTTACATGTTTTTACTAATGTCGCATCGCGTGTGAGCACGAAAACAATTGTTTGCTGAAGAACATATGTTCTAATACATATTCCTACGGCCTTTTATTTATTTATTTAATTTATTCGTCTATGGAATTAATCCTTACAGACTATTTATGCAACATAGATCAGTGTAGTTTAAAAAAAGATAGGGCAATGTAAGCAGAATATAACACGGACCGACGTACAGTATGAAAATCGTTTTTGATCTGCAAAAAATCTTTAGCTTTTGAACCGATATTTCCTAGAGTTTTAATATTATTAAAATTGGCTTAGCAGTTATTGAGAAATTTAAGGTCAAAGTTGTTTTAGCATTTAGTAAGAAAATGCTTTTAATTGAGATTGAGAATAATGGTATTTTTTATTAAAAACGGGTTATGTTTTTAAGTGCACTGTTTTAAGAACTTCTTAATCTACATAACTGGCAAATTTCCTTATGATATCTTTATTGATGTCAGATTTATAGAATGTAAAAACTTAAAATTACTATTTTTACTCATATTGGATGTAACGAACCATTTCTTAAAGACTACTATCCCACTAACATAACAAAAAAAATGTCGACCCATTATTGATAACAGTTTGCGACAAATCATAATTTAGTTCTGATCAAATTTACAAAAATTCAATTTTTTCTAAAAACATAAAATATTTGCTTCCAGAAGCATGCCACAACCACAATTACCAATATTTTGTTGCAGTTTTTTGGATACCTTAGTTCTAATATGTTTGCTATCGAATGGCATTAAAATTTTTGAAATCGGAAATAACAAAAATTTGGATTTTTGCCCGATGAAATTCAATTTTCAGTCACTGTGCGACGTTACTAAACTAAAAGTTCATTACTAATATATTTTAATATGTACATACGTATATTCGTTTTTTAACATTTTCTTGCAATTGTTTGTCCACTAGTACACCATTAGAAAATAATATATTTTTATTTAGATTCGTATTACAGGTGGTGGCGATGGTCATTGCGTTGGTGAATTTACGGTTGCCAAAGAACATCTTAATGCTTACGGAACTCTTCATGGAGGATGTGCTGCTACAATAATTGACAATATAACTACATACGCCTTAATGTCCTCTGACGCACATCCGGGTGTAACTGTAGATCTGTATGTCAGTTGTTTGAAAAGTGCTAAAGAAGGAGAAGAGATAATTGTCGATGCTAAAACTGTTAAAGTTGGCAAAAAACTAGCTTTTATTGACTGTGAATTAAAAAAGAAATCTGACGGTTCGATAGTGATTAAAGGTAGTCAAACGAAATACATTGACTTTAATGATTAACCCCCGTATTCATTAACGATTATCAAATTTAACAAACGTTTATTAAGGTTAATAGTAAATAGTAAATTTGTTCTTTAAACCTTTATTAAAACAAAAATATGTTTGTAAACACAGCCATAAATAATTATTTTATATGCAAACATATATATAAATAGTTTAATTATGAAAAATAAATATTAGCAGGTAGCCGCGAGATTACAACATTGTTGTTATGTGATACGAACTGTCAAACAGCAAAGGGGTTGATAAGAGACAAAAAAGATACAGACAAAAAACTTGTTTACTGTACAACATTTGACAGTTCGTATCGCAAAACAAGCAAATAAAAAATAAACACGTTGGTGTTAATAGCCTTTTCACACTTGTCAACATTTAACATCAATTTGCGAAGATGTTGTAATTTTCCTATAAGAAATACATAAAGCTAAAAATCAAAATTTTTCAACATCTTTACAGAATGTTATAGCCTTTTCACACTTGTCAACATTTAACATCAACTTGCGAAGATGTTGGAATTTTCCCATAAGAAATACATTTAAGCAAAATAAGGCTTGCAAAAAAAGAAAAACTTGAGAAATGGTAACGCTGCTTTCAAAGCAACTTCCATTTTGTCAGTGATGCCACAATAATAATAGAGTTTATTGCCACTCTTCTAGTGATGATACTAAAAGAATCGAAAAATGTAAAAGGAAACAAAATGAGATAGTAACATTCTGTAAAGATGTTGAAAATTTTGATTTTTGGCCCTATGTATTTCTTATGGGAAAATTCCAACATCTTCGCAAATTGATGTTAAATGTTAAATGTTGACAAGTGTGAAAAGGCTATAAAAATCAACATTTTTCAACATCTTTATAGACTTTTCACACATGTCAACATTTAACAGCAATTTGTGAAGATGTTGGAATTTTCCCATAATAAATACATAAGGCTAAAAATCAAAATTTTTCAACATCTTTACAGAATGTTACTATCTCGTTTTGTTCCCTTTTACATTTTTCGATTCTTTTAGTGTCATCACTAGAAAAGTGGCAATAAATTCTATTATTATTGTGGCATCACTGACAAAATGGAAGTTGCTTTGGAAGCAGCGCTACCATTTCTCAAGTTTTTCCTTTTTTGCAAGCCTTTTTTTGCTTAATTTTGGTAAAATTATTAAACAAAATGAATTAGAAATACATATTGGTGTTATCTTTTGAAATGTTGGCACTTTTGTAGAAAAAAAGTATTTAAAAAAAATTAAAGTTTTTTTCAGAAATGGTGACTTTTTTTTATTGATAGATGTTTCAAGTGTGAACGCGTATTTCACATTTTCAACATCTTCCATGCGTTCCTCCGAAATGTATGCAAGCAAGGTAGTATATTTATAGCAGGTAGTCTCGGAAAGCCAGCTGTTTATTTTTTCTTTGCATGTTTGCGATACGAACTGTCAAATGTTGTATAGTAAACATGTAAACAAGTTTTTTGTCTCTATGTTTTTTCTTTTTTGTCTCTTATTAACATTTTTGCGGTTTGACAGTTCGTATCGCATAACAGCAATAAAAAGCCCTGTTGTTCCTTTTATTGTACAATTGTTGTAATCTCGCGGCTACCTGCTATGAATATACCTTGTATGCAAGTGTACAAAGGGTATAACCCTACAAGAATTGGTGTTAACACCAACGTGAAAAAGTATGTGCGTTCGTTTACTTTTCCAGTAAAATCCCAGTAAAATCCAGTAGGTGAGTTATATGAAAATTCTACAAATTTATGTGTACGCGAACGCATTTCAGTCAAATCCAGTACAAATTTGTACAAATTTTGGGGTAAACGAACGCAGCTAGTGACTACTCGCTCACTTACTTCTTGTAGGGTTGTTTACTATACAACATTGGACAGTTCCTATCACAAAACAAGCAAATAAAAAATAAACAGCTGGCTTTCCGATGTCAGGTTTATTTTGCACTTTTTCGCCAAATTCAATGTCAAAAATCGCCAAAATCGCCAAAGCCTTTGTCTTTTAGTTTTTGACAATAAAATACATATTTTTAGAATTATTAAAAATATTTATTATAAATTCTAAAAAATAAATTTGTTCAGTATCGCTAAAATACGTCAAAAATTTTAAAAAAGTCGCCATAAAATATGTTTTGTGATTTTAAATCACGTGATTTTAAAAATCAAACGTGGATTTTGGCAAGGACCGGAAAATGTTTTTTTATTTTGTTTCTAAAAAAATATTTATTGTTTAGGTTTAAAAAATTCTACATAATACACAAAATAAAAAAATTCTAAAATAGTAGAAAAAAGCCGTCGGAAATAATAATTAAAATAAAGTTTTTAAAATAAAAAGTTTTCTAAAAAACTTATGTTAAAAAAAAATTTTATTTGTATCAAAATAAAAAAATTTCTGAAAACAAAATAAATATACATATTTAAGCATTGTCATAAAAATTTCATTCTTCAAAACAATTTTAAATAAAATGTATAAAGAGGTTTCTGAGAATACAAACATACTACATACTAAGAATAAAATTTTCAAAAAAAAAAACGTTTTAAGAAATATTTTTCAACACAAAAAAAAGTTTGTTTTTGTTTACAAAAAAAGTTTTTGCTTGTTTTTTTAAACTAAAAATTTTGTTTTCAAAGATATTTTATTTTTTTTTTTTTCGTTTCTTTTTAAACAACAAAATTTTTTATTTAAAAAATAAAATTTAATTTTGTGTTTTCTGTTCGTAATTTCCGGTCCTTGCATTTTGGTGTTGATCTGAACATCACACCGTTTTTGTGTTTCTCTGTGTGCTTTCGGCAATTGAAAATCACACCGAAACACACAAAAACAGAGCACAAAAATATCACACGTGTAATTTAAAATCACGTGATTTGAATTAAAGTGATTTTCAGAACAGGCCTGAACGATAATAAATTGCCACATACATATAATGGAGAAATGTTCATAGACTTTAAATATATTGATGTTTTAAGGAATTATATTATGTATTGATTCTTTCAAGAGCACTTTTAAAAACGAAAAACCATTTTCTCAAAGATTTTTACTATGTATGTACATACTTTTAAATATTGATACATATGAATGCCTCAAATTTCATACATAAAAATACTAGAATAAAAGTAACATTTTTTCATCTTACTGAATATAACGAATTTAAAAAAAAAAATCCACAGCTCATCAAAAATTGCCAACAAAATCGCCATTTTTTTTAAGTTGCCAAACAAGATTGAAAATCGGCACGTTTGGCGAAAATCGCCACATCTGACAGCCCTTCATGCAATAAATTTATTTTGATACAACTCTGTAAAAATTTTAACATTCGGTGTTGCGCGTCCAAGTACTCAATTTTCTTACAACACTAGGCGACATTTTGTTTTAGAATTTTTCATTGTTATACCAACATATTTTTTGTCGCATTTCGTCTAGAATTGTGAAATATATTTGAATTATTATAAAAAAGTGAATTTTTGTATAGTAAGAAAATGACCGATATAAAATCATTTTTCCACGAATGGTGTGCAAAAACCAAACTAGATCCCAAATATGAAGTTCGGCCTACCGGTAAGTTTTCATTGCATTTTAGTAAAAAGTGCACATGCTATACATAAAACATTTTCTAAAATAAAATTATTTAATAAGGTCCAAAACATCGGCAACGTTTTTTATGTGAGATTCGTGTCCCACAATATCCATACGTTGCCGTAGGCAATTCTACAAACAAAAAAGATGCTGAACGAAATGCAGCGAGGGATTTTGTAAATTTCTTGGCTCGTACTGGCAAAATCCAACAAAGTGAAATCCCCGCTGATGCTGGTATTGCTGCAGTTTATCCATCTAATGATGGCACCGAAGGGAATGATGGTGGTTCTAACAATGCTGGTAATAAAAAAAGGGTTTTCGATGGTAATGCTGGACCTGACGATTTGGGTCAAGCATATCGTCCCATGGATCGTGGTAACAATAGTCGCGAACATTTTAACTTTATTGATCGTGCTCAAGAACAATTGGACATGAAAGAGGCGGAGTCAATTGATGTTAATGCCGCTATACACGGCAATTGGACTATAGAAAATGCCAAGGCGAAACTACATCAATTTATGCAAATGAATAAAATATCAGCGGATTATAAATATACACCAGTAGGTCCAGATCATGCAAGGTAAGTAAATTCTATTCTTAATGTTCGTAAAAAAAAAATCTTTTATTAATATAAAAAAAATAGTTAAAAGTTGACAAGTTATGTTAAAACTAGCAAAATGGTTGTATGTATGCATACATATTATATTTATATGCATCGTATTTGACATCTTATAAAAATCAGCTAAAGCTACGGTCACACTTATTAAATATTTGATCAAATAAGCGTAACCCCTACTTTTGTTAATAGTTAGTGAGATTTAAAATGGTCTTAATATTACAAAATAAACTAATTATACTACTAGACATAGCAAAAAACAGTTTTTTGTAAGATGTGGTATTTTAATCAAAATAAATATTGATATTAGCCGAATTGATTTTTTAGTTAAGATGTTGGTCCCGTTTTTTTCGTCAAATATTTGATAAGTCTGACCGTAGCTTAAGTACTAAGTAGTTAAGCGTACATATGTTAGATTTAGAAAGGTGTTAATAATAACAGTTATGTATATCATGGCCAATCAGAGCCCGGTTAGGCCCATTGCAAATATCTTTACAAGAAAGAAGTTAGACTTCTTTCAGAGTCGGCAAGTTAGTTGCGCAAGTAACTTGCCGACATTGTTACCGTTGTGACACTAATACATATATCAATTTGACCCCTTTTCGACGGTCTTGATACCTTTTATGACCCTTTTTTTAAATTATCCTTTTGTATCATTTTCACTTATTTTGTGCCACTTTTTACCCTTTTTGGGAAAAGCACTCATATTTTGTTTTTTTGTAACAAGTATTCGTTAAAAGCTTGTGTTAAAAGATTTTTTACGACTTCTAAATTAGATTTTCGATAGTAAAGTTAGTAAATTTATTTTTTAATTATTGAATAACTTTGGTGGTTTCTTTAAAAAAAAAAAATGTGACATTTTATTTAAAAAATGCAATTAGGTGTTCGTTTCTTAAAAATGTTTGCTCTCTTAAAGAGTAGCAAGTTTTATGCTTAAAAATTCACCCTTAACAATGGCATAAGGCATTGAACTTTTCGGCACTTTTTAATCGACAATGCTAAGAGTGCTTTGTTAAATAGGTGACCGGTTTATATATGGGGCTATTTCTAAAACGGCGACGATTGCCTTAAAGAGCGACAAAGCTTCGCAAAAAATTAAAAACTCGAAAAATTTGCAAAAATAACGCCATAAAATTGGTTAAAAGTCCCTAAAACTAACAGGAATGAAAAAATTCGGTAAAAATTGCTGCAATTCCCAAATATTTGGTAACAGCGGTATGATAGCAATGTCTAATATTTATTCAAAATCGTAAAAGCTTTAAAGAATCAGAAAGCTTACAGGAAAAAATCGCTTCAATCGCCAACAGGGCTAAAATTAAAACATAAAACGTCGTGTAGCTTATGCTCTCCTCATGTCTAATTTAAATTATTGTATTAAGATTTTTTCTGGATCATCGAATTCTGTCCTAAATAAATTTGAACGTATCTTTAACAGAATATTGCGATTTGTATATAGTCTTAGAATTCGTGATCACGTTACTAGTTGCGCCTTAGAATTTTTAGGATGTACGTTCAAAAATGATGTACTACTGCGTACATTGCTTTTCTTTTTTAAAACCCTTAAATGTGGTGTTCCCTTTGAATTATGTCGTAACTTTAATTTTTGCGTTCCTCTAGAAATCCTCATATCTTAATTCCTCTTATCCATTACGACGTTTCCTCACGTTCATTTTTAGTTAGAGTTGCGAGAACTTGGAATAGTTTACCTCTTGAACTAAAATCTTTTTCACATTCTTTTAGCACTTATAAAAGAGAATTCTGCTAAATCACATACATCTCTAGCTGGGACAATCTTTAATCGTCTATATGTTGAAATAATTGTGTTGTTTGGGTTGAGAACCATACGTTGAAATTAAATATGTACAGGAGCTTTAGTTTTAAGACAATAGAAATTGACATAGTGATTTATTAATGTATTTACTTAGTAATACTTTCTTTTTGGCCGAGAAGGCTTTTTGTATTACCTGTTGAAATAAATAAAATTCGCGACCGATTGAACATTCGAAACCAACCCTTAAATTTATTTGAAATCGCTAAATCGGTAAAAAAAAGAATATGCAGGAACATAACATAAAAAGTATTAAAAAAACGAGTTATAATGATGAAGAACAAACTTTTTGTTAGGTGTTAAAAACATGAAATTGCGTTCCATAAAAAAAATTTCAGTTTTTTAAGCACTGTCTACCTGAATAAATAATATAGCTTATTATATTTTTAAAAACGGGAAATACTGCTTTAAAAAAATTTGATCCTTTTTTTTTATTGAAATACCCTTTTTATGGCCCCCCTTTTTCTGGAAAATCCACTTTTTGTGACCCTTTTCGAAAATTTTCAACGGTAACCATGCTTGCCGAGTGCAACAACGGCTGACGTCTACAAACCGAGAGTTGCGTAAGAGACTTGCGCAAGTAAAATGCCGAGTGTGAAAGGGGTCTAAAAATAAGTAGAAGATGGACGGAAACATTAGCACATTCCCTTAACAAACTGCGCGTCGGACAGCCATCTTATGCGCACTCTGAAAATAATTCATACCACATTTTACGAAAGAATCTTTCGTAGCTAGCTACTTTTTTAACTTTGCGTTAAGATTTTTTTTGATATAAAAAGTTTACAATTGTTCAATACCTACTTGTGTGAAGGCGTAATTTTACAAAATAAATATTTAAATTCGTTAAAATATTTGACTTACCCCCAATTTCAACAAGTTCAGTTAAAACAAACTATTACTTTAACTTCCAGTCAACAATATGCTTTGACAGCAATAACTGCTAGTTAATTGTAACTGAACTTGGTGAAATTGGGGGTTAAAGATAGTTTGCGAACGCACCTAGAAATAAAAAACATTACATAGGGTGATCGAAAATTTAAAAATAAGAAAATATTAAATGGAAAAAGTGTCGGTAAAACATATTTTTCGAGTTATTTTTTTATACATTTGTGATTATATAATTAAGTTACTTGTTACAAATTTAAAAAAATTAATTTAATAAAATCCTTTACTCAAAAATGTTTATGTACTGGGAAACTTACATTTAGGGGTTTCACGTTCGGTGTTGCAAAGAGTGCAAAATAATCAAATGTGTGCAAAAATACACACATTTGAACAAAAGAACAACAAAATGTAATGTGTGTGAAGTTAAGTTTCGAAATTTATTGCATAACAGAGTTCTGTTAAAGCGCTTACATAACACTGTTAACCATATAAGATTGTGATATACATTTACGTACAAAAACAAAAGTTTTTTTATATTTTGGGCAACAGGAGTGGCAATTATTTTGGCAAAAATTATTGTATACTTTATTCTTGAATTCGGAACATTCCCTTAATTGTAAAAAGCAAGGACCCTAAATAATAATTCTTATCATTTTTCAGGTACCAAAAAATTTACCACTTTTAAGAATTATTCTATAAAAATTGCTTTTAATTATTATGTACATATAATGAAAATAAATATTTGTTAAACATAACTATTATATTCAATTAATATCTTTTTACATTGGCTCATAACTATTTTGATCGATAAATATTTATTTCTCTTACAGATAGATAACTATTACTAAAGATTTTTATTGTTTTTATTTACAATAATAATTATTTTGAATATTTTGAATATTTATGGAAATGAGTTATAACGGTTATGTTATTTCTTATTCATGACTATTAAAAATAATTAGTAATATATCCATCGAATAGTAATAGTTATGTTTGAGAATTACTTTTATTTGATACCTATAATAGTTATCTTCAATTTTAAAAAATAAAAATTGAAAATAATAATTAGATAAAATCTAAGAAAATAATAATAATTATTCTTAATGAATAAAATATTAATTTATTCGTAATAATTATTCGCAATTTTTATCGAATAAAAGTTATAACTATTAAGTCCTTGATAAAAGGTGGTGAATATGAGCTGACAAAACAATAGGGGCACTATTTAAAACACTAAACCGTTTTCCTTTTACGTCAAAAATATTAGCGAAAATATTCAGCCTGATTACGGTTGGCGTTGGCGTATACGCCTGAGACGTTGTGTGTTACTTTAATCTACTACAAAAAACGACTCAGGCGTATACGCCAACGCAAACCGTAATCAGGCTGATTGTTTGTGTTAATTTGATAACCTTTATAAATGTAATTAATAATTTTAAGGTAAAAGCCAACGGCAAATAGCGAAATCTATTGAAAGGTCCCAGAATTTTGTTTATAATGTTTTGTTATCTCCAAAACACACAAAACGAACACTTGGTACTGGATATACCAAGAAAGACTACTGAAAGAGTAGATAAACATATAAAACTTGTATCTAGTCAAGACCCTTCCACGTCCGGTGCGGCAGTTTAAACAGAATTGAGACTAGAAATTTCTACTAAAACTGTAAGAAGACGGCTAGTAGATAGAACTTAATATATTCGGGAGATTCTCAAGGAAAGTGCCACTGCTTACAAAAAGACATCGCCGAAATCGACTAATATTCGCAAAAGCTCATAGGGAAAAAGTTGCGCAATGTGCTTTGGTCGAACGAATCTATAATCAATTTAATTGGAAACCATGGTAAAACTTGCGAAAGGCGTGCCAAAAAAAATAGAATTGAACCCACGTTACAAAAATTAAGCATGGAGGAGTAACATAATAGTGTGGGGATGCTTTTCCTGGTATGGTGTTGGGCCATTATTTTGGATAAAAAGGAACATGGACCAATATTTGAACTTTGAAGTCCTAAGTAAAATAATGCTGCCATATGCAGAGTGGAAAATGTCACTTAATTGGCCCGGATCTAAATCCCACAGAAAATGTATGAAAGATTGTTAAAGGCTAGATTACACTATTATACTTTTTATTAACACATGTCAAAAACTCAAGTAATATGACAAAGTGTGATAGTGTGAATGCAATGTGTCACGAAAATGACAAGTATTAAATATGAAAAAAGTTTGACATCACATACGAAAAATTTAAAAATTTCTAAACAATAATACTTTTCCCAATATAACTTATTAATCGACCTTTTTCTTGAATTTGTTATTATTTTCTTAGATTTTATCTAAATAGGCTTTCAAGGTCATTTGAATTTAAATGAAAGATTATTTATTTATATTTTCATCCTACGTTTCGTTGGTATTTTCCAACTTCATCTGGGATTTTTAGTTTATTAAATCTGACAACGACACAAAACAAAAATAAAATAATATTTAGAAACAACTATAATAAAGTTCCACATTACAATAACCAAAATTACATTTAATCTTTGTTAAATTTACATTTTATAATAAAAAACACACAAGTTTTACAACATAAAACACGAAGTTGTTTAAAATTAATTGAAAAATAAAAATAAAAAAGTAATTTAATATCACAGTTTGTTTTTCCTGTATTCGAAGACTTTCAAGAGTGTATCGTTTGTTTGTGTTTTTCTCTCTGTTTAATATTTTAACTCTTTCAATATCAATATAGTGTCCAGTATCAAAACAATGCGTTGACAATGCTGTTGTTAATTTCTGTTTGTTTATATCAGTTTCATGCTCTGCTATTCTCGTGCCTAAGCTTCGTTTAGTTGCCCCTATTTATATTTTGCCACACGTTTCGTCTTCTTTGCCCACACATGTAATTTCATACTACTTGTAAATAATGTAGAAATTGTTTTGTTGGGTCTGTGTGCTAATTTAACTTGTTCATCTTCTATAATTTCTCTAAGTTTTTGATTATCGGTAAGTTTTGGTAAGTATGATACACTGTAGTATTTAGTGTTGACAGATGTATTATTTATGGTAGTTTCCCTTGGTTTTTTGTTGCTTAGTTTGTTCAATAAATTATTTATTACATTTTTCGGATAACTGTTTTTAGTTAGGATGTCTTTTTTTTTAAAAATGTATTTAGAAATAAATTGATCATTACTGTTGTTATTAGGTTTGTTGCTGTATTTATCTTTTGCCTTAAAGGTTGTGTTTAATTAAAATTTATCAGGCGTCCAGAAGCTAATACGAATACCAATCTGTTACAATTTTATTACCTTCTCTAATTATTCTCACATCAAGATATGGAATTGCGTTGTTGTTTTCTTTCTCTATTGTAAAATTTAATTTGTTGTGATAGTTGTTAAATGCTTTCAAAATCTTATCTTCATCTTCTCTCTTAATTATGGCAAATAAATCGTCGACGTATTTTGTATTTAATTTAATGTTTATATTTTCTTTTTTCAAATCCTCTGTTCTTTGTTCTAACAATGCATCTAGAACAATGTCCGCTATTGTTGGCGAAAGTGGGTTGCCCATTGGCATATCATAAGTTTGATTGTATAAATGTTCACCGTACATAAAATAATAATTATCTTTAAGGCAAAATTGAAGAATTTTTAAAAATTGTGTTCGTGATATTTTTGTGTGATTTTTAAGAATGTTCCATTGGTTCATTATGTTACTTATTGCTAGATGTATCGGTATGTTAGTAAACAACGAAACCACGTCCAATGATATTAAGATTTCGTTTTCATCCAGATCTATTTCATTTAATTTATCCTTAAGTTGTGCGGCATTTTGTATATTATATTTTTCTAATATGGGCATTTCCGCCAAATGGTCCACCGTGACCGAAAATTTAAAAGTTATTAAAATCTGATTATTTTACGAAATTGTTATGAAGAAATATTTAGATTTTACTAATTTTATAAATTTACCCATAAATTTGTTCACTTAGATGAACAATCAGACTGCAAAGTTGTGCAAACGTACTTTCTTATTTGTGAGTATGTTTTATTGTATATTTTCTTTAATATTATCTTCCTTAAAAGAGGTGATATTTGATGAAAATTATTCCAAAAAAAATTTCTTACATGGTCTGTAATCTAAGGAAGAGTTCGAAGAGAAATATGTTATTCGAATTAACGGTAAATTTTTATTTTGTATTAATCATTATTCAGTTAAATTATTGTGGAAAAAATTTCACGTTCGAATTGTCACGTATCGAACCAGATTTTAGCTTAAACAAAAAATAGTACAGACGATTTTGGAACCAAACCAAAGACATTAATGTTACATTGCTATGTAAAATTCTGAAAGTAGTTTGACTAAAAAATTGTGCCAGGTTTCGCTGAACTACAACTTTTTATACATGGCCACAAAAACTACTTCTATTTTTTTCACGTTCGAACCGCTACTTCTTTTGCCATTATCTTTGACCTAGAATCGCGCCCCCCATAAACTTTAGCATAGATAATAGTGCTTTCTTAGTGCTATAATTTAAGGGTTAAAAGAACGTAAAAATATTTGTTGTTTAAAATGTTGTTGCATTTTTGATGCGTACGACTGTCACGTTCAACACTTTGGAATTACCCATATAATGTTTTTTAGAATATTACCTATGTACTTAGAAAGGCTGTAGCAAGGTACCTCTACAGAACATGATATTGGTCGTAGAGGCATGTCCGGTTTGTGGATTTTTGGGAGTCCGTATAACCTTGGGGCTGTTGCTGAGTCTGATGTCAATTTGATTTTCTCATGTTTCGAAATCGATTTTTGCTTAAATAGATCCATTACCATCCTATTATTAGCTCTTTGTAGTTTTTGCGTTGGGTCTATCTGAATCTTCTGGTACGTGATTTTATCCTCTAATAATTTCTCCATCCCATTGTTGTAATGTTTTCTATACATTACAACAGTTTTATTGCCTTTATCTGATTTTGTGATAACAATATCGTTTGCATGTTTCTTCAAAAATCTCTTTGTCTCATCAAATACATTTAGTATGAATTTGTCCTTTTGATTATTTTTCACAGTTCTTTTGTGTGTAAGAATTCTGTTGGCTATTTTCGTCCTTACGATTTCTTTTGTCCTATCGTCAGTTAAAGTTTGAACCCATTATTCTAGGTCTGCTATCAAATTTATAGTTGAAAAATTATCTTTGGTTACCGGAATTGCGAATTTAGATCCAAGTGATAGAAGCCATTTTCCTTCCTCTGTAAATTCTACACTTGTGTTGTTTACAAGCCATGATGAGTTGAATTTTAGATCGTTCTTTTCAAATTGTTTTCTTTTTAAATTTTGTATTTTGGACGAATGTGTCTTTTTATCTGATGATGTAAGATTGTTATATCTTTCTTGTTGTTTTTTTTATGAAGCTGTCGTATTCATAGTCACTTAATGTTGCACTAAATGTTCTTTTTAAGTAATTTATCTCCTTCTTTATATATTGAATGCTATAATTTGTTTCCTTTATTTCTAGATTCAAAATTTTAACATGAAATTTTTGTTCAACTTTGTCTTTGGATCAGGGTTGCATTTTATTTCATGTGTGAGTGTTTATACTTTGTGTGATGGTGTGAGCACAAACTGTTATATTTAATTAGATTTTTTGACAGTCGCAACAAAACTCATTAGATTTCTATCTCACAAAGTATTATGGAATACGTAAAACTTGTGAGATAGTGTAATCTAGCCTTAAAGAAAAGATTGTACCAATAAAATCCCAAAATAAAGACGATCTGTGGGAGAACATTCAAAACGAATGGTATGCTATTCCAAACCAGATTTGTCGTGGCTTGGTGGGTTCCCTGCCAAAACGATGAAAGGCTGTGGTTTCTAATAAAGGACATGTGACCAAATATTAGGATTAAAGTATGTAAATTATTTTTTAAACGTTATTGTAATTTTTCTTAATGACGCCATTTTTTTGCCCATTAAAAACCATAGATATAAATGGACTTTTAATTTAGTAAATTTTTTTTAAGTTTTTGTTAAAAATATAAGAAACAAATTCTACAAGGAATATAATAACAAATTTTAAACAAATACATGTTCGTTTTATATGTATGTGTTTTGATATAATATTAACTTGGAATAAGTGACCCTATTTTTTTGTCCGTAACTGTATGTACCCAAATTCGAATTATACCTACATTTTTGGATCAAATGGACTTAAAAAATATAGGGCTTAACACAGTCGTGCCGAAGTTATCTTGCCATAATATATCACAAAAATTTTTTTTGGGAAATCGAATGTTCAGGTTCAAATTTTCATACACAAAAATGTACGTGAAAAAAGTCGTCCAGTATTTTTGTCAGATATTGGGTTTGAAGTTCTTTATCGATTTATGTAAAAATATCCAAAGTCATGATAAAAAATTTTAAGTTATAGCCATTGTCACGTCCGAATTTTTTTTTCAATTTTGTCGTATACGCTACTTTTTGCGAAATATTTTTTAGTTTGTGGGATATAAGTCAAAATAAGGTATTAAAAATCTACATTCACGTGTTTCACCAATATTGAAAATTTAATTATAATAACTTTCGAAACGAAAATTTATGCTAGTGACAAATATATTTACGTATAGTTATAGTTTTTTAAGGTTTATTATTACTTAAGGGTGGTCCAACCATAAAGCACGTTGTTAATTGTTCTTTGTATCAGTGTCAAATTCAACCTTGGAGAGGTAAATCGTTGAGCAGCGCGTCAAAATTGTTGAAGCCTTTTACGAAAATGGGCGTTCAAATTAAAAATACAGTTCGTGCAAATCTTGATTTTTTTGGTCAGCATAATCGATTAAATGTGTCCACAATCGGAAGAATTGTGCGCAAACTTCAGCAAACCGGCTCTGTAGGAAATGTGAAAACGCCTGTGCATGCATGTTTGGTGCGGTTTATGGCCAGGCGGCATCATCGGGCCGTACTTCTTCAAAATTGAGGTATGCCAAGCAGTTACTGTGAATGGTGTTTGCTATCGCAAGCTGATAACGGATTTCTTGTTGCCTGAAATTGAGGATATGGACCTGGATAATAAGTAGTTCCAACGGCCAACGAAACAATGCCTCTTTTACGCGAGAAATTCAATGGCCATTTTAATTGGCCGTCATGATCATGTTATTTGACACCGTTGGCCTTTTTTCTTTTGTATTATTTAAAATAAAAAGTGTACGTCAATAAACCAAAAACAATTCAAGAGCTAAAGGATGAAATAATTCGGCACATTAACGACAATGAACCTCAATTATGTCACAGAGTCATTGACAATATGGACCATCGAAGCTGTGGCGAGCATTTGGCCGATATTTTGTCTCAAACATAATTGTCATAGATCCTTCTATAATAATAATAAATATTAAGAAATTTCTATAAAACCTTTTTGTTTTTTTTTTTTACAATTAACATCGTGCATTATGGTTGGACCACCCTGAATAATTAATCTTTAATTGCCTAACAATAAAATGAATTTAAGCAATATAGCAATAATTCCATCAATATTAATAACCGTTGTGTACTACATCCGAAAAAATTCTTCATATAAAACGAAAATAACAGTTATATTAATAAGATGGTCAATTTTTTTTAACATACCTGATATACTTGTTCACATACAACAAAACGTGTTGCATTTTTGAGAAATGCAATTTGGCATCATAAAAATTCAGAGTTGATTTATTAAAATTTGGAAGATGGAGAAAAGTTCGTTATGAATTAACTCTGTGCCAACATTCTAGTTAGGAGCTCGTTGTACGTAGTGTACAAACTGTGGCTAACTTTTTGTTATGAATACATTTTCAATTTGAAATCAAACCTCCATGTTTGTTGGCTGTGTGCTTTGCGCAGTATAGTATTTGATTATTTAGCCAAGTGTAATCACCAATTAGTATTAAAAAAACGAATGTCTGGAAACGGCACTTATAGCCTTTTTACACTGATCAACATCTAACATCTACCATCAATTTGCCACAATTTGCGAAGATGTTAACATCTTTCCATAAGAAATACATAGAAACCAACATCTTTTAAAGATGTTCCTATCTCACTTTATTCCATTCTACATCTTTCGATTATTTTAGTGTCATCACTAGAAAAGTGGCAATAAGTTCTATTATTATTGTGGCTTCACTGACAAAAAAAAATTTTTTTTGAAAGCAGCGTTACCATTTGTCAAGTTTTCTCTTTTATTGCAATGTTTTTTTGTAAAGTATCATATATATTATTTCTAAAGCACTTTTTTTGTCGGTTGCAAATATCTCGCATACCACCGCATCAAATTTAATGAATGATATCTCATTTTAAAGCTTATTTCTAACACTAATGACGAAAAATAATTAGAAATTGAAAAATTAATATTTTCATTGATGAAAATTATATTTTATATAGAACTGCATGATAATACTGCTGTCATTATGATTATATGTTTTTGTTCAAATGTGGTAATACAGGGTCGCTTAATAGTAATGCAGTTCTATGTTACAAAAATGACAACTAACGGTGCGAAATATTCGCACGGGTCATCTAGTTTTTTATATTTTAAAACAAATTAAACTTCAAATACATTTTTGTGTTTTCTTTTTAAATTTTGGCACTTTTGTAGAAAAAAATATTTTTATACCCTCCACCCCAGTTGTGAAGAAGGTATACTAAGTTTGTCATTCCGTGTGAAACTTTTTTATTATTCATCTCAGACCCCATAAAGTATATGTATATATTCTGGCTCCTTGACTAATTCTAAGTCAATTTAGCCATGTTCGTCTGTTGAAAACACGCTCACTTTCGAAAAACTCAATAGAAATAAACAAACTGGGTGTCAAATTGCTTGTAGTTATCCTAAGCAGTTAGGGATTGACATCCAGCAAAATCGGTTCAGTAGGATCAGAGCTATGAATCAAAATGTGGTACTACCACCTAAAAAAAATTGATAATTTTGTTACAAAAACTAACATAAATGGTGGAAAAATGCACGGAATGATATGAGATTTTGCAAATGTACATTATCGGCCACGTTCTGACAATCGCACGATTTGAAATCGCAAAACGCCAGATTGATTTTATGGTGTTCTGAAACTCGTGCGTTTTGCTTTCGATCTGCCATAGTTTCTTAAAGTTCCCTTGAGCATACTTTTGCAATTTGAAGTCATCAAACTTCTTGCATTGCGATTTACATTACACGTTTTATGCAATTTCAAGTCAAGATCGCAAATGTTAAGCGTTTTGCGATTGTCAGAACATACCCGTATATTTGACTGGAAATCACACTGTGAAATTTCATGAAGATCGGTCTATAATTTACCCTAGGCCCTTATATAAACCATACTCCCGGAAAACAGTTTAGTACGCCTAAAACCGTAATTAATAATGCTATCACAACAAAATATTTTTGCATATTTTAACCTTTTTGAGAGCCAGTTTTTGACATAAAGATCAGCGATTAAATTAGAAGTAATCTTTGAAAATCGTTTTTGGGTAATCGATTATTTCATTTTGTTTCCAAGTTTAAACGCCCAAAGTTGGCGGTTTAAACTTGCGACAGAACTTTCAAAAGTGCGAACAGCTTATAAAAGGAAATATTACTTATGAAAATAAAACTTTTGTATAAAATAAATAAAATGAACTTTTTAAATAATAAAAAAGACTTAAAAATATTTGAAAATTTAAACAACACAAATATTAATAGACCAAGGGCAATAAGAATAGGGCCAAATCTTTTTTTATTTATTTAATGGCAATTTTTTTTTTATTTAGAGTTTTATTAAATATTCCACCTCGTAAGATAAAATATTGCTTGATTGTTTTGCATCTTTTTCGATTTCATTTATTTAAAAATATATAATATTATATAACACAATACAAAATTCTCGCCTTTTCTTCTTCTTTTTCACGTTAAGAACAGTAATTTGAGGACAATTTTTGGCATTTGTTTTAAACTGCCATACTTTTACATAAAAGTATTGCAAATTCATGTGGCAATGCTAAAAGCTTTAATCTTTCACTCCAAAACGCTAAAGAGAATTAAGGCTAATTTAATTTTATTATAAGATTAACAAATCTTACTATTGATCCTGGTTTAAACTCTAAGTAAAAAACCCGCTCTGAGTGATATATTTTTTAAATTTCCAAATTATAAAAAAAAGTTCTTCAAAAAAATTTTTGAAAAAAATATTGGATTTCAAAAAATAAAACAAATTTCAACTATTTTTGATCTTGAATCAAATGTAGGATCTGAATTAAAAAATTAATATTCTCCAAATGAATTGGCATCCTTCAAATATTGAGAGATCATTTTCCATGTACAAAAGCTTTTTAACAGACAAAGGTTTACTTTTGATAATATAAAAAATTTATATTGTGAAGTTATTTAAATTAAATTTTAAAAATAGTATACCTTTGAATAACAATAGAATAAAACAAGTAAGAAAGTATAGTCGTCAAGCCCGATTATATGATGCTTATGTGTCCATATTAATATGGATTAATCTATGTTTACAAGCTTCATTAAAATCGGTTTGAAAGTTTGTGAGAGGCAGAAGTTGCCCCCTACCTCCCCTTGTGGTTCTATTTTTGAAAAACTACATAGCTTAGGTGTCCATATCAATATACAGTCGAACTCCCATAACTCGAACTTCTCTAACTCGAATTTTCTCTTACTCGAACTAATTTGATTGGCAGTAGCTCTAAAACAATAAACTACATACAATTCTCCTTCCGTAACTCGAACTTCCATAACTCGAAATTCTCCATAACTCGAACCAAATACTCAAATTTGTATTCTATAACTCGAAGTTTTTTGCTTGTTTTGTTTATTTTGTTTATTTATTTCGCTTTCTTTTGCTTGTTTAGCAGGTTTGTATATTTTACTTTGCTATTTTTTTCGGGGAAATCCCTTTTTGTACATTACGTGTGTCTTTTGGTTTGCCTAAATATGTTAAAATTATTTGTATGTGTTTATTTCATGGCAAGTAAACGTGTTTTATAATGTTTGTCGATGGAGGAAAATATAAGTTTATAAAAGAAGTCGAGGGTGGATTCAAGAAAAAGGAAGCAGACAATATGGTGTCCCAGCTAGTACGGTCTCATAGATTTTTAAAAATAAAGAATTAATTATCAACTCGTTTGAGTCAGTATCTCATCTCTTTAGTAAAATGATTAAGACCCAAATCTACAAAATTATCGACATAGCAGTCCTCAATTGGTTTACATCAGCTAGAAGTCAAACCATGCCGATATTTTACTTCATTGTAACTTGTTTATTACAAATACATACCTACTAAGCATGTATGAAGCTTTCAAATAGTGCCTGTTTTAAACAAAAAATACAAAATGTACACAAGTTTGCAATTTATTCTCTTTTCAACAAGAAAATTCTGTAACTCGAAGTCTCTATAAGTCGAAGTTTTTTTTGGGATAATGGTGATTCGAGTTATGGAAGTTCCAATGTATTTCTATCTATGATTTAAATTTCATTAAAATCGGTTTGATAATTTTTGAGAGGCAGAAATTTCCCCCTATCTTCCCTCGTGGCCCTACGATTCGGCCCATTTTCAATAGGCTAGGTCCTCGTGCCAAACGAAACAAATGTCCCAAATTTTATCAAATTATCTCCAAAATTGCGACCTGTACTTTGCGCACAAGGTTACATGGACAGCCAGCGAGCCAGCCAGCCGGACGGACATCGTTAGTTCGACTCAGAAGTGTATCTAAGTCGTTCGGTATACTTTAAGGTGGGTCTAGGACCAATATTTTAAGGCGTTACACACATCAGCACAAATGCATAATACCCTCTCCACTATTGTGGTGTGGGTGTAAACATCAATAGAATTTTTTATTTTTAAATAAAATAAAAAAAACCCTTTTTTATTGAAAATGTTCCAGTTTTTAGTTTTTTTTAATGCATATTTTGGAGTTTTTAGTGCATATTTTAGATTTTTTAGTGCATGAAAATCTCATCCCTAGTAATTAATAATGCTATCACAACAAAATTTGGCACGCCATAGTTTTTTGAGACTAGAAATGATACTGTGAAATTTCATGCAGATCGGTCCATAATTTACCCTAGGCCCCATATAAACCCTACTCCCGGAAAACAGTTTAGTACGCCTAAAACCGTAATTAAAAATGCTATCACAACAAAATTTGGCACGTCATAGTTTTTTAGACTGGAAATCACACTGTGAAATATTATGCAGATCGGTCCATAATTTACCCTAGGCCCCATATAAACCCTACTCCCGGAAAACAGTTTAGTACGCCTAAAACCATAATTAATAATGGTATCAGAATAAAATTGAATACTTCTCAGTTTTATAGGACTAGAAATAGCACTAAAAAATTTCGTGATGATCGGTCCATAATTTACTATAGGCCCCATATAAAGCCCACTTTGGTAAATTAATTAAATACGCCTAATGTCGTAGCAGGTATATTTATTGTGGTAACATTTCTTCCAACTTAGTTTCATATGGCCAGAAAAAGGTCAAGCAATTTTGTGATTTACTGTAAACGCTAAAACTAATTACACCACTGTATTGAAACTTATGTTTTTTAATATAAGAAATACCTCTGCAGAATTTTGGGATGATTTTTTCATAACTTACCATGGCTCCAATATAAGTCCCCCTCCTGAAAATCATTTGAGCTCGGCTTAAACTGTTGCGAATCAAGATATTTTACTCAATATTGTCGGTCAATAATTTAATATAGGTCTAAGCCGGAACCAACTTTAATGCTGATGTCTGTTTTTATAAAGATAAATTAATAATAAATAGACATCATATAGATATCACCCCTGAAATATTCGAACTGTCGGTGGAGGGTATTAAAGATTCGGCACAGCCGAATATAGCACTCTAACTTGTTTATTTTAAAAACATTTTTTTTTTTTCAAAAAAGGTGACATTTTTGTTTGATGGTTAGATGTGAGCAATGTAAACGAGTGTTTCACATTTTCTACATCTTTGATGGTAGATGTTAGATGTTGATCAGTGTAAAAAGCCTATTAGATGCATTTGTGCTGCGGTTAATTACATACTAACCTCCCCCGCATTCATAATCTATATATAAATCGGCTAAGGCAAAACAGTTAAGAACACTTTCCTCCTCTGTATGTCAACCGATTTAAAAAAAAAATACACCATTTAAAAGTTATTTACTCACAGAAGTGCACAATATAAATTTTATAACAATCTGTTCAATAATTTCAGAGTTATAAGCGTTTAAATTTGCTACTAACACACATGCAGAACACTTAATAAAAAATTTGTTTTTTTCAATTATCAAATAATAAAAAAATAGGAAGGTCGATTATTCGACATTTTTCAGAAACCGGTTTTTGAATATTTCGACTATATAAATCTTATATATAAATTGGCACAGGCAAAACAATTACGAACGCTTTCTTCATTTGTTTGTCAACCGAACCTATATGGGGGAAAAAAAGTATCAAAAATGGGAAATACCAGAAATTATTTTTTTTTTACTTTTCCGTGCTGCATGTGATAATTTTTTTAAATTATTGAAATTAAAAGCATAATATTATAGGTGCGGGGTCATGAGTGGATGAAAACCTATAAGATGAAAAATGTTGGTAATTTTGTTTTTCATCTGGACCTTTTTGAATTTTCGTTAATATTCGACCAATAAAGATAAAATTATACATTAAACTGGATAAATAAGAACATATAAGGGGAGCTTTTTGGTACTTTTTCGTTCAACATCTGGTACTGTGATTAATTTTCGCTAATTTTAGACATAGAAACATAAAATTAAACATGCAATATCCTAAGTGGATGACAATCTATTAAGGAGACTTTTTAATACTTTTTTGTTTTTCAATTGATATTTTTTATATTGAACTTACAAAATTAAATTAACTCACGTAGAAGATAAAATATGAATATGAGGTCGGTCCATCGCCAAGTCGATCCACTAAGACGGAAAAAATAAATGCTCGAAACATGTAAATTCATATATACTTAGATGTGCTTCATATGTATGTACATAAAAATTTATGGTCGAATTTTGACCTTTAGGCGAACACTAGTAAAGTAAAATTTTCATAGAAAATTTGTTTTTTAACGTTTATTAAATTAAAAATATTTTTATGAACACTCCAAACTTTTATATCTAATTAACGAAACATACAGGGTTGTTATGAAAACCAAGTCAGAAGTGTCATTAACAGAATTGAAAATCGATTTTGATTTCAATTGGTGTTTGAAACTATCTTGGTTTTGTCTTGATTCGATAACAAAAACTATGTTCGAATCAGTTGTTTTGCTTTGTTTTCATTTTTTACCGGCACGATTGCCAAAAAGCTGGCCAAAACTTGAAAAATAAGTGTCTAGATAAGATTTTTTTAGCATGCAGCTGGCTAGAGGGATCCTGTAAGAAGTAAAATTGTTAAGAGTAACGTCCTATACCCAAAAATCTTTCTTTATTTTCAGTTGAAGTTTGGCATTTTTTCAAGCGCAATATTGGTGTAGTTATTCGGCAAAACCTTTAAATGTGTGAAAGCACGTGCAGCAAAGAAAATCCAATACAACCAAATGGAATGTACGTTTGAAGATTAGTAAAATACGTAACAAATTTTGTAAATGTCAGTTCTTTGACAGAAAAGTTTTAGCAGCACAATCATAAGGGTACTTTTTTTCGTTTGTTTCCAAAAAAAAATTGAATTTTCAAATCAAATGACAATAAAACGCTGTCAAATGCTTTCTTCTAACCTTTTGGAGGTTACTTGGAAAATTATTAAATATCGATTAACCCAAAATTCAGCTGCCACCTCCTGCCACTTGAATTGTTATGGGCTTTTTTCTGCTTTGCCAAAACCTCCCAGTCAAAAATTTAATCTTATTGAAATTTCCGCAAGCACGAAGTATTAAGGTAAAACAGTCGGTCGCGAATAAGAAAAAAATAATACAAGCAGCCTTGAAAAAAGAAATGGGCATCAATGTAGATAAGCCGAAAGCTTGAAACGATGACAATACAGCTTGACATTTTTTTTGAAAAATATCAACAATCTGCGAAAATAACTGGCATCGATGAAGATATAACACTTCGCGTGGTGCTCATTTAAATGATATAGTGTTTCACTCAATGCCAACGTTCAAACTTTATAATAAAAAAGAAATATCATGAAAAAAAATATTTTATATGTGTTTTAATTACGTTTACTTTTGAAACCGCAAAATGGATAACCCTTTACTAACGCGTGTTCTAAGAGTTCTACAAAAGCATGTATATATGTATGCCCTCAGTGGGTAAAACTTAAAATGGATGACGAGAAAAAACGTTGACACAGAAACTACTTTTATAATAAATATAAAATCCCTGGTAAATGCATTTAATTTTACTTACATTGTGCGTCTTTAACAGCTTAAAAAAAAAAAAAAACAACAATTCTGATTCGAACATAATATCGACAGCAATCAGATTCCATAACAACCCTGATAAATTAAAATTATAACAACGATTTTGTAGCGCCAGTATAAATAAATAAATTTGAAGTATTACAAGATAATCAGTCCTGTTCTGAATAAGGAATATGACCGAATATCGAACAATTAAACGCAAAAAATTACAAAAAATGCAATAGAAAATCCCAGTACTGTTTTAATGGCAATAATTCTGTTATAACAATAAATGGATTTCATGTATTGATTTAAACGCGTTTCTGAAATTTTCGCATTTGGAAAAGGAACTTCAGCCTGTGGTTTTGTGGATGTGTATTTTTTAATTTTTATTATTGGAAACTATCCAAAATATAAAAGAAAATTAACAGTTCCCTCAATTCATTAACAGAGACAAATGATTATGTTGCTAAAAAGATATTGAGGATTATCTTAGATTGAACTCTTGTTCCGTTTATGTTCTTCTTTTTTGTGGGAGGAACGTTAATGGAATATACCAACGAGTTCAGCTTTGCTAACAATTTTTGAAAAATGTCACTGTTATGAATTGAAAACTAATTGGGTGTTTTTTTTTTATTTTCTGTTGTATAATTTGTAGTTGTTGTAGACAGGAGTATTTATTTTTCATAAAACCACAGGCTGTACCAATGAAGATGAGAAATTCTTATATAGTAAATATATTACTAAATAAAAAGGTGCTACATATCGTTTAAAATGGTAAGATTTTTCCTTACATACGTTTTTAATTTAAATAAAAAATTTGATGGTCAATTATATAAAATTATGTTTTATAGGAGTTTTATGGCTGAAATGCATATTTTTGTGCGTGACTTAAAGAGAACTATAACAGCTCGTGAAACTGGTTCTAACAAACAATCAGCCAGTAAATCCTGTGCCTTGTCTTTGGTTCGTCAACTTTATCATTTGGGTGTAATCGAAGCTTTTTCTGGCACCCTCAAACAAAAGAAAGACGATGAGGAATTGGCTCCGTATGAAGTTAATGTTGCTTTAGAACTTGTGCAAAAAGTTGAAGAAGTCGTTCGTGAATTGGATTTACCAACAGTAAATGTGAACAATGTGAAACCAGATCCTGAAACTGATATAATAAGTTTACAGGTAAATAAACAAGGTTGACATTCCTGTTTGACAGATAAAATTTATTTTATTTTTAATATATCAGATAAATACAGGAAAAGATAGTAATCGTTTACGCTTGGATAATCCGCAAACGGTAGCATCTATTATACCATGGGCACCACCGCAGCCAAACTGGAATGCTTGGAATGCTTGTAACATTGATGAGGGTTATTTGGCCTCTGCCTCTTTAGATGATTTATGTAACGATTTGGAAAATTCAAATAAAGATAAACGTTTAAATAATGCAGAGTTTCAGAAATTCTTGGAGTTTCGTGAAAAACTGCCAATTGCTGCTATGCGCTCTGAAATTATGGAAGCCATTAATGAAAATCCAGTCGTTATTATACGCGGTAACACAGGTTGTGGTAAAACCACTCAAATTGCTCAATACATTCTAGAGGATTATGTATCTTCTGGTCAAGGGGCTTATTGTAATATTTATGTTACACAACCTCGTCGTATTTCCGCTATATCGGTAGCCGAACGCGTGGCTAATGAACGCTGTGAAAATTTAGGAGAATCCGTTGGGTATACAGTACGTTTTGAAAACGCAATGCCTCGTCCCTATGGTGCAATATTGTTTTGTACTGTTGGTGTTTTGTTGCGTAAATTGGAGGCTGGTTTGCGGGGTGTTTCCCACATCATTGTTGACGAAATCCATGAACGAGATGTTAACAGCGATTTTTTGTTAGTTATTTTGCGTGATATGGTGCACACTTATCCCGAAATACGCATTATTCTTATGTCGGCCACGATTGATACTACTCTGTTTTCAGAGTACTTTGGTCGTAGCCCAGTTTTAGAGGTTCCCGGCAGAGCATATCCTGTTCAACAGTTTTTCTTAGAAGATTGTCTTGAAATGACAAAATTTGTACCCACTCCTGAATCACGCAAGAAGAATAAAGATAAGGATGATGAAGAGAATTCCGTGATTAAGGAAAATGGCGAAGATGCAGGGGACCAAAATCTTAATAAGGTTATTGATTCCTCCTATTCACCACAAACTAAAAATGCCATGGCTATTTTGTCTGAGTCAGAATGCTCATTCGAACTCATAGAAGCTTTATTGATTCATATTAAATCGAAAAATATTCCCGGTGCCGTTTTAATTTTCTTACCTGGTTGGAATTTGATTTTTGCTTTAATGAAATTTTTACAAAATTCCCAATTTGGCGGTCCACAATATCGTATACTACCCTGTCACTCACAAATTCCCCGAGAAGATCAGCGTAAAGTTTTTGAACCGGTGCCTAGTGGGGTAACCAAAGTAAGTGATTCTGAAGTGAAATTTTTAATATGTAAACCTTAAATAAATGAAATTAAAACTTTTTTTAAACCTTAAATTGTTTTCTATTATAGATTATTCTATCTACCAATATTGCTGAAACATCTATTACAATTGATGATATTGTATTTGTCGTTGATTTGTGCAAGGCTCGCATGAAAATGTTTACTTCACACAACAATCTCACAAGTTATGCCACAGTTTGGGCAAGCAAAACGAATTTGGAACAACGTAAAGGTCGTGCTGGTCGCGTGAGACCCGGATTTTGTTTTACGTTATGCTCTAAAGCACGTTTTCAGGCTCTTGAAAATTGTCTTACACCAGAAATGTTCCGCACACCACTGCATGAAATGGCGTTGACCATTAAACTTTTACGTTTAGGATCCATACATCAATTTTTATCGAAGGCCTTGGAGCCACCGCCATTAGATGCTGTTATTGAAGCCGAAGTCCTTTTGCGAGACATGCGATGTCTGGACAACAACGACGAATTAACGCCTCTGGGTCGTATACTGGCCAGATTGCCTATCGAACCTAGATTAGGCAAAATGGTGGTTTTAAGTACAGTTTTTGGTTGTGCTGATATTGCCGCTAGTATGGCTTCTTACTCGAGTACTTTCTCTGAAATCTTTGCATTGGACTTAGGTCAAAGACGTTTACAAAATCACCAAAAGGCTTTGGGTGGTAGCAAATGTTCTGATCATGTTGCCATGATTATAGCTAAACAAATGTGGGAAAGTGCTCGCCACAAGGGAGAAGATGAAGAGATACGTTTTTGCGAATGGAAGGGACTTCAGTTGTCAACTATGCGCGTTATGGCTGAAGCTAAAAATCAGCTTTTAGACTTATTGCAACAAGCTGGTTTTCCAGAAGAGTCCATGATTTCTGGACGCATAGATGCAAACTCTGAAGACCCTGCACTTGATGTTGCTACAGCCCTTTTATGTATGGGTCTGTACCCAAATGTTTGCTATCATAAAGAGAAGCGTAAAGTTTTAACTACTGAATCAAAGGCGGCTTTAATACATAAAACTTCAGTGAACTGTAGTAATTTGGCGGTTACTTTTCCTTACCCCTTCTTTGTGTTTGGCGAAAAGATACGTACTCGTGCTGTATCCTGTAAACAAATGACCATGGTGGCACCACTTCATTTATTGTTATTTGGTTGCCGTAAAATCGATATGGTGAAAGGTAATATTGTACGTTTAGATAATTGGCTCAACTTCAAAATGGATCCGCAGTTGGCGTCCATGTTGGCTGCTCTAAAACCAGCCATAGAAGATTTGGTGTCGATTGCCTGTGACGAACCTTCAGAGATTCAACAATTAAATGAAACTCAATCGAAATTGGTGGCAGTTATTAAAGACTTGTGTGTGCTAACAGCTGGCGATTATCAGATACAACGTGAAAAGGGCATTATGCCATTCCAAAGTCGAGGTGCCGGTGGTAGCGGTGGAAGTGGTATACCAAATAAAAGGGGAAGATTTGATGGTGGTAGCGGAGGTGGTTTTGGTGGCGGCGGTTTCGGTGGTGGTGGTTTCGGTGGTGGTGGTTTCGGTGGTGGTGGTTTTAATCGCTCCGGTGGAGGCCGTGGATTTAATCGTGGAGGCGGTCCTGGAAATTGGGGACGTTTTGGCGGTGGTGGTCAATCTGGTGGTAATCGTCGTTTTTAAATCAAAATACAAATACTTATAAAATTAAAATAAGTATAGCCAACGTACATTATTTATTTCAATCATCAAATGTACGTTTATTTAAATTATTCTTATAGTTATTAAATAATAAAGGACATTCTTGATTAGTATTAACACGCTATATTCTATAAAATATTTATATTCTTTAGTCTCATAAGCAAATGGCTCATCTTTGGTTTTATTTAAATAATCAAATTTAATGATCCTCGAAAAATGCTAAAGCAACCGCCAACAACACAGCTGCTGCAATGCCGGCGTATAGTCCAATCAGTTTCCAGTTAGTGGGAGTCTTTTGTTTCACTTCTAAAGTTTTACGTTCTTTAGGTTTGCGCTTGCTAAATTTCTTTTCAAATTGTTCAACTTCTAAGCGATTGCGTTCCTCTTCATGTTTTCGTCGTAGTTCCTCTTCCTTTTGTCGTGCTTGTTCCAACGTTTTTTTAGTTTTTACACAATTATCATCACATTCTAATTGTTGAAATCCGGCGCGATGTTTGTCACAGGAAACTTCGGATTTTAAGCGTTTACAATCGCAATAGATTCGTAATTTTTTGCGACAAGATTCCGGATAGGGGCATGGTCCAGAATGACATTTGGCTGCGCAGCGATGGCCACATGGGTACTAGAAAGAGAATTAAAAAAACATTTTCGAGTTTCTCTTAAAAGTAGTTTAAACTTACGTTTTTTAAACATCTATTTCCGCAGCTCTTTAGGGTTTCTTGTTTTTCCAAAAGTTCGCTTTCTTTGGCTTCAGTATTATAATAATCGCTGCATTTGTAAACGATAGGCATTAATCCACAATGGCATTTAGTTTTAATAGCAGCGCTGCAAGGATAACAGGGTGGTAAATGACAGGGTTTAGGACAATTATGAATACATCCTTCGGGTCGAGAAATTTTACAGCCCTCTTGACAAGAAGCACAACCAGGTTGTTCCTTAAAATCAAAAATTCATTGAGAATTTTGAATAACAAATTCATTCATATTACCTTCATGTCTTTTAAATCCAACACAGTGTGGCAGACTAAAGTACAAGTGTGATTGCCACAACGCAAGGAACGATTACACAAACGTTGGCAGGATGTTGGATTAGAATTCCAACAGGGCCAATCGGCATTTTCATGACCGCCTATACATGTAACGCTTACTTTTTGTTCACAACGTGGATGAGGCAGTTGTTTGAATTCAAACTGAAATCATAAATGAAAGAATAAATGTTTATTCCAACCTTTACGGGTCTGTTCTTAAAGTCACGTGATTTCACATTACGTTCTTTTAAAATCACACAAGTGATTTAATTTAATTTTGTGGTGTTTCTCGGAGTGCTTTCGGCGATTAAAAATTACACCGAAACACAAAAAATAAACAGGGCACCAAAATATCACACGTGATTTAAAAGGCACATGTAATTTAAAATCACTTGATTTGAGTTAAAGTGTTTTTCAGATCAGGGGTCTAATTCTTTCAGTCGTGATATATGTACTACTTTTTCGATTAGATAGCAATTTCATTTCTAATCCTTTCAGTTGATACTGACCGAATCGAAATTATTTTTTCAGTGTTGTAAAGCATTTATTTGAGTTTTCACAACACTGAAAAAAATGATTTCGATTCACGCAGCAGATAAGTTCACGGATGTAAATTCGCCTGTGCAGTATCGACTGAAAGAATGCGAAGTAAAATTGCGTTCGAATTGAAAAAGTATTTGATCACGACTGTCAAAATTAGCCCCCAGGCCTGATAGTTTGAACTGTAGCCAAATTAACCTGCTTAGTAGGCTCCCATATACTTGTAGTATTAGGATTTGCTTTTTTAGCCACCTTAATTGATGCATGACATTTCGCTGTACATTTATGAGAACAATTAGTGGTGACGTTTGGTAAACCGCAGGGTTTAGCACAAGGTGGACATTCATTTTTATGACATCGGTGGTTATTGTCATGATGACATTTTGAGGGAATACTACAAATAAAACTTGTTTTTTTGTGCCAAATATGTGTATTAGATTTCGTAAAACTTACCGACATGGTTCCAAACAAACTACACGTGCTGTACGCTCTCTTCCGCAGGGTACTGTCTTTTTAGTTTTACCACAGCGACAATTGATTTGCGATTTTTGTTGACACGGATAACAAGGTCCCTTGTGACAAATCGATTGACATTTATGTTTACCACAAGACAATGGTTTGCCGCACACTTTATCACATGGTGGGCAATTTTTATCGCAGCACTATGTATTATAGTAATATTTTTAGGTTAAGATTTTCAAATTCTGTTTTAGTAAATTTACCTTTCGGTTGCAAGGATGCTTGCCACAATCTCGAATTTGTTTACATTTCGTTTCACATGTGAATTCCTTTGAGCAAGGTAGTTCTTTTTCGTGCATACCACAACGACATTTCTTTTTTGTTATAATGAAACACTAAATAAATGAAAAACAGCAAAGAAAATAAAAAAAGTTAATGCTGAATAAAATTCCGTTTGTATGATTGAAAAATGTGGAATAAAATTCAGTTTGAAAGTTTGAAAAATGTAGATCGTAGCTGTTGTATATTAATTACATATTGTAATAATCATAATGTGCGTTCGTTTACTTTTCCAGTAAAATCCAGTAGCTGAGTAATATGAAAATTTAACAAATTTATGTGTACGCGAACGGATTTCAGTAAAATCCAGTACAAATTTGTGGTAAACGAACGCAGCTATAGTTAGGGGTAGTGTACTAAAAACAGTGACGGACTTAATTATGGGCACAGTAAACAGTCTTATTGAAGGGATTTTTAATAATCAAATATTTTTACTAGATAGAAAGATGAATTTCCCATTATTTCTTTTCAAAATTTTGACGCTTAATATTTGCGATTCTGCCTTGAAGTAACATAATAGGAGTTCTGTAAATCACAGTCGCAAGAAGTTTGGCGACTTCAAATTGCAAAAGTATGCTCTAGTTACCTTGAATCAGGGATGATAAATGAGAAAACCAATATCGTACTAACGAACTTTTAAAACCGTACTAAATAACTTTTTCATTTTTTTTTTTATAAAAGGAAAAGTCTTTTGATTCGGTTAGACTTGGAAAAAGTTGGCTCATATAGTTCATTTGTTATACCCTCCACCACAATTAGTTGTGAAGAGGGTATACTAAGTTTGTCATTCCGTGTGAAACTTTTTTATTATTCATCTCAGACCCCATAAAGTATATATATTCTGGCTGCTTGAGTAATTCTAAGTCGATTTAGCCATGTCCGTCTGTCTGTCCGTCTGTCCGTCTGTCCGTCTGTTGAAAACACGCTCACTTTCGAAAAACTCAAAAGAAATAAACAAACTAGGTGTCAAATTACTTGTAGTTATCCTAAGCAGTTTGGGATTGAATTTCAGCAAAATCGGTTCAGTAGGACCGGAGCTATGAATCAAAATGTGGAACCACCACCTTCAAAAACTTGATAATTTTGTTACAAAAACTAACATAAATGATGCAAAAATGCACGGAATGATATAAGATTTTGCACAAGTCCGTTTTATTCGACTAGAAATGACACTGTAAAATATCGCGAAGGTCGGTCCATAATTTACCCTAAGTCCCATATAAACACTACTCCCGGAAAACAGTTTAGTACGCCTAAAACCGTAAAAAATAATGCAATCATAACAAATTTTGGCTCGTCACAATTTTATAGGACTATAAATGATACTGTAAAATTTCGTGAAGATCGGTACATAATTTAACCTAGGCCCCATATATGCCCTACTCCCGGAAAACAGTTTAGTCTCCTAAAACTATAATTAATAACAAATCGTCACAGTTTAAGATAATAATAATAAAAAGACATCATACAGATATTACTCCTTAAACATTCGAACTGTCGGTGGAGGGTATCAAAGATTCGGCACAGCCGAATATAGCACTCTAACTTGTTTTTATAATATTTTGGCATGCAAATTTTCTTTCCACAGTCGCTGGAAACATTAACTGATCTAGTTTAAAATTGGACAAAAAAACAAAAATATTTCGTTTTTTTAAGTTTTCTAAAGCATCTATATCAGACAGAGCTCGAAACTCGTTATTAATAGTATCATAATTTGCACTTTAATTTAGAAATATTTTTAATAAAAGCTGTACTATACTGGTTTTTACTGAAATTAAATTTTAAATTTTTAATTCAATTTTTAAATTAGCAAGTTTAAAATTTCGTCGTCGAAGTTAACTTTATTTCTTAAAGATTCGCAAAATGTTATGTATATAGTATTATACTTTCAATGTTATTTCTGGATATACTGTGAGCGTTTGTTTTCCAATATAAAAAGTGTTATTTTAGTAAAAAGAATTTAAATTTTTAGAAGTTTATTATCATTTACAAAACTTTGGACAATGTTATTACAATATAAAATTAAAAATTTTTAATACTTCAAAAACAACGAAAACAGTGCAATAAAAAACAAATTTACTTCGTTTTTAACGCGTCAAAAAAAGTGTACAGTTTTAAAATACTAAGAAAAGTGAAGTGGGTTATACTTTGTTCGATTTTTTTTTTGCTTTTAGGACGGCTTCTAGTCTCTTTGGCATCGAATCCACCCATTTTGAAAGTAGATCAGTAGACATTTTTGGCCAATCTTCCTGCAGAATTTTCTTCAGAGAGCGCTTGCTGATTATGTTTTTTTAATTTGTCTGTTCAAATGCTCCCAGATGCTTAGTTGAGTTGACATCGATCGAATATTGGGCTGATCCAGCTGTTTTAGAAAGTTTTACAAAAGCGAACTCTATCACGCTTCATTATAGATACTGTATGTTTCCCGTTGAATTTCTTATTTCTACCTTTTATCAGGTTTTTTTTTGTCCAACTTGCTTTCGTAAAATTTCGGAGCAACGTATTTTTCACAGATTATAGCAAGCTTGAAGTCTAATTAAACTTGGCAAATTAGAAATTTAACATTTTATAACTAACATAACACTTTTTATATTGGAAATAAAGCTGTTTACTTTATTTTGACGCTCACTGTATAAATATTTACGATATATAAATATCGTTAAGTGGCAGATGATTTTCTTCAAACCTTAGCTTTGATATTTGGAATTTGTCTAAAAACTTATTTTTCAAAATATTGCGGCCAATTTGACGGAACAAAAATTTTAAGCGTTCTAAAAATATGTGCATACGAGCATCCTGGGATGGCATTTCCAAATTATTGTGTTTACATTTCTTAATATGTACTGCAGAAAGAGGAAAGATATTTCATAAGCTGGAGTAGAAAGTCCGGATATAATAAAATTTAATTTACCGCTTGTAAAAACTCCTTCAAAATCATTCAGAGTAAAATAATAATAAAGACGTGACAACCATCTATCTAGTTTACGAATATTTCAAAATTATCAAAAGTAATTTTTGGGAATACAAAATTTTAATTTAAAAGATTTTGTTATTCGTGCTTAATTCCCAATTTTTATTCTTGATAAAAACACTGAAATTTATTGTTGATGGGATAAGCTTTTCCTATGCGCATTTCACTGGTTGCTTAGGCCAAATCATCAGGAAACTTCATTTATAAAGATTTTAGAAAAACTAAAGATACTAAACCAAATAAAACTGTTAAGCGTAAAAGAATCATAAGCAACAGTTCTACTTGTAACAATATCAAAGTTTAAACAAAAACATCAACAATAAATAGTGAGTTTATCTCTTTTTACATTCCCCACTACAATTGATTGGAATTCTTCCAACATTAATTGTAGTTGTAAGTAGGTTAAGAAAAAACAAAATGCAAAAAAAAAACAACTTGCAAAAGCATGTTGCCAGTTAAGTTTTTTAGGCCGTGCCCTTGCCAGTTTATTATCAAAAGTAAAAAAACTTAACTGGCAACATTCTTTTGCAAGTTGTTTTTTCTTAACCTACTTACAACTACAATTAATGTTGGAAGAAATCCAATCAATTGTAGTGGGAATGTAAGGAGAGATAAACTAACTGTTTATTGTTGATGTTTTTGTTTAAACTTTGATATTGTTACAAGTAGAACCAAGGCGAATTGACTAGAAGGTGGGGTCAAGTAAACATATGGTGTTTTTTTCGGTGGTCGACTTGTCAAAGTTTGTATACAAACTAGTTTTTTATGTAAACAAACCTGTTTTTTTTACTAGCAATATTTTTGACAACCCGACCACAGGAGCATTGTAGTTGTAGAGTTGACCTCTCCTTCTAGTCAATTCGCCTTGAGTAGAACTGTAGCTTATGATTCTTACCTGGCGTTTACATAGCGTCTTTACCTGACAATTTTTTGTCATACCAAACGTCAAACTTCATATTAAAAAAACGCTGACAAAAATTTTCGAGGTTTTATGAACATAAAATAAATCATTATTTATACTCTTAAAGTTAACAAATATCCACTTTACATTTTCCTTCTGTGTAAATTTAACATATATATTTATTCTGAAGATTTTGGAGAAATTTTTATTATTTTACTGCTTATACATATGTACATGTGTATACACACATGAATGGGTATGCATTTATATATATATATATATATATATATATATATATATAAGTGTGTATACATGTATTTACATATAATTTTCTGAATCGCCCGTTTTTGGATTTTTCATAGCTGGAACTCTTACATTTTAATTAAGCTATCTAACCCTTTTGTAATTATATTTTAACTTTAACATATTTTAATTTTTATATACATACATTCATTTATTAATTTATTTACAATTGTTAGTAGAAATTTGTTACCGATTATGGCCTTTAAAGGCTAGGTTGTAGGTAATGTAAAAAAAATAAATATCTTTTGTGCGGCTCCTCTATCGCATTTTTTTCTGTGTAGGATATATCTTATATTATCAGGCCTGTCACAGAAACCAATTCCGATCGAAAGTGGAAGTGACTTCGCATCTTGCTTCACATAAAACGAAAACACTTCCATACGAAATTGATTTCTGTGACAGGGTTCTTTATGTACGTCTAATTTTTCTTGATCTTTATATCGCCGGGTTCTAGCTCCACGCGAAATTATGGTTGGTTAATCTTTTCTCTATGTCCGATATTATTATTATTTTTCATTTTAAAGTCTTTACTGTTCTTCAGTCTATAAGTATAAAAACTATTTCTAAGAGTTTCAAATTTGGTGACAACTTTGCGAAAATTTTTTTTCATGGCTGATAAAAACATGTTTCGTTGATATTGCCGCGCTTAATAGAAGTTACATATAAGAGTTTTTGCCAATCAATTATTATTATTAGTTCTTTAGAATCTTGCTCTCTGAGATATATTGGTTGTGGTTTAGAGGATTTAGTGACCTCTGTTTGTTCGGTTAAATAAGGGCTGCCATCACCTTTTTTGTTTATTTTTGTATTTTTTTTCATTGTCATCAACATTAACGGTCACGTATGATTTTCTGTCATTAAGGCTAAGCGTCTTTTGATTATTTTTAAAGAGATAATAAACAAACAGTATCTGCACAGAATTTTTTTTATATGTTTGTTGTGTATATTTATTTCTCTTTATAAGCACTTTTGTTGTTTTGGTGCCGAGTTAAAAGGAAGACTTCTCTACGCGGCGAACCTTGACCTACCAATTCATAAAACCAGATAAGAATTTTAAGTACTTTGTAGTTTGCTAGTGAATATGGCGGTCTATTATATAAATTGTTAGCATAAAATTTAAAGCTTTTTTGTTCAATTTGGTTCTTGTTCCATATTTTCTTCGCTAAGGAAATTCAAGACAAGCCAATATTTAGTATCTGTTTTGTGTAGAAAAATTCATTTTAAAATTGGACAGATTAAAATATTACAGTTTAAAATATTGTCATGTATACTTCTTTATTGACCTCTTTGTTCATTAAAAATATTTTCGATTTATAAAAGGTTTTGTTTTTTATCAAAGTGCTTATAATTTTTATTCGCTTTACAGTTTTATTTGTATAATATTTTCTTTGGAAAAAGGTTTACTGATGATCTGGTTTAAGCAACTAGTGAAATGCGCATAGAATCTAGCTTTCCCTTAACAATGAATTTCAGTATATTTATCAAAAATAAAAATTGAAAATTTAGCCAGTCATAGAGAAATCTTATTAATAAGGGAAATCACGATGGGTAGTGCAAAGTGTGCAAATGCGTGCAAAAATACACACATTCATACATACTTCAACGCACTTGATCATAAAAAGGGTATTAACAAAAAATTTAAAAATTTTTAGTAAAAGCAAAACAATTTTTAATTTAATTTAACCAACCGTTTTATTATCTAAAACTAGAGAAAATAGCACGATACATATTAAGAAAAAATTTTCATAACGACGAATTTAAATTATTGACATTTTTTATCCAAGTCATTTACGTTAACTAATAAGAAAAAGTTCAACTTTATGTCACAGGTAATGCAGAATTAATCGCATTTTTTGGTCCTACTTTTTACAAATTTAAAGGAAATTTTCATGAATAAAAATGGCTAATAGCTTAATTCTCAACTAAAAATCACAATTGTTCTTAATTTACAATGGCTAAACAAGGTGAAAACTGGCTAATAAAAAGGTAAATATGTCGAATGCGCTGTCATTTTTCTTCAGTTTTGACAATTTTTTTTTTTGACAAATCACCATAGTTGGAAAAAGCGTTGGCCAGGCCATCACCGTCAACGAAGAACATTAAACGGTGGTGATTTTCAACTTCTTTTGAGCTAAATTGGATTATATAGATACCTCATACCACAATGGACATTGTGAACGAGCTATTTGAAGGCCTGTCCATCACCCGTGGAAGTGAATATTTTATGGCGTTACACATATCATCACAAACGCATAATACACTCTTCACTATTGTGGTGTGGGTATAATAAAACATTCGATAGATTTTTGGATAGTCCTACTTTAAGACTTAATAAATTTTATTTTATAAACTTACCAAATTGCAACTTCCCTTATGACATCGTTGCGTACATGTATGTAAGCCACAAGCTAATACCTTTTGGCAAGTATCTCCGCAAGTATCAATTAACTCCGAACAGGGTCCAACTTTTTTCTATTAAAAAAATGTTACTTATAATTTTTTAATAACTTATTATTGTACAAGTTACCGTTTTCCCACATGGACAGGAACGCGGCAAACTTAAAGGACAATCTCCACATTCTCCCGAATGGCAAATTTTTTTACAAGTGTGTAAAGCACAGGTATACAGTTTTCCACAAGGTTTATTACAATGCCATTTCAGTTCACAGCATTGCCGTTTTGCTGTTTCCATTCCACATTCACATGGTTGCATACTTGTCTGTTGACAAGGTGGACATTGTCCAGGTTTATGACAAAACTTTTTACAAACATGTTCCTTGCAAGGCAGTAGTAATTCACATTTATTGTGGCACTCCCATAACTTTTCGGCGCAGCGTACCGATTTTGGAGGAGATTTTCCACATTTGCATGATAGTGTGGCATATTGAGCACAAGGCGGACATGGTCCGGGATGGCATAACAAAGTGCATTTGTGTCCGCAGTTTGGTTGCAGAGCTTTACCGCATATTTCCCCGCAAGAATGTGGAACTAACCATGGTTGCGAGGACGGATTTATTTCTTTGCCACAAAAACACTCATAGTCCGTTGGTCTTTCCTCTGGTTGAAATTCTCTCCTACATTGTGGACAACACCAGTTTAACGCTTTGAGTTTTTTGGGAGGCACATATTCGCCCATATGATTGTAGTAACCTTGTTCGTTTTGTGTTTGGGCCTTTGCCTGAGCCATACTATCATTGGCCCATCTTCTTATGCAATTTAAATGGAAAAAGCAATAACAATATTTGCAGGACCAAATCGGATTTGAACGTTTTATGCTGCCAATGCAAATAAGACACGTAGCTGCTCCAGTTTGCAAAACATTTTCTAAAAAGCCGGCAGTTTTGGCCAAAATATGTTCATCTTCCTTGCGTGAATTATAATGCTGATACAACGATTCTGGCAAAAACAATAAAATAATCAAAATACTTATCACCAAACTTTAACAATAATTAATATTTACTTAAAATTGTTTTTTCATCTAATTCATCTTCATCCTCAGAAGAAGAAACATAATTTTCAACAAGTTTTTTCGCAACTTCTATGTTTCTTGCATGAGTCTCATTGAACTTCTGTGTTGGGTTTTTGGTAACGTTTTGTTGTTTGTTCTTAGTTGGCGGCATCTTTGGAAATATTAATTTATTTATATTTTATTTCGACCGGCGTACACGTAGAATTATTTTTGGAATAAAATTTTATCAATCTAACATAGAGGTGCAAAACAAGCGATAGTATCGATATTTTTATTTTTGACGGATTATCGATATGTTTTTTCTACATCGATACTATCGGCAGATTTCTTTATCGGCGTTTTCTCATCAAACGTGGGAATTTCTTACGAAATGCGGCGATCTTGTAGTTTGTCTTTTTTTCAACCAACATTCTTAAAATAATTTAATTTTTCGCTTTTTTCACACGAAAATTTTGACATTTATCAATGTTACCTATTATGCGAGTTTGTACAATTTGACGTTTTCGTTCCTGCAAAGTATGCAACATTGTTTTGCGTATGTAAACAAACCCCACATGTGTTTTACTAAAAATATTTTTAATAAAAAAGAAATTAAAAATGGATAAAAAACTGTTACCGGTTGTGTTATTTTTTTTTTTAGTTCTTATTTAATAATCAGTTCATACTTTTTTTGCTTTTGCCTAAAATTCCACGTGAAATAAGTGCAGCTTACATTATTTCGCAGTTGTAAAAAAATGTTGCCAGAAACATTTTGGAACTTTTTCACAAAATGAACAGAGTACAACTCTATCAACATTACTTCATAGATATTCCGCACAAGTTTTTTTCATATGCGTTTGGGCAGCATTTCACGTGCAATGTTGAACAGAGTCACAGAATACAACGGGTACACAAGCGATTCGTTTTGTTCTCTCATTTAACAAAAAATCTATTGAAGTCCAGTCGAAAATCTGTTACAAAAAAAGTTGCTGCAATAAAAATTGCACAATGAAAATACAAAAGTAACTTTTAAAAAGAACTGACATTAGTTGCAGCGATTAGTGCCGGTTCATACACGTCAAGTTTGACTTGTCAAGTCTTGAGCATGGCATTCTCTTTTTCCCTCTCTCCTAAAAACTCAAACCTTGACGAGTCAAACTTGACGTGTGTGAATCAGCGCTTACATCAACAGAAGCAGCGTTCTCAGTTTTGGGGATGTATTCCCAAATAGGTGATTTTAATTTGTAAATGGGGATACAAATTTCGTAAAAATCCCCAGGGGATTCTTTTTGGGGAAAAGCACTTTCTTTGCTGGGGATTATTGGAGAAAATATATTATTATATACGCCATTTGTGCAATGTCAAGACCGGTTTGGTCAAGTCGTGGGTACAAATTAAAGTCTTTTTTGGTCCGAAGTTTCTTTTAATACCAAAAAGCTGTTGGTTCGAAATCTTTTCAAGAGCTTCCTCAAACAGATTTAAATACGCTTTGTTCTATTATAAATAGAATCAAAACCAAAATTCGCAACAAATTGCAGTATGAGTTTTTGGAAGCTCTTATTACAATAAATACACTTTAAAAATAATTCAGTTTGTTGTGACAAATTTATCCCATCTTCCCAAATACTTACACTTTTTAATATAAACAACATGTTAAACAAAATTGCATTGGCTGAAGAACCAGAAGTTTTTGAATCTGAAGTTTTTTAAATGATAACCATTGATGCATAATTATTTTTCTTGTGCGTCTTTTTAAATTACCGTTTTTATATACCTTTAAAAGACCTAGATGGTATTTAGAACTCAAAGTACAAATCTGTGGCATTTTGACAAAACATCTTAAGTCAAATTTAAAAAGTTTAACAAATTATTGTTTATCATACGAATTTTCATTAAAAAAACATTTTTGTTTAAGTTTTTAAGCAAAATTTTTCTTTAATTTTGGTTTTTACAGAAATAAAATTAGTGTTAAAAATATTACACATATCAATTTAATTAAAGAAAAAAATGTATGCATATTTTTCCTTTGACATAATATTATTTTATTTATTTTGTGGACGAAAAATCGCCAATTGGGGATAAGGTATAAAGTAAAACTGGGAGCCCTGCACAGAAGTGACATAAGAAAATTTCGATACTATCGATAGTTTTTAAGCTAAATATCAAATGGGTCGACTATCGATAGTTTTCCAGCCCTAATCCAATAGGCAAACAATAGTATGCAACCTTAAGTGCTGCCATATTTATTTTTAAGAAACCTAAAAATTTTCAAAAAAATCTGTTTTTATGGGGAAAGAACATAAAACAAAACAAAAAAAAACAATAAAAACCATTTCTGTGTATTTTAAATTAATTTTTATAGAAGTATAAAGAAATACATTCATAATAAGTACAAACATAAGATAACATATTTTATTTAAATAATCCAAGAGAGTTATTAAAATTAACGAAAAAAAACCATATCTGTGTATTTTAAATTAATTTTTATAGAAGTATAAAGAAATACATTCATAAGTACAAACATAAGATAAAAGAGAGTTATCAAAATTCCACATAACATAGAGAAGGAATATGAAAATTATTTCTTGTTTTGGATTTGTGTTGGCTGTTCGACACTTATTTTGACGTAATTCTACTTGTAATTATTATTTTTTAAATCGGAAATGGTTCTGAACCATCGCAACATTTTGTACAATAAATGATGTAATTTTTTTCTTTTAAAACAGAGTACAAGCTATAACATTGCTGCACTAGAATATGAACATTAAATATTATATTATTCGAATAAAATTTAAAAACTGCAGTGATTTAAAAAAATTTTTTTCTGGAGTAAAACAGATAAATCTGCACATTTGGCAACGCTGGGTAACTAAACCTTAGCATAAACATGCAGAAGAGAGTAAAATTATAGCAGGAAAGTATTTGTAAGACCCCTTTTTCATAAAGGTATGTACTTGAGGGCTAGACAATCGAAGTTCGTTGGCGTGGGTCTAAAAGGTAAAGTGTGTAGAACTAATTCGAACTTATCTAAACGGTGGTGGCAATCGTACTTTGTTGTTCGATACGTCAAAAACAAACAACTTTTGACATTCGTATCTCTTAGTAAGATACTATAAGTAAGCTGTGTTTTCAAAGCGACCCGAGGCAAATTTAAAACAGGTAGACGAGCCCGAATTCGCTTTAAAAAATATCTAGCATTTTTGCCAAAATCAGTTGTCAAATCAATGTATAAACACATTTTTGACAAACTAACAAGAAGGATTATATCAAAATGCACGGAATAAAAAATCTCTCGCGTTCACCTGCTCTGAATTCGCATTGACGCCACCTGCAAAGTGAATTTGCCTTGTTATGTACTGGGTATTTTTTGTTTCTATTTCTTGTTTTCTTCAAGAAATTATACCTAGTTTTCTCCGGATAAAAATATTGTTCGGAACGCATGGGTGAATCGAGCTTTACTCAAACTTAAAATATTTTTGAATTTTCTTTTTGGATTTGGTTCGCTTCAGCTCTAAGGGATTTCATGTCAAGTGACCCAACTTTTGAAATCGATGTCTTTGGATTTAATTTGCATCAAGGTTAGTTTTATTGGATATTTGGACACAATTTTTCAACAAGATCGGTCAACAACTCCCAATCGAGGTTAGAAGATTGCAACTCCCCCTTGCCGAACAAAATAATTTCTCTTTCTCTCAAAGGTAAGACGTCAAACTCAATATAAAAAAAATTTACTCCGGACAAAAATATTATACGGAACGCATGGGTAAATCCAGTTTTACTCAAACTCTAAATATTTTTGAATTTTGGTTCGTTTCAGCTATGTATACATATGTACGAGTATGTGACATGTTCTACATTTTTGTATTTAGCACTTCAACTTAACTAGTTCAATTTTTTTTTAGCTGTAAATAAATAAAACTTATAAATTAATTAGTTTTCAGAAAATGAAAATATTTGTTCGTTCGTAAAAAAACGAACAAAATCAGATTAAGGTTTTCTTCATACAATTAAAAAACATTTCTGGTGAGTGCCAAAAAAAGCTTTAATTTTTTTCTACATATTTTTGGTTCGTAATAAATGAAAACAACAGTGAAAAGAAGACGGTAAGGTAAGTAAAAGGTAAAATAGTAAATAACTGGGATATTTTAAAGATAAAAAACGAATAATATTATAAAAAATTCTATAAAGGTTTACTTATGTATATATAATTACAAAAATACGTATTTACAGGTTCAAAAAATTCTAAAAACAATGGAACTATAGTTATGTTTATATACGCTTTAAGAGAGTTGACCTCTTAAAAAAAAAAAAATTTTTTTTTATTATAAAAATTTATAAAAGTAAAATAAAAATTTTTAACTATCAAAACGCCTTTAATTTAAATCACAACTTTAACATATGTTCAAAATCGCTATAAACGATGATGATGAAACATATTTCAAAATAAAGGAACAGTATTCTAATATGTATTAAATTTATAAAATGGATCAACACAAACATTTGTGTTTCTTTCTGGTTGCAAGTATTTCAATAAAGAGATGCAGGCGGCAACAAAATTTTTTTAGAAATTTCATAATTGATTATAAAGTTGCTCTCACTTCCATAGTCTAATGATGAAGAAGAGAGGATATTTATTTAAGTAATCATCGCTAAAAGTAATTTGAGATATAGGCTACATTTAGCAACTGTTTTTATCAATTAGTTAAATATTTTTACCATAACAATAAAATATTTATACCAACAACATAATAGTGGAGAGGGTACTATGCGTTTCTGCTAATTTTTGTAACACCTTAAAATATTGGTCCTAAGCCAACCTTTACGTATACCGATAGACTTAGAATCACTTTCTGAGTCGAATTAACGATGTTTGTTGGGATGGCTGACTGTCCATGTAAACCTTGTGCGCAAAGTACAGGTCGCAAATTAGCAGATAATTTAATAAAATTTGGTACATAGGTTCTAATGTGTTGTAGGGGTTGACTGACTATACTTTCTTACTTGATTTTATTGTAGATCTGGACTCAAAAGGTTGGGTTAATGTTGCCGTGATTATGATTTACCTTTAAATTATTTAAAACTAATAGGCACGAGTGATTCCCATGAGATGAACAATAACGACACCAAATTTATCGATGAATTAATTTTTTAAATATCTGTAAATATGTATATTAATTTACGTTTATTCTTATTTAAGAAATTGATCTTTACTTACAATTTCATCGTAAGCAACTATAAATGAATTATTTCTGTTTTATTATTGAATTTTAACGTGTTTTTATTTAAAAAGCTTTTAGCCATTTTTAAGCCCGTTTTTAGCCATTTTTTTTTAGCAATTTTTTCCGTAAATTTAGCCATTTTTGGTCACCAAGTTTTGGCGACACTGATTGAGAGGTATGCCAAAGAAGTTTCCAAAACAGTATTTTTTTGCCACCCCCCAAATACCGCCATTTTTGTTTTTTATATATACATAGCGCTGCGATTTAATGTCCGTTCTCATCATATCGCATATTGTTGTTCATGGCTTGATTTTTAAAGTTTTTTTCTTGAAACTTAATAAATATACCTTTTATTCAAGGGTGTCACTGGTGATTTTTTATTTTTGTATTGGGTTCTACCTGTTTTAATGTAAGATGTATGTGAAAAAGGGCCTTAATTTTGAGGCGTGTCATTAAAGTGATTACATTAATAGCTTTACATACTAAGTCTTAGAAGGACTTTCTTGGAACGTTAAACAATTGGGCATTTTGGGGAAGGATCTAAGATGGCATTAGTGACGCCCAGAATTTAATGTCGGGTTAAAAAGTCACCAAAGGCAAAAATAAAGCCACTGTCAAGCCATGAACAACGATATTATGAGATCGGACTTTAAATGGCAGCGCTATATATAAAAAACAAAAAAGGCTGTATTTGGGGCGTGGCAAAAAGTTTCCCTGTTTTAGAAACTATATTGACATAGCTTTCATTCTGTTCTAAGAAACTAGTGCTATTAGGCAAATATTTTTTACATAAATATATGTTAATGTGCAGCAAAAGATCTTCTTTATATACATATTTCTTTTATTTATTGCTATTATTGTTAACATTTTTATTTTTTACTAATTTACTAACACTTTTTATAGAATATTTTGTTTTTGGAATTTAATTTTAATTTTTGTAAACAAAAGCCAGGGTTAATGGATATGCTGGATATGTTGGTTCACGAAAGTAAAAAGCTCTATTTATGTCAACCATAAATAGACGGAAGGAAGCGTTCAAAGGTTTTTTAAAACTCAAATTCTAAACATTATCGTATCAATACGAATACTTCAAGTAAGAAGACTAAGACAGGCTGTAAATTAACTTC